>OZ014530.1:214608372-215814622 GCA_963966105.1 Volucella zonaria
AGATCTGGAGAAATTCAATGCATAATCTCCGACAAGCCCTTATGGTTGAAAGGTCGAAAACACAATTTATTCGCAATGCATTATTGATCAATTTCGGGCTAGGTGGAGACTGGTCTCTGTGGACCATCCTGTAATGGTCCCGGATTGCGTTTGTCATAAATTCATGTATTCATCGTCATCGGCTAGCTGTGAAACTATGGGTCATTGCACAGTGTGGGATGGTGAAAGGATTTTCTCTGCCATAGTTCTCCGATTTCCGTTTGTCAAAGAAGAGAAGTCCGCAAATAATCCGATGTAATCCTTTTGTTGATTTGGTTTACAAATACATTTGAGAATACTCGTACAGGTTTGAAAGAAGGGAAAAAAGTTGCATGGTATTTACCATCAGTAAAGGGCGACAAGGATTCAGATGAATTTTAGTTTGGATTGATGTCGGAATTTGTGCGATTATGATTTCACGAGCTAGTTGCTATGGTTAGTAGAGTTATTATTTCTGATAAGACGAGATCTCCAATTGCAAAGTACAGTAAAACGGCTGATCTCTCTTGAGCTGTAAGAATATTCCAATCAGTTGGTATTTTTGCATACCCGCCATTCAAGGAAGATACGAGTAAGATGGAAAGGATACTACAAAATCAGATAAATGTAGCCAATGTCGAGATTGGGCTCTAGAGTCCTAAATAGAATGTCGGACAGAGTATTAGAGTCCATATTATTAGGAGCAAAATTGAGATTTTAAGATTTAAACCTGAGATATGAGATTTGAATACACCGAAATGACCTCAATTACTCGTAACTGTTGGACGTATTATACGTATGCGAATAACTGTTCTTATCCCGTGATGCATGCGTTCAATGCTACTCTTAGTAGTCGAATTTTAACTCAGCGATTAAGTTCCTGTATGGTCCTGTTCAATCGAACTTGGCATGTTGAACATATAAGCGCGTGTAAAATAAGAGGAAAATGGCTCCATGGGGGTTGCCCCTAGCTCCCTTTCTTTAATATTCATGTCGTGGACCTCATCCTCAAAGCCATCTTCCGTTTTCCTGATTAAGGTGATTCAAAGGCACATGACAATAACCTGGTCTTTGTACCATGAGAATACACTCCGATCCTGCTTTATTCCGCCGGAGGCATTCCTTTATATTCTCGTACATAGTAAAGGGTTAGTGCAGAGTTGGGATGGTATCCCGGTAATATATCATCGCTACCGCGGTGCGAAGGAAAAGCGGCTCATCTACGACCGGTATGACGTCAATGCTGAGGAGCCTTTCCGTTTTAGTTCCGACATTGCGGACCGAGGCCGGTTGGATAGTGAAAAACAACACGCTGGTGGCTTAGAGAAGAGGAGAGGATCGATACGCTCTCCTAGACCAGTGAGTTACTATTGTAACATGCTTCTTCTAGCTTTAAGTTAGACTTATTTTAGTCAGTGGGTTTCCGCGGTAAGGCCGGGCTCGTTGACATGAGGCAGCGCTTCTGAGAAGTAATCAATGCTCCATGACATCGGTTAGGTCTCGACGATGCAGCCGCCCGAATTCGCAATTGGGATGTTGACCACTCGAGGTAAGATTACAATTAAGTTAGGCTAAATTGTTTTGGTAGGTTAAAGAGTATAGGTAGGTCTTAAGTTTTAAATAAAATGTAAAAAGTATGGTTACGAATCCAAGTTTTTTTCCAAAAATTTTCTTAGAGGTTTATATGAATTATGTAAGTTTAATTGTAGGATAGATTTTTGGCTGAAGGACAATAGTTTTAAATTAAATGTTAAGACTAGAGCGCTCGGTAAGAGCCAATAAGCTAAAGTAAGTAATTGAAATTGTTAAATTAGATTTGTCCAGAAGAAATAAAAATGAATTGTATCGTAAAAAAAGGCCATCTTCCGATTAAAATGAACCGGTGTTTGGTATAACAGGGACTGCATGAAATCGACTTCCCTATGCACAGAAATAGTTTCGCGCAGAATCTGAACGAGAATAAGAATGTACTCGGGTCTTCGCTGAAAAGCAGATTTAAAATGCGATGCTGGTGGGTTTCTGGAGAACGACGAGGTTAGATTTCATTCCTCGTTATCTTCCAGGCGTAGATATATGCAATCCTGATAGCAACGGACTATGTATATTCTGAAAAATCTGCATCTGATGTGACAGAGAAGCTGAACGTAAGACCTAGCTGAACGCTTTCATGACTTATAAGCTAGTTCGAGAATGCAAGATTTTTCTGAACGCAGCTTGAAGTCTGTATTGACTGAGTCTTGCTTATCCCCATATCACAATGGGATCGAGGAAAATGCGCCGATAAACGTGCTAGGCGCCTTCTTAAGGGGCTGGATATTTCAAAATTGGGGGTAAGGAATGCGGCTATGGTGGCAATCAGTGCATTACCAATCTAGGTATTGACAATTTTAAAATGGAATCAGCAAAGAAGAACTTTGAAGATTGCCAGACCTACTTAAGCAATCATACCCCACAATAACCAAAACGGCTGTGCTGCTAATTAAAGAATCGAACTAAGACGATGAATGAGTTACTTCTGACTTTTCAATATTTTACTCAACCTATAGCGGAGGTACGACTGACAGAGGTATGCTACTATTTTACACCTTAGACCGTTAAGACTGCACAGATAAAGCGCTGCAACTACTTGCCAAGGGATAGCAAGCGAATTGTGCAGAAAATTCGGAAAGCACTAATTTAGTTGGTATCGAGGTGACCATCGACCAGCGCACACGCACAAGTGCACTGAGAAATTCGCTGTGGAGAGAAAAGAAAAAAACAACAACAACAACAACCAAAAAAAAAAAAGTTCACTGTGTGCATTGAAACCGAAACCAACATCCACAGTGCGGGCATCCCAACCTTCCTGCTCCTAGTCCTACTGTTATTGGCACTCAGCCACTGCCGTTACAGTATAACTCCGTCATACAGCAGAGGCAACAACTGAGTACGTGTAACAACTGATGAATACCGAGTTGCGAGTGTGAAATCTGTTGGTGCACTGTCTCATATTGTTGTAACGGCATAACACCTACGACAATTTGATTCGGTAAACCAACTCACACTTTTTACTTCACAGCTGTGCTTAGTAACGTCGGTGTTTGTTTTTCTTTATAATGACTCGGGAATTTAGAGTGGATATTGCCAATATACGCGGGATAAAAAGTAATTTCTGCGTAGATCTCCGCTCACACCTCTCAGATCACTATGATCTGAAGCTACCTGGCTACGAACCAGTGCCATTATTCTTCTCTCACTGCGGTCCCGCCATTTACGTGCGTAGTGATGTAGCCTACCAAATTCCACCACAATGTAGTCCCTGTTCCAACCAATAATTCAACTTCATGTGGTTAAAATTCCATCTCCGTAAGCAAATTATCCACTACCGCTTTATTTACAGAAGCCCCAAACTGGACAGCAATTTGAGTTGATGCGCTGTCTGACCCCATTCAAAGAATTGTATCACTGTATCCGCATACTGAAATCGTTATTACGAGCGATTTCAATATACACAATTCTGGGTGGCTTCGACATTCTGGACAGACAACACCGGAACGACGGTGTGTTGAGATCTTCGATGCAGAAAATAATTTAACCCATCTTGTAAATGAGCCCACGCGAATACTAGACGTTGATAGTCATACGGCCAACACCCTGGACTTGTTTTAACTTCTCACCCTGACAAGCACACCGTTGATGTGCACTCCCCTCTACTTTTGTAACACCATTGTGTCATATCGGCTAATTTCTCGTACATTGCCCACACAGTTAGAGAAAAGATTCCTAAAAGAACCGTATAGCAAGTGTGATAATTGGTGCGGACTTAAGAGCGTCTTTACGAATTCGAACTAGTCGATACTTTTCCTCGATAACGACATGGATACCACTGCTGAAATGATCACAGACACCATTCTCTTTGGAATGAGATCCTTTATCCATCAGCGGTTGAAATGCATCAAACCAAAAGAAAAGCATGGTCCGACTCGAGCTGTAAAAAAGCTGTTAGTGTCAGTGAAATGTTTTTCCGGCCTATCAAGGCCAATACAACAGAGGAAAACCGAAAAACGTTTTTCGTGTGATATTCCAATACGACCGAAAACCGAGGCCAAAAATAGTACAATGTCCAAAAAGTAGTAACAATTTTTGGTCGTTCGTCAAAAATATTAGAAATTCAGCCTCATCCCCCATCCCATTGGCACACTTTGCGGCCAACTCAGCTATTCCAGATTGTGCTTTGTCTCCGCCTACACTTGAGTGCGTCGAATCTTCAATGGGACAAATCCACTTTAGCACTCGTGTAGTAGCAAGTGTTCTTAGAGATCTTAACATTCACAAATCCGCTGGTTCAGATGGTATATCTCCCCTCCTTCTGAAGACGTGTTCTTCCACGCTGGCAAAACCACTGCGTAAGCTTTTTCATCAATCGTACTTTTTGGGACTCTTTCCGAGGCGAATCTTCTTCTCTTTCTTCCTATAGACCCATTGCACCTATGGTTTCCAAGGTTATGGAAACGCTGATAAACCGTCAACTCAGGAAATATCTCGAATCACGAAAACTTCACAATGACCGGCAGTACGGATTTCGTTGCAACCGGTTCACTGGTGATTTGATAGCATGTCTTACTAAAAAGTGTAATTAATCTGGCGAAAGCAAGGTAGTTGCACTTGATTTCTAAGGCATTTGGCAGAGTTTGGCAGCAGGCTCTTTTGTCGAAAATGCGTGCTTTTGGGATCGATGACTCTCTTCTTCAATGGATTAGAAGTTACCTTTCGGAACGTTCAATTTAAGTTGACTTGGATGGTTTCAAGTCTAGTATTCATAAAATATATGCTGGTGTGCCTCAGAGCTCCATTCGGTCTCTGACACTCTTTTTAATTTTCATCAACGATCTCTCGTCTCCTATTTCTAATCCAATATATTCCTTTGCTGACGGCAGCCCTCTATGCTTTCATATTCGTTCTCGGACTCACGCCCCTACTCTTCGGCTGTAGAACGGGAACGGCAGCGTATGTTAAGCTCATTAAATTCTGATATTAACAGCATAACTAATTGGGGAACCACTAACAGACTGGAATTTAAAGCTTCCAAGACACAATGCTGTCTACTGTCGTTAAAAGGAAATTTAAACAGCCAGCCATTACCTATGAATGACACTTGCATCGTCGAAACCGATAAACTTTCCATTCTCGGTTCTTGAGTCCAATGACAACTTACGTTGGATTGACCACTTATTTGGTGTCGTCAGAAATGCTGTGAAGTGCCTAAGTTTCCTCAAGCGATGTAAGAAATACGTCACTCCCTCTGATCGGGCCGCAATATATGTTTAAGGCGTTTATCCGCCCAAAATTTGAGTACAATATCCACAACTGGTCGGGTGCGCCCAAAATATATCTGCACGTGCTAGATAGTGTTCAAAACCGTGCGATAAGACTCATAGATGATACTAATTTCACTCAAACAATGGACACCCTACAACACCGATTTATGTCTCCTGTCTCACTCTATTTTATATTTCGTCGCCCTTCGAACTTTTAACCATAACACCCGTCTCGCTATGAGTGCTCTAAAATATCTTGATTCGTCCCTAAGCTGTACAACTCGCTTATGGAATTGCCTGCCTAGCTCTTTATTTCTTAGTCATTATAACCTCCAAACATTTAAAACCAACGTTCACCGGTACCTCTCTTCCCATCCTCCCTGATTTTCCTTCGCCAACGCTGTGTGCAAACATTTTAAGTGTAAGTACTTAAATACCTTGAGCGCGAGCAAATTATATAAAAAAAAAAAACAAAAAGTTTAATTAAATCCTCTAAAACTATTCTGCCTACAGCTGTAATTGTGATTAGTAGTAGTTTGAATCGATGACGAGAATAATTCAAACGCATTTTCAGGTTCTAAGAAAACCTGGTCTACGTCTTAAAGGTCAAGTTCATTGGAGATCTCGGGATTCTCCAAATTCGGTCTTTGAACTGTATCTAAAAATGTTTTACATTCTAGATATTTGGCATTGGCTAAAGTATTAAGAAAACGTGTGTATGTAACTATCACTTTCACCAGTTAACAATATACTCGTACTCGTATAATTCAAAGCATTGAGTTTGTTGGTTTGTAAAAGACAGACGAACGCCTGCTTAATGAGGATATTCTTTTGAGGCTATTGCGTTCAGCTAAAATGCCATCGCTGGATCCCTGACTTCCACTACAATCCTTCCCGGACTAAGAATCTAGTGAAAGCTGGTCAGTAGCAGGTGTAGTTCAGAGTTCAGACAGCATGTTCACAAGCGAAGATCAGAAAGGCAATTGACACAAGTTGAGCCAAATACCACTTTTCTTATTACATGTGTTAGTATCATCTCTACGTGTCGTTCCACGTAAAGTGTTGTGCGCTTCGTCATTGTATATACGGACTCAGTTATTTATGATATTTTGCCAACTCTGTAACGGTGAGATAATAGCCTTCACTTGCGGAGGCGTTCCATTGACTGTTGAATGTTTATTAACGTCAGAAATATTTTTTTATATTGTCCAGTGTATGTATAGCCAGCTGATCTGAATCAGGGTTAGGAGTCGACGATATTAATCATTGTGTCATGACGATGATAAACTCCCAGATGAATATTGATGCTCTTTTGCCATTAATTAAGTACTGACTCATTAGTCAGATTGCTCCTAATGTGATTCGTCTTTAGGCTCATACAAATCATCGCTCACATTTGCTGCGTATTATCCAATTCAAAGCGTTTGCATGAGGGTTAGATTTTGGCATCAACCTTAAAATTGACGATAGGAATAACGTCGGCGACCTAGGGACAATTTCCATTTGGATGAAAATATCCACCGATGTCGAAACATCTTCATATGATTTCCACCCCATATTTATCTTCTGAAAGGATTGATGGTATTGTCTTGTGGGATTTTAGGTATTACAATCATTTTATAAGAACTCAACCTTTTCACAGCCATAGCTCTACGTCTTACTAAAAATTATTTATACCACCAGAAAGCCAAAAGTGGGTTTGAGGTTTTCGACGTGACATGTTAAGTCCAAAGAAGTTTGTTACCCAGGATGACACTCGAATAGAGAGCTTCGTCCAAGAAACGGATGTTGATGCCTTTAAGAGTTAGACCAGTCAGTTTCCTTTTCCTCGTTAATAGAATAACTTCAGGCATAAGAGGATTGAAATCCCATTTCTAGTACACCAATTGACAATCACGTTTATGGCTTTCGCTACTATAAATCTGATAGTATGTTAAATTAGGATATTTAACCAGGGGGGACATAAGGCTGCCTACCGGCAGCCCTTTTTTACGCCCCAATGTCACATATTGGCACAATCACAGACCACAATCAGGGTCTTCTTTACCAGTATTGCTGTAATCCATATATCTTCTGATTCATCAACGACGTGTTTTCTGGTCGAAATATATATTCAGTTAAAAGTTGGGTTGGTGAAAACTCCCTCACTGTCGATGAGTGAGCGCTCCTTCTTGTTGGATGGATTTTCAACTTTGCTCACCAGATTTATGAAGCGCTGTCCCGGTGGACCTTCTGCCTTTGTAGACCTTAGACAGAGGATTCGTCTGCAAAGCGATTTTGCGCACATGATGATCGATCATTGCTGGCTACCCGGAAAGTAGGTCTCAAGCATGTGACTGAGAGTTTCTTCTTTTGACTTAGTGTAGGCGCCATCAGGTCTTGTAAGTGAGATTCCAGTCTTGCTCTAGATGAGTCGTAAGTGACTAGTCTCCACTTACTTTGAGCTTAGATAGATATCACACAGAAGTACAGCACACTAAGGTGCTCTTATGTTATGAGACACAAATTTATACAAGTAGTTTAAGCTTGTTCTGACGAACTCACGCCACTACAAAATGAAAGACGACGTTACCAAGGATTGCTTTTATGAGTTTCTCGATAAAATCGTTGAAGTGAAGATCGTTTTGGGCAATTTTAACTCAGAAATAGAAAAATAAATAATGCATAATCTTGCCTTGGGATACAAACACATTCGGATCCCTACCAAGATGTAGCAATGGTTTACATGAGGACTCTATAAAGCCGAACAAATTCAATGAGAAAATTCGACATCAATCGGAAGAGAGCTTAAACAATTTTTACGACATACTTATCTTTTAACTACCTTTCGAGGAGCAAAATCTGCTAGCATCAATTATTTTATATAGCCACTATAACAATGGAACCACTGCCACTATGCTACCAGAGACGCTGGCAGTGTCCGTGTTTTTATTTGATTTTTAGTAGAGGGCGAATTCCGACAATCAAATGAATCTAAACAGCTTATATTCCATAGTCAGCCAGAATGATCCACTCGGTATAGACAATGACAGCCAACAATTCTTGCCAACGGAGAATGCACATAGGTCCGTTTAGATTGTACCAACTGCAAACTCCCTTCCGATGTCAGAGAAGGATTAAAGTCACTCGATCGGCTTCCCAGGGACTTTTGAGGCTCTTCGAGAGGACTCTAAGAAATTGGCGTGTCAATACTCGCGGTAAAAAAAATTACAACACATCGTATTGGAGGCCATCTTCACCACCGAACCAATTATTCTTGGTGACGAATTTTAGGATATCATCACCGCCGACGTTGCTAAAATCGTTTAGGACATAGAACAAGTAGTTTGCAATGTTGGCCAGATCTGGGAAACTGTAGGGAAAATGAGTTCTTTCTCATAATCTAGTCGGCATAATTAACGCAGTGCCTCTTCAGTTTGAAGACCTACGAGAGTTGTCTGAAAAGTTTCCGACCGAACAATGATACAAGACATTTTTTCTCAAATTTTTTTTTATTTTTCTCCATAGTCTCCTTATAACTCTACTCACTTCTCCCAGCGATGCTCCCATCTCTGTAACCCGTCCAAATAGTACTTGGCGTTTTTCTCTGCAAGATAATTGTTCACGAAGGTGATTGCCTCCTCATTTGATCAAAATCTTTGTCCTCGGAACGCAGTTTTTAGATGAGGAAACAAAAAGAAGCAATTTGGGGCTAGATCTGGTGAATAAGGCGGATGGTCAAGCAGTTCAAACCCTATTTCATGGATGGCAACCACTGAGGTGTGAAACGGCGCGTTGTTTTGGTGAAACAGGATTTTCTTTTTCTGCAAATCTGGCCGTTTTTCCGCAATTTCTGCCTTCAGCTTGGCAAGTAATGATGCGTAGTATGCTCCTGTAATGGTTTTTCCTTTTTGAAGATAATCGATTGAGATATCCCAAAAAACAGTCGCCATCACTTTCCCAGCCGAAAAAAAATGGTTTTTTGCTTTTTCGGAGCCGGCTCGCCCTTTGCAGTCCACTGTTTTGACTGAATTTTTGTTTCGGCCGTATAATGGTGTATCCAAGTTTCATCTACAGTAATTAATTGGCGCCAAAACTCGCATTTATTGCACCTAAACTCCGCCAACAGAGCGTTGAAAATGTTCATTCGAACACACTTTTGGTCTAACGTAAGCAAAAGTGGCATCCAACGCGCGGACAGCTTCCTCATGCCTAAATTTTGATTTAATATGTAACAAATATGTTCTTTGGACATTTTCAGAACCTCTACTATCTCTCTCACTTTAATTCGGCGGTCGTCTAACACCATTTGGTGAACTTTAGCAATGCTATCGTCAGTGGTTGCAATTTTTGGATGTCCCGGACGTTTAGCATCTCCCAAGCTCTTACGGCCACGTTTAAATTCAGCTGCACAAAATTTCACTGTGTTAAGTGATGGTGCAGAGTCCCCATACACAGAGTCTAACTCATTTTTGATTTGCGTAGGCGTATTGCCTTTCAAAAACAAGAATTTAATAACAGTTCGATACTCAACACTCACATCGACTCACTCAAACCACTGTCAACGAAAAACTGCGCGTCCAAAATGGCTGAAACTTTGGTAAGTGACTGTCAAAAGATGCACAACTAGCATTCACTAGCTTTTATTGACGAGTGCCGCTATCTTTACGTTGCGATCGGAAACTTTTCAGCAAACCGTCGTATTTTCTGATCGACCATTTGGCATTAGATATGATTGCTGAGGTGCCTCATAGTGCTGGTCTTGGCTTATATACCACCAGGTGGGCAGTAATAAGGAACCCAACAGAGAACTAAACTATACTACCCAGCTTTTCCCTAAATCTAAAAGTGCTAGACACTAAGGATTTGATGGTAACATCGGTTTGCGGCATCATATTCACTTATATGCACGATTTTGGCAGCCAAGAAACTACAGTGACTCGGACTGAGGAAAGGTAGCTAAAATCGTTAGACAGCTTATATTACTGAAGCTCCACGTGGCTTTAAAGCGTCTGGTGAGTCTGCACTGCCAGTCTTGCACTTGCATATCTAATGAGCCCTATTCACCGAAAATCGAAAACGATAAATGCATAGAAAATCCTGCAAGACTGCGCTTCCTACATTTAGGGTGCTTTCGACAACCCAACTTCCCAGTCTTCAGATTGAGTTACTGCAGTTCTGAATTCCATCATGGTGCACGTAATCTGTGGTTTACCAGGTGGGCTTATGGATTTCGAAAATTTGATGAGGACGCAATTGGGTTCATGTCAAAGCCCTTCAACTTCTGTTTCATTCCTTAACACTCTTACTTCCTCAGCAAAGTGGCGTTTTCAAAAATGAGAATTTTCTATATTTCGGCATAGATAATTCGAATATGGACGATTTGATTGTGAACGCAATCTCAGAATTATATTCTTGATTACATCAAATCTGCATCATTCACAAGTTTGACATGCCAAGATTTCTGAACGTACAGGAGTAACAGGAGCGGATTTATTAATATAATTCTTCCTCTCGTTTTTTATATGTGATGTTTTTTTCTTTGGCAAGGCGTTTCAACGTCAGTTAACTCCAGTCCTTAGGAGATCCAGCCCTTGGTATTTACAGCAGTCCTGCGCAAGTGAAACTGGCACTATCAACGGTCGCCGTTTACATTCTTCTTTTCGACCATGTTATATGTAGACGAGATGTTTTTTTTTTGACATGGACATGTCTTTGCGCTGGGGGTCAACATTTTTTCCTGTACACCAAAGGTCTGTGCATCATTTCTGCGTTACCTTCTTTTTGTCATTGCATACCGTTACGGATCTAGTACTTATTTGCTATTGTTTCTCAGTTTCATGTGGTAGTTAGTTCGTAACGTCGTGTTTCATTACTCGTCTTCTTTGTGCCCGCAAAATGCCTCCGAAATCTAAGACGGAATTAGTGCGCGAATGTCGGAAGGGTAAGTGAGACCCATTATGCAACAGCAAATAATCTACGCCAGAAAATGCTGCTGATCGTAAACGTGAATCGCATAATCGACAGGCAGAGGCGGAACGGAAAGCCAACAAACAGCGAATGCGAGACCTTAGACTTGGAGTAAAGCCCGAAATGGAGGAACAGAAATGTAAATCCGAAGAATTAAAAGTCGCAGATCTTAAACGTGAGTCGCGTCCGAGTAAAACTCTTCGTATATCAGCGTACTTTTGCTTTAACGATGCGCGACGACCATCCTCTTTCGTTATTGGCGGTAACGTAATTTTATGGTCGACAGGCCAGAAAGGAGCGCTGAAACGACAACGTCAGTTTTCTTCATATTCAGATGAAGGAAGCTTCATCAGGAGACCACCTATTGTTTGGAGTTCACAACTAATGACTTAGGACCCTTTTTTTGTTTTTTGGTACCACCAAAGACAAATCCTTTAAATGATATTAGTAGCCCTGGCTGCTAGCACGCACGATTTGCTAGCCTGACTACTCGATTCCAGGAATATACCTATATATGTACTAAATCACACCTCACATGCTTCGACTACCACTGTCCCCGCAAGACTGCCTTTAGGTGTTACATCGCGGGGCTTGTAAGCAATCAATGCTATGGCTCCTACATCCTTCGCAACTCGATTTGCGTGTTTCATCCAATTTACTTCTGACCCCGATATTTGGTCAAATAGGCAATGGATTATTGCATGCTCTGTATCTTCCACCTGATTTAGCAGGCTGGGCAAAAAGGTGAGCTATGGTATAGCTAGCTAACTATAATAGCGCACTCTAAGCCGGTTGAGGTATATTTTTGCTTGTGCGGGCCAGAGCATTGGTATCCATTCGCTCTTCATACATGTTCTAGCCACCTCAGGGGGCGTATGCGGAGTTTTCTAGAGGGGTCGATGTCGCTGTATAGGTCGAATAGTTCGTTGGTGAACCTTTTTTCCAAAGCCCGTCAACGAAAATGTGACCGAATCGTTTTCGAAGGATTTTTCTTTCGAAATGACTGAGTCTATCTTCATCTACTTTCGATATAGCCCATGCTTCTGCGCAATAAAGTGTCCTACTTTAAGTTTAAGGGTCTTGTGAAGATTGCCTTAGTTTTCCGGGATAGCGCCTTACTACTGATTCGCCTTTTTAGCCCAAAGAAACAGCAATTTGCAAGAATTTGAAAGAATGCAGCATTTATTGCAGAACCAAGGTAGACAAACTCCCTTACGACCTCCAAATAGCTGTCGGTTGTAACGCTCTATCCAATACGCCGATGTTGTGCGTCCCTTCCTGTAGACAGCATGTACAATACTTGGTGTTGCTCTCATTTACCGCTAAATCCATTTTTCCAGCTTCCGTTTCAATACCAGCGAACACACCGGTGACAGCCCGTTGAGTTCTGGCAATTATGTTGACATGGTCAGCGTACGCTAGTAATTGCACAAAGTTTTGAAAGATTGTACCTCCAGTGTTCACTTGCAGAATTCTTTCAAGTATCATGCTAAAGAAGTCTCACGACAGTGCGTCATTTTGTCTACAAGCTTTTTTGATATCAAAGTCTCGGTTAAGTCGTTACTGACCTTGACGGAGTAGTGAGCGTTCTCAATCGTCATTCTGCACAGCTCGTCTCTATAAATGCTGTCATATGCGGCCTTAAAATCGACCAATAGGTAGTATGTATCTATTTGTATCTATTTATATTTGGCCGATGGTGGGCTTTCCTGGCCTGAAATCACAAAGATAGTGACCCATCAGGTAGTTGGCGAAGGGTTTCCGACATTCACGCAATATTGTATGGCGAAGTTGAGGCGTTCTCTTTTTTTATGAATGGGACATACGGCTTACGGCATCGGGTATACACTCTTCTAACCTGATCTGAGAAATGTTTTGGTGCATGCTCTCTACAAAGTCATTTCCAGCCCTTAGAATACCTCGACCTCGATTTTATCTTAGATATTGCTATGCTTACTTCGTTCTGGTCAGGTGGACGGATGTTTTGGCTTTCATCGTCTAAGTTATAGTCTGCAGAAAAAATCTATCCATATTCTCAGCACCGGCTGTGACTTTACTATGTGCAAAGTCTCCTTCTTTATCTCTACAATCTTCTCTACGGGGTTTCTTGCCTTGACGCGTTATTTTTACCTGTTAGTTTCCGTACTTTATTCCTTGAGGGCAACCTCCCAATATCTCCGATCGAGCGCTATTCGTGTTTTTTCCTGTTTTTCTCTTAGTAGAGTTCGCAAGCAGCTCTCGTCTTTTGTTGCAGTGCCGCTTTGTGCGTTTCTTGTTGCAAGACTCACCAATTGCAGGTTATCTAATGGCACGTTGACAGCGTTACCACTGGTTTTCAGTACTTGAAGCTGGTCGCATAGGAGTTAGTGATAGATTTCGAGATAAGTGTTCGGCGAAGATTCTGGCAGTCTCTTGCGATTGCAGCTTTTCTTGAGGAACTCGTATTCGCACCTTGGCTGCAACAGGGTGGTGATCCGAATCAATATTGGCTGCATGTAACATTCGGACGTCTATTAGAGACATACCTTAGCTCTATCGCAAAATGTTGAATTTGATTTATCGTTTGATGATCCAGAGACCACCATGTCCCTATAAGTACATACTCGTATATTGAGATGACGCAACCCTGTGCTTGTTGTGGTAATATTCCGTTCCAGCGGAAAGTCAATAAGCCAAAATTCGTTGCCAGATCTGGTGTCGTGTGGGCTATGTTTACCACCTATCCTCCTCTCCTATCCTAGCATATTTCGGATATTGCTCATATGTCTTGTCGAGGAGCTCTTTGGTAGCGTGATCCTTGTCTTCTGTTTACCCTAGATGTGGATTGTCATAAGACACTCGCTCAGAACTCGGAAGCTGAAGGCTTCTTGCCCTAGTCTGCCGGATATGACAAATCCGCATCTGAATATGTGCAGATTCTTTCCCCTTTAGCAATCGGCTTAGTATATAGGTATATCACAGTTTTTCATCCTCCTTTTCTCCGGCCCATCCCATCGCGCTTCCTGTATGGCGGTGGTATCTACGTCAAGGGCCTCTGCTAATTGTTCGGCTGCATATGGCCTGTTAAGTGTCCGAATATTCAATGTGGATATCCGAAGGTCGTTATCCTTTAAACGTCTGCTAGAGTCAACAGCTTGCTGTTGAAATAGTTCGTCACTATCCTCAGGAAATAGTTGGGTGGGTCTGTACTGGTAAGTGCCCGTCTAATGGATAACCACCTCGCAGTGTTAAACGCGTTTTTAACGTCCAGCGTAACTACTGCACAGTACTCCCTTTACGATATCAACTACCTCTCGTGTTGATCCCTCTTTCCTAAAGCCAAATTTGTTGGGGCTTCCTTCACTTCTGCAACTGCTAGCACTGGATTACAATATTAATTATCCTCTCGAGAATCTCGCCCAAGATATTGTCCAAAAGGCATATTGGGCGAGAGGAACATGGCTCACTAGGGGCTTCTTTTCTTTTGGTAGTAGAACCAAATACTGTCTTCTTTCGGTAAAATTTCCTTCTTCAAGTCAGTTTTAAATTGTTTCTGGGAAGGGGTCTGTTTTCTTATTGACATCAGCCTTTATTTCTTTATTCGGCATGCCGTCAGGCCGAGTTGCTCTTAGCAACTCCTCCAGATTGATTAGTGCGATTTCCTCTGGACTGACTTCTCATATGATGTTGCACATAGTAGGAGTAGTTTATGTTTGGGGGAAAAGGTGATCTACTATATATCCCAGCAGTTTTGAGTATGTTATCGGAAGGTTTCTATAGCCTTTCAGTTTCGCCATGTGGTTTTGCTTCCTTTAATGGCTCTAGTCTCCTTATTGTATGCTGCTCTTTGCGGTGAGCCTCTAAGCATTTTGTTCGGATTATCCTTATTTCATTTTTCCACCAGCAATACAGTGAGGTCTTCATGTTGTTGTATTTATTCATCTAGGCATCGATACATCGCACGCTGCTTTGATGATAGCTGTGAGATGAGTCCCACGCTTTTCCGTTGTTCCACTTATGGTCGAATCACCGGTTTTGGCCTGTAGGTTTTGGGATATGGGCTGGTTTCATTTCTTTAATCTCTATTACGAGTAATATTTCCTGATGGTTTCTATGGAAATATTCCTCACCGACCCTCCATTTGACGGTACCTAGAATAGAGTTGCTCACAAAGATGATGTCGACGGCGGAGCCTACTCCTGCTTCCTGATAAGTATTAGCCCTACCTGGATTAACGACACTTATTGTTAGGGGAGCGAATGTTTCCAGCAGGGTCTGTCCTACTCGTATGATGTTAGTTGGTCTGCTGCCCCATTTAGTTAAAGTCGTATAACCTTCGCTGGCCGTCAAACTACGTTAGTTGCAGATGACTTGTTATACAAAACCAATAATTGCTCTATTTCCGACCTATCCAAACTACAGTTCACCATCGACTTCAGGATGAACGAACCGGACATGGCGATGCAGTAGCATCGGAACCCGTTTCTTCTTCAACACGTTTCCCCTATCTGCTTACAGCAAAGGATCCAAAAATGTCAACCTTATGTTTTAATCTATCTTAAGTGTGGCAACTTGTACTAGAAGCTGGGGTCTCAGACAGGGGTCTTGGAACAACATATCTATGTGAAAGGATCATGTTGTGTGAGAGAAATCAATGAGGATCCTATAGACTGTCTTCTGGAGCCGAAATTTACGATTCCTTCATATCCTAGCAACCCCTATATCTATGTACATATAGAAAGAAATTCTGACCTTCAGCGGTCTGTTCCCTAAGACTATGACATCCACTCGCGATCCGGAAGATTCCTCTAGTCGACTAGGTTCTCTTCTGGCTCTAGAAATTGTATCAATGCTCAGGATCGATCTTTGGCACCATCCCTCCGAAAGATTCGCTCATATGGGACTCCAAATCAATTGGGCCTTGAGATGTCCTCTTCAACCCTTGTTAGAGCATCTTACGTTTTTAATTGGGGCTTATTTCTTCCCTTCTGTTCGGAAAAGCTCCCCCGCTGAATATCTTCTGAGACTTGCACAAGCCATCATCAAATCTCCCCTCTCTGAATGGACCCAGCTTGCCAATCTCCTCTTTTGCCCAAACTTCCATCATGAACTCTCAACTTTCTCCTATCATCCTTGCTTTCAATCTCAGAGTAGCCACATCTCAGATCGCATCTGTATGGGCATCAGATCCAGACGCTAGGTCTCCTGTCGCAAGCTGTTACATCATAGGAAGCCCGGGATGCGGGATGAATCTGCACCCCTCAATTCAACTTCTCTTCTAAGACTTTCTTTTACGACATGTGGAGGGAGATATTAAGGACATCCGGGTAAAGATTACAGAGATATTGAGTGATCCTTTAGCTTCTCGACTTTCATCCGTCAATCTTGCTAAGGCTCAAAAGTATTACAAGAAAGGAACGGGAAGGATTACAGGGGACACTCTGGACACTCTCTGTAGATCTCCTAGAGATTCCGGATCAAGTGCAGATAATGGCAGAAATGGAGACAATTCTCTCCCCCTCTGTTGATGTCGTTTACTCTATCAAAAGCTCAGAAGTTTCATTTTCCGAAACTAAGCTTTATGCCGTTTCTCCT
Organism: Volucella zonaria; assembly: GCA_963966105.1. Classification (NCBI taxonomy): domain Eukaryota; kingdom Metazoa; phylum Arthropoda; class Insecta; order Diptera; family Syrphidae; genus Volucella; species Volucella zonaria. The sequence goes on from OZ014530.1 coordinate 214,625,211, forward strand.
TCAGAAAATTACCAATGTCGATCTCATAGATTAAGGCCCGCTGCGAATCCGACAAGCGGGCCCTACAAAGGTCTTGGATTGCTGATACACATCCACCCTTACGTTCCTGAAACTGCTGCTGTTTGTGGAGATGGAGCTGGAGGCTTCACATGGGCTACCCTTAGGACCTATCCTAATTGTACTGTCATGTATAACTCATTAATTGACTTCTCTGACTGGCTGGCCTGAATTAGAAACTCGATTGATTGGCCTAGACCTGGTGAACGAAGGCATCTCTGATGTAACTGACCCTAGAATCATCCCCTCACTCCGGAGATCTCAAGTTTCCTCCGCAGAGCTGCTCATGGGAGACATGGAAAGTCCCAATTATCTCGAAGGTCATGAACCAGTCCATATGACCCGGCATATGGCTATGATTGCAAGATCTCTACAATCTCAGATCCTAATTAAGAAAGATTATGCCCTTAACGTCCGATCTCTCCGGGTGTCGGTGTCGATTCTGTTGGCGTTCTTCAAGGAGGTTGAAGTGCTAAGGTCTCACTTTTCCAGTGAAACAAACACTGAAGTCTATCTCCTAGAACGAGGTCCAATTACCAGAATTTGTCCTTCTATCGAAGGCGATCGCATAACAGGAAACCTAGTCCCGGCTGACTTTGAGACATATATGGAATCTGTCCTTCTTCCGTTCGTGGAGGGACATTCCGCAATTGCCTCCCAGGTTCTTTGGGAGTACACTCTCGCGATAGACCCTAGGGCGGAAAAGTCACTCATGGGACAATTAATTCAAGGAATTCTGTTTATTCTGAAACGGTCTCCCGTATTATTTCCACATTCTGTTACTGAATGGATGGGGGCTTCTTCTACTAAAAAGTCAAAGAGATTAATTTCCAGAAAAAGACTATGGAGTTCATTCGTTATCAGAAGAAGATTCTGAGTCGCTGGAGCATCGCCTACATATGTCTCTGGACAGCCCTAAGAGAAGAAAACCATCTGGACTTATACATTCGATGGCCTCGACTGAAACTAGTGTGGTTTAGAACTTTTAATTACTCATAGGGTTTCTCCATCACCGATAAGGTTAGAGAAGATCGCGATTCTAGGCACATAAAAAATATGGTCCATCTCAACATTACTGATCTCTCGAGATCTCAAAGTCATTCATCGCCTAGCAGGAATTATTAATATGCTAGGAATTAATATGGTTGATATTTCACAAAATATCGAAGTTGGCGTTAGAGATGCAGATGGAAAGCCGTTGAAAACTCCTGTCCAGGATATACATCGAGCTCAACCGACTATTCACTTTGTTCCGCGCCAGCTAGAGTCTACCTGAACTTTAAGAAATATCGCCCAGAGATTGTGGAAAAGCCGCGCATGCGCCGTGAAAGAAAACAACTTTGGCTCCCAAAGACTTCTGTTGGATTGGTTTCTGCAGACCAATTTATTCTGTCGATATAAGAGGAGAACGGTTTCTTGCAAACATGTAGTCTGAATGCACATACTGTCATTTGGGGACTACGATTGGCATACCCCTTATCTGGGTACGTAAACATAAAGCTCATCATCTTAATCCTCTCCGCTACCACTAATCCATCTCATATTACTGATCGTGTCGTAGAAGAAGACACTGATTGGGATATTCGGAAGGTAAAATTAGAGTTTATCTGTCTATCACTCAAGTTATAAGAACGTCGAAAGAAACTTTTAATATTGTAGGAAAAATGAAGAACCCACAAACATCATCCCACAAAGACTGAAGTGACAGCAGGTGAACCACAGCTCACCAAAATACTGCGCCAAATAAAAGACTGAGGTTCCCTGTGCCAGTTATAGTGGAGGAATCAAGTACATTGGTGATTAACTGCAGAGGACTGACAGAAATCTGAACACAAAAAAGCGCAGGCACTCAGGTACGCATAGTTTAAGTCAAATTAATTAAATCAAAGAATGATATCTCTTCTAGCACTTTGCACGTATTTCAAGGACATTCTGATTCTTAACATGTAAAATCAGACACTCTATTCCCATGAAATTGCAAATGGAGTTTCGCCTAGCATACTCACAGATATCCAAACACAATTGTATGCAAAGTACTTTAACTTGAGTTAATCCAGGGTTAACACTTATCCAAGCCAAATTGCATAAATGAATATTTTCTAAAAGAGTTGAAATAAGCTCTCTACCTCTTTAGGCATGTCTCTGTCCCGTCTCCAAAAATCCACATTACACGACACTTACTTTGATTTTGCAAAAACAACTCATTTCATTATGGAAAAATCTTTTTCCTACTCAGCTACTCAGCTACTAAGCACTTAGCACATAATTAATTCAGCGCATACTTGAGAATAACAAACAGATGTTCGCCGGTTACTTTTCCTAACCAAGCGTATGCGACGCCATTCAAATTGCTATGACATCGGCTTAAGACCTTTACAACACATACTCGTACCATATGCATGAGTGGCAGTTACAAATAGGCGTAGTGCTTGTATATACATAGTATATATGTAAATTTTAAAAATCCTACTAAAGGCGTCAAGGCGGTTTACTTTACACTCATCGTACTCAAGGATTAAAGTAATAATCCTTCTCAAATCCGTCCTTCACATAGCAGTCACAAAGGATTGTGTCTTCATTGTCATTATCATCCCGTTCAGTTGGAAGAGAAGAAGAATCTCCTTAACTTGAATCACCTACTTGTCCGCCCACTTTTGAATTTAATTTTTCTCTGTCGTATGCTTTCTTTTCATCTTTTCAATGAGTGAAAAAATAAAGAAATGCGAGTACCGTCCATTGACACTGCGGCAGAAACGACCCTGTCAATTTTTAATGTCAGTCGTAGAAGAACGATGAACGAAAAGAACTGCTCAACTCGTTTTCGTTTTGCTTCGAGTTACGTCACTTGTCTGCTCGCCATTCTTTTAGCATCCAATCTGACAGTTACATTCCCTGAAAGGGGTGGTGTGATGTGCTTCCAATTATTTTCACACTTCAAATACGGTGCTGAATACACATAAAAGAATTGATGTGTCCTTTTTGGAATGTCAAGGCTATACGACTTGTTACTCTCACACTGGATGGTCATGCATAGCGGAAAGGATTCTGATTTAAAGTTTTTGACCGTAAGTCATCGGCTCTCGACTTATGGGTGCTGACATGTGGTTTTGGTTCGATTTGGGTTGTCCTTTCCGTTTGACTGGATTGGATAAAATTGTTGAATGGCATCCAGGTGTGCTGGTGTTGTGTGAACGTATTAAAAAAGTTGCTTCCTTGTGCGTCTTCCTGCGTCTCTTTGCATGGAATTTGTTGGAATAGGACTTTGTTGCCTGTCATGTCAACATAAGGAAGCGGTATAGTTGGAGAGCTGGAGAAGAAGGTCAAAGGAAAAGAAGGTCAATCTTGATGGAGAGATGGAAGGCATTAGAACCTATGTAACACCACGTCTAGAAACGACTTAGGCTAATTGACATTTCTGCGGAGAGAAAATCACAATGGGAACCATGCGATTTCCTTACTTAAAAGAAACATGATGGTCACTGCCTAGTTGCAACTAATGTACGAATACGGATATCTCTCCGTATTTTTGACTCCTTAATGTCAGCGAAACATAGAAAACCAAACATTGCACGGCTGTAGTAGCAAAAAACCGCCAGAATCCCAGCCGTAATCGTATATTTCAAAACCCTCACCACCTGTACTTATTGCTGCACATCAGTGGCTTCTAGGTTACTTCGTAGGCTTCAGCGCCTCGAGCACCAGAAGCTGTACCCGACAAGCCAGCTATATTGCTTTTTATACAAGTATATGTCTTGCTGCCGGTCGCAATGGGTACGAATATGGTGGGACGAACCCTTAAGGTCCTTGCGTTGAATGTAATTAGGATCAAACGAAGAGTCGCACTGTTTAAGTTGCTCAAAGATCAAGTCCCTGATGTGCTTTCGGTTAGCGAAATAAAGAAGAGACTGACCCAACAGGGATCCTCATTAGAAAAGGCTTGGGATTTAAAAGAGTGTATAGCCGCGTAGTGCGTAGAACCTAGATGCAGGAAACATGTATCATGTACTTCTTCCTCCGTAGCTTTCGGAGCTGTTGTACATGGTCTCCGTCTATGCGCATGTAGCTACTTAATCCATCTTATTCATATCAGAACTCAACACACTTTTTCGACTCTTAAGACTTAAATCGGAGGCGACTTATTTCACAATCGGCGGAGATTTAAATACCAAACACAGAGATTGGGGAAATAATACATTAAACACTAGAGGGAACCTACTACTGAATTGGTGGGGTCAGCAGTGATATGTACCGAATCGGTTTTAAAGTAACAGATAGTCCATCATTTCCAGGCGACTCATATCTGGATCTCGTGCTATTTGGCACACGGCTACAACTGAAAGAAATGAACCAATATTCTATTAACTGTTTACGCACCGAAATAACAGTTCTACACTAAATCGCTGATCTGGAGAAGACACATTCCGCAACGCATGAGTTAACGCACTACAACAACGCAAAAGTAGACCGCTGTGAAGACTTTAAACCTTGTACGGACAGGCATGACCCGGAGGAACAACGAACAATTACTGTTAATTACAGTCATAAATCCAGAAGAAGCTGTCAATGATGACAAATTCTTTGGAGCGTTTCTCCAGGAAGTGTCCTGTACACTTGAGATCATTTTCACTAATCGTGACCCGGTAAATCAGGTGCTTTTGCACAATTTCTACGTTTGAAATGATATGGAGAACTTACGATTCGAGAATTCCGGGTTTACTGAGTTCAAATAAATATGGTAAATACTCGTAATATCATCGGTGACGAGAGGGAGATACCTCCTTTCATTTCGAAGGAAGAGCTCCAAACGAGCTTCGAATCACTGAGAAGTAAAAAATCAGTGCAAACCGATGGAATTCCGAATATTGTGTTTCGATATCTTCCACTAGAAGCGGTGGACATTTATACCACCCTCTTTGCTTTAATTAATGCCCATTATCCAGCGCATTATAAGACAGTGGCAGTACATCCAATTTCCGATATGCATAAAGAAATATCTAATCCGGCGAATCTTCGGTCGATAAGTCTCCTTCTCAATATCAGCAATGTATTCGAAAATGTGATCAATTCAGTCCTGACTAAGTGCGTCAGCCACAAAAATATTGTTCCGGATAATCAATTCGGTTTCAAGACGGGACATGATATCTCATACGACGCGTCTAAGCTGGCATCTGATATCCAGTGGAATAAAAGCAAAAAACAACGCACGTGGGCCTGTCAGATTAACTTGAAGAAGGCGTTCGACACCGTATGTATGATTAGAGAGATTATTCTTCAAGCTGAACAGAATGGGCATAAGTAAACCACTGCTGTTCATTCTTTTCAATATGCTCTCCAGTAGATGGTTCATCGTGAAGACGCAACTTCTTCTGGTATATTCGACATTAATAGGATCGGCGAAATTGACCGCACATAATTTCGCCGATCCTATTCAACATCTACACAAGTGATCTAGTACGCTGACTTCACCATGCCATAGCGTACGTAGACGACTTGATCGCGTACAGATCTGGTTCAATTCAGAAGTCGGAAACCATTCTTTTTAGGACGCATTTATCTGGGGCCTCTAGATACCAGAGATAATTGGCGGAAGTTTTACATTATGGATCGTGAAACACAAACTTTTCAAAATGTGGTCAGATACCTAGGGATCTGGCTAGATCAATATCTGTATTTTAACAAGCATATATATGTTGCTCTGGCCAGAGCCAAAGGTGCTTTTGCCCTTACAAAACGACTGTTGTATAGCAACCAGCTCGATGCGAAGGTGAAGGTAATCTGCTATATGGCCCTTATTCGGCCTATACTTGTATTTGGATGTCCAGTGTAGTTCAAGTGAGAACTACTACACCAACTCCTGAACCCACAATCTCACGATTCGGAATCTTATGGACACCTTCGGAGTAAAACAAAAGAATAAAAAAGTTGAACAATTTCAACAAAGCTGAATCAGTTACCTTCTTAAAAAGAGGTACACATCTCGATCGAACCAGGCTAACAAAACTTTTCAAATCCAAACTTAAAATTGATGTCAGCAACTGCCTTAAGATCTCCACCAATATCTTCAAGGTAAGCATCCCGTTAAAATATAAATGGATGTTAATCAACCCTGCTTCCCACGTCATCAACCTGGGTGAAATAACCATGGAAAGATTTAAACCAAATACAGAAATCAACAAATATCGCAAGGATACTACCTTTAATTTCAGTATAAAAAACAGTAATTTAAAATCCACTAAACCTAGAAAACAGAACCGTGTTAATATTACGTCTAACCCTGTACCGATTCTTATGTCGAATTCTAAGCCCAGCTCTTACAAAAAAACCCAACTCCCAACAAACAAGCTCCTGATCCAAAGCACTTAAGCAAAGCAATATGACATCGGGTGCATGCTGGCCACGGCTTGCTCGAATAAAGCCCAATTAGCAAGTCCAATTTTCGACAACTTTATCGAGCAACTGGGGCCGTATGTCAGCAATAACACGGCGAATGTTGACTTCCAAATCGCCCATCGTCTCTAGTTTATCGACATAGACTAGTGACTTTACATACCTCCAAAGAAAATCTGCTAAAAGTGTGAGATCGAAGAGGCCAGTTCACAGGTCCATTACGCGAAATTATGTCCTCTGCAAATATTTCCCGCAATAAATTGATGGTGTCGAGCGCCGTGTGGAATTTTGCGCCATCTTGTTGAAACCAAAGCTCTGTTACGTCAATGCCATTTAACTGAAGAACGAGGAAGTCAGAAATTGTGTTTTTATAGCGCTCTCCATTGACGGTAACATTCTGGCCAGCATCGTCCTTAAAGAAATATGCGCCGATGATTACACCAAACAATGAGTTTTAACGATTGTAAGGGCTTTTCGACAAAGGCTTCTGGGTTTTATCCACTCCAAATTCGGTAATTTTGCTTGCTTACACATCCATTTAACCAAAAATAGGCCTCATCGGAGAACAAAATTTTGCGTTGAAAATGAGGACTAAGCTGAATCATGTTTTCGGTCCATTCACGGAACCTATGATGCGTAAAATGGTCATGCAGTTTCAACTCTTGGACAAGCTAGATCTTATAAGCTTTTAAGCCAAGATCTTTCCGTAAAATCTTCCACAAAGTGGATGGTCATAGCTCCAATTGCTGGGCACGATGCCGAATCGATTCATTCAGATTCACCTCAACACTGCGTTCCACAACGGCAATAACTTCTTCTGTTCGTACTGTTTGCCATCTATGGAGATGCATATTATCCACTAGAGTGCAAGTGGTCCGAAAACCATTCATTGTGTTCCGAATAACTTGCTCAGAAGGACGATTATGTCGACCTTAAAATGGACGTAGCGCACGATTAGTTTGGCTAGCCGAACCATGGTTTTCAAAATAAGTTTGTGCAATTTGCACGCGTTGTTCTGGCGTTAATCTGTTTATTATGGCGTTAAATGGCAGAACGCACTAACCATAAATCAACTTTCAACTGTCAAATTGACAATCTGTAGAAACCGTTTTGTCAGTTTAAAAACGAATGTTTCCTATATCAAAAAAGATAAGAAAACGTCAGCCGATTTCTTGCATTCGTGTAATGTAGACATTTCTTACGAAAAAAATTTTATTTTTTTATTTTCGCATCACTCACAACAAAGCCATGGTAGCTGGGCTTTGCTGGCACATATGCATACTCTTGTCGAAATTTTGTTTGACAGTTTTGCATAAATGTGGCTGAATTTCGGTGATACAGCGCTCGATTTACTCCCTCAAGACGTGGATTGTCTTGGGTTTGTTGGTATAAACCGTAGACTTCACAAAACCGCAAATGAAAAAGTCCAACGACTTTAAATCGCATGTACTAGGCGGCCAAACGGAAAATTACACGACCACGAAATGTCTCATGCAGCAATTAAATTGTTTCTTTGACTGTATAGCATGTAGCACCGTCTTCTTGAAAACACATGTCGTCCACATCCATATCTTGCTGTTCAGGCACGAAAAACTGTCGCAAGAGCGAGCACCATAAACTGTTGTTGCCTAACCGGCTACATATTCAAATAAGAATAGTCCGATGACGCCACCAGCTTAAAACCCGTACTAAATCAGACGTATATTTTATGAATCCCAAATTTCAACGATTAACAATGTCATCAAGATGAAAATGAGCCTCATCGCTGATTATGATTTTGTTTGAGAAATCAGCATCCACTTGTAATTGTCCCATAATCAATCTAACGAACTCTTTTCGCTGTGCGATGTCAGTAGGCTTATGTCCTTGAGTCAGTTGCACTTTGTCTTGACCACGGTGCCGAATTGATGTTGCTGGACTCTCAGCAACACCCTCACAAACTGTTTCAATGTCTTGTATTGAACGACTTATTGTATCTAAGTGTCACCATGATTTTTTGAATCAATCTCTTCACAATTGATGAAGTTAAATCATTATTCCGACCATAGTTTGTACGAAAATTACGAACTGTATCTGACAAATCTTCATTATTTTTGAAATACTGCTCAACAGTGAAAACGTGTTGTTCTTTCGTGTGGCGCTACATTCTTACCAGCACTGAACTGTCAGATGTCCCGCTGTCTTTTTTTCGACAAGGCTTTACCGCAAAATTCAAATCTTACGTGAATTTTAGGGCACCATTTATAATCACTTGGGGTTTGACTATCAGCATAATTATTTCATTGTCATCTATCCACATTGATCCCAGATTCAGATTCATAACCATAGACTGCGGATTTTTCTGAACGTCAGCCAACAAATCACTTCAAATAGTGATCGGGATTTATTCTGCATCCGCTTGTTAATTACGAAAATTTACAAAATTCCATTCGAAGGCACCGTAACTTAAAGCATTGGGTCTTAACTCAGGAAGTACATGCGTAAGGGAAAATATTGAGGGTTCATTAGTGCCCTGTGACTAATCAGACAGTTATTTACTTAGACCACGAGTTGGGTATTATGCTCTCAGTTTTGGAATTAGATCCCACAACTTGTAAGGAAACCCCTATTGAACCAGCCAGATAAAGTATGAACCCTAGAAAAACCATTAAGCTATAAATTCCACAAGTTCCTTAAATGACAACACACTACTAGCCGCGTCCTCGCCGCTTGCTCACATACCTATGTAAGCCATTAAACAGATTATTTATTTTATATCCCTGCACAGAATAGGATCAGGCCTCTGTAGAACACCATCTTGTTCATTCAAATTAGAAATTTGGAATCCAATGGTTTTCCTAGAGTTTTATTTCTTTCGGAACAAAGCACTTAAATCAAGAACTGGGCCCAGTGTTAAGGGGAATAATATTTATGCCGGCAGTTTGTTTATACTGGAATTTAATAAAAATATATTATTGAAAATGGAGGAACAACTAATTTAACTTGTGCGAAATAACAATTGTTTGTATGACAGAAAGGATAAAAACTATAAAAAATTATTAAAAAAGGATAAGAAGTTTAAAGAAACTTCTGTAGAAATAACTGGAGCAGTAACCCACGAAAAAAATGGAAGTGGATGGAGGCGGTCGCATCCTAGCTATTTTCAACTACAGTGCATCCGGAAACATCCTTCAGGAATTAAACTTCACATGCATTATAATTGAGCCTCGGATGATAGATACGAATTTCTTTAAATCCGATTGATACACATTACGAGTACGTTCGCGGAGTCGTCAAGCAGCACCTTCCTTTACTCCGGGAAAATTTAAGACACCAGGATTGGTTGAGGTGTGAAGAGAAATCAGTCAAGAGCTATCAAGTGTTGTGAATACGGTGGAAGAAGCGATGGCAGGCCAACCACAGAAAAAATCGGCGGCAGAACTTTTTTTCAGCATCCTGGAAAAACAAACTGATGGCGAAAGGCCTTTCAATTTCCATTTAGGCATTCGCAAATGTCTGAAATTCAAAATAATAAAACGAATTATTAAGTTTTAAACAATTCAGTTGTGCTTTATTTATTTACGAAATTTTCAAGTTCTGTTATACGAGTATAAATAGTCCTTCAAATAATCTCGTATGGAGAAAGCATTTCTCGTTGCATTAAATCTTGTAAATTGTTTACTTTGTCTCAGCGGAGTAACTTCTTGACGCCATCTGCCTTGGAGACCTTGGGAGCAAAAATTACTAGAATCATTAGGTTTGATAAAGTTGTACAATAGTATAGAATTTTTTTTTTTTTTAAAAAGAAATTAACACTCAAGTGGGTATGAATACACTTATAATGCCTCAGGATGTGTTAAGGTTTTTTGGAAAAATAGGATACACAGAGAAGGATAGATGTTTGGGATCAGTGGTTATTTTGTTCCATGGGTGGCGTCGAACATTTAATAGGGACACTGAATTCTTAGTGGAATGTGGCTTGCTGTTGATTTTTAGTCAACTACTTGTCCTTCCTGATTTTTCTTAACTAAAAAAATGAATGGTTTTCGGGCGCGATTGCGATTCGAACACCGAAGCCAGTCCACTACCACTTGAGCCACGGCCGCCTAACTATTTTTTCAACATTTTCTAGAAATGTATTTATTTGATTTGATAACGCTCTCCACGTAGCGCACAGAATACCCAAATGTATTGTATTTTCAATCCTTACTCGGGGTTTTGTTAATTTTTTATTAAAATTTTCTTTGTCAGGTGACAAAAATCTCCCACGATATGGCCGCATAATACTTGTTCTGTTTGAGAGGAAAAGCAGCGTCTGCAATAAAAAAAAAAGAACAGAAACCCCTGGAATCCGTTCGGTTTTGGAATATTGATTGAGTTTTCGGTGATATGATTCCGAAAACCAATTCTCCATAAAACACCTACATCACTTTGCCCTCCGCAGACTCCAACAGATATCAACAGATGTGAACGTATAATTGTTATCACATGTAGCAAGCACTATAGCACTAAAATATTGTTTGTTGCTGTAGTAAAGTAACACCGACTTGGAAGGACTCTTTATCATTATGTGCTTTCCGTCAGTAGCACCATCCATTCTATTTCATTTGGTTGAGTCTATCTGTCCATATTGCTTCGCATGTCTCCTAGAGTATTTCACGAGCTCCTATTTGATGACTAACATCATGTTAGTCATTCAGTGTGCATAGATTCTTACACCAAAGTTATAGGTAAACAACACTCTGAACTGATGGATCGGCAAATAAAATCTTTTGCTTTCCTAAACTCCTCTGTATCATCACTCTTAATACTCGTATATAAAAGCAATTCATTAAAAAAATCCATAAAGCTCCCTTCCATTTTGCGCCGTAAATACACCAAGTCCACTTTGCTGTTGATTTTTTTCTCACGAGAATTATAATAGCCATAAAAAATGTGTAACCAATTGTAGTGGCACTTCAGAATTGTTATTAAAATTATTTTATTTAATTTATCTGTTTCAGACATTACGATGCGTTCCGAGAGTTCTGGTATGCTTAAGCTAACATGAAAGTCGTAAGAGCATTCAGCAAGATTTTTGGTGCAGCCTTGCTATCGGCAAAAGACAAAATACTTTATCCCCCTTCACAGATTCTTTAGAATAAGATGTAGGATTTGAATTTTGCGGTAAAGTGTTGCCAACAAAAAACAAAGACTGCGTGACAGCTGACAGCTCATGGTTATTAAAAATGAAGCGCTATACGCCCTTTCATTTTTGAGCAACATTTTAAAATTAATAAAGGTTTATCGGCTACAGTTCGCAGTCTTCGCACAAAATATGATCGGAATAGTAATTTAACACAATTAAATGTGAAGAGATTAATTCAAAAGTTCAACGAGACTAGATCGATTAGTGATCTTAGACACTCTGGTCGTCCTTCAACAAAATATCATAGCAGTTCGTGAGAGTGTTGCTGAGAGTCTAGAAACATCCATTCGGCACCGTGATCAAGAATTGGACGCCCTCTATAGCGTGTCCTCATGAAAGATTTTCCAAAGTAGAATTGACTCAAAGACTGAAGCCTACTGACCACGCACAGCGAAGAGAGTTCATTGGATGGATTATAGAACAACTACAAATGGATGCTGATTTTTCAATTAAAACCATCTTCAACCATGAGGCTCATTTTCATCTTGATGGCATCGTCAAAATTGTCGAATTTTAGGTTTAGAAAATCCACGAGTCAAAATGCATCCACAACGTTTTACTGTTTGGTACGGATTTTTGACTGGAGACATCATTGGAACCATTCTTCTTTGAAAATGCGGCTTATCAGGCAACAGCAGTTAATGGTGCTGGCTGTCGCCACATGATAATCCAGAGTTTCTTGTGCCTAAACTGCAAGATGTAGATGTGGACAGCATGTGATTTCAACAAGACGTTGCCACATACTATACAGCCCAAGAAACAATTCAATTACTGCATGAGTCATTTTCTGGTCCTGTAATTTCCCATTTAATGATCAGAATTGGCCACCTAGAAGATGCAATTTAACGCGGCTGGAATTTTTTTTAAAGGCTAAAGTTTATGCCGACAAGCCCATAACCATACACGCCATGAAGGAGCAAATTGAGTGCTGTATCAATGAAATTTCGCCACATTTATGCAAAATTGTCAAGAAAAATTTCGACAGAAATATGCGTATGTGCCAATAAGGCCCTATGCCCTGTACTTTTTATAATACATAGGTACTTATTGAATCAATAAAAAAAATTTACGTTTTGTACCAAAATTATTTCTTGCTTGAATGTTACGACATCCATTAGCTTAGAAACTCGATTTCGGACTTTCGCAAAATATTAAGAACTTCGTTAATGCAGATGGAGCAGAGCCAGTCGCGCTAGGAAAAGCCAAAATGCAACCGAGATAGACCGTTCTTTGAGGTATGGTAAAAGCAGCAGTCGATTTTATATGGTGCTCTTGCATTTTGTTTAAAAATGATTTGGGCATTCCAATTGACAGCTGATGGACCTCCAAAAACACATTACCATATACAGAAAAGGAAAATATTCTATAAAGAGTAATTAATTTGAAATCTTTGCTAGGACACAGACCATCTGTAAACCATCCTTATTCCTTTAAATTCCACATTTTTATATTGGGTCTACAAGTAAGTTTCCAGCGTTTGTCAGAGATGGCGCCACCAGTGGATCCCGGGCAGAAATGTCAGATCCTATGTGTTTTATTTGTAGGTTTTGTATCTGTCAACAACTTTGCAGCGTTATGTTTGAGCAGTTCTATCGGTGTCGTACATTTTATCGAGCAAAATCATGGCAAGTTTCCAGCCAAATAAACGTCATTTGCGGGAAGCGCTGCTTTTATTCTTTAACATGAAGAAAAGTGCGGCTGAGGCCTATCGTTTGCTTTCGGAAACTTATGAGGCGGAATGTATTGGTGAATCGCCGTGCCGCGAGTGGTTCAAACGGTTCAAAAGTGGTGATTTTGGAGTTGAAGACAAAGATCCCCCCGGAAAGCCGAAAAGTTTTGAAGACGAGGAATTGGACGCTTTACTGGATGAGGATCCATGTCAGATTCAAGAAGAATTTGCTGCATCATTGGGCGTCACGCAACAAGCCGTTTCCCTGCGCCTAAAAGTACTGGGATTCATTCAAAAGGTTGGAAACTGGGTGCCCCACGAATTGAAGCCAAGAGACGTCGAACGGCGATTTTGCATCTCCGAAATGTTACTGCAGCGGTATAAAAATAAATCATTTTTGCATCGTATTGTCACTGGTGATGAGAAATGGATTTATTATAATAATCCTAAATGCAGAAAATCGTATACAAAGCCCGGCGAGCCCGCCCAATCGACGCCGAAACGAAATATTCACGTGAATAAAGTCATGCTCTGCATATGGTGGGATCAAAAGGGTGTCGTATACTACGAACTGCTTCCGAGTGGTGAAACCATCAAAGGACCATTATATCGAACCCAACTAATTCGTTTGAAGCGGGCATTAAAAGAAAAAATATGAGACCAGGCATGAGTCCGTCATTTTTCATCACGACAACGCGAGGCCACATGTTGCGGTTTCGGTGAAAAACTATTTGGAGAAAAGTTGATGGGAAATTCTGCCTCACCCGCCTTACAGTCCAGACTTGGCACCACCTGACTACCACTTGTTTCGTTCGAGGCAGAACGCTCTTACGGGAATACGCTTCAGCTCAGTGGCTCGATACGTTCTTGGGCTCGAAAGACGAGAAATTTTTTTGGTCCGGAATTCATAAATTGCCGGAAAGATGGGGGAAAGTTGTAGCTTCCGATGGACGATACTTTGAATAAAGCATTGTAACTATGTTTTCATAATAAAACTTCAAATTTTGGAAAAAAACGCTGGAAACTTACTTGTAGACCCAATATCTAAGAAAAGCTTTACAATACCTAAGGATCGGTAAGATCGAAGGAAATATTGAATGAATTATGGAAATGTTAAAAACTGTGAGCCTAGATGTAAATGCTAAACTTAATGAAACAAATAGAAGACTACACAAGAAATTTGAAAAATTGATTGTAGAACTGCTCGCATTAGTTTTGTAAGTTTATTTTTAAGCAATTTAATATAACATAACGGCTGAAAAGTCCGTGCCGTTTTATAGTAAAACACAACATTTTTGCAAAATTCAACTTTATTTATCAATATAGTTGCCTTCGAGGGCGATACACTGATTGAAATGATTTTTCTTTCGATACCAGTTTTGTAGTACGATTTCGGTTTAGCCTCAAAATAGGCCTCTATTTCGGCGATTACTTCTCCATCGGTTTGAAATCTCTTTCCGGCGAGCATTATTTTGAGGTCTGCGAACAGGAAATAGTCGCTGGGGGCCAAATCTGGAGAATACGGTGGGTCGGGAAGCAATTCGTAGCCGAATTCTTTCAATTTTGCCATCGTTTTCATCGACCTGTGACACGGTGCATTGTCTTGATGAAACAGCACTTTCTTTTTCTTCAAATGCGGCCGTCTTTCTGCGAATACGTCCTTCAAACGCTCCAACAACGCCATGTAATAGTCGCTGTTGATAGTCTGCCCCTTTTGGAGATAGTCGATGAAAATTATTCCATGTGCATCCCAAAATACGGATGCCATAACCTTGCCAGCCGACTGTTGAGTTTTTGGTCGTTTTGGATGAGGTTCGTCGCCTGCTCGCCATTCAGCTGACTGCCGACTTGACTCTGGTGTGAAGTGATGGAGCCAAGTTTCATCCATTGTCACATATCGATGCAAAAATTCGGCTTTATTGCGGTTGAACAGCTTTAAACACTCCTCTGAATCATCAACACGTTGCTGTTTTTGGTCGACGGTGAGCAAACGTGGCACCCACTTTGAACAGAACTTTCGCAAGACCAAATATTCGTGTATGATATATCCAACACGCTCTTTTGATATCTTCAAAGCCTCAGCTATCTCGATCAACTTCACTTTACGGTCATTCGTAATCATTTTGTGGACTTTTTTGATGCTTTCATCTGAAACAGCCTCTTTTGGACGTCCACTGCGTGCATCATCTTCGGTGTTTGTATGACCACTTTTAAATTTTTCAATTCACTTGCGAATGGTTCGTTCGGCTGGTGCAGATTCCGGGTAACGCTTATCATGCCATTTCTTTGCATCGGCTGCATTTTTTCCCATCAAAAAGCAATGATAAATCAACACACGAAATTGCTTTGAATCCATTTTTTTGACAACAACAAAAGTTGCTTCACTCACAACGCTATATCTCGAGAACTAATCGTCCGACAGCTGTCAAATTTATACACGTATTTTTTGAAGGTTGGTACTAACTGAAAATGGTATGGATTTAATTCAAGTGATGCCCTCTCTTAGAAACGGTACGGACTTTTCAGCCCATGTGTTACATAGAGTCATAGAATATAAGTGAATACAAGTGAATTTATAGCTAAAATAATTTAATTTTTAAAATCACATTAAACCATACTTTGTTTGTTAAATAATAATTGAGTTAATTTTTTACATAATATTTAGCAATTAACTAAAATAGATTTATTTGTATTCCATAAGCTACATTTTGCCTTTTCATAATTTTTCCTTTTTTTCGGTCTGTGTGTGATTAATATGTAAAAATGGTAAACGAAAATATAATTAGACCCCCCGTAATTAATATTCCCAACGAGCCAAATGCAGCTAACCAACCCCAAGTCTGACGCGAGTTACGAGTAGTTATAGAGGGAATAATCGGTCAAATACTGAATACTGAAATTTAATCCAAAATATTCTCAATCCCAACGCAGATCTTGGTAGGGGAGTTGATCGAACAATAAGATCTGAATTACGTGGAAACCTGACGGATCTTGACAAGATCTCTGATGTAGTTCGCTTCCTGAGAGAATTTTTCGGTCAGTCAGACGAGTTCAGCTCTTGGAAGAAGAGCGTGGACCGCATTATCCGTCTCTACGAGCCCATCAAAGGTTCACCTAAGCGTTCTAAACGTGATAAGAAACAAGATCGTAGAAAATGCGGATATCGTATTGGAATCCTCCAATACACCTCTTGATTGGGACTGTATATCATCTGTATACCAGATGACTTCCCTAGTGCAATGAAATGACACGACGATATCCTCAGACAACATATAGGAATAAGATGCTATGTCTACATAGATCACATAATCATCTTCGGTCGTAACGAGGAAGAGCACTTTAAAAATCTCACATTAGTCGTTGAGACATTAGAAAGAGCAAATATGAAAGTCCAAATGGATAAGTGTGAATTTCTCCGAACGTCAGTTGAATTTCTAGGATTTTTTGTTTGTGAAAACGGAATCAGAACCAATCCTGATAAGGTAAAAGCTATAGTTGATTTTGCACCCCCAAAAACGCTTAAAGATCTAAGATCTTTCCTGGGCATGTCAGGATACTATCGTCGCTTCATTCCTGGTAGTTTACACATTTCATTTAATTTATACTACCAAAATATAAGTGGTTTTTCTTCGAAATTATGAGAACTGTCTATAGCGATTGATGCTTGCGATTATGACGTCATTGCTTTAACGGCGACGTGGCTGGGTAGTGATATTCATACAAATGAAATATTTGATGAGAATGTTTCTGCTGGTTTCCGTTGTGATCGGTTTGATTTGAAGAAACGCCGTGGTGGTGGCGTTTTGATTGCTGTTCGTCGCAAGTTGACTGCTTTTGAGATTGAAATTGTTTTGGTGGATGGCGTACGAGGGCGGGTCAATAAGTTTTGGATTAAAACACAGATTTTTTGATAAAAAAATAATTTTATTTTTCAACGTAGTCTCCCTTGAGCTCTATACACTTTGTCCAACGCTTCTCCAATTTTTTTATCCCTTCCAAAAAAAATGATTTGTCGAGGTCCTCAAAATAGGCCTTTGTTTGCGAGATGACTTCATCATTGGAGTCAAATCTTTTTCCACCAAGCCATTTCTTCAGGTTTGGGAACAAGAAGTAGTCGCTCTGAGCCAAATCTGGAGAATAGGGTGGATGAGGGAGCAATTCATAGCCCAATTCATGGATTTTTGCCATGGCAACTGCACATGTGTGCACCCTTGCATTGTCTTGGTGGAAAAGAACTTTTTTCTTGGCCAAATGAGGTCGTTTTTTTTTCAAATCGTCATTGAATCGGTCCAATAAGTTGGCATAATATTCCCCATTGATTGTTCTTCCCTTTTGAAGGTAGTCAATGTGGATTATCCCGCGTGCATCCCAAAAAACAGTCGCCATATCTTTATTGGCTGACAAACCCACCTTGGCCTTCTTTGGCGCCGATTCACCCTTAGAAACCCACTGTTTTGACTGTTGTTTGTTCTCTGGTGTGTTGTGATGGATCCATGTTTCGTCCACGGTTACAAAACGGCGCAAAAACTCCTCCATATTGCGATTAAACAACGCCAAACCTTCCTGTGAAGTTGTTACACGATTGCGTTTGTGGTCGACTGTGAGCAAACGCGGCACCCATCTTGCGGAAAGCTTTCTCATGCCCAAGTGATCATTCAAAATTGAAACCACTGAGCCATGCGAGATCCCTACGGCTTCCACAATCTCTCGCACTTTCAATCTTCGGTCGGCCAACACCATATCGTGAATTTTTTCGATTGTTTCGGGTGTAGAGACCTCAACTGGGCGTCCAGGACGTTCGGCATCTTCAGTGCTTGTACGGCCACAACGAAATTCAGTAAACCACTTTTTTACCATTGAAATCGATGGTGCAGAGTCCCCATAGTATTTATCAAGCTTAGCCTTGGTCTCGGTAATGGTTTTTTTTCGCAAGAAATAATGCTTAATAAGCACACGAAATTCACTTTTTTCCATTTTCTCCTCAAATTAGTGAGTAGTCTGATAAAAATAGCTGTCAAACACAAACTAACTGACGCAGCAAGTTTAAATTTTGACAGGAGTCAACTCACAGATGCCTGTTGACAAAAGCAGTGTTGCTGTTTCAGTAAAGAGGTCAGAAATTCAAAAAGTCACTTTTTGACTTATTGACCCGCCCTCGTATTAAATATCGAGCAAGTATGTATTCGAGTGACTGCTACAAATGTTGGACATCCCGATCTATAAGTATTTCTTAGTTATTTTCTTACTAATAGTACCGCATCTGTTTATGATAAGCACTTACAAAATATAAATATAGTCAATTCAACTTTCGTAGACCAACGTTCCATTAACATTTGTCTTCTTGGTGATTGTAATTTTAGTAAACTCGATTAATTTTCTGATGGCAATAAAGTGCTACTGTATCGTTTCTCTTTGGAAGTTGAAAAGACCACACTGGATTTTCTCCAGTCATTAGATCTCTGCCAATTTAGTAATGTTCGTAGTTCTTTTAATAATTTGTTAGATCTTGTTTTTGCATCTGAAGATATGAATGTTTCTAGAAATTGGAACTATTACATTTAAAAATTCAGTGGCTGAAAACTTTAAGGCATTTTCGATTTTTTCAATATTTTAAATAAGACTGTGCCTAGAGTGCGAAAACGAGCAAACTCTCATCCACCATGGAATAACCAACGGTTACTGAATCTTAAATATGCTAAAAATAGAGTTCATAAGAACTTTAAAAGGAGTAAATCTCTATCGGATTACGAATTATTTGTTCGATTGAGAAAAGAATTTATTTTCCTTTCTAGGTTCCTCTCGAACAATTACATTCAACGCTTGGAAAGTGTTGAGTTATATTATTAACATGAATTAGTTTTTTTGAGCCACACTGTGCATAATACTTGTTTGGTACATTACCGCATACATACATATATACACTTGCGGTCATAAAAACCGCACCACCTAATGAGTTCTTAAAAAATGTCTAATTACATCAGATCGTAAGGGTTTTTCCCATACTTATGAAGGGTATTCCCCATAGCGGAGTTCGGCCTCGTATTCAGTGCAAAAAAATTCAGTTTGAATTGAGTTGTGACGGTAACAAGTAAAAAAAATTGAAATGTCTGGTAAATATCATCAACTTACTCGGGACGAAAAAGTTCAAATATTGACTTTAGCCGAAGAAGGGCTTGGCTATCGTGAGATTGCGGTTAAAATAGGTTGCTGTCATTCAACTATCGTACGACTGATAAGGAAAAAAGAAAATTTGGATCCACTGGAAAGGAAAAAAGGCTCGGGACGAAAACGTAAAACAACCCAGAAGACGGACAATGTATTACAACGAATTAGCATGAAAAATCGCTTTAAAAGTGCTGTCCGTATAAAAGCAGAGCTGAGTGAATTTCATCAAGTTGATCTAAGCGCCGAAACCATACGCCGACGGCTACGGGAAATAGGTTCATATGGAAGACGACCAGCGAAAAAACCTCTCCTAACCACAAAAATGAAAAAAGCTGACCTGGGCAAAAAAGTACGAAGATTGGACGCAGGATGAATGGCGATGTGTGGTATGGTCCGATGAAAGTAAATTTAATTTGTTGTGTGCCGACAATTTGCCATACGTACGACGGTCAGCAGGTGAAAGTTTCAAGGACTAGTGCATAGTCAAAACAGTGAAGTATCCTCAAAGCCAGATAATTTGGGGATGTTTTTCTTTTTACGTTTTGTACCCTTTGCACTTTGTTAATGGAACTATGAACGCTCAAAAGTATGGAGAAGTAGTAAGGGAGTTTTTGGTACCAGCAATTGAACAGCATCATTCATATACTGGCAAGTGCATTTTTCAAGATGTTTCTTCGCATTGCCACGGCGCCAAATCCGTAAGTAAAGTGTTATAAATCAACTTCTAGATGTCTACTTTATAAATAATAAACAGACAAGCAAAGTCTGTCAATAATTTTCAGCTCAAGACAACGTTTGATGACCTCGGAATCACCAGACTAGACCGGCCAGCTAATTCGCCTGATTTAAACCCAATCGAACACTTGTGGCATGTAATGAAACGTAAGGTGGCTTAACATAGTAAAAAAAGCTAAATGAAGTTCTGGAACATGTATGGAATACTGAAATTTCAAGGGATATTACTGAACTTCTAGTAAACTCGATGCCTTCTAGAATAAAAGCTGTTGTAACCGCCAAAGGAGGAGCAACTCGGTATTGATAATTTTTTGGTAAAAGTGGCATATCTAAACATCTTGTATACACATACATAAAAAATGTATCGTTTGATTTTGTTAACCAATGACTGTATTAAAATATTTAAAAAAAAAATAAGAAAATTAACTGGTTTTTCTTTCTTTGTTAACAGATGGAAATTAGATAGAAATACTTATAAAGTACTCAAAAAAAATTTCATTTCATTATAAAAGTTATTATGGTAGTTATTAACAATTTTTCAATTATTTTGATATGGTGCGGTTTTTATGACCGCAAGTGTTATGTTATTCACTTGAATTATACTTTTATTTCTATTTTCTTATCCGACACAAACGGTCGTTTTAATCAGTTTAACAGGTTATGGGCCCAGTTATCCAGACCACGCGTTTTCTTTTTATTGTCCTTTTTGCAAGTTTTTGTGCAGAAGTTTCGCGAGAAATTATTTATTTCCGATTCGTGATAGATACGAGTACTGCAATTTAATTGTCACTAAGCGAATTGACTGTTATCACATTTATGTTAATATGGATGGTGGTAGTGTAAAAATTGAAAAACTGCAAAACTCGGATCAGTGAAACATTTGGACGTTCCAAGTCAAAGTTCTGTTAAATGCTAGTGATTTATACGAGGTGGTAATTGGGGTTCTTCCCCAATTGTCGTAGAAGGTGGTGATTTAACAAGCTTTAAGAAGTGGCAAGTAAAAGATCGCAACTAGCGTTGGACAGCAACCATTAATTCATATTATGCATTGCTCAACGTCTTCTGAAATGTGGAAAAAGCTCTGTTTAGTTTACGAGCAAAGCTGCAGTGCAAATATAAATCTTCTTCAACAACGCTTTTACAGTTTTCAAAAAAACTCTGATGATGACATTGCCACGCACATGAGCAAATTAGAGAACTTGGTGCAACAACTAAGGGATGCAGGCGAAAAAGTCTTCCCATCTATGCTTGTCGCAAAAATATTGATGACCTTACCTAAGAGCTTCTCACATTTTTTTAGTGCTTAGGAGTCTACAGACATCAAGAACCAAACATTAATTAATTTGAGATCACGCTTAATCATGGAGGAGACAAGAATTAATGCAATGGAATCTCCAACATCAACAGTGTCAAACAATGTAGAAAACAGTGCACTCTTTACAGGACAACAACATAACATACATCAAAAATTGGTAAAACCAACAATCAAGATAAGAAAAAACGTCCAGGTAAGTGTTTTGCATGCAATAAATATGGACATTGGAAATCTAACTGTCCAAATAAACATAAAAATATTAAACAATTAAACTACATATGCAAACAATAAGAAGAATGTTTCAGTTAATTTTAACGAGGTAGTTGGAACGGACGATTGGGTCTTGGATCCAGGTGCAAGCAAACACATGACTTTTCGTCGAGCATGGTTCAGCAAATTTGTACAGCTAGATACTCCAGTACCGATAACTGCAGGGAATGGAAGTAAAATTTTTTTTATTTATTTGTCTTTCTTAACTCTTTACAATTTATTTAAGTATCTGAGAAGCCTTTGGCTTGTCTGCAGAAGATTAGACTACTTAATGGTTAATTTAGTGAGCTTAGTCTTTCCACATTACAAGTTAACATATTAAAACTAATTTAGTATCTATAGTTGATAAAATATTTAGCCTATATTGATTTTATATTTCATTATTCAAAAAGAAGGTTTTGATCGCTTATTTTCTAATTTTAAAGTTTCCACTGTTTGTTAGTTCTCGGGGTAGATTATTGATTGTTGCCGGAACGCTGTGTAGGAGTTGTCTTCTTCCATATTTGTTGCAAATGCTTGATACTTGAAGCATACCTTGGGCCCGTCGTCTAGTATTCCCTTCATGATCCACTGGCCAGATAAACCGTATGTCGTCGTAGTATTCTAAAGTGAGCGTCATCTTAAAAATGTCTTCTACTTTAAGGACTTTGAAGGTAGTGTCGTTGTTTCGTGTATTCATCGAGTTGATGTGTTTCATTGCGGATTTTTGCAATTTTTGCAATTTTTGCAGTTTTTGAATATGGGTTGCCGCTGCATTGCCCCAAGCAAGAACACCATACAGCAGTTTTGACTCAATTAATGAATAGTAGAAATATCACCGTAGCGTGATATTTCAGATGGGCTAGTGCATAGATGGCTTTCTTTAAATCCATACGTAGCTTATCAATCTGTTTGTTCCATAAGAAATGACAGTCTATGATGACTCCTAAATATTTATAGCTGTCAACAACTTCGATTACTTCTGCATTGGCACTAGGACATGCATCATTTCTCAGGCATAATGGAATTTGTGTCGATGTGAAACTAGGATTTTGGATGTGCATCATCTTGGTTTTCAACGCATTAATCACCAAGTCGTTATCATGGCACCATTTGACTCTTCCAACTCTTCCTTATTGCTGTCGCCATTTCCAGCGACCTGTGATGTACCACGATTGCTGTGTCATCAGCGAAAGCAAGCGGTGTGCTCTGCTTAAAAGAACAAAGAAGCTCATTAGTGTGCAAGATAAAAAATATTGGACCTAATTTCGATCCCTGTAGCACACCATATTCCACCTTTGCTCTTACGCTCTGTACTCCGCTGATTTTCACGCAGAATAGCCTATTACACAGATAATCTGTTAACCAGTCCGCCATTAATCCTCGTATACCAACACGTTGTAGTGCTTCTATTAGGGTTTTGTGGTTTAAGGTATCGAAGGCTTTACTGAAATCCATGAAGAGTACCAATACGTGGTGACAATTGTTGAAGCTCTGGTTGACACAATTTGCGAATTCAGCTAACAATTTGCTTGTACTTTTATTTTTCTGAAAGCCATATTGGCTTTTATGTATCAGAGAATGTTTTCCCATAAAACTCTTTATTCTTTCAGTAATTACACTTTCGAGACACTTTTCCATTACCGGAAGAATCGATATCGGTCTATAATTGCTGAGCTGACTTTTAACTCCTCCTTTGTAAATCGGATTGTGCCAGGCTGATGTTTATGAATTTGCATATAATGGGTGCGAATATATCGGCGTGTCTTCGAATATCAGAGGCTCGAATTCCATCAATTCCCGGATATTTATCTTCCCCCAGCAAACTGATAATGCTATGAACCTCTTGAATGTTGGTTGGCTTCACAAATAAAGTCTTATCAAGGATTCTGTTCCGGTGTCCGTTGTCACATCACAATGATGTATGATATTTGTAGTTTTTGATGCAAAATAATTTGAAAATTTGTTAGATAATTCATGCGGCTCTGTATCAAAGTTTTTATTCAATGTTTAATTTGTTTCGTCCTAGGATAGCATTTATCAATCCCCATGTTTTTCTGGGATCGGTTTTAAATTAAATGAACTGGTTTTTAAAATAGCTTGATTTTTCTTTGTTTATTTTGCTTCTAAAATTTTTATATTCAACTTCATAAGCTTTGTTTATCCTGTTGTTTTTCCATCTACGGTATAGTTTATCCCTTCTTTTGCATTTTTCGATAAGATTGGCTGCCATCCAGGTGCTGTTTTTTTCTTTTTCTCGTTGTTGTTTTCATGTTGGTTGATTTTCTATAAATACCTTCAAATTTTGCTACACACAAGTTGTAAAAGTTTTCAGCATCATTTTCATTCATATTTCGTTACCCCAATTTGAATCATGGATTAGGTGGTTAACTTTTGTGTTACTTAAGTACTTTGTACTAACCACTTTTCCTGTTATTGTTTTTGAACCACAAGTGTAATAAAGTACCGGGTAGTGGTCGGTCATGCCACTCTCTATAACTATTGAATTCATCTGAATATCTGTTTTACTGACCAGTATGTGATCAATCAACGACTTCGACCCATTGTCTGGCTCCACTCTTGTGAACTCAGTAATGACGTTCATAAGTCTTAATGATGCTAGCATCTCCAAATAATCTTTTACATAATATGCTTTAGTATCGCAGACATTAATATTGATATCACCCAACACGATCATTTCTTCGTTTTTAGCTAATTCGCCAACATTTTGTATAAACTCTTCAACAAACGCCTTCTTACTAAACCCAGGCGGTCTATAAATTCCCAACACATACGTAGTCGTTTGTCCCTCAGTAAAACTAATCTTTACGTTTTCGTAAATAAATGAATATCTTAGCTTTCAATGGAAAAGAAAAAGGTTGGTTAGCGTTTATTTTGTACCCGAAATTAAGATAAATTTATTTTGTACTGGAAGTGCTCCAGATAAAAACTACAAATTAACTTCTACTAGTCAAAAATGCAACATCGCTTATTCTAATGGAATTGTAGTTGCAGTTGGCATTCGTTGTCAGAAATTATTAAAAATGCAGTTTAAGGTAATAATGGAACAAAAATTAACTTCGGCTTGTTTTTCTTTAAAAGCCGAATCATACAAATATGGGCATGAACGACTTGGTCATATGTGCGTCAGTCAAATCAGAAGTGTACTTAAAGCACATAATATTGAATTTATTGATAGTCCACATTTTTTCTGTGATACATATGCACTAGAAAAAATGCATAGAACTCCGTTCACTAATAGTAGTTCCAGAGCGACACGATCAGGTGAACTGGTCTATTCGGATTTATGCGGCCCAATGCAAACTGCATCAATTGATGGATCAAGGTATGTCGTTCGTTTTTAAAGATGACTTTTCAAACTATAGAATAGTGTACTTCATTAAAGACAAATCTGAAACCTGTTCAGTTACCGAAAAATATATAAATTTTCTTAAAAGAGTTGACTATCAGTTGAAAATGATTAAGTCCGATAATGGGTCGGAATTCAAAAATAAAGAACTACAAAGTCTTCTTCAACGAAATGGTATTGGTCATCAAACTACGATTCCTTATACACCGCAACAAAACGGCCGAGCAGAAAGGGATATGCGGTTTATAGTTAAAATTGCTAGGATAATGATTCACGCTGCTAAGAATTTACCACTTTGGGCAGAAGCAGTGAATACAGCTGTATTTATGATAAATAGGTTTGGTCCCAGTCCGCTTAAAGGAAAAACACTTTTCGAACTATTTCAAAATAAAAGACCAAATTTTAATAAAATTCGCACATTTGGCAATGAAGTGTTTGTCCATATTCCAAAGGAAAAGAGAAAAAAGCTCGACAAGAAGTCGAGACCTGCAATTTTTGTCGGATATCCAGAAAATATTAAAGGTTCTTTATTTGAATTAAATAAAATTGAAGTAGCTAGGCATGTTTGATTTAAAGAAAATACTGTCGTCCAGTTAGACCAAAAACTACCTATCGAGGATCATCAAAGAACTCAAAGCGAATATCTTTCTGAAGAAGAAGCTTTTCAGAACGCAAGCGAACTTCTTGATGAGGGTATGAAACAAACTTATGAACCTAACCAAAGCTTAAATCAAGTGGGAGTTCGGATGAAGGAGACGGAAACTAATTACCGGGATAAACTCAGAAGTCATTCTCAGACCAGTTCAAAACAAAACATAGAAATATATGCAAATGTATTAGAGGGATATGCTTCTATTTGTAATAGTTTTGAACCATCAAATTATAAAGAAGCATTGGAATCAACCGATGCTAGTAACTGGAAAAAAAACCATGAACGAAGATATGACAGATTGTCAGAAAAATAAAACATGGATTTTGGTAGACCCGCCGCAAAATTGTAAGACAATCAAAAACAAATGGGTTTTCAAAGCTAAGTTATTTCCCGATAATACAATCGAACGATGCAGGGCACGTCTTGTTGCTAAAGCTTTTAATCAACGAGAAGGTATTGATTAGGAAGAAACTGTTAGTCCCGTAGCAAAATTTACATCAATTCGCACCATATTTGCAATAGCAGCCAGCAAACATTTGGAGCTCTATCAATTTGACGTAAAAACTGGCTTCCTCAATGGTGAAATTAAAGCAGAAATTTTCATGGATCAACCACATGGGTACGATGATGGATCTGGTAGAGTTTGTAAGCTAACGAAGAGTTTATATGGTTTAAGACAAGCTTCCAGATGCTGAAACTCTACTTTTACAAAATTGTTAACCGCTATTGATTTCGAAGTGTGTAAGGCAGATCCCTGTGTCTTTGGGTTACATCGTATGGAAGGGAAAATATATCTAGCGCTTTATATAAGGACTGAAACGAATAAAATTTGGAAATTTCAAAGTAAAAAAAAAAAAATATTTTCATAATTAATGTAAATTTTTTTTATTTGCTTTAAAACTCTGTTTTTATTAAATTCATTCACAATTACAAAAAATAAAAAAAAATTATTTGGGTTCTCATTCTTTCTTCACCTTCTTTCAAATGTCCTTCATAAGGTTGGTGACAGTTACATCCGTGATCTTTTTGGACGTTCTTTTCCATTTAGCACTACAATATTTTACGTACTTTGCACACTGCTCACTTTTCCTAAATTTAGCTTTGACCAAAGCCCAATACCTTTCAATGGGACGGCACTGTGGAACATTGGGTGGATTCATGTCTTTTGGGACAAAGTCGACATTTTTAACTCAACGTCGGATGAGCATTGTGAGCTGAAGCTAAATCTGGCCAAAATAATGTTGAACCCTCGTGTTTGTTTAAGAAAGGAATCAACCGTTTTTTTAGGCACTCGTTAATGTACACTTCTCCGTTAATTTTTCCCGTTGTAATAAACGATGAGCTTCTGTATCCACATTGACAAATGGCCTGCCAAACGAGATATTTTGACCCGAACTTTTCCATCCCAATCGATGTTGTTGATTGCGGAAGAATTTCAGCTTCAAACGAGTTGTAAAACTGCGCTTTAACATAAGTTTCGTCATCCAAAACCAAGCACGCTTTCTTGTTGCAGATCAACTCGTATAGCTTTCGAGCTCGTGTTTTTTTGACTTTTTTTTGCTTTTCAGTAACTTTTGGTATTTTTTTTTCGGGTTTTTAGACCGTTACGTTTTTTAGATCTTTGTACCATAGTTTGGTTGATAGTTTCCGAGTAACATCTCTGGATGACATAGTCCGGTTTTTTACGATGGTACCCACTATTTTCCTGTCCAAATTTGTATCATGTGCTCCACGTTTAGCTCCACTTTTCTGTTTTCGCTTAACTGTCAACGTCTCCAAATATCGTTTAATAACAGAATCCACTGTACTGCGTGGTATCCTTCATTTTTTTGGTTTGGACGCGAAGTATTTTCGAGCCATTTGTCGATGATCTTTTTACGGCGTTCCTCTTGACTCATATTTTATAAATACTTTAAACCGCACCGAACTAAAATCAATAACAAACTGAAGAACTAAGAACTAAAGAATATACAGGCTAATTTGGGTACAAAATGGAATTGCAATTTTTACGCATGGGAAGTATAGCCCGTATTAAAATTTACAGATTTTATTCGTTTCAGTCCTTAGACGACGCGACGGTTTAATAGCTGCAGAAAATGAATGTGATGTGAATTATATATACAACTTTTTAAATAAACATTTTGAAGTAAAATTTACCAAAGCAAACTACTATCTTGGACTTCACGTAACACGAATTCCAGATGGAGCCTACTTTGTTTGTCAATAAAATTATACAGATCGAGTCCTTAGGAATTTTCAATTTTGGTGGGGGCGAAAGCCCCCATTTATTCGGCTTAATACAAGCTATAACTTAAAAATTAAACTTAAACTAAAACTTAAAACTAAGGTTGGTTATTGTGGTGAAGGAGAACCGATTTGAGGTAGGAAGTGGTGCGGTGGAAGTCAAAGACGCTAGGGTTTGAATTAATTTTTCGTAGCATGCGGGAGATTGGTTCGTTCGCGCCATAGGTGGTGTGGTGGGTTGGGCGAGACGAGGGGTACGTAGATTACGAGGGTTAGTGTTGAGGAAAATAGAATTGTGAAGGGACGTGCATTCAACCTGACCTGAAAGAAGTCGATGAATGAAGAGAAAGTCGGCTGCATCTCTGCGTTCCTCAAGGGTGTTTAGGTTAATAAGGTTCAGACGGTTTTGATAGGGGGGCAGAATAAAAGAATCATCCCAGGGCAAACCTCGAAGAGAATCGAAGAAAACGGCGCTGGATGCTTTCGATTCTCGAGATATGAACGCTATGATATGGGGACCATACTTGACTGGCGTACTCTAGGAGGGGACGAACAAAGGTAATATAGAGGGACCTGGTCACGTATGGGTTGGTGAATTCTTTGGACCATCGTTTTACAAAACCTAGTGCACAGTTGGCTTTAAGGATTATCCCATCCATATGCAAACGGAAGTTGAGCTCCCTATCACACAAAATGCCGAGGTCGAAGAGATTTAACGGAGGAGATAGGTTGGTTGTGGAGAAGGTGATTAAATCCAAATGGGTATTCAAGACCAAATACCGACCGGATGGAACCGTAGAAAAGAGGAAGGCACGCCTCGTGGCTAGGGGTTTTGACCAAATTCAAGGCGTTGACTACGAAAATACCACTCACCAGTGGCGAATGTTAGTTCGATACGACTAATCATGGCAATCGCGATTGAAAAGAATTTGACCTTGCATCATCTGGACGTTTCTTCAGCCTACCTAAATGGGGAAATTGACGCAGTCGTTTTTACGGAGCAACCGCAGGGTTTTGTGGACGAAAATGGTGTGTGCAAACTGCATAAAGCCATATATGGACTGAAGGAGAGTGGTCGACAGTGGAACCTAAAACTGGATGCGACACTTAAGACCCTTGGATTTACCCCCTCAAAATATGACAGGTGCAGGTGACAAAATAATGCTGATTACCGTTTATGTGGATGACTTGCTTGTGGCGACAAATAATCAGAAGGAGTTTGAAGTGCTAAAGCAATGCCTGTCTGATGTTTTCGAGATAAAGGCCCTAGGATACCTAGTGCTGTGTGTTGGGCTAGAGGTCAAACGTTTTACCGACAGTCTTCGTATTAGCCAAGGTGGATTTATTAACAACCTGCTAGATAAATATGGATTCAAGGATTGTAAACCAGGCCGGTTACCAATCCCGGTAAATTTGAAATTGGAGCAAGAACCAACTATGCCAGGAGAGAGCAAGGAGGTCGAGCGGACCAAGTATCGTCGTTTGATAGGAAGTCTGCTACACCTAGCCACTTTTAGTAGCTTACGCAGTCAACGCGTTATCGCAATTCAATGGCGATCCACGGCAGCAGCATTGGAATACAGCAATGCATGTTTTTCGATACCTTCAGGGTTCAAGGAATGCTGGCATCGTTTATAGGAAGACATCAATGGAACTCTACGCGTTTGCTGATGCTAGCTGGGCGAGCGATTTCAATGACAGGAAGTCACAAAGTGGATATGCATTCATATCCAGTATGTGAATCTCAGTTCCGTAGCAAAGGAAGCAGCGTTCTTACGTAACTTAATGGAGGAACTCTGACTTCATCAAGGACCAGTAACAATTTGGAGCGACAGTCGCAGTACACAGGCGATTGCAAATGCAATGGGAGTTCAGAGGCAAACCAAGCACCTTGACATCCAACATCATTTTATTAAGGAGGAGGTAGCGGAAGGTAAAATCAGTATATTTTTCGTCAGATCTAAAGTGATGGCTGCAGATGCACTAACAAAATCCATGGCAGCACCAGCTCACCTACGATGTTTCACACATTTATGCATGCTTTTTCCAGATTAAACTCACGATTACGGATTGTGGAATGGAGGAGGGGTGCTGGGTGAGTAATGTGAAGCAAAGTTTCACTGAACACATCCAGTTCCACAATCCATGACGACAGTCCACAACAAGATTTCTGTAATCTTTCTTTCGTCCGTCATTTTGACTTTTTCTTACTGAATTACATCTTCCAATAAAGTATTGTTACAAATCGACCGGAATCGTTTTTTATTTGAGCGCAACTCATCACCATTCGACAATTTTGGACAAGAAGTTACCTCCAGAAATAAAATTTCCGTTCCGAGAAGCTGTCGGTAGTCTCATGTATTTGGCAATCGCTACGACCAGATGTTGCTTTTGCAGTGGGAGTTGTTAGTCGTATTTTGGATAAACCAACTTCACAACACGTCAAAGCGGTAACATACATCATTATAAGCTATTCACTTGAAATACACTTTTACTTCTATTTTGTCATCCGACACAAACGGTCGTTTTAATCAGTTTAACAGAAAGGAATCTGAAATCCAACCTAAGGTGCTTTTGGGCATACATAAATTCCAAACGGGTTCGTATCAGTTTTCCGTCAACTATGACAAATCATGCAGTAATCCCAAAGATATTCTGAACATGTTCGCGTCGTTTTTTCAAGGTATTTATGATTCCTCCAGCCTTATTTGTTTTAATGAGGATTATTTCGAATCCTCGCATATTTATACTGCCTCAAGTTCTCCGGTACTTATTAGATCCGAATTATTGTTGGCATTACAGGATTTGAAGGATAGTAAAAATCCAGATTTCTTTGGATTTTACCCAGTTGTTTTAATATCTTTTGCTGAATCACTTAGCTATCCCCTACTCTATATTTTCAATCAGTCATTGGCTAGTGGGACATTTATTGATGATTGAAAATATTCGCTTATACCACTAATTTGTAAGAGTGGTAAAAAAGACCAAATTTCGAATTATAGACCAGTTTCTTAACTGTCTATTATACCTAAAGTTTTGGATCGCCTTGTGAAGGAACTGATGGTATTCATCTTAAGCAGCTTTATTAGTGATTCTTAGCATGGATTTTGGAAAGGTCATGCGACTTGCTCGAACCTAGTTCAGTTTACCAATTATTGGTTAAGTTCCATTGAGAAGCACAAGCAAGTGCACGTAGTTTATACTGATTTCTTGAAAGCCTTTACTAGAATTAATTTGCATATCCTTCTAAAAAAGCTTAAGTGCTACGGATTTTTCGGGCCATTACTTTCATGGTTTAAGTCCTATCTGTTTGGGAGAAAACAATTCGTTTCTATCGGACATTTATTTTCGGTTGAAATAAATGTTGTGTCTGATGTTCCAGAAGGAAGCCATCTTGGGCCAATCCTTTTTCTCATTTTTATAAATAATTTGCCGAGAATTCTAAAATTTTGTCATTGCCTTTTGTATGCGGATGACATAAAATTGTTTCTGACTACTTCTAATGTCTGTGACTGTGAATGGTGTAAAATGAACGATCTGCATCTCAATATCGACAAATGTGCCACCATGTCATATAACAGAACACAATATAATCTAACCCCTACTAATCGTTTTGGAAACCAATCAATCAATGTTGTACACTACGCCCTCGGTAAAAGCAACCCTCGGTTAAAGCAACACCCAAATTTTTACCATTAGAGACTTAGTAATTGCAACTTTTCAAAAAATGTGACTCAGTAATGGCAACTTTCCATCCATAATCTCTTTTTTCCCTTTAAGTTTGCTTGTATTTTTTGGTGTTTGGTTTTACTGTAACTCGGCAGTTATTTTACAGTCACTTTTCTCAGAATTTTTTACACTCGTACATAGATCGTAGGTGCATTGTATTTGCGTTTTAATTTACCAGTGTTCAGCTAATTTTCTCTCGGTTTAGTTTTAGTTTTATTTTAGAAATCATGGCTATCGTAAAAAAATTTTCCAAGCTATCTATAAAGCAGAAGGCTGAGATTTTAAATAAGTTGAGTAAGGGACATCAGCTAAATCGCTTTGTGAAACATACAAGTGCAACAAGTCAAGCATTAGCAGAATAAAAAAGAGAAAAAATGTGCCTAACAAATTCGTTATTAATTCTGAGTCCGGACCGTGCAAGCGCGTAACTCTAAAAACCTGTGAATATCCAAGGATGGAAAAAGCCTTGTACATTTGGTTCCAGAGGTAACACAGGCAAAACGTACCCATTTGCACACAAATCCTCAAGTCAAAAGCATGTGTGCTTCACAAAAAAATCTAAGAAAGACCATCAGCTTTTAATGCCAGTAACGGAATGGAATCCGCATGCTAAAAATTTGCGGAGAAAAGCTGTCCTATAAGCCAAAACTGGTGGAACCATTTTTGATAAAATTCAAAAATAAAACTAAAGAGCATGACTTCTTATCAGATCAAATTTACAATGCGGACGAGTCTGGTCTATTTTTTAAGCTTATGCCAAACAGAACATTTGCGGGTTGTAAAGAAGCTACTGCTCCTGGTAGGAATGTAAGCAAGGAGAGAAACACTTTTCTTGCTTGCACTAATGCGTCTGGAACGTACAAATTAAAATCGTTCGTTATAGGAAAAGCTTTCAATCCTAGAGCATTTAGGCATTTCGAAAACAAGCCTGTCGTTTGAAAGGCCAACAAAAATGCGTGAATGACACACGAACTTTTGAAAGATTGGTTTCATTCAATATTCGTGCCAGAGGTAAAATTATTTTCGAATTGATTTGGTCGAATATAAATTTTTTTTTATATTTTTTCCTTGGTTTAGGTGAGATAGTTTCTGGAATCGAAAAATTTGCCAAAAAAGACTCTACACCTATTGGACGTGCCATCCAAAAGACGGGGAGATGATAAGTGATGATGAAAAGATTGTTACCATGTGTTTGCCAGCTACTCTATAACCAAAATGTCATCAACTTGACAAAACTGTACTACAAAAAAGGACTTTTGGCACATTTAGTCAGAAGCCGAGGCTCAGATTTGGAGAGTAAAATAAAGGATTTTAATTTAACGATTGATATATGCCTCCTGGCTACTGCATGGGACAAGGTTAAGTCTTCGGCTATACAAAAGTGCGAGAAGCCTTTGACGTCCCTGACAGTGAGTGGAATGAGGAGGATGAGCTACCGTTGATGGTCATAAGCTATAAAATCATTAGTTAACGCGAAATGATGACATCCATTAATGACTTTCCACTGAAACTTTTGTCACCGAGAAATTAAGCAATTGGATTGCCGAAAACGATATCGAACAGGCGCCTATTTGCAACAATCTAGACTCCGAAAAAACCGAGAGTGAAGAAAAAAGCGCAAGTGCAAGTGTAAATCCTTCACGGCCAAAAATCAAAACGGAACATGTTATCCAAGCATTTAGCATTTGTCTTCAATGGGCTGAAGAAAACTCGGTTTCACTAGCAGATGCCTTGACTCTTCAAAAACTGAGAGAGCTGGCCGTAAACAAAATGTATCCTCCAAGAAAAAGCAATCGAACATTTCCTAATTTTTTAAATTAATTTAACCAAAAACTGTATTAACATTATGTAAATTTTTTTTTTAAATGAATTTAATATATTACTTTTCTTTTCTTCTACGACGGACAATATTCTTATTTCTTATTTTTATATTCTGGTTTTCACGTTAGATTTTTATTTAAGGCTCAATTTTTTTGTGACTCGGTTATTGCAACAACCTCAATTAACGCAATTGCTCGAATTTTTATCGGTTACTTTTACCGAGGGCGTACTGTAGTTGAATTTAAAGACCTTGATGTTGTTTTTGATAGTAAGCTCACTTTTGATCCCCATGTTAACAAATTAATGTCAAAAGCTAACTCTGCTCTAGGATTTCTGAAAAGAAATTCATCGGACTTCAAGCACCGCTGTACTCTTAAGGCCATTTACGTAAGCATGGTTCGTCCATGTCTGGAATATTGCAGTGTTGTTTGGAACCCGTTTTCATTGAAAAACATTAATAGAATAGAAAAAGTTCGAAAAAACTTCTTGCGCTTTGCATTACGCCGTTTCGTTCTGAATGACAATGTCCACTATTCTTACCGCTCTAAATGTTCGTTGTTGGGTTTTGATTCCCTTGAAGTTCATCGTGAAATGCATTGTGTTATGTTCGTTAGAGATTTACTATGTTTTTCCATTGACTGTGAGTACTTGCTCTCATTAATTTGAATTTATGCCCCCTTAAGGGTTCCTAGGGCAAGACCATTGTTATTTGAAGTTCATCACTCAACTTTATACGGAGCCAATGAGCCTGTTACTTTTTGCTGTAGATTATTTAATCTTATATACCACCTTATTCCGATTTGAGTTCAGTTCCTTTTGTTAAGTTGGTAAATCTGTTGTTGACATTTCCTCTAAACTTTAGCGTCATAGCTTGACATTTGCAAAAGTTACGTAGCCAAGATTACATCTATCTCTGTGTGTGTTGGCGATTTTTTACAATTTTAGAAATGGATTTAAATTTGCAACAACGAACTTGTATCAAATTTTGCGTAAAAAACGGATTTAATGGTACGCGAACGTTGGAAATGTTGGAAAAGTGTTTCGGCAACGATTCTCTAAAGAAAACAGTCGTTTACCAGTAGCACGAGCGGTTCAAAAGTGGTCGTGAGTCAATCGAAGATGGTGAACGCAGTGGTAGACCATCGATGAAGTAAAAGAAATGTTGGTCAATAACCGCAAATTAACCATCAGAGAGATAGCGGAGGTCTTGACCATTGCCCATGGATCCGTCGAAGACATTTTGGTTAATGATTTGGGTTTCCGTCGTGTAGCAGCAAAGTTGGTGCCAAAAGACCTCAATTTCATGCAAAAAAGAGACCGTGTTGACGTCGCAAAAGAGGTGATTTGCAGGCTGAATCCGATCCCACATTCATCAAAAGGATCATTACTGGAGACGTGAGTTTATGAGTACGACACGCAATCCAGACATCAGGCAAGTGAATGGCGTTCACCAAATGAGCCGAGACCAAAAAACCACGTCGTTTTCAGTCAAAAAAGAAGGCAATGCTCACGGTTTTCATGGATTACAACGGTGTAACGGTGTAGTGCATCATGAATTTTTGCCAGAAGGCCAGACAGTAAACAAAGGGTATTATTCGTATTTGGGCGTTATGAGACGTTTGTGTGAAGCAATTCGCTGAAAGAGACCAGAATTGTGGGCAGAAAACTCATAGATTTTGCACCATGATAACGCACCGTCGCTCAGTGCCATCATTATTCGTAATTTTTTGACGAAAAATGCAACAAATACCATCCAACAGCCACCGAATTCACCTGATTTGGCTCCCTGTAACTTCTTTCTGTTCAATCGAGTTAAAAAACTACTACGGGGAACATTCAGCAGCCGAGAGGAAGTAATGGAAAAATCGCAGGAAGCACTGATGGACATACCGAAAACCGAATATAAAGAAAGTTTCGTTGATTGGATCAAGCGCTGGCATAAGTGTGTTGCAGTCGATGGGGATTACTTTGAAGGGACAATATAGATTTAGATGAATAAACTTGTATTTTTAATTTTCTGAATAAACTTTTTGTTCAAGTATATGGTATATATGAATAAATAATAATAATAAAATAAAAACGAGCTTCGATCTAAACCAACCAAACCCACCAAACCCATCGTCCACTGGTAAAAGAAAATATATTCAGGATATACACATTTGCACGTTTAATGTATGCGCCTTAGAGAAAGAAGAACGTCAAACTAAGCTTGAGAAAGCGCTTGCATAAATATACTGGGATACACTCGTAATAGGACTGTCAGAGACCCGAGTAGGTATATGGAGAAAAGCTAATAGAAAAAGGAAAAAAAGGGGAAATCTGTTTATATTCAAAGGAGAAACAAAAGGACAAAAGGAAAGCATTCAATAACTGAGTTACTATGTTAGAAACGTTTTACAATGATATATCGTAGAAACAGCATATATCGACTATAAAACTGAATTCATGTGTATAATAGACGACTTCAATGCAAAAATGGCTTTGGGCAGAAAGAACGAAAAATTAATAATGGGAAACTATGGATGGAGAAAAAAATAAAAGAAGCGAAAAGTTCATTATGTGGCTATGGCAACATAGATTATGTGTAGGCAACAACTTATTTCCGCAAAATAAAAACAAAAAATGCACTTGGAAATCACCCAATGGAATAGTGGAAAACAATATCGAATTTATTATCGTCAATAAAAAAAAATTCGGTAGTGATCACAGACTTATAAAAGGCACCACAAAAGCGAACAATCTGTTTAGAAATAATGAAACTGACATCTACATATGTTAATTACTTCATTAATTCAATTCAATTTAATTCAATTTAGTACAATAACCAATTTGTACATTAAGACATTATCTCTTATACATAGTAAATATATTAAACAAACTAAAAGATGATAATCGCTATTAAGATTATAAAGATATTGTAATAATAAAGTAAAATACTAAAAAGGATAAAGATAGAAAGAAAAAAAGAAAAACGGAAAAAAAGGAGAAGAAATAAAATAACGGACAAATTGAAGAATCAGTCTTTCAGAGTTGATGGTAAATTTGTATCCTTAAAACGATCGTACACAGCGCGGGCGAAGGAAATTTAGGGAGGAAGAAAAGATAAGTACCGATGTACATTGTTTTTAATTGTCTGTAAATTACAACGACCAGGAAACACAGAGATCGGCAGGGCATTCCATAAGCGAGTTGTACGGCTTATTAAAGAATCACGATATTTAAGAGTACGTCCGAAAATGGGCTTGAGGGTATACTGATGAGCATTCATAGCGAGACGGGTGTTACGGTTAAAAGTTTGAAGGGGCGGAATGCTACTGGCGATTTCTATGGTGTGGAAATAGCGATAAAACAAAGTGAGGCAGGAGACATTACGTCGGTGTTCGAGGGTGTCAATTGATTGACTGATATTAGTATCACCAATGAGTTTTATCACACGGTTTTTGAATCCTATCTAGCAGGTGCAGAGATGTTTTAGGAGCACCTGACCAGATTGAGCACTGTACTCCAATTTTGAGCGGATGAATGCCTTATATATTGAGGCCAGATCAGAGGGGGTAACATATTTCTTATATCGCTTGTGGAAACCTAGACATTTCGCAGCATTTTTGGCGACATCGAATATGTGGTCATTCCAACGTAAGTTGCCACTGACACACATGCCGAGAATGGAAAGATTATCGGTTTCGACGACGCAAGTGCCATTCATGGATAATGGCAGGGTATTTGAATTTCGCTTTAATGAGAGCAGACAGCATTGAGATATGGAAGCATTAAATTCTACTCGGTTGATAGTTTACCAATTGGTTACGCTGTTGATATCGGAATTTAATGAGCTTAACACACAATACGCTGGCGTTCCCGTTCTACAACAGAAGAGCAGGGGCGTGAGTCCGGGAACGAATAAGAAAAGCAGAGAGCACGAGGGGCGTTCAATATATTCTCGGTATCGAAATGAAGGAAAATGCGAATTCAATTTAAATTGTTTTTATTTTTCAACATAATCTCCCCTAACATCAATGCATTTGTTACATCTTGAGATAAGCTTTTTTAAACTCTCAAAAAAATAAATTTCCTCTTTCTCTGCAAAATACCCATTTATTGCCGACTTGAGTCGAAAATCTTTTTCCACGAAGACATTTTTTCAAATCCGGAAACAGGAAATAATCACTAGGGGCAAGGTCTGGACTATAGGGTGGGTGTTGGATTTCTTCGAAACCACAATCTCGCGCAGCAGCCTTGGAAACTCGCGCCGTGTGAACAGGAGCGTTGTCATGAAGAAGCAACACACCCGCTGCGAGTTTACCCCGTCTTTTCTTTTTAATTTCCTCCCGCAAATTATGTAAAGTGGAAGCGTAGGATGTGGCGTTGATGGTTTCACCTTCTTTTTTTGTACGCAGTGAGCAAGATTCCCTTTGAGTCCCAAAAAACTGTGGCCATGAGCTTCCCGGCAGTCGGAGTGACTTTGAACTACTTCGGGGGGTCTGTTCCTTTTTTATGCCAATGCATGGACTCTTGTTTGCTTTCAGGGTCATAGTGGTGGACCCATGTTTCGTCCCCAGTAACAATTCGATTCATAACACCGTCCGCGTTCTCACTACACATCTCCAAAAGCTCTCTACAGCATGCGATTCTCACTTTTTTCTGAGGCGCTGTGAGCATTCGTGGCACCCACCTTGCACTGACCTTTGAAAGGTTAAGATGGTCATGAAGAATGGTGTGAATGGTACCAATTGAAAGCTTGGTGATCTCTGCCATCATTTTCACCTTTATTCGGGCATCCTCAAGAACAAGTTTTTCGACTTCTTTGATGCTTTCTCCCGTACAAGCAGTAGCTGGGGCGCCGGAGCGGGGGTCGTCCTCAATGCTCTCTCTGCCTCTCTTGAACTCACTTGACCACTTTTGCACAGTTGATAATGAAGGTGCGGAACCCTGGTAAACAGCCACCATCTCTTCATGAATAGTTTTTTGACTTTTTCCTTGCTTAGTGAGAAATTTAATTACAGCGCGATGCTCAATTTTCACCATCATCGTCTCAGTTGCCATTATGATTCTGTTTAACTAGAGATAAAACGCGAATTAATAATCACATTTATATGAAATTTTACATGAATGCATTAAAATAATAGTATCACTTGATAAATAAGTCAATTTATATATACAACCACAGCTTCACCCCGATACCGAGAATAGTTTGAACGCCCCTCGTACATCAGCAAAGGAATATATTGGATTAGAAGTAGCAGACAAGAGATCATTAATGAAAATTAAAAAAAGTGTCGGAGACAGAATGGAGCCCTGGGGCACCTCAGTATTTATTTTGTGAATAACGTTCCGCAAGGTAATTTTTAATCCAGAAATGAGTCGTCGAACCCAAAATCACGCATTTTCGATAAAAGAGCCTGATGCCCAAACTCTGCCAAATGCTTTACAAATATCAAGTGCAACTATATTGCTTTCGCCAGATTGATGTACGCTTTGGTTCCACTTTTCGGTGAGACATGCCATCAAAACACCAGTGGA
Organism: Volucella zonaria; assembly: GCA_963966105.1. Lineage (NCBI taxonomy): Eukaryota > Metazoa > Arthropoda > Insecta > Diptera > Syrphidae > Volucella > Volucella zonaria. The sequence goes on from OZ014530.1 coordinate 214,664,291, forward strand.
CCTGTTGCTACGAAAACCATATTGCCGGTCATTGAGATGTTCTCGTATTTCGAGATACGTCATGAGCTGACGGTTTGTCAGCGTTTCCATGACCTTGGAAAGAAGGGACGTAAGTGCATTGGGTCTGTAGGAGGAGAAAGAAGAAGATTCGCCTTTTTTAGGGATCGGCTGGAAAAATGCTGTTTTCCATCTGCTCGGAAAGAGTCCTAAGGAGTAGGATTGATGAAACCACGCAGTGGTTTTGCCAGCGTGGAAGAACATCTCTTCAGAAGAAGGGGAGATATACCATCTGAACCAGCGGATTTGTGAATGTTAAGATCTCTAAGAACACTTGCTACTACACGAGTGCGAAAGTGGATTCGTCCCATTGTAGATTCGGCGCACTCAAGTGTAAGCGGGGACAAAGCACAATATGGGAGTGTTGAGCTAGCCGCAAAGTGTGCAGCAGCAGATTGACCTTGTCCGAAGAGCTGACAGCTGGAACATCATTGTAAATGAGCGTTAGGATGGAGGATGAGGCAGAATTTCTAATGCTTTTGACGAATGACCAAAAATTCTTACTGCCATTGTGACATTGCAGTTTTTTTGCCTCAGTTTTTGGTCGTATTGGAATTTCACACGCTTGAGAAAGACGTTGCAGTGAAGTAAAGTACACATACAAGGTGGTTGTAAAGCTAGCAGTGTTTGACAAGCAACGCTATGAATTGAGGTATTTGTAACGCTAAGTACTAATATTGAAAGTTCTTCCGGAAAGGGAAAATTCCAGTTGGGGGTAAAGATAAGGGGGTTGCTTTGTACTTATATTTTTATGAAATCAAGCTACTTTCTCATATACATCCAATAAACCGACATGAGAATTCCGAGATTCTATCGTGTCATTGCCTTGCATAAACATACCGAATAGCATAATTATAAGCAACCTCTAGCTTACAAAAAGATAGTGAGTCAAAGCCACTGTAGACAGCTGCGTCATACGAAGTAAGGGGCATTATGAGAGTGAGCACTAGCCTCCGGCGTCTATTCCAGGCTGTACAGCTAGGTGAAATACAAAGTTTACGCAGGCATCTGTACACGCGACCAACAACGATATTATTATGGTGATACCTTGGAGCCGCCTCAACTAACCTAATCTTATTACCGGCGAAGCAAACATCAGGAACTAAACTTATCTGAAAAGACTTGTTTGATATCGGAATTACTTGGCATTGTTTTGGGTTCAAGGCTAGTCCATTTTAAGTTATTCAATAATTGAAGCGAGATCCTCATTTAGTAGTGACAGTAGTTCACCCATTTTTTTAACCGGATGAGATTGGTAAAGCTGAACATCGTCAGCATAGAAATGAATAAGTGCGTGCGTACAGATCGATGCTAGGTCATTTATGTGCATACAGAACCAATATTGGGTCCAATACTGATCGCTGAGAAACCCCTTGAGAAACTGACTGAAGACCTGGGCGGTTGCTACCAACAGCGACTATGACCGTCCACATAAAAAGTTTCAAATGAGCTTTACAGCTCTTCACTAAAACCATACTAATGGTGCAGTTTCCAACAAAGAATGGCGTGGTGCACTCTGTCAAAAGCCTTAGAGAAATTAAGCAGGCAAAGCAGCGCTACAAACGCTTTGTCAAAATCTTACTTGATGTCATCCAAGATTTTTACCATGGCGGAAGAACAGCTATGGTTCGTCCTAATGCCCGATTGGAATAGGATGAACAGGGAATCTTCAGACAAGTGTTTCTAAATTTGTGACTCTATTACCTTTTCAAACATCATAGACTGGCATGGTAAGATACTAACAGGTCTGTAGTCAGAAGCATCGGAAGCAGTGGTCTTTTTAGGAACAGATACAACCTTAGCACATTTCCATGCCAGAGGAATAGTAGTTGTTGCTATACAAGAATTGATTATATGTGTTAGATAGCCTATGACGTGCGGCTAAATAAGTTTGATGAAGCGTAATGGCAAGCAGTCTTCACTAATAGCATTTGGTTTTAAACATTTAATGATACAAAGGACATCAGTCCCCGTAACTACTTCAAAATCAGTTTCCTGTTCAAAGCCTCTGATGGAGACAACGTCATACTCGAAGCAATCAGCAGCAACATCATTTGAAACAAAATAGTCGTTCATTTCATCTAAATCAATAGCACAGCTCCTGTCACTACTCACATCAATGCCAACTTAACGTAGATTTCTCAACAGTACCTTGGAGGGTAAGGAAGTGCTCAGTTTAGATGATTAGTACGAGTAGTATCGTTTAGATGCACGAACAGCATCGGTTGAAGCATTACGAGCAGCTTTATAGCTGTTCCAGTTAATCGCGGTTGGGCTACGCTTCCGCTTACTGTACAGCCTGTTTCGCTTCTTTAGAAGACCAACCACCCCTTCCGTGAACCCGGGACATGCACTGTTTCGGATCGCGACGTTTTTTGTTGGTACATGATCATTAAATAATTGCATTACAAGCGTCTTAGTGCTTCATGAGCTAGTGATTGATGAGTAATCCCTATAAACAAAAGAGCTTAAGGAAGACTTGCGGTTAAAGGCAACATTGCAGGTACAGAACAGAAGATCACGTTCACTGACACCTTCGAGAGACAAATCTGATGAAACAGTAAGACAGAAAGTGAATCAGATACAAGGTGTAACGGGCTCGGTGGTGCACCTGGCCGGAAACATGTTGGATAGGAATTATTTGCAATTTCCTGGCCACTTGCTGCCGCCATATCATTTTTAAGCATGTTGGCATTAAAATCACCACAAACGACAATGTCATTATATGAAGGGGAGAATTTGGATAGAAAAGAGAAAAAAGGTTAAGTTTAAAAAACACGGTTTGGATTGAGCAGGCAACCAAACATTTAACAGACCCATCAGAAACTTCTGCAATCAAATACTCAACATCAGATCCTGGCGACTTTTTTACGGCTTCAAATTTTAAAGCCGATGTTTTGTAAGAGAGGAATACGAAATAAATGAGGTTTTGTGTATAGATTATGTCAGTGCTGATGTGTTAAAGGTTTCTATTGATATTAACAATATAAGATTCGTTTTTCTTTGTGTATACCGACTACATAAAATTAACTTTATGAAATTTATAGAAGAATTTTCAGATCTTTTGGAAGAAGAGAAAGCCAACAATTTAATTATTTCAGGGGATCTTAACTTAAATATTTTAGATTGTAGCGAAACTATCGCAACTTATTTGTCATTGTTGTCATCTCAAGGTCTTGAAAATTATATTACTGAGCCAACTAGAATTGTTTCAGGAAGATGGTTAGACCATATCTAACATATGCTCGCTTTTCTGATCCACAGCGTTATCCCAGTGAAAAACGCGTTTTCGATTTGAATATTACAGATCACTGCATGACAGGAATTATTGTGCACCTTTCTAAGAGGAAAAATTTTCAAAAAGCCAATTCCTCAAGGATGTTGACTAAGCTCTACTATCAAATGCTTATACATAGACTTAGCTATGAGTCCTGGGATGATGTGTACTCGTATTTATGCAGTGATCCAGAATCTGCTTGCTCCATTTTTATTGATGGGTTAAAGAACTACATCCTTAAGTGTTCCTCGGTATTATCGGTAAATTCTAACGTCTCAAGCCTTGGATTACATGGCACCTAGCCAATAATGTCAATTACAAAAATGAACTTAGACGGGTATAAAGTTCCCTTATAACCATAACATAAAAATTAAATATAAGGAAATATGTGTAGAACTGAACAGGGAAATTCCACTTGCCGTGGAAAATATTACCGTTGCCGTCGCACTTCTGTTAAAGGAAATTTAAAAAAAGGAATGGCAAATAGTAAATAGTTTGCTGAATAAGGTTCCAACTTCAAAAAATCCTAAATCTATGCGTATTAATAACAGCGAAGTCTCAGATAAACAAATAATTGCAAACGAATTTAATGAACTAACATAGCCAAAACTTTACCATTTTCAATGGTTGTGCTTCCATTTCTTTGGCTGCTGAATCAATACAACATGCCCTTTACTTCTCTTGAAATTTTGAATACTATTCGGAACTTAAAAAAACTGTAATTCTAGTGGCTCTGATGGAATTTCTAGTATAGCACTTCAAAGAATTTCGTTCTTTGTAGTTGATGTTTTAGTGGTCATCTTCAATCGATGTGTTTTTTCAGGGGTCTTCCCAGATGTATTAAAATGTGCGGATGTAATACTTTTATTTTAAAAAGGTACTCCTACTAAGTTGTGTGACTACAAATCTGTGTATGTACATCGCTGCTTCCAGTACTATAGTAAGATTTTCGAAAAACGAAGGTTAGATTTATGCAATTTCTTGATAAAAAAGGTTTTTTTAGGGTCCACTTCAGTTTGGTTTTCGGAAGGGTAAATCTACTGAGGAAGCCTTACTTTAATTTTGTGCCAAAATAATGTCTATTCTTGATAAGAAAAAATGTACAGTCGGTTTGTTTATAGATATCACAAAAGCGTTCGATACGGTCGATCACAAAATACATTTGCTTAAACTGGAAAGAGCTGTCTTTCGTGGCTTCATACTTAAATGTTAAAATAGACGTAGTAAGAAGTAGAGTAAATTTTTTGATTTAGGTGTTCTGCAAGGGTCCGTTTTGGGACCTATATTCTTCCTTATCTATGTAAACTCCTTAGTTGCACTTGATTTTAAAGGCCTACCAACTGCTTTTGCAGATGACATAGGATTTTGTTATGAGTCAAACAACCCATTAGATCTTATCGATGAATTTAATTGGGACTTAGACTTGCTAAGGAATTGGTTTGCGATGCATAAGAAGCAGTAAAACTAAAATTATGTTACATATTTAGTTTGTCATTTGCGCAGAAATTTGAAGCGGCTGCCTGTTACCATGCACCTGAGTGCAAAAGATATACCCATGTCTCAAACAACCGCTTTTCAGAACTTTTGTTCTGTATCCTCTCTTCGTTTAATTAATAAGCTTCCAGAATCTATAAGAAAAATTACTTCACGTGTATTTACTCTGGCGTACTGGTTTAACCTTAAAAATTTAACAAAAGTAGTATTACTACTGTATTTTATAATCCGTTTTCTTTCTTGAATTCATAGCCTAAAATTATTACATTGTGCATTACTTCTAGTTTGAAACTCCTTTCTGCTGTATATATAATGAAAATATTTTTTTTTATATTTTTGGCCACCTCGCCTCAATTTTATCTATTTAATTGTACGATATACCGAAGTGATACTCATAACTAATTTATTACTGTATACCACCTTGACCAAAAAGTTCACATCACCGTGCGGCGCTCCCGTTGTTCCGATTTGAATTCTGCTTTTTTTGTTAAGTTGGTAAATCTGTTGTTGATATTCCCTCTAAATCCTAGCATCATAGTTTGACATTTGCAAAAATTAAGTAGCCAAGAGTACAACTATCTCTGTGTGTGTTGCCGATTTTTTACAATATTAGAAGTGGATTTAAATTTGCTACAACGAACTTGTATTAAATTTTGCGTAAATATTTAATGGTGCGCGAACGTTAGAAATGTTGGAAAAGTGTTTCGGCAACAATTCTCTAAAGAAAACAGTCGTTTACCAGTGGCACGAGCGATTCAAAAGTGGTCGTGATTCAATCGAAGCTAATGAACGCAGTGGTAGACCATCGACATCTAAAACCGACGAAAACATTGGTGAAGTAATAGAAATATTTGTCAATAACCGCAAATTAACCATCAGAGAGATAGCGGAGGACTTGAACATTGCCTATTGATGCGTCCAAGACATTTAGGTTAATGATTTGGGTTTCCGTCGTGTAGCAGGGAAGTTGGTGCCAAAAAACCTCAATTTCATGCAAAAAAGAGACCGTGTTGACGTCGCAGAAGAGATGATTTGCGAGGCTGAATCCGATCCCACATTCATCAAAAGGATCGTTACTGGAGACGAGACGTGGGTTTATGAGTACCACACGCAATTCAGATATCAGGAAAGTGAATGGCGTTCACCAAATAAGCCGAGACCAAAAAACAACGTCGTTTTCGGTCAAAAAAGGATGCAATGCTCACAGTTTTCATGGATTACAATGGTGTAGTGCATCAGAAATTTTTGCCAGAAGGCCAGACAAAGAGTATTATTTGGGCATTATGAGACGTTTGCGTGAAGCAATTTGCCAAAAGAGACCAGAAATTTGGGCAGAAAACTCGTGGATTTTGCACCATGATAACGCACCGTCGCACAGTGCCATCATTATTCGTAATTTTTTGACAAAAAATGCAACAAACACCATCCAACAGCCACCGAATTTACCTGATTTGGCTCCCTGTGACTTCTATCTGTTCAATCGAGTTAAAAAAACACTACGGGGAAAGCGTTTCAGCAGCCGAGAAGAAGTAATTGAAAAATCGCAGGAAGCACTGATGGACATACCGAAAACCGAAATTTAAAAAATGTTTCGAGGATTGGATCAAGCGCTGGCATAAGTGTGTTGCAGTCGATGGGGATTACTTTGAAGGGGACAATATAGATTTAGATGAATAAAATTGTATTTTTAATTTTTGATCAAGGTGGTATATGATAGTTACAGAGTGTAACCATATTTCTTATATGAAAGTGTATTTATCTATAAGTCGATTATCCAAATTTTCATATTTGTAAAATAATTTTAGACGAAACAAATATGTAATAAATTAAAAAAATAAAAAATTATCTTTGTTTATTGAATCCATCAAATTGATTACAGTGTTGGTGTAGTATAGCTTGTGATTTGCGAATTAGACAGTGATGTTTTGGAGATTTTCGTCGCAAGTGGGGAAATTTTTTCGCACGTAGATATGGTGCAGAATTCCTTCATATTGAAATTATTGCAAATAGAGCACGTGGGTTGGAAAGTTTCATATTCATCTGATTTCCTAGATGATAACTTAAATCCATTAAGTTTAAATGTCTTCTAAGGCTATATTGACTGTTTTACGTTGTACACGTGGACGAAGAATTCAAGACATCTCAAAATTCTATGTATGAATTCCATGATCAGAAGGGCTATATTCGAAGGGCCGAATTTGAAGATTTTGTGTCAAAATACCTTACGCCGAAATAATCTGTCAGGGTCAACTTCATTACATCGGGTCGACATATTTCTTTCTCAAATTCGGATCGAACCATTTTCTGGATCTTACCGAGATTGGCCGTAGGAACCGTTCATAATCGATCAAATCTCACGCCAACTCAGAAATTCCATTTTTTGAAATCTTGTCTTTGCGAAGAGACTTTAAATTTAAAGAGTCACATCACTTTTTCAGATGCTACATACACCCAGGCCTGGGAACGTCTTGAAGGTCGGTATGACAGACCACGTTATATTATCAATAACTTTATAAAAATCTTTCTGCCAACAACTAATTCATCGAATGTCTCTATTCTTCGCAAGATATCCAATGGAGCGGATGAAGTAGTAAGAGGTCTTTCATCCATAAACTCATTGAATAGAGATCCTTGGCTCATCTACCTCTTGCTGAATAAGGTCGATGGAGAAACACGGCAGGCAAGGTCTGAATTCAGTGTTAAAGAAGATGATCCCTCGATAGACAAATTTCTTACTTTTTTGGAACGTTTGATATCACATCGGTTTGTTAAAATAAACGCAAAGTGAAGATTCTAAATCACACAGCAATCCTCGTATTGGACTAACTTCCAATTCCAGGATTGGATTGACTTAATTCAATCACCCATTGTCTTGTTGAACTCCAGTCGACGAGTGGTTTTATATTGTGGCCCTAATGATGATGCAAAGATAGTGTTTATCAACTTGAAGTTCTTTGGTTTCTGAAAGATTTGTATCAGTGTAGATAAAAATTTGGTCTCATGTCGACTTGCTGGCGTTGAAGCCTTGCTACTCGTAGTTGTTGAAACTTAAATTTTCCCACTCATATATTCTTACAGACAGTTTTCCCATCCTATTTACTGACACTTATGTCCATTCAAATATCCAATATTTTATTTTACCTTTCTCGACTTTCCTTCCCTTTTGTAAGTATCGTTTAGGCTTTTCTTGGAAAGTTAGCCCACAAATGGTTGAATCAATTACTTTAACATGAAGTCCGTTTGTTGAGCATTTTGTCATTGAAAATCAGTAATACAAACAAGTTTCACTTTAGGGGTCCTTTCAAGTGTATTTTGCTAAACAATTTTACAACTACTTACTCGTCTACCTATTCGTATGCATAGCAAATCCTTTTGTGAGTTACTAATCGCACTTAATCATACTTTCCATCAAGTTTAACTAAATTTTCCATTATATTGATTCAGGTCGTTCTGCAATTCACATGCCATCAGGCATTTGACATGCGTATCCAGTGAACATTGTTATCGACACTCCTATCGTAATTTACTATTGCGATGTCCTTACATCCAACACATTTGTTTAGATGGTTTTGTTTAGCTACGGATACCTGAAAGCTATTTTAGTTGAAACTTGACTTTAGTACACAGATAGTTTACATTCATGTTGTTGCCAATAGGCGCCTTATAGGGATGAGAGAAACGATATCTGTTATTGATCCAAGGATGTAGGGATATAGCAGAAGGTTTCCTTGAATATTCATGAGCCATGTAATGGGGGATCAGTTTGGATAGAGAAAATATTTCCCATTTGCAGTAAATCATGACAGAGATACAGGTACGAGTATGATACCTATATTGATTAATGACCATTTGGATGGCATGAGGCGGCTGTGTGAAGTATCTATTACGATTTTAGTAATTGGAAGGAATATCGGCTATCAATTGCTGTGTTTGTAAGCTATTTACGGCATAAAATATGGTTAAATTTGATTCTTATATACTAGAAATGAAGTACAAAGAAGCAGGGAGATACAAGTCTGGGAGTATACTCTCCTCAGGATAGTAACATATATAATTGGTTCAATGTTGCTTCCCACATTTCGATTTCAAATACTCGTACCTTCCTAATTATCCTTGAAATTGACTGTTAAAGTTAATTCGTATATGTGTCTGAAAGCACCCAACCAAACTTTAATTACTAGAGAAAGCATATGAGTAACAGGGGTGATGCATGACTTTGCAGTGGTACTAGTGCTTTCATCGTACATACTGATTTTAATGAACCTCTGTGAATAAGAACTCCTTCGTTGAATATTTGGTGTGTGTGCGAGGAGGGCGAATAAGGGAAAAGATACAGCTGCAAATACTATGGGCTATATGCTAATGGGGATACAGCACGGAAACATAAAACACATCAAGTTAAGCTCACACACATCGTGTATATGGACAGCAGTGGTAGTCGAACGAAGGATGTGTGTGTATCAATTCCCATATCATGGAGTCCGTTTGGTAGCAACGCTATTGTGGACTACAAAACGCTTGAGCTGGATAGCTGAATGCATGTATTTTTAGATTAAAAGTTGTTGTCTCTCAAACATAGATTCTCTATAAGCCAGGTCCGCTGCTCATTCTCCACCAAAATGGATAAAGCTCGTAAATTCATCTTATTTGTTTTATAAACTGGATATCCTTTCCTATTACTCAGATGCACTCAAACTATCGAATGTTGTTTTACATACTCGTACATAGTTAATTTTTGTTTTTCCTGTTTTATGGCCATTGTGTGCTAATGAAGTATTACTCACAACTTCCTGTCAGAAATGTGCTAATGTGTCCTTGTCTCTTTAAATGTCTGACAATTTTTTGGTTTCTTCATAGAAGAAATACGAGACTTCGCTGGTGTTAAGAAAATTTTTATGAAATCAAAATGTCCAGTGAAGACGGGTAGCTAGCAGACAAGAAATATTTCATAAAATAAATGTCTGGTTTTTATTCAAGACATCTCTGTAGATATCAATCCTGAAATTTTTTTTACAGCTGAATTTAATTAATAACTTTAAGGAAAATGAATATCTTTGGAATTACCAAAGTCATTTGTATAGTAGATTAGATTTAAAAAAAAGCTTGGGCAGCAATTGCGGGTAAAGAAAAAAATAAAGTGTGCGTTCCGCATATATCAATGAAAAAAAGTAGGCTAGGTTAAACAGACGTATGATGGATATGCCATCACACAGACACCAGGCACCAAAACGGGCCCATAGCGATCCCTGTGGAAACAGTTGAATTTGTCTTCAAATGGCAAAAACCTAAACAATCACCCTGGTGAAACACCCAATTTCCCTGCAAAAGCCAGCAGGCCATTTAAGTTCATGCCATTCCTCTAGCTTTCCGAAAAAGAGTTTCTCTAAAAATTTTCTTCGATTACGCGATATTGCCTCGCATGCACACAATATGTGTGTTATGTCCTTAACAGCTTGCAGATCACCGCAGAATCTACAAACATCCGTGTGTGATAATTTCAGTCTCTGAGGGTGTTGCCGCAGGAGGCAGTGTCCTTTCAGGATTCCTATTACTGTCCTAAGCTTATCCCTATTTAATTTTATTAACTTCCTAGATCGTTTGCTGTCAAAAAGCGGCCAAAGAGCCTTTGATACCCTGTGTCCTTCAAGACTTGACCATCTTAAGATGGCAGTCTTTGGGATTAGTTCCTCGATAGTGTCCGTTACTATGCAAAGGGGTGGCTTGATGTTAGCAACCACACTATTGTCGAATAGCCCTCCTTTGCTTGCAAGCTCGTCCGCTTGTTCATTTCATTTAAATCTGCCGTGTTCTGGTACCCAGCACAGACTTACTGTGCGACAGCCCCTGACTGTATCAGAGTTGAGGTTGGTTGATTCCATTGCCTTGAGTGCGACCTGGCCATCGATGTAGACAGCGATATCTCTTTCGGATACCGATCTCATCTGCATTAGTTCAGCCGCCCTGAGGACAGCCAAAACCTCTCATTGGAAGACACTGCTTGCGTCCGGTTGTCTTATACACACTCTTAGTTCTGGGTCTTCTGAGAAGATACCAGAACCAGTTGTTTCTGTGAAAATTGCTTTTTCATTCGACGTGATTTGAATTGCGGTATCTTGTACTTTCTGGTAAAAAGAACCAGTTCCGTTTTGGAAGGGTTGGTATTGGTTAGTTGGTTGGTTGGCATTGAGATCATAGCTTTTTGCCCAAGTGCTGATCGTCGTCAGGGCAACCTTCATAATGTCGCCTAAAATATTTTCCCTGCACTATTATGACTACGTCATCTTCGTATGCCGTGGCACTTATACCCATTCTATTAAGCTTTTTGAGGATGTCATTGATAACCAGCACCCACAGGAGTGGAACCTGCTTACAGACATTCTAATCAAGCTTTGCCCAATGGAACAGTTTATAAGCATGTTGTAAACCCAAACTAGAGCATTTTTAATGGCGGTGCACTCCACGTCATTGCTCTTTCAATATCGAGGAGGGCCGTCATTGTAAGCTCGCCGAAGTGTAGACTCTTCTCTCTTTTCTCCACCACCTCGTGCAGGGCGGTTTCTTCAGATTTTCCTTTTATATATGTATGCTGTAGCTCAATCAAAAAGTCACTACTGCATCTAATATGAATCTCCAATAATCGCTCTCGGGTTTTAAGCACAAATGAAGACAGACTCATTGGTCTGAGATGGTTTGTTGTTATATGGCCCTGATTGTCAGTTTTAGGTATAAAAACCACCTTAACTTTCCTTCAAGCTATTGGTATATACCCTATTTTTAGACTGTGTCTAAGAATTTCCATATTTTTTGAATTGCTACCTCCGGTGGCTTCCTTCCACGCGCTGCAACTTTGCGTCCGCCTTCTCAAACAGCACCGTCGAATTGAAGTTCTCCGTTTCCTGTGATGGATAATTCTTTCCACAGGGCGTCTTTGATCTTCTCCTCGACGTTTTTCTACTGGTCGATTGTCAGACGACCGCAAGGCTCCAGCTCGTTAATCACGGCAACGGGAAGCTCGTCTTTTGGGTACCAGCCTTCACCTTTTGTGCATCGTTCGGCTCCACGGCGTCATCGGATCTGCCTCCCTTGCCGCTAGATGTTGCCCTCTTTTCTGAGACGCTAGCCACCTCTTTTAATTTTGCCGAGTAAAGGGTAAAGGGCCCTGATCGGCTTCACTCCCGCCTAGCGCTAAGTCAGCCGATGTTTCAGCTGCCTTGGCTATCCCTTTGACAGAGGCCCTGCCCCGTGCATTCACCAGTCTACTCACCGGTGAAATCGCTCTCGTTAGTGAGTATTTTTTCGAAGTCCACGTTCTAGCTAGCCAGAAGCTCCGCTTCTTCCAATACCCCTATCAGGAGGGAGATGGGTGAAGTCGAGATTTCGCCTTCACTAGCATCTAACTCTTCCTGAACAGTGATTGTCAGTATTTTGTTCGTTTTTTGTTTGTCCATTAAAGTTAAATCTGGTTCCCACGAGTAGGCCCATAAACAAAGTATCAGCCCAGGCAGCTCCGCCATACATGGGTAAGGCTAAGTTTAACAGGCCCACGCCAAAGCGCCTGAGAGAGTTTGTTCGCAGTTAGTTCGACCCCCAACTTTACATCCTTCGGCATGGTTTGCTTTATGCTCGCACCACCACTGGAATGAGTTTTGGCAGTTCTTAGCTCGCCACTCCTCAGGCGACCGTGTTTGTTTGAGTCTTTGCAACTTAAGGCTCCGCACCGGCGTCATTGCAGATGACGCCGACGTCAAGGTTCCTGCCGCGCGGAGGAGTTTACTGGTATATATGGTATGACCAGAGTTCTTTATGGATGAGCGCACTTTTTATCAATATTTTCGACGATTTGTAATTTTTTTCACATGTCAGTTTAAAATATTCAAGTGGTGACCGGTTTCTTTTACCTTCTGTCTTGTTTTCAGTTTTGATGGACCTGGTGAGCTCCTCCTGAAAGTATGTCCAGTTGGTTTCTCTAGGATTCCGCCTCTTCATCTAGGCCTATATTACGCATTCGAATCCATGGTCTGATGTGGATGTCTCAGAGAGTGCTGTTTTACTTTCTTAATAATAATAGTTGGCTGAAGGCCAACATTGTTGACAATTAGGTCAAGCCATAGCATGTAATCCAGGAGGTAATTACCTCTTGCATTTGCAACTACAACTGAACATTACCATCGCAGGATTTGATAAATCCTATCTTACTGGAATCATATTCACATTCAATGTGTATGGCTGCTGCCTTTGGTAGTGATAGTAGTGCCAAATTATAGGGAAAGAAAGCCGACGCAATCACCAATTTATGCCATTCTCCATTCGTTTCGCAGCTAATGTCTGCGGCAACTAACCCAGTTGCAGTTTTGCCCATGAGTGTGTGCTACGACTGTACTCGATACAATGAGGAGACCGATAGTCACTTTTGCTGAATGGTTACTACCAGTTTAGCATTTGCAGTTGCGTCAAGTGAACGAGTTTGTCTTTTCGGTTCTTCGAATCCCTCGTGGGGCATAGCGTGCTCACAACACCCGCGTGCCATTGAGTTCTCACTCGGAGGGTCAAGGTTCTAATCCTAGCCACGACAAGCTTTCATTTGTGTAATTGGAACTCAGCTAGAAAAATCTGCGTGTGAAGGCATAATACTGACATGTAGATTTGACTGTTGTAGGGTTTTCAAACACAAAAACAACCGTTAAAATTCACAACCTCACCATTCCGAGTGAAGAAAATCTCTCCGTCCTATTCGGACTTCCACCCCTGGAAAGTCAATATCGAAACCAAACACACCTGAGTTTCAAACCACTACAGCACAAACTTTCCTTTCTCCTCCTTCTACCTTTCCGCCCGCGCCAATGCAACAGTGTAAGGGTCATAACCCCTTAGGCGCGCGTAAATTATAAAAAAAAAAGGACAGGGTGACTTACTCGAACTATAACTTTTTAAAATGCTATAATTTTTTTATTTTTTGATATATTTTATTGTGCCAAAGCAAAAAATGTTAGAAAATACATCAATTTTCAAACTGTATCAGTAGTTTTCAATATGTCCACCTTTGGCGCGAATAATGGCCTTGAGACGGCCGGCCGAAAAAAGCATCGCACGCTGCACACAAGTGGCTCTGCGGTATTTTGGCCCATTCCCGGCGAAGTGCTTGTTTGAAGTGGTGCAAACTTTGGTATTTTTTAGTGCCAACCTTCGCCTTCAAAATACCCCAGATAGAGAAATCCGTCTGGAGAATTTGCAATCCATTGTGTCGATGAAATGAAGTGTGGAACATTGTTTTTTAACCAATCTTGGTTGACGCGCGCTTTGTGAGACGGTGCCGAGTCTTGTTGAAATGCCCACGGTCTCCGACCGAAATGATTGTTTGCCCAAGGCTTCAAAATTAATGTGAAACTGTCTTAGAATTAATTTTGATGCCACGGCCACGGTCCAAAAATACGAGCGGAGAGCGACCATCGCCGGTTATGGCGGCCCAATCCATCACCATCGGTGCTGCCTGCTTTCTGGTGGCCATCCGAAGGTGTAATTTTTCGAAGTACCTCTCTGGCAAGTAAACTCGGTCATTTTGTTTGTTGACATATTGCTCGATAACAAATGGCGACTCATCGTTAAAAACCAAATTCGGCAACTCACCACTTTCGTGCAAGCGTAGCAACTCCTTCGATCTTTCGACTCTAACTTTTTTCTGTTGCGGTGTTTGATCTTTGCTTTTTGGAAGTTCAATGGCTTGAGCCCAAGCTCATTTTTCAGTATGTGTTGCATCCGTTCCAACGATATATTGAGCTCACGAGCCACTTTTCTTCCACTTTGACGCGGATTTCGCTCAATTCGAGCCTTCACTTTCCGAGCCATTTCTGCCGATGTTGCTGTTTTTTTATGACCACCTCCATAGCGTTTTGCAACGCTGCCAGTATCACGGTAACGAGCTATGGTTCGAGACACAAATGATTTCTTCACGTTGAGGTGCTGGAGGGCTCCAACGATAGCCACTTGTGGTTTGCAGCCAAATATAAAGCAATCACACTATCACGTTTGAATTCCATCGCGGATAAAAATTTTTCAACACAACTGAGACGCGAATCGTTTAAAAGGCTTGTAAATAACAAAATTATCTATCATGTGTCAAAATTTGAACTCACTATCATGTCTGAAGTTGGTTGCAGTTCTAGTCATTCAGGATTTAGATGAATTAACTTGTATCCTGGAACTTTTTGATCAAGGTGGTATGGATTCGTGATTCAGGTGCAGTATAGAACATGACTATGAGCAAAGATTAGTTCACTGAATTTTCAACAACGGGAGCGCAACGCAGTGTAAAGATTGCGAATGGTGATTCGCTCGACGTGTTAGGAACAGGTAAAGTCGAAATTGAAGTGTTCGTCAACAATCGATGGATAAAACGATACTTGGGAAATGTACGCTATGCACCAAAATCGACGGTAAGTTTATTTTCGATTGGTCTATTATCGGACAAGGGATGTATCGTATCAGCTCAACTCAAAGGAAAGCACTGCATTGTGGCTAGTTCATCGAATGAAATTGTTGCAATGGGAATGAAACATGATGACAGGCTTTACGTATGATTTTTCGTATGCCAGAAAACAGGCAATTGGAGTCGTGTTTTGCCGTGACATAGAGTATTTCACCGAATTCTTTGTAGCAATGGTACAGACGATTGGGTCACATCAACGTAGCACAAATCAAAGCGATATGGTTAACAAAAATCTGGCAAGAGGTATTGATTTTACTAATGAAAGAGATTTTTTTGTGAAGAATGCCAGGTGGGAAAGTTCAAACGAAGCTCACATACGTTGACCGAAAAGCATCTACATTCAGAATGGTTTATTTCATTGCACAAAAGTTTGAAGTCGATGGGAAGTTGGAAGAATTTTTCTCGTATGTTGAAAATTTCTTGAATACTAAAGTCAAACGTATTCGAAGTGACAACGAAACAGAGTTCACTGGTTGCAGAACACAAAAGGTTTTTTCGAAGCGTGGCATTCTGATGGAACACATTGCATTGTATACTCCTCAACAAAATGGTATCAGCACGCAGTATGTTATTGTCGAGCAAGTTATGTTAAATCGTTATGGCCAGAAGCTGACAAATTCCCGAAACCCGAATGCAGCACCGTATGAACAATTAGGTGGCCAGAAACCACAACTTGGTCACTTGAAGGTGTTTGGTACGATTGGTTATGCACATATTCCAAAGATTCATCGAAAGAAGTGGTATCCGAAAGCAAAACAGGTATTTTTAGTCGGATTCGAGCCCACAAATAAGAATTTTCGATTATTTGATCCAGAGTCAACGAAAATTTTATTCGAAACGAATATTTGACATTGCCTGAGATTGAAATCGAGTGCGACAAAACAAAAGAAGCAGTCAAAAGTGAATCGCATGAACCAAAAGAAAAATCAACTACAGAGGGTGCAAACAACAGTGCGGATAATTCGAAGCATGAGAATGATGCTCTGTTAACTGACAATGATTCGTTCACTCAAGAAACGCCTGAAACAAATGAGTCAAGAAAAAATTGCGTCAAAATCCAAAGCAAACGGATTTTTACAAAGCTGAATATGCATTATCAGTTGTTTCGATTGAACCGACGACATATCAAGAAGCAAAGAGCTCAAGTGAATCGAAAAATTGGATGAAAGCAGTTCAAGACGAGCCCGATGGGATATTGTCGACAAAGCGAGTAAATGTCGTATCATAGGCAACAAATGGGTGTTCCAGTTAAAAACACCACCGAACGAGCAACCGAAATGCAAAGCACGATAAGTGGCGAAGAGTTACTCACTGTCAGCTGGTATTGATTATAAAGAGACGTTTTCTCCGTTTATACGGTATGAAACAATTCGTAGCATTTTGGCTATAGCAGCCATCGAAGATTTAGAAATGACTCAATTTGACGTAAAGACTGCTTTTCTTTATGGTGATTTGGATGAGATTTTCTATATGCAAGTACCTGAGGGAATCGAACACGAGCCAAACAAAGTGTGTCGACTAAATCGAGGTCTATATGGTCTCAAATAGGCTTCAAGAGCATGGTATTTGCGGTATTGAATAATCACAAGCGAATTCATGTTTGTTCTACGGTCAAATTGGTGACAGTAATTTTATCACATAGCAAGAGAGCGATCAAGTCATTGGTCACAAAACTGAGCAATGAATTCGAAATCACATTGGGAAATGGCGAATATTACGTTGGCATGGAAATAAAGCGTGATAGAGGAGTAAAACCATTAACCATCACGCAAGCATCGTATATCGAACAGATTGTTAACAAGTTTTGTATGCGCTAGTTGAATGTAATTTCTACGCCATTTGATGTTGGTATCGTTTGGACCAAACCGGAAGAAGAATGCGAGCGAAATGCGTATCGTCAAGCATGTGAGTCGGTAATTGCACGATAATTGCACGACCAGATATTTCCTATGCAGTGGGAGAAGTCAGCAAATTTTTTGAGAATCCAAACCGATCTCACATTAACGCTGTCACACGGATTATGCGTTACTTGAATCATTGGGCATTACATATGCTGATTCAGATAATGTGTCTCTAATTGATTACACTGATGCCGATCACGGTAGAGACATAGACACTCGACGATCAAAAACTGGGTATGCATTTCTAATTGGCAACGGTCTGATAACGTGGAGAAGCCAAAGACAAGAGACGGTCGCGCAGTCTACGACAGAAGCCGAATTTATGGCAATCACTGAGGGCGCAAAAGAAGCTATTTGGTTGCGTGGATATTGGCTGTTGATGGATATTGGCTTTGACCAAAAGAATCCCACAGTTATACGTGTTGACAATTTGAGAGCAATCAGATTGCTGCAAAATCCAGAGTTGCGTCATCGAATGAAACACATTGATGTTAGGCTATTTTTCTTTCGCGACCTGTACCTAAAAGGAAAAATTGGTTTGGAGCACGTGGCAAGTAAGAAACAATTGGTGGATGTCTTCACGAAACCATTGGCGAAACAGATTTTCGAGTCAATCATCATGAGGCTTGGCATGAATTAAGATTGAATTTAACTGTTATTGATTCGAGTAGTTTGATGTTTATTTTTTAAAAGTTTTGGAATTCATACGTAAATTTTTCATGTTAAAGTTTCTATAATTTAGCGTAAATATAGTATGTTCAGATTGATTCTATTAAGCATTCAGTAATATTTATTTAGTACAAACTTGAAATGCGCGCCACTTATCTATTTTCGCAGTTCACATTTTTAGACAAAATAACCTCTGTAGGAATTACACATTCTCATTCTCATTTCAGTAGTCGCCGTAGAAACATTAAACTCAGTAAGCTGAATAAATCGTAGTTGCCTTTTATTTATAAATACAATAGTAGAAATAAATATTTCGCACAGAAGTTTAAGGGGGTGGGATGTAGTCAGTGGGAGAAGCCACCAATTTGTTTAGTAGTAGCCGTGTTTTTTTCATCGCTATAGATAGTGAAATGAAGTAACATTGAAAAAAACCTTCCGCAGTTGCTTTGATTTTTATATGTCAATGTTGGTGGTACTCATACTTCACAAATTTGAATTAAAAAAAAAAGAGCAAATGTCAGTGTGAAAATTATATTTGAATGAATGTTTGAAATCAAATTAATAATCATAATGAATAATTTTCAAGCAATGGTAAGCCAATTTTATGATTGTATTGATATCTTTGAAGGATTACATTAATTATAATTGCAGCTACAGTTTTTTAACGAAGACCGTATAGCTATGGACGAAAATGAAATAATTTACAAAGAGTTTTTTGAGGACAGCTCAAGCTCTGAAGAATCCTCCGAAGAAACAAATCATTTTAATATTAAGAACTTCATGCAAATTATTGACCTTCACAGCCATGAAGATTTCAAGTCGCATTTCAGATTGCAGCGATTAACTATTGAATATTTGATATGTTAGTATTTCACATTTTTATAATATTTTGGTAATGATTATGCATTTTATTGCAGCATCTTATTCTCAATCTTCTTTTGTAGCAAACTTACAAAGAGGAGGTAGGACCAAACTCGGACAAAAGAAATGTATATATTTATATGGTACATTAGCAATAGCATAACTTTTCGACAGCTGAAAAATTTGTTTAGTGTTCCAAAATCTTCTGTTTGGATCACAGTTAATCGTGTGTGTCAGTATTTGGTTTCAGTTGCGAATCAGCATATTAAATGGCCTCAAGGCATCGTTGTGAGGGAAAATTGTCGCAAATTCGAGCAGAAAAAAAGGATTCCTCAAGTTGTCGGTGTAATAGACTGTACTCACGTATCCATCGCAGCACCAAAAACCAACAAACATTGCTACTATAATAGGAAACATCAGTTCACCATAAACTTGCAAGCAACAGTGGATGCAGATAAAAAATTCATTGATATCTGCCTGGATCTTTGCACGATAGCAAAGTTCTCCGGCGATCTGAATTATTTAGAAAAGCTCAAGAAAACCCTGATCGACTTTTTCCGTATAACACGTTTATACTTGGTGATTCGGCATATTCATCTACCAACTGATTAGTTACATCGTACAGAGACAACCGAAGACTTACGGCACAACAACATTCATTTAATTATCTGCATTCCGGTACAAGAATCGTAGTGGAGCATGCCTTTGGCTTGTTGAAAGGAAGATTCAGGAGATTGCTCAAATTCACATAACAAAGAAATTTGCGTTCAGTGACAAATTTAGTTAATAGTGCATGTGTTTTGCATAATATATGTATAACAATAGACGACGAGTTTGTTGATGTGAATCAAGAAACGAAAAATGGACATGAAGAAATTCCTTTTGGAAACCATGAAGGAAATGCACTTCCAAATCAACGCGAAGATTTATTTAATTACTTAGCTGAAAGAAATTTTATATAGGTTTAATCTTTGGGCCAATAAATAAATACAAATTGGTTTCTTAAAATCTGTCATTTTTATTTATTTATTTAATGTATTTAAAATATCTTTTAGCACTTCTAAATTTTTTTCAAGCATTGCCGATCTTCGATTCTGGCATTGAATGAATTGCTTCCAGCGGACTTCCTTTTTCTCATTATCGGCTTTCTTTTGGTGAAGCCTATCCCTATAATAGGCCGATCTCGACATCTTCTGATTCCTGCCGGATATAGCACGTGAGGTCGATGGTGTCACTGCTGACAGGGGAGTTTGTTGGTGTTGGTGCAGAAGTGGAATCCTATTAAAGAAAAATGTATAACGAAACTTGTTGATTATTATATCTACGAGTTCTTACTGTTTGCGAAATTTCACTTGCACCTATGCAGACGGTATTTGTCATTGCAACGAAGGCCATGTTTCCAAAAATTTCGTCCATTTTGCTCATAAACGGAGCCACACATGGCGATGCATCTGTCCTTCTATTATTGTCCTTTGCAGCCTTATAAGGTCTAATGAGCGTTTGCATTTTTGTAACCAGATGCGAGGTTGTAGTGTTTGAATCCTAAAATTAAAATAGTTTATTATAATCTATAAATAATTATATAATCAAATAAACTTTACCGCATATCCAGCAGATTATCGTATGCATATCTTTTTTTCCGACAGTGCTGGAACTCTTCGCTTCTAGATGCATAAAAGTCTAGAAACTCATCAGTCTCCTCTTTTGTGCAGTTTTTTTTTTAATCTAAAATACAAATGCACATTAATACCCGTTTGATTGTAAAAAGTTTTCATTTCTTTAATACTCACTTTTTGTTTTTATCTTAAATCACAAAATAAAATAAAAAATTAAAATCACAAATTACGCGGTTTTATTTAAAAATATCAAAATTTAGTAATCAATTGAATTCACTTGACAGCCAAACAGAAAAAATTTCCAATATTTCAACCCTTAAATACGAAATTGCTTTAGAACAATAGTTCGAATTCGAATTTTTATAGGCAGTCACTTTTCACTGCTGATAGTATGGGCAGTGAAAGGCAGTAGGTTGTTGTATGTGTTTTACGTGCAAAATCCTACTTCACTATTTATAGATTGTTGAAAAAAACACTGTTAGTGTCTCCAAGATCTTACTGTTGATGACCGTTGGATTCCCTGAAGCGTACTGCATTACACGTTACTGTGTATTTGCCGATAGGCATCAGGTAAAGGGTAGCATTTATGGCATCATACGGATATGTCCTTATTGTCTAAATTGTACCTACATAAGCTCCCCGTTGGGAGCCAAACTTTGACTATCTTTAAACTAATATTTGGCGGACTGCCTACCATCGAACTGTTAAATCACAACCGCATAGATGGCCTCCAATTTGTATAGTCAACTCTTGTTATGACACACTTTATAAAAGAGTGGATCAGATTTGGGAAAACTTTTTGGTGAATTGTTAAATCTTTTCTCATTTTTAATAGAGAGAATCAGAATTAATGTTCTAGGTTAAAATCAATTCCATGCATCTGTCTTAGAACCACTAAAAACGTGAAGAATTCCTGAAAGATTACTTTCATGTCCCCCAGCATGACTTGACATTATCGAGTAGGAGCCTTCTGAAGTGATTGAAGAACTTGAAAAACTGTCAATACAACACTCTCCGACCCATCATCTCCTAATACTTATCCGTATTCTCTAACATCATCTCAAGTACTCGTCATCTTGAAGATAATATTCAAATCGATATTTCATTATTACATAAACTTTTCTTTGAATGATACTTACTCATGTATCGCACAATCATTTTTCAATTTTTTCTTCAATATTTTTCCTTCCAGATGTTAACAATGTGACATCAGTAGAAGCATACGCAAACGATTGGACCCAAAACGAGCTATGTAATGACCATGGACAACAATATTTACATCGTTCACAATCAGTAACAACAACAAAACCAAAAATAAAATCTAGTACTAAAAATACATACTATACCATATATTTTTACTAAAATAATGAAAACAAAAAAAAAAAAAAAAACAATACAAAACAATTTGTCATTTTTTTATTGAACATAGCTTTAGCACATCAATCAAACATCTACCTACACTCACAGATACATAGAAACAACCGCCAATATATGCATTCGTACATCAAAATTAGATTGTTTTTTAGAACATTATTTGCAGAATACGCACACACACACACATTGTTTTTAAGAATAAATAAATTTCTGCTATATAACTAAAACAAATAAAAAATTAACCAAAAAAAATTTAAGAAAAAAAATTAGGTAAACCCGTTATAGAGGAATGTAAATCGACAACAAGAACAAAAATAGTTAAACAAATTTCCATTGCCTTGTTATTCATATTTATATATAAAATAAAATAAAAAAAATTTAAAAAAAAAAACACAATAGATCTAAACAGATAAAGTTATGTATAAAAAAAAATTTATAAACAAATCACACAACTAAATAAAGTATTAAAAATAATTTTTAAAAGTGAAATCAACTCATGGGGTTCCAATGCCAATCAATGGTTGATGGTTAATTTATTTTCTTTTATTTTTCAATTAATGATAATCTATAAAAACCTTATTTAAAATATTTAATTAAAAAATCATTTTCTGTTATTTATTGTTTTTAATTTCTCCGTAATAACTTTTTCATTTGATAGGGAAAAATAATTATATATTGTAACTTTGGTAGATTAAATTCAAAATGCGGATATCTGAGGACAAACAAAAGGATGACTTGAACCAGGAAAAAATGTAATCAATTTGCGGGATTATGTTGTCAAGAACAGCGAAAGCAAAATACTTGTCCATTTTGATCCGTACCAATCAATGTTTGGTTACTTTTTATGAGTTCGTCATTTTTTTGTGATTTGCAATATTCTGTTGTTCATCTGTTTGATTGACATATCATTAAATAAATATCTCAGGGCAGAGAAATAATTTCGTGGTATCGCAGTATCACAACATCGTACCACCAAATTAGGTGACTTTCATGAACAGCTAATCTGGATTTATTTCAAGGACAAACTATTTGCTGCTTGTGTAAGCAGCAGATTTTCGAAGAAATCGAATCTGTTGTATTGGAGATGCACAGTGATTTCCTCCTTACTCTTTTTATCCCAACAGCTCGTGTTAAAGTCGTAATAAGGGAGGCTTGGCTGTGAAGATGCCTACTAAGAATCCAACGAACCACTCATAGATGAAAGACGTCTTGGGAGAGTCAGATCTATTTATTTAAGTGGTTAGTTGTGGGAACTTATCTTACTTTCTTACTTAGGTGACCTGGGCCTCAAACACCAAGCTTTTCCAATTATCGATCTATTGCCAGATGCCTCCGGTGCCCAACTCCAAGTTGATTAAGGACCCTTCCATTTGTGTGGCCCGCGGTTAAAATAAAGGCTCTTTGGGCCGGAACTGTGATGTGCTTCACTTAACATATATAAGCCATCTCAGATGTTGCAGAGGGTAGAAGGTTGACGAGACGCGGTATAGTCCAAAGAGTTCTTCCTCCATTCCCCGATAGTAAAAAATGGACCGAAAGTACTTTTTTCGAAACGGCCAAGCGCTTCTTCATCCGTTTTGGACACGTTCAAAGCTTCTGCGCCAAAGAGCAGGACCGATATGATTAGGGTCTTGCACAAAGCCAATACGGTCTGCTCCTTAATTGCTTCCTGAGCGCAAAAAAAAACAGCGATTGGCAAGAGTACTTCTGCGCTGATGTCATTGCTGTCAGTTACTGCGGAGCCAAGTAAAGGAAGAGTCCTCTACTACCTCGAAGTTTAATTGCCAATGTGGCGTTCTGGCCAAGCTAACAGTAGAGGTAGGTGGATAGGTAAGAGTGGCGGTTGGAAATACCCACCCACTTAGGCCTATTGGCCCATTGTGATGTCACGTGGATCTATGATCCTCTTACTAATGGAACCAGTTTAAGCTTATGATCAACTGTAGGAGACTGTTTACCGTCTATATTTTTTAGATCGTTTAGGTCATTGTAGAAAAAAGCTCCTAAGTGAAGTTTTTTTCTCTGGGAGAGAGCTAGACATGTACAGAATAGGTGGAGGATTGCCTCCTTCTCTTCCTTGTCCATACAGCTTCTGCAGAAATCATTTATAAAGGCGCCAAGCCTTCTTGCGGGCTTGCTCATGAGGCTGTGTTCAGTGATGACACCTATGATGGCGCTGAGATGTTCCATATTTAGAAGCATCAGACACTTAGAGCGATCCAGATCCAGTTTTGGCCAGATCTGTTTGGTCGCTAGACACGTTGGTCCAACAGTCTGTTCTTTTATTGGCATCCAGCTTTAATGTTAGTTTGCACGTGTGCCACCATTTTCCGGAAGAATAGGTAGAGTGGTTCAAATTTTGGCGAGATTATGGGCTCTACAGTTCCCTGGAATGTCTCTGTGGCCCGGCACCTAACAAAGGTGAATGTTGAACTGCTCTGCCATCTCCGTAAGTGATGATCGGCATTCAAGGGCGGTTTTAGAATTTAATGAGACTGAGTCCAGGGATTTGATAGCGGTCTGACCATCCGAGAAAATGCGGGTATGCAGATATCACGTTTTTCTTCAGCCAGGACAGAGCTTCTTTAATCGCCAAAGTCTCCGAGTGGAACACGCTGCAGTGATTTGGAAGACGAAAAGAGAGGCTTAGATTTAGCTTATCTGAGAAAACAACGCCACCAACTCCGCTATCAGTTTTAGATCCATCTGTGTAGAGATGGATTGATTTGTCCTCCATGAAAATATCTTACTCCTTGAAGGATCTAGAGGGAAGCTTACATGGAAGTTTTTCTCAAACCAAAGTTCAGGTATGGTATAATCGATGTTCTCTGTGAGGATTCCTAGAATGCTGGTCTGGCCAAATAAATTATTTGTCCACTGTTTCGTGGATTTGAGGCGAATGCTTGCCTGCTGAAAATATTGAGGGATGTCATATGAAACAGAATGTCTAATGCCGCAGACGGGGTAGACCGCAATACTCCGTTTATGTATGGACATGCTGTTCTTGGGACTTAGTTCAATGCAGTTGACTGCACTTTCTAAGGCCGTCTACCAGACGACCACCCCGTAAGTGAGTATCGGTCTTATGACCGAGATGTATAGCCAGTGCGGTATGCGAGGTTGAAAGCCCCATGTATTCCCAATGATTTTTTTGCAAGAGAATTAAGCTTTATTGTCTCTTTCTTGAATGTTAGGTTTCCAGTTTTTAATGTATCGAAAAATACTGAACTGGTTCCGTTTATTGAAGGAGGGTCTACATTTGGAATTTTGTATTTCCTGGAAAAGACGATAAATCAGTTTTATGGGGGTTTATTCCCAATCCACAGCGATCTGCCCAACGAGTTAATCTATTGAAATTTACTTGAATGAGTTCTTTAATGATGATGCTTCCCTGAAACGGCTATAGCAACGTCATTCGCATAGGCAATCACGCTGCTACCACCCGCTTCCAGGTATATCAGCATTTCATTTACTACTAAGTTCCAGAGAAGTGGAGGCTTGTGGCATACTTCTTCTGACACGTCTTTTAGCAAAAGGTTCACCGAGTTTGGGGTTGATTATCCTGCTTTTTAGCATAAGACTTATCAGCTTCCAAACTGAGTCGTCTACCTGCAGAGTTGACAGCGCAGTCATTACTGCGGATGTATTGTCGTTGTTAAAGGCACTCTCTATGTCCAGGAAAGCAACCATTGTGTACTCCTTATATTGTAGGGATCGCTCGATATGGCTAGTCAGTGAATGCACTTTCCTTTACAGTAGGCATGTTGAGCAGTTGACAAAAGTATAGGATCAATTTTAGCTCGTAAATGCATATCAATTAGTCGTCCTAGAGTTTTCAGAAGGAACGATGATAGACTTATAGGTCTGAGGTCCTTTGGGACAACATGAGAACATTTTCCGACATTGGGAATGAAAACTACATTGACTTCTCTCCATGACAGTGGAATGTGGATAAGTTCTGCACAGCTCCTCATAATATTGTCTACCACAGTGGTGTGTGTACTTTTCTGATTGCAGGATGCAATTTGTTTTCCCCTCGTTTTTCGTCAGTTTCAGCCTCATAACTCACGAATCATTCGTATATTCTCATTAACGTCAATTCTTACCCCAACAGACTTAAGAATGTTCTTTCTTGTTTCCAATGTGATGTTAAAAAGCCACATGTTAGCCTATCACTTTGTTTTATGACATCGAAGGTCTCGATTAATTCGTAACCGACCTCCTGTCCTGAATGGTTCTTCATTCTTTCTGACAGCAGGATTTTGACTATCATAGCTGTCATAGAGCCTGCAGATATAGTCTTTCCATGTTCTGTGGAACAACTACGCTTCTACTACTAGATGACTATTTTTATCTTCGCAGGCTTCCATTCTGGCTTTGTAGCCCTGTTGATATTCATTTTATTCTCTGATAAAACTATCGATGATAACATTTATACATTTCCTCGATTGCGCACTTCGTCTGCATTCGTACACTGGCTCCAACATGGTTTTAGTCAGAGTCGCTGTGCGCTCTTAAGACACCCACATTGCTCGACGAGTGTCTGGTGTCAATCGCAATAAAATCAATTTGGATGAGGGTTGATTGATCCGAGGATATCCAAATCCCTTGTGTGTTTTCCGATAGCCCTGTCAAAGACGGCTTTCTTACTTACCTTTGCCTTGCATTGAGATCACCTAGCTAGGTTTTGGTTGAGTAGCTGGAGAATAGAGGGGTCAACGAGGCCTCAGGATTATCTTTGATGATGTCATTCCTCTGTAGGGGAAAGAATGCAAATCAGTTTTGTCTTTCCGAATTTGACTTTGATCAGGATTACAATGGGGCATTCCCTCACATGGCCAAAGCTAAAGATTTTTTTGCGTAAGTCTGCCTACAAAAGTACATCCAAATCATCTTCCTTCTTTATAGATGTCGCCTTACTAGATATCGTAGTGTTTCATACCCTTTTTGCCCAGCCTATCCCATCACACTTCCTGAACTACAATACCTGCTTTATAGTCTGTGTCCTGAGCTAGTTTTGTGGTCTTTTGAGGTGTCCATATTCCATTTGTATGTGTTTGGTGGGGTCATCAAAATTATATCACACTGTATCCATTGCTGTTGGTTGTCTCTAAGCTGTTTTTGTTATTTTTTTTTTCACGGCGGTGGGGAAGCTTATCCCTGGAACCTCTCATGTATTTTAAAGAGAACGCCTGACAATATGAACCTTAATTCCACTGAACGAACTAATATTCATGGGAACAAGTATACGCATCCCCGTCAATTCCTTTGACACCGGAACTTGTGTTGGAGGCACAAGTTCTACCCATGGTATGAGTCGAAGCCAATCTAAAACCTCTTGCTGGTCTTAGGATCACAGCACCCAATACTTATTGCAACTGTACATCGGGTCGAAACCCTTCCTGCGATTTTAGGTTTAAACAGCAACTGTGACGCTCCCTCTAGGGCGGTGGGGGTAGCCGACCGAAGTTCTGAGGGTCCTGACTCCCACGGTGCCGTAATTGAGGTCATAATAGAGACTACCAGTGGTCCTGCCACTGGACCTTGTCACTGGTCAAATCATAGAAACCTTCAGTGACGTTAAGTTCAGAAAACCCTTACGATAAGACCAGAATTAGCTCCACCCTCGCATTTTATTAGACAATTTAATTAATGGAAGAAGCTTTGATCATTGGGCAAAGTCCCAAAATCCTTGGGGAAAGGGTCCGGCCAAACAGCCCGATACCAATAGCCTCGCCGTGGTTATGAAAGCTGTCATTGGTCTATTCAGTGTTCTTGCATAGCCATGTCAACTCAAGGAACCCGGCAAAATCATTGAGATCCCTTTAGAGCTGGGCTTCGTATACGTCGAACTAAAGGAAGGCGAGCACTAAATAGCTTGAACTGACGAGAGCCGTGGATGCCGCCGTTGATTAGTACGAGTATATTAGAGTACTCCGTAGCAGTTATGATAAAGGAAAAGTGCACTCCCCTCCTTCCACTCCTTCTCATCTGTAGCCTCCAATGATGTCCCGCGGGTATTGGGTACCCTACATTCAGTCAAAGGTACTAGGCTCCCAGGCTTCACCTTGTGGAGGGTGATGGACAAAGGCTTAAGTTTCGACAGTTGCGTGTTCATAACACCTCCATACTTGCGGAGTGGCATTGCTGGTGAACCATAAAATGCCAGCTGTCTTATTCATTCTCAGCTTTTTAATAGCTGAACTAGTTTCAAGTAAAGGATAGTATATCTTTGTTGGCTAACAGTAGGCACCCTTCTTACGATCCCTACATATCCATCTATTAATAAATCTACGAATTTCGGCACATCGCTGACTAGCCTTTCTTGAGCGTTTTGAAGAGTGTTCCTCCCACCCTATAAACGACCGCATGTTGCTTTCGTCATGCGACCCTCTGATTTCCTTGACCTGAGTGACTGTGGATGCTCATCTTTGATTTCGTTGAATTGATTCATCACCATACCGCGGGGATCTTTTCGCAGGATGTGGGACCCTGAAGAGATTCGGTCACATCTTCGATGATGTTGGGACTCCGAATTCACTGGGATGTGGCATCGGCTGAGGGTGAGTATTCAGGGAAGAGTCTGTCTCCCTCTTCACGTTTGTATTTATTACCTGGTTAGTCAGGGATTGCTAAAGTATCCACGGTCCGGTTTCTTTTTTTTGGACTTTTCGTATTTTTTTTTCGTTGGATGGTTAGGGCTAGCATCCGACTGAGAAGAAAAAATGTTCAGAGTCGAGGTTTGGTACTCTGAATATATGCACAACTAGAATGGTTTCACATCTATTAGCGCTGCCGGTAAGACCATCTGGAAATAACTAGGTTACTCTGCGCATCTGTAGTTTCGGTAATCTACAGCTGTAATTACTCAGAAGTCGCCGACCATTGTCATCTTGTGGAGCCTGAAAATATTTTCCTGTTCAATTTTAGCCTTGAAATCTATGAACACCAGCCGGAGGGACATAGCACATTGGCTGAAAAGTCCGTGCCGTTTTATAGTAAAATACTAAATTTTTGCAAAATTCAACTTTATTTATCAATATAGTTGCCTTCGAGGGCGATACACTGATTGAAGCGATTTTTCAATATTTCGATACCAGTTTTGTAGTACGATTTGGGTTTAGCCTCAAAATAGGCCTCTGTTTCGGCGATTACTTCTTCATCGGTCTTAAATCTCTTTCCGGCGAGCATTCTTTTGAGGTCTGTGAAAAGGAAATAATCGCTGGGGGCCAAATCTGGAGAATACGGTGGGTGGGGAAGCAATTCGTAGCCGAATTCTTTCAATTTTGCCATCGTTTTCATCGACTTGTGACACGGTGCATTGTCTTGATGAAACAGCACTTTCTTTTTCTTCAAATGCGGCCGTTTTTCTGCGATTTCGTCCTTCAAACGCTCCAACAGCACGATGTAATATTCGCTGTTGATAGTCTGCCCCTTTTGGAGATAGTCGATGAAAATTATTCCAGGTGCATCCCAAAATACGGATGCCATAACCTTGCCAGCCGAGGGCGAGGTTCGTCGCCTGCTCGCCACTCAGCTGACTGTAGATTTGAATCTGGTGTGAAGTGATGGAGCCAAATTTCATCCATTGTCACATACCGATGCAAAAATTCGGCTTTATTGCGGTTGAACAGCTTTAAACACTCCTCTGAATCATCAACACGTTGTTGGTTTTGGTCGACTGTGAGCAAACGCGGCACCCACTTTGAATAGAGCTTTCGCATGTCCAAATATTCGTATATGATATATCCAACACGCTCTTTTGATATCTTCAGAGCCTCAGCTATTTCGATCAACTTAACTTTACGGTCATTCGTAATCATTTTGCGGACTTTTTTGATGTTTTCATCTGAAACAGCCTCTTTTGGACGTCCACTGCGTGCATCATCTTCGGTGCTTGTATGACCACTTTAAAATTTTTCAATCCACTTGCGAATGGTTCGTTCGGCTGTTGTAAAGTCCAGGTAACACTTATCAAGCCATTTCTTTGCATCGGCTGCATTTTTTCCCATCAAAAAGCAATGATAAATCAACACACGAAATTGCTTTGAATCCATTTTTTTTCACAATAACAAAAGTTGCTTCACTCACAACGCTATATCCCGAGAACTAATCGTCCAACAGCTGTCAAATTTATACACGTATCTTTTGAAGGTTGGTACTAACTGAAAATGGTATGGATTTAATTCAAGTGGTGCCCTCTCTTAGAAACGGCACGGACTTTTCAGCCCATGTGTTATGTTACATACATATTACAATAAATTTCGTCGGTAGAAGCGTGTGCATATATTAGGCTGGTACCCTGAAATGTGCCACTGGTTTGGATTATAACTGGGTAGCCTGTATCATAATATGTTCTGCCTTCTATGACAGTTCTAATTGATGTCGTAACGTTTTTATAAAGCTCTTAATGCTGACGGTAATTTCAAATAGGGTGTACAACCTACGAGTACATACGATCTTAGCATTCTTAACCGTTGCTAGTATCTCCCTCGCAGAAAACCTGTCTTTTTTACGCAAATGAGGTGAGGATGACACAACCCCCTTGCAAAAGACCTTGTAACCGGCTGCGTAAAACCGATGTCACTTCCCCAATTTATGAACTTGATCATTACTCTTGGCCCTATATGGGCCCATTCGCCCCTTCATTTGTGCATGATTTGTTCATAATTCGGAAACGTAAACCTAATCTGGGTAGCTTCCTATGTCGTTGGTGTTGAATCAGACCATAAAATGGACAGACTTCACTGAAAATATTTCGGCATTTCCAACACGGCATAGGTGGAAATGTAACGCGATATCGTGCTCCCATACGCAGCCAACATTGCAGTAGGCTGTGTTACTAAAGCCCAACATTTTAAGGTTTCTAGAAAAAATACTGTCAACAATTTTGTAAACAGTCTGCATTATTGTTTGCTTAGAAGTTGCTCTAACCATTAAAAAAAAACATTGTTTGCCTAAATCGGTGAAAGTCGCGCAAACTACAATCCAAAATCTGGCCTGGTCGACAATCTAGGGCATAAATCATGGAAACCCATCAGATTTTAATATAGGGTTTCCGACATTAATATAGTATAAGGATCCTATAAAGGATTCTTACGATACTAATCCGTTTGTACTTGGCGCTATTCATTTCGTCTCCTTTCTGAGGATCGGCCTAATGATATTGAAATCAAGTAACCTTTTGTCAGACCATATTGCTAAATTAAATTGGTGTACGAGTATGTAGGTTTTTTTATAAAGTTAATTCCCCAGGCCTTGAAGAGTTGATCTACTAAAGCAGTACCATACGTGCTTAGTTAGATATCGTTATTCAGCCTCTACTTGGTCGGCTGGATGGAATTATAGATTGGTCGTTAATGTAGAATCTACAGAAGTAATCTATTTGAATTTGTGGCATAAAATGTGACAATGACCGCTATTGTGTTCTCATACTTATTCCTGTGTGCGTCTTGTCGGAAGTCGAATTTTTGGCATGTTCTTTGCACGTCGGCAGTAGCACCAATATATGGCCTTGATCGAACGCTTTTCTAATTTTTGATTCTCCCTTCTGATAATTCAGTTCCTTTCCATTCCCTCGCTCCAAGAATTTCCGAATAGCATGGGTCTTTTCATTCGGCAACGACTTGTTCACCTTTCGTGTCGCTGCATTCGGCTCTCGGCATTCTTCATCAAATCAGTAGTATCACTCTGGTAGTTAGGTAAAAGCTTTCACATCGGATGCAGTTTCCTTGCAGCGTCGACACTGGTCGTCTGTGTTTGATGATAATAACTTATGACTTCGGGAAATATTTTTGGTAATTTTATAAGAAAAGACCAAAAAGACTCTCTTTCTTTCTTTCATCGTTCTTCTAGATGATCAGGACTGTAAGATTTGCATCTTAGCTACACCAGGGCAATGGCGCAAGTTAATCTTGGCTCTTTGGAACGTGAGCACACCCAAAATATTGGGGCTGTGCCGTGCATCGATTACAATGTGATTAATGTAGGGTTTTTTGATCAGGGGCTGTAAGGTATATTGGGTGCTCGATGACATTTCGTACTCTCAGGTGGTGGGGTCGTGACTATGTTTTTCAATAATGACGCCCAAGTTTTCAAGTCACCATGCACTGCTGTAAAGTTGGGACTTAAGACATAACTCGTATCTGTCTCTTCTGTGGAGAACTTGATACCGATTTTAGGGGTTTTCTTATCTAAAACTCGTTCCTACGATTTCTTGTATTCGTAAATTCACATTCGAAAAGACACTGGTTTTCTTCCTTTTAGTAATCACCATGTATGTTACAGTGACATAGTTTTTCTTTTTTTTTGATGAGTCAAACATCTTGTCACATTTTTTGAAGGACATGAGTTTGCGGTAGCTCTTAGTCTGCAGATAATCGGTTAAGTTAAAGAAGAATCCGCGTATGTACATACCGAAGTCTTCTATCATTTCACAAGGTATAGTTTTTCTTATTGTACGGATAGATACCCTAGCACCATAGCACTATTTTGCCCCAGACAAACTGAATTTTTTCTGCATTATGTCCTGTCGTTGTCGTTGTCTAAATGGCGTCAAAAAAAACTCAGTAAGTCTGTGAAGTCTGTGAATATAGTGTTATCACAAGAATCCCATTCTCTTTGGCAAACTTGCGCATCCCCATCTAGATAACATTTACGAAAAGGGCATCAAGTCAGGACCAAATGAATATCAAATCCCCGTTGACCAAATGTCCAAAGATATCATTCTTCTCCAATTGAAATTTCTAGCAAAGTAAACTGATCTGCGACTACCAACACATCACCGACGCCTACGCGAGTTTCAGAAGGTGGGGGCTATATGTATTTTATGGTCTTCCAGAACGGAACCTTCTCAAAAGGTGGAGGACTTGAAGTAATGCAGAAGTCGTAGTCCATAACCAGTTGCCAGCACTTTGCATGCTTCCTCATCGGTTAAAGACGGTTGTAACCTCTAGAAAAGTAGAGAATTAATAAAAAACATCAAAGATTACATTACTGGGGTCTTTCCATAGCGCCAGGTGGCGGAAAACTGAGAAAAAGAGGCAATGCACAAAATGTTCTGAAAGCCAACGAGTCGATAACTATTATGGTCCAGGAAATCCTTGAGGAAAGTCTGTGCTAGGTATAAATAACATTGTTGTCATTGGTTGGCTTCTGGGGCATTACCACTTTGCCTCTGATTTCGCGGTATGGCAACGAATCTCTTGAACTTAGGACTGCATCACAACACAAACCTTATGTGAAAGCGGTCAAAGTTACCATATCAACACCGTTTGCCACTTTACACACCGAAATGATGCTGATAGAGTATACAGATGGGTCCATCTGGGTGGCAATATCGACAGCAAATGCGTACGAAGAAGACTGGGACACTCGCATACAAGGTTTATGGAAAGTCCTAAACTACCTGCAATGTCAGAAATTGCAGATACTGCAACTGGCGGTGAACGAACAGGGTTCCATACCGATTTTATTCTCTACCTGGTGGAGTATCAACTGTCCAAACTGGAGCCATGGATGGTCAGGGTAAGAAAACCCGACCTTCGTGATGTTTATATACTTGTATTTCTAATGGCATCAGTTCATTAAAAGGTACAGTCGTTGGTCTAATGAGGGAATTTATTTCTTTATCTTAACGTCGGCAGCCTTCAGTAGGAAATTCCGACCTTGAGCTTTGACTTCGCATAGCTAACTACGAAGTGGGAATTTTGTTTTTGCCATAAAAATAGAAATGAAGTGTCACCGTTCCCTACGCCTTATGATGTGTCACTTACCCCTTACAGTCCCGAGGATAAGCCTTGTGTTATTGACTACCCTAGGCCTTGAAAGCATGAAAAATAAAACATACACACATTAGTTCAATATAAATGACCAAATCAATCAAACGATAGAGCAAATGTACGCTATGCGAATTAAGCATTGCCATTCGTTTGCTTGGAGCACCTCTGTCAGTGTTTTTATTTCGGTAATCTGGCTAAATGCCAAAGAGTCCTTAACTGGGATTCAAACTCTGGCTTGATTTCTAAAAGTTTCAAATTCCAACCAGGAAGATCAGATTATTAATTCAAAGGATAGTGGCAATTGCCCAGTCTGAAGGTTGAGCATTGCCATTCTGATTTCATGCCGAAGAACCCTCAAATGAGCTCCGGACCCCACCCGATTTTCAATTTAGTCTAGCAATATTAAATGAAGTAGTAAATGAATATTCTTCTGACATAGTCACTGATGGTGTGTGAGCAATTTATCTGTCAAAATGTGTAGGCTATGCCAAGCCCGAACCTGGATTATATTCTTAAGTTCCAACAGTGCAAGTATACCACAGCATGGTAACATAACTTTATAATGGCTTATGTAATCCCAGGATATTTTCAATAGTATTTTTAAGACAATATTTAAGTGGCACATACTTACGTAGTTTTCCAAATTCTGTAATACTGCCACAATGAGTTTAGAAATTGATTTTTATGGGGTTCGTATAGTCCTCACGTTCATTATGCAAACTTTTTTAGTTTAACCATCAATTGGCCCTTTCAACTTCTGACAAGTTTAAAGAACTCATTAATAATTTAATATAAGTATTTGATCATTAAAAAGAATTAAAATAAATAATAAAAAGATATTTAAACCAATTACTAAATCCACACGAGAAACTAAAAAAGAAAAAAATTATATATACACCCTCACGTATGTACATTCAATCGATAAACTCGACCAAAGGAAACTTTTTAAAATTATAGAAACTATTAAACAAAAAAGCATTACCATTCAAATGAAAATAAAAAATAAAAAATAAAAAATAAATAAATTTAAATTGTAAGATTAAGATACAACAAGCTTATTAGTGATACTAAATTTAAATTTCTAAAATTAAAACAAAATAACAAAAAAATACTATTAAAAATGAAAACATATAAAGAATTAGTTAAAAAAAAATTCTCTACATTTAGAAACTGTTAATTTTGTGACTAAGTTTATAATTTACCATTTATTTGTATTAGATTCATAAAGAGCATAGTTAAATTAAAATAAACAAAAAAAAACAAAAAAAACAAAAGAAAACAAAACGTATATACGGAAGAAAACAAACAATTAATTGTTGCACATTTTCAAATCTGTGATTTCTGTGTCGCAAAACATTACCAACTAAGATTTATAAATAAATTTAAAACAAAATAAAAACATCTAAATAATGTAAATAATACTTTTCACCTTTCACCCCATTTAGTATTAAAAATAAAAAAATACAAAATTAATAAATAAAAAAAAATCAAGATATACTAAAATATGATTATAGGATAAATTCGTTATTTTCAAATTGCTACATAAATCCACCTTTAGATATTGTTTTATATTTTATATAGTCATGTAAGAATCACTATAGACAAACGCAACCAAAAAACCACAAATATATCATTCAACATATTCAGAAAATATATTTAACAAAAAAATAAAAAAAAAATAAAAAATTAAACACAATATGATAAACAAACTAAAAAAGAAAGTTCACAATTTTACGTTAGAACTAGAACAAAGAAAAATCTGAAAATCGGAAATCACTTTCACGAGCATACAAAGATATAGTATTTCCATTTAAAAATTTATCTAGTGGCAATAAAAATAAATAAATTTATATACATACATATACAGAGAAAGTTTGTTTTGTTTAAACAGTCTATCAATTAGTTGTATTAGTTAGTGAAATTCCATAAAAAGAAAATATTTTTTCAAAAAAAAAAAAAAAATGTTACATAAATATACATATTTTATTTATAATTTATAATTTATAATTTAACAATTAATATACTTTTTTTTCGTATCATCAGTTTTGTTTTCCGTTTGATTTTGAAACAAATAAAAACATACAAATTTTCAAAAACATTTGGATTACTGATTTTAATTGTTTAGTGTGTAACACTGTCGAAGATGATAGAGAAAAAAAAAATGGTTTCATGTATCACCTGCCCTGATCTCGGTTTGGTCAATACTATCAACGCCATCGTTTTACATTTTTGGTCCTTGTAAATTAGTTTATGAAAGTTATGGTAAAGAGAATGACAGAGTTGGGGGAATTTCATTCGATTTGGCGCAGTGATAACGGAAGAAATCAACATTTGACCGTGATCTTAACCCAAATAAAAAGTACTTATTTGTTTTTTTAAATTTTCTTTATTTTCATGTGGAAAAAAGAATAATGGTAGACAAAACGCAAGAAAAAAATTAAAAATAGTAATTTTTGTTAAATAACAGGGGTGCACTCAATTGAGAACACTGACCGCCTAAGTATGAAAATTTTCAAAACATGCCTTTTCGACACAAAGTGTTTTTAAGCACTTCTAACAATGCTAACGTACTCTTGAATGACAAAGAACACACCGTAGCTGTTTTTCAATTTTGATGGGATAATGTCCAACTCCATCTTGAGGAAGGCCATCGACTATTGATGCAGCCTGAAGCGATTTTTTTTTGTTCACCTTTACGTAAATAGTATCGTGCGATGTGACGGCGGAACATGAGTTGATCCACAGAATTATTATTACTCATTATAAGTAAGCGCCAAACATTAGCAATAGCCACGTCTAACATGTAAATAAATAATACCCACCACTACATTTTCCCACGCACAGCAATTCAATATAATGAGATAGACTGGTCGAGTTCATCCACCCCTCCCATATTTTTGTTATATGTTTGGAATAAACGTGGGATAGCTACGTCTGACTTCTCCTTTTTTATTGGACACCATGGTCACACACACTATTGTCTTTCCACCTTACCAATAAAAGTTCACCTTTGTTGTCAAAACTGTAGTCATAGGTAGCACGTTCTTTCTTTTTCATTTCTTTTGTGCTAATCAGTGGACATTTTTTAGTCCTATTCTCTCGTATTGATACCGTAGAGCGGTAGCCTAGGCTTTTCAATTCTAGTAAAAGACCGTAGCTGGTAAAATAGCTGTCAAAAAAAACTTCATGATTAGCTGGGGTAGAATTCAGTTTCTCCAATAAATTTTTGATTACTCGAGAACCTAACGGATCAGTAGTCGGTGTTTGCGATTTTCCACAGTAAAAATCGAATGAGTAACAGAATCCGGTTCAACTGGCTGCTACCCAATTCTTGTACTCAAAACAGACTGGTTTGCCGAATTGTTTGGCAGTATGGTGGCCATAGTATTTCACCATTAATTCGTCGACAGAAATACAATCATGAAACACACCCCACTATAAAAATTTCAGCATAAATTTCTCTCCCAATGGTCTTATTTTACACATTTTATCGTTTGACGTTGCGGTTATGTTGTTGTCTACCAGATGAAGGTTTCTTTTCATATGTCTTGACATGGCTTTGCCGACTAATTCTACGCCTATGTCTTCATCTAGAGACCAGTACATTAGTTCTCGAGGTAGCTTATGGTATCCGGATAAAATCAAAATCCCTAGAAACCTTTTCAAATCAGAAGAATCCAGTTGAAACTCATGTCTATTGTGTTGTTTAGCGTATAGTTTGCTGTTTGATACAATCATATCAATTATATCAATATCCATCAACTTTTCAAACATTTGTACAGGATTGTGGCCCTTGAGCTCTTCACAAATAGACGTTTTTTGTCACGTACTTCGCAAGTATAGTACTTTCAGCAGT
This sequence comes from Volucella zonaria, assembly GCA_963966105.1. NCBI lineage: Eukaryota > Metazoa > Arthropoda > Insecta > Diptera > Syrphidae > Volucella > Volucella zonaria. The sequence goes on from OZ014530.1 coordinate 214,701,659, forward strand.
TGAAGAGTATGAAGGGGCATATTTCCGCCAGGTTTGGTTCGGCGTCGGAGTGGATTGGAGGGTAACATCCTGTCGTCTTATTTTTGATGCCAGCGGTTCATCATCACTGTCGTCGGACGAACGGTTCATAAATACCTCAATAGAATCAGGAACGTCTTGCGGTATGAAACACCCCACCATATCCTCATTGGCACCCTCTTCTTCATCAGTTAACTCACATGGATTAGGTGGTATTATAGCCAAGTCACATTTATCATCATCGCTATCCTGTTAAATGACTTCAATAACTTCTTCTAGCCCCTTTAGCTATTTTGGGCTGTAAAACGCTGTTTTTTCATTATAACGAATCTGGAAAAAATAACAATTATTTTACTTACGCATGGTGTCAGTGTACTCAACCGAGTACAGTAACATTTATATGACCATAGTTTTATTTCAGTTGTAAATAATTAATCACAATTTTCTTTATTACTTACACTGACATGTATTTTATAAAAATGAAACGAAAAAAAAACAGTTTGTAGGCGGTAACTATTATAAAAAAATCAGAGCTCATTCACTAACCTTAAAAGTATTTCGGTGTTTTTTTTTCTCAAAAAAAATCACTTATTTGAATTATGTTATGATGAAGTAAATTAACAAGGTAACTCGCGTTTACTTTTCGGGATTTGTAATTAACAGTTGGAAATATGTGTGTACTCATTTGAGTAGAGTGACTTCTAATGGGTTAAAGGTGCACCAAGAGAATGAACATTTCTCTTGAATAAAAATGGTAGAGATTTGTATTGGCAGCTAAAATTCAGCAACATCTAACAAGAACATTGTTAATTGTAAGATAAATTTTAACATGGAGAAAGCTGAAATTCTGCCTATCAAAGTTGAAGTGGTATTAGCGTTCGTAGCGAACAGTTCTTACACCATTGCTCATGCCGCTTGCCAATTCAATCCAAGAGACCGAAACTGTTTCACTGTCAACTCCTCCCGTCGCCGCCCTACGCAAGATCATCAAACATTTTGGTACAACATGGACACCTTCCGAATGGAGGCGTTGACTGGAGAAAATTGATATCGATATGAGTACATTTTTCATCAAAGACACCCCCCTACACGCTGATATTTCTTAGATCACGAAATTCTTCGCGAACACATACGGCATCACCATCAGCAAATGTAAAATGTTCCTGCTATCTCACCACAAAAGTAATCGAAGCTTTAAACTGGACCTCCCTGCTAAATACGAATGGTTATTTAAAAACCCTTCTGGTGCTAATTTCAACGTTGGAAAGATGCGCATCTGTAAATGGATCGACATACCTACCAAGAGACTGGATAAAACGAAGCTTAATTCTAAGTTACCTAATTCCGATTCCAATTCCCGTTCCAAGCCGGACTCTAATAAAATACCGAAAAACGTCCCAAACCTGACTCTATACCAAAACCCGTTCCAAATCTGAATCTAATTGGGGATTTAAAACTAACATATTCCACAACTTCCCCCTCCCACTCACATCGCGAACCGACACCATCAGTCCTCCAATTATATTACACCAGCAGCCTCCGTTCCACCCAAGCCTCCGCGTCAACGCGTCTCTTTCAAATTAACCACAACCGCTCACACTAAGTCCTCTGAAATACCTAACCCCTCTGAACATGCCCCCACTAGCACTTCTTTTCCAAATTTCGATCTTAAAACCGGAGCTAGATATCCCAATTTCATTAGGTCCCATATTATAGATCCCTCATCTGAAAAAGTGTCTAATGCCCCTTCAGTTACCGCTGAATCGCCCTCAAAATCTGCGTCGATCAGCCCCATTTTTGATCCCCTTCTGCCTCCCACAGTTAAAATAACCCAACAAACTTTTGACACAACAGGATGTCGTTATGCACTTTCTAAACTTGGAGAAAAAAAGACATACGTGAATATACGTCTCCTTCTAGCTTATCTGAATGACAAATCAGACTCAGTTTATTATGAGGGAAAAATTTAAATAAGCATCATGGTCTCCATACAGCAGGAGGGTCGCACTACTGTCGTTGCAAGTCTGAGGAACTTATATATCAAGTTCCACGAGATTTTCAGTGTGTCTCCCCAAAAAGTATCAGACGACCTTGCTGCTTTCGGTAAGTACGTGCACTCAAAAATGTCTCACACCTTTAACGGAGCAGAGCTGACAACGACAATTTTTTTCGTCTCTAACGTGCTACCATTGCCTGTGTTTCAACCATCTACTCCTACGCCCTCTCGAAATAACATTCCTCTTCTATTCTACTATCAAAACGTAAGAGGACTGCGATCTAAGATCCGGGCCATCTTGCACCAATCTCACGTTCTCCCACGAAATTAATCTTATTCAGGATATAAAGAATCAGGAATTATTAACCTCTAGTTTCAATGTTTTTCGAGATGACGATCTTACCCGTCCAAATGATAATTCTCCTTGTCGAGGTGTCCTATTGGCCGTCCACAATGATTTAAACTCTTCTCCAATCGCAGTTCATACTTCTTCTAAGTTTAACTACGTTTCAACAAAGATAACTCTCCCCTGCAGGTCCCTGTACGTTTTGTGTTTTTACATCCTACCGAATTCTACCAACTCGCTATCGATGCAATTGATCAGATAATTAACTAATCTGATCCTCTCGATGATATCATCGTATTCGGAGATTTCAATCTCCCTCAACTGCACTGGACTTAATCCAATGATGAATCTTTTTATATCGCTAATCGTAACTCTAGTAAAGAATGTCTCTTCTTGGATGAGCTCACAGACTCTAGCTTATGCTAAGTCAGTGGGGTCTCTGACTTTATGGGTAGAAAATTAGACCTCATTTTCACCACTGACCCCATAAACTCCTTTGTCTCACTCTGTCCCCTTTCACTATCGACCATTGATAACTTTCACCCACCACTTCTTCTTTCTCTTTTTCACCACTATCCTATCCAACCCACCCCAGCTGCAGCTGCCTCTTCTTACGACTTTCCTAAAGCGAATTTCCGCAAAAATTAATGCATATCTGAGTTAGTGCCCCTTAAAAGTGTTCTCTCTACTTTCTACATAGAATTATTCAATTCTATCTATGTACCCTTTTCGGGCAATAAGACCCCTTCTAAGAGCCCACCGTAAACTTCGCTCTTTACGTAACAAGAGATATAAATTATGGGCAGTTTTCCTCCGATCCAACTCTTTTGCTGACTATTCAAACTATCTCGGGTCATACCTTCAATTCGCCCAGTTTATAACGGTCTCTACCAGCGATACCTACATAGTGCGATATCAGGGCTTATAAACGATCCTAAGTTTTTTTACCGAGTCGTTAATTACAAATAAAAATCTGACGGTTATCCTTCATCCCTCTCAGACGAAAACATACGAGTATCATCAACCGATCCGCATACCATGGCCAACTTTTTTGCTACTTTTTTTCAGCAATCTTTTGCCGATAATTCCTTCGTACCGGACTCCTCTTATTTCAAATACCTACTTAATTTCGCCGTTGGCGCCGTTTGGATAATACAGTAGTAGAAAATAAATTACAACAACTTAATGATGAATACTTACCCGGCCCAGATGGCCTTCCATCCATATTTCTTAAAAAGTGTTCCTCAACACTTTCCCACCCCCTTGCAAATCTCTTTCGATTATCGTTGTCCCAAGGTGAATTTCCACAGATAGTCTTCTTTTATAACACCGATATACAAAAAGGGATTAAACAGCGAAGTCACTAATTATCGCTCCATCGCTAAACTTTCACATATGTTATACCCAAACTCCTCGAAAGCATTTTGTACGTAGCGTTAAGCTTCCGATGCAAATGTCTTATTTCCCCTAATCAGCACTGCTTTCTGCAAGATACTCGTCAAAATCGTGTTCTCTGTTCGCTCAGCCTTAGAATGTGGTAAAGAAGTTGACGTTATTTCAGTGAAGCTTTTGGTAAGACATCTCATAAACTAATCCTTTTCAAATTGTCCGTCCTGGGCTTTGAACCCATTTTGCTTAGATGGATACCTTCTTACCTGGATAATCGTTTTTATAGTGTTCGTTTCAGTTCTGTCCTATCGGCCCCTTTCTTGGCCACTTCAGGTATTCCTCAAGGTAGTCACCTAGGTCCACTTCTCCTCATCCTAACCAATAACAAAGGGTCATTCACCACTCAGCATTTTCTCTCTATGCTGACGATACCAAATTTTTTAAACCCATTTCCTCACAACACGACTCCAGCCTCCCTCAAATAGATCTAAATACTTTCCCACTTGGTGCATCAAGAACTGCTTATAACTGTCACCAAATGTCAATCGATTACCTTTTCACGTAAGTGCAACAAGTCTCCTCCCCGAATTTACCTTCTCCACGGCCAACCTACATCCCTTGTTGAATCCATCTGCGACCTTGGCATATTATGCGACAGAGAGCTTAATTTCCGCTCACATATTGATGAGATAATTACTAAAGCAAACTCACCACTTGTCTTCATTAAAAGATGGTCCAAAGAATTCTGCACCCGCACGTGACCAGATCGCTATAGATTACTTACGTTCGTCCCCTTCTCGAGTACGCTCACCAAGCATGGTGTCCCTTTCAACGAGTTCATGTATGCCGAATTGAGATGATCCAGCGTCGTTTTCTTCGATTTGCTCTTCGGGGTCTACCTTGGAACGACCCTCTAATCTTACCTCCCTATCGCGACCGTCTCAAACTCATTAACCTGAATACCCTTGAGGAACGAAGGGCCGCAGCAGACATGATTTTCGTTCACTGACTCCTTTCAGGCTCCGTCGATTGCACGTCTCTTTTCAACTCCATTTTCTTTAATACTAACCCTCGAAATTTACGTTGCCCTCGTCTCTTTTATCTACCAATCCACCGCATCATATGCTGCGTAAGGTAAACTCCAACCTTTCCGTTTTCAATTTTAATCTCCGCACACTTTCCCTCAAATTCGATCTCCTTCAGCATCCCTAGCTTTACGCCCTAGTGGTAAGTCCTAGACTTATTAACTTAGTTGCTAAACCTTAATTTTTATTAGTTTTTAAGTCGCAGTTTTTAAGCTTGTATTAAGCCAAATAAATGGGGCGTTAACCCCCACCATAATTTAATGTGAAAAGCATTCCATTTAAATGGATAAGCTTCAGATAGTTCTAACTTTTTGTGTAAGAGGTCGCTGCCTGTTACAGTTCAAAGCCGACTATCAGCCTATCGATTTCCGATTTCCACTAACTACGAGTAAAATTGCGCGCACAAGGGATTTTGCGTACCGTTAAGATGTTTGAACATAGCGATGGCGAGGGCAAGTTAGAGAGGGGTACCGATGTGCGTTGGTTTTAAATGTTTGCAAGTTATAGTGACTAGGAAATAAAGAGCTCTGCAAGACATTCCATAAGCGAGTTGTACTCCTTAAGAACGAATCACGATATTTCAGAGTACATTTGAAAGTATGCTTGAGGGTATATTGATGATCATTCATAGCGAGCCGGGTGTTACGGTTAAAAGTTAGAAAGGGTGGACTGCTACTGGCAATTTCTGTAGAGCACTGGTGGTGAAAATGGCGATTCAACAAGGTAAGACAGGAGACATTATGTCTGTGTTCAAGGGTGTCGAATGACTATGTAATATTGTAATCACCTATGAGTTTTATCGCACGGTTTTGGATCCTATCTAGGAAGTGCAAAGAGGTCTTAGGAGAACCTGACCAGATGTGAGTATTGTACAAATTTCAGGCGGAAAAGCGTCTTATATATTGTGGCCTGATTTCTCACATCGCTTGAGGAAACCTAGATATTTCGCAGCATTTTTGACGACATTGAATATGTGGCCATATTCACTGACAAATATACCGAGAATGGAAAGTTTTTCGGCTTCGACGATGTAAGTGCCATTCATGGATAGGTAATGGCTGGGTATTTAAATTTCGCTTTAACGACAGCAGACAGCATTGTGTTTTGGAAACAATGAGTTCCACTCTGTTGATAGTTACCCAATTTGTTATGCTGCTAATATCGGAATTTAATGAGCTTAACATACGCTGCCGTTCCCATTCTACAGCCGAAGGGCTGGGACATGAGTTCGGAAACGAGTATGAAGAGCAGAGAGTACTGTTGTCAGCAAAGGAATATATTGGATTAGAAGTAGGTGACAAGAGATCATTGATGAAAATTAAAAATAGTGTCGGAGACAGAGCGGAGCCCTGGGGCACACCATCATTTATTTTGTGAATATCAGACTTGAAACCATCGAAGACAACTTGAATTGAACGTTCCGAAAGGTAATTTTTAATCCAGAAGAGAGTCATCGAACCCAAAAGCACGCATTTTCGACAAAAGAGCCTGATGCCAAACTCTGTCAAATGCTTTAGAAATATCAAGTTCTACTATCTTGCTTTCGCCAGATTGGTGGTTCAGCTTTTCGGTGAGATATGCCATTAAATCACCAGTGGACCTGTTGCTACGAAAACGGTACCGCCGGTCATAAAGAGTTTTCCGTGTTTCGAGATATTCCATGAGCTGACAGTTTATCAGTGTTTCCATGACCTTGGAAAGAAGGGACGTAAGTGCAATGGGTCTGTAGGAGGAGAAGAAGATTCTCCTTTTTTAGGGGCGGGCTGGACATATGCTGTTATCCATCTATTCGGAAAGAGTTCGAAAGAGTAGGATCGATGAAAAAGCTTACGTAGTGGTTTTGCCAGCGAGGAAGAACACGTCTTTAGAAAGAGGGGAGATATACCATCTGGACCAGCGGATTTGTGAATGTTAAGATCTTTAAGAACTCTTGCTACTACACGAGTGTGAAAGTGGATTCGTCCCATGGAAAATTCGACACAGTCAAGTGTAGGCGGAGACAAAGCACAATCTAGGAGTGTTTAGCTGCGCGCCAAGTATGCAGCAAGCAGATTGGCCGTGTCCAAAGCGCTGACAGTTGGAACGTCATTATAAAGGATGAGGCAGAGTTTCTAATATTTTTGACGAAGAACCAATAAGTTTTACTACCCGTTGGGACAATGTAGTAGCTTTCGGTCGGATTGGAATTTTAAACTCGCGCGCCTGGTTGGAATAGCAGTGTCTTTTATTTTTAATTAATTTTTTTTATTTTTGTGGAGGTCACTATGTCACGTTTGCACTCGTCGGAAGTCAGCTCGATATTCGATACCCTCCATGAGGTAAGACTCGAGCGCTGATAATGACAAGAGTTAAATGTACCAGATAATCGTCCATTAAAAAGAAAGCAAAATCAGTTTATATAACAAATGTTTTATAAGAAAAAGAAATCATATTAAATTTGACATACAATTGTTGAAAGAAAAAACGTTTATAATTACTCCATTAAAAAATCATTACTCGAATAAGAAATATATTTTTCACTCTCTCACATCTAAAAGTATGTGGAAGTAGGTTGCAAAAATTGGGTGTGACGGCATGGTAAAATCATCCAAATTGTGCTTTATGTGTCCAAGGAACCGTAATAAAACTCCTAGCAATTGCTCGCAATTTATATTACAGTTTTCGAGGTTTCCAACTACATAAAAACCAGAGTTTTGGAAGAATATTATTAAGACTTTGCTGCAATAAATATGCTTTAAAAGAACAATTTCAAGATGTCTGAACAAATTAAAACTTGAATTTCAGGAATTCATTCTATACAGAGCTCATGAAGCATGCTTTAGTTTGGTTTGTTGAACAATAAACCACCCCACCAAGAAATACGAGTAGCATACCGCAGATTAGATTTCAAAATACTCTTATATACAAGTTTAAAAATTGATTATGGACAATACAGGCTGACACAATACAGCTGTCTTACCACTTTCTTAAGATACTAATTGGGATATAGTTTGTGATTAAACCAACTCATCTTACTTTCGATAATACCTCCTAAATATCATATTCAAAATTGTCGGCACACTTAAATATAAATCAATTATTGGAAATGATTTTAAATTGTTAAGAAACTATAATTATTACCGCTAATAAATAATCTCGGCTTCTATGTGGCGATTGTTCAATAAACTGCTGACTATCCCATAACTTAGATTGCGCCAGTAACGCAACAATTAAGCTTCCGGGGTAGTTTTTGACCCACCAACCACTGGTGACCCCCGGTAATTGCATGAGTAAACCCTAACTCATGCAGACTAAAATGGTACTCGACCAGCAGCATAACACTAGCTTACGCTGCCATAGGGGTTAGGGTTGACGCCCCGGAAGATATAAAACAAAAGTGGCGACCCAGCTAAGAGCCCCCGATAATATCAGATTCACTATCAACATCCCTGGCAACCGATTTAGGAATATTAATGTTCAAATCCTTAACAGACCTCGTGTCGTCGAGCAATAAGCAGGGGCCCTTGACTGGTACCACGCATATGGTACATCACTGCCATATTGCGATGGAATACCCCGAGCATAAGGAGGATGAAAAACTGTGACATACATATACTCGTATGTACTACGGTGATTACTATAGAGAAAAAAGTCAACACTTACTCGGATGCGGATATTTTATATATGGCAGACTAAGACCCGAAGTCCTCAGCTTCCAACACGTGAGCTAACGTAATTTGACAATCCTCATCAAAGCTAAATTCGCTAACATACGAGTAAGCTTAATATATACTCATGCCCCAATGACGACAAGCCAAAGAATGTTTCAACGAGCTTCTCGATAAGATACATATATGCGCAATGTTCCAAGTAAGACGTACGTAAATTTTAATGCCAATATAGCATAAATAAGGAGGGCATCTTTAGTAGGGCAGTTGGAAAGGACAACCTTCACCACACCACAGCTGGTAACGTCCTTGCTACGAAATACCAATTTAACAGCACACGGTTTCCTTAGCTCAATATGTAAAAGGCGACATGGCAGTCTTCGGATCTTGAAACGCTTAAGAGAAATTTATAATTTTGCGATCGACGTAAGGCATGCCTTCAGTATTCTGGACGTCCGAATCTTAACGGCAGCCAACAACGAGTCGGATCACTACGTCGTTGCATGCAAGGTACGAGACGGGAAGAACATTGGCTCCATAAGAAAAAAAGGGACACGAGAAACGCGTAATCTGTTGAAAATAACTTTGTAAAAGGCATACACCAACTCATTTCTCAGATCTGGTCAAAAGAGTGTATGCCTGTGAATGAAATCTTAGCATCGTTTGCTCGATCCAAGAAAAAGAAGACAGCTGCAACTGCGCTAATTATAGAGATATACGTCTCATCAACATTGCGTACTACATCTTATCTGCGATATTGTGTAAACGAAACCCTTCGCCAACAATCTGATTGGCCCCTATTTCAGGCCAGAAAATTTCACAATCGACGAAATTTTCGCACTCTAACAGATCCTAGAAAGTCCATATCTATAACCACAATCTTTCATCGATTTCAAGACCACATATGGCAAAATTTATAGAAATGAGTTAAATGGAACCAAGTCTGGTTTTACGAGTAGCATCCTTGTTAAATTCGTCCGTCTATGTAGAATGGCGATAGTGAACAGTCGATGTTTCGTCAAGGTAACGGTAACGACTGAACCGAAAACATGTCATGTGACCTCTTCAAGACCATACGTGAAAAAACTCACAAACCATCAACGTTGGCACAATCGTTATAACTTGCAAACATTTAAGACCAATGTACATCGGTACATGCTTCCTAAATTTTCTTCGTCTGGTCTGTGTACAAACATTTTAACGGTACATAAATCCCTTGAGCTCGCGCTAATTATATAAAAAAAAGGCTGTGGAACTACTAGCGTGCACCGATGATTTTGACATAATTGGCAGAACTCAGCGGGCGGTCACCAGAGCTATCAACGGCGCCAACACCACCTCAGTGGAAATAGAACGAAGAACCAGTTTCGCCAATCCGTGTTTCTTTAAACTAAAAAGGTAATTGAGCAGTAAGGCTCTATCCGATCAACTAAATGGACTCAGTATAAGACCTTGATCATCCCAGCTTCATCTTACATATGTCGCTGAAACATGGACTCGTTTCGAGAGAAAAATTCCTCATAAGTCTATCGGTGCCATTGGCGTTGACGGCACGCATGAGTAGAAAAGGACGCTGATTTTATTTTAGAACCTTTATCTCAATAATGCAGTTTATACTATTGAATGTCCGTGAGTTCTAAGAATATTTAATTGAAAACTGGAAGAAGGGCTTAGTCTATTATAGTCAATTGCAGCAGGAGAACTCTGTTTGAACAATTGGATCTCATGGGCACATCTGCTGATACTAAGCCGAGATGGACCATATCATTCCTTCATTAGATGAAGGACTGGGCTTCAACTAACTTACATCTCCTGTTGTTTGTTAGCTGTTTCCAATTCCGCACATTGACGTGTTTGAGATTCCCCTCCAATTGTTCATGCCGCTTAAGGTCGGACCTTTCCCTGCAGTCTTTTCATTCGATAATAGATGCAAAGGATTTAGAAGTTAGATCTCTGATGTCCATTCGCTCTTTATTTAAGTAAGTTAATAAATTCTGACCCTTTTAGCTCTTGAGTTCACGACACTATACAGCCTATAAAATTCTTGATTAAATCTCTTTTGCTCTCAATTTCCATGCCGTAGATAATTCGAAGCACTTTACTTCAAAAAACCCAGAAGCCTCCTCATCTTTTATCGGGGATCCTATAGCCTCTGCACTATAGAGGAGTACTGGGAGGTTCGATGTTTTATATCGTGTTATTTTGGTTATCCAACAGAGGACAATGCCATAAAATTGTGGTGTCATTGCTTATTTTAACTGCCTGCCATAATTAGACAAAGCCCTAAACTAGCTCAAAGGATATCCATGTCTATAGTGACATGATCGAGGCGTCGATTTCTCAAAGGCGCCATGTAATTTTTTTTCCTTGTTACCGCTAGAACTAACTTCACAGTTACTACCTCAATATTTACAAATGCCCCATAACCACCTCATTCTATGCTGCTTATAATGACTATGTCATTCTTTAATCACAAACTTTAAGGACACGGGAAGAGGGGGTCGACGTCACTCTTTATATGTCAGAAACTACATTACATTCTCCAATTCCCCTTAGACATACTTTCCTATTGGGTATACAACGTGCGGTTTTTTTTTCAAAATTTGAACGTTTATTTAAGAAAAACATGTACAATGGTATTATTCAAATTATTGCCCATCTGAAGCTACGACTTTTTCCCATCTTTCTGGCAATTTGTGGATCCCATCCCAAAAGAACTGCGCCGGCTTGGCAGCCAAGAATGAATCAAGCCAATTTTTGATATTCTGCTCTGATGTGAACCGTATTTCAGTGAGGGCGTTCTGCATCGACCGGAACAAATGGTAGTCAGAAGGGGCAAGGTCTGGGCTATAAGGCGGGTGGGGTAAGAATTCCCATCCACTGTTTTCCAAATAGTTCTTAATCGGAATAGCAACGTGGGGCCGAGCGTTGTCATGATGGAAAATTATTGCCTCGTGTCTGGTCGCATATTCCGGGCGTTTTTCGGCCACTGCTCTCTTCAAACGGATTAATTGTGCTCGGTAGTGTTGTCCATTGATGGTTTCACCCGGTTTTAGCAGCTCATAATACAGCACACCCATCTAATCCCACCAAATACAGAGCATTACCTTCGCGCCATGGATATTCGGCTTTGCCGTTGATTTGGCTGGTTGGCCGGGTTTCACATATGATTTTTTGCGCTTGGGGTTGTCGTAATGGATCCATTTTTCATCACCAGTAACAATCCGATGCAAAAAAGACTTCCTTTTGTGGCGTTCCAGTAGCATTTCGGACATGCAAAACCGCCTTTCGACGTCTCTCGGCTTGAGTTCATGTGGAACCCAATTTCCTTGCTTTTGAATATATCCAGCTGCTTTTAAATGTTTTGAAATGGCTGCTTGAGTGACACCCAAAGATTTTGCGAGCTCTTCTTGTGTTTGGCAACAATCTTCATAGAGTAAAGATTCCAGTTCTTCATCTTCAAACTTTTTTGGCTGCCTAGGACGTTCATCGTCTTCCAAGCCAAAATCACCATTTTTAAATCGTGCAAACCACTTTTGGCACGTTCGCTCAGCTAGCGCATGTTCACCATAAACTTCCACCAAAATACGATGACTTTCGGCAGCAGTTTTCTTCATATTAAAGTAATGAAGAAGAACTCCCCGCAAAAACACTTTTTCAGGCACAAAGTTCGACATATTTGAGTGAAAAAAAATTATTGTTGTTTGCACTTCAAATGAATGACATATACTGAAATGACGTACAATGACAGTAGTTTTCCAACGCATGTTCCAATTGAATAATAACAATGGAATAATACAAGTTACGCCATCTCTTAGCAAACCGCACGGTTATAGACCCAATACTATGCACCTCATTTTGGCCTTAGGTTAAATACTGCCGGTAGTCCCCTTTATAAGAAAAATCAAGATGATCGCATAATTTCACCTAAATGATATAGCACGCTTCTCGAGGAGTACCAGGAATCTAGACCTCACCCCGGAATGCAATCTAAGATGAAAAGAAAATGTTTCAAAACTAAATGAAAACGCTCTGGTTGCCCTCTACTCGTGCAATGGAGCTGTATTCTCATGGTTAGCCTCCACTGGAAATACGGTCTAAGTACAACATATTAGCAAAACGCGATAAAGCGATCTCTATCGTTTTGTTGTCATTTTTAAAAAGATGGCTTGGTGATGTTAAAAATGTTTGCAAATCGTACTTTCTTACTATTTGATAGTGATAGTGATTCCAACGAAGTGGAAGGTGTAACAAATATGCAAGTAAGAAGGAAGTGTTTGCGCGATAGATCGAATCCATTTTACATACATTGCCTTCAAAACAAATTATTCAAAAGTACCACGTTACCAAGGAGGTTTTTAAGTGCATTTCGGATGTTTTGAGCCTTAAAAGTGGACAATGATTAACATTTATACCCCCTATTTTAAAATTAGCCGCTATGTTGGGAACATTAAGTAGGATCAGTGGTTCGCTTTTTCTGACTGCTGCGTACCTTTGGGCCAAAGTACCCTTTCAAAAATTATAAATGAAGTCGTAACTGAAATAGAAAATAAAATTATAAAAAATATTGAATTCCCGGAGGTAAGTATCTCTTTAAAAAAAGTAGTCCACACATACATATCTATGTATATTCCACACTAAAACATATTTGTAAAGTTGTAGGATTGATTGATGCAACTCATCAATGCCATGATCGTGAGTAAGACAATAGTGCGTATTGTTTTTTTTTCTTTTAAAATGTTTAATCAATTTCAAGATATGTAATCACGAAATACGAATCATGGATATTAATGCAAAATACGGTGGTTCATCCCATGACTCTTTTGTCTGGAGACACTCCAACGAACGCCACTACTTCAAACAAAATTTTCAAGATAACAATTTGGATTTTTTGATTTTAGGTAATAGTTGTGAATAACATACAAACATACATATATAAAGAGAGATATAACATATATAGTTTTCATTACAACATCGAAAGCGGATATCATTTAGAACCATAACTACTAACACCATATACAAGGTGACTTACTCGAACTCCAACATTTTAAATTCTATAATTTTTTTATTTTCTGATAAATTTTATTGCGCCAAAGCAAAAAATGTTGGAAAATTCATAAATTTTCAAATTGTATCAGTAGTTTTCAACATGTCTACCTTTGGCGCGAATAATGGCCTTGAGACGGCCGAAGAAAGCATCGTACGCTCCATGCAAGTGGCTCTGCGGTATTTTGGCCCATTCTTGGTGAAGTGCTTATTTCAGGTGGTCCAAACTTTGGTATTTTTTAGTGCCAACCTTCGCCTTCAAAATACCCTAGACAGAGAAATCCGTCTGGAGAATTTGCAATCCATTGTGTCGAAGAAATGAAGTGTGGAACATTGTTTTTTAACCAATCTTGGTTGACGCGCGCTTTGTGAGACGGTGCCGAGTCTTGTTGAAATGTCCACGGTCTCCGACCGAAATGATTGTTTGCCCTAGGCTTCAATACTGCCTCTAAGACAGTTTCAGAGTATACGATCGCATTTATTTTGGCGCCACGGCCACGGTCAAAAAATACAAGCGGAGAGCGACCATCGGCGGATATGGCGGCCCAAACCATCACCATCGGTGCTGCCTGCTTTCTGGTGGCCGTCTGAAGGTGGCTCTGTCATTTTGTTTGTTGACATATTGCTCGATAACAAATGGCGACTCATCGGAAAAACAAAATTCGGTAACTCACCACTTTCGTACAAGCGTAGCAACTCCTTCGCTCTTTCGACTCTAACTTTTTTCTGTTGCGGTGTAAGATCATGTGCTTCAATGGCGTGAGACCAAGCTCATTTTTCAGTTTGTGTTGCATCCGTTCCAACGACATGTTGAGCTCACGAGCCATTTTTCTTCCACTTCGACGCGGATTTCGCTCAATTCGAGCCATCATTTTCCAAACCATTTCTGCCCATGTTGCTGTTTTTTTATGACCACCTCCATGGCGTTTTGCAACACTGCCAGTATCACGGTAACGAGCTATGGTTCGAAGCACAAATGATTTATTCACGTTGAGGTGCTGAAGGGCTCTAACGATAGCTACTTGTGGTTTTCCAGCCAAATATAAAGCAATCACACTATCACGTTTGAATTCCATCGCGGATAAAAATTTTTCAACACAACTGAGACGCAAATCGTTTAAAAGGCTTGTAAATAACAAAATTATCTGTCACGTGTCAAAATTTGAGCTCACTGTCATGAACGGTTTGGAAATTATAGCAGTCTGAAATTGGTTGCAATTCGAGTCATTCAGGGTGTAGATCCCGTACTGAAGAGAAATATATAAAATTCAACATTCAACATGGAAAAGCAAGGAATTTAGTTGAACGTTACATTGGTGTTTATAAGAGTAAAGTTTTCTAATTTGTTTTAGTTTAATAACTTAAATTAGTTAATTCTATCAAGGTCGCTAGCGAATTCTAATGGAAGAACGAAAAAGTAGTTACACCCCGGAGAAAATGATGAAATTTGGGAACGTGTGTGCTGCTTTACACAATATTCGTATTCTCTTTAAAGTGGAGACATTTTTATATTACACAAATGAAAAAAGATACACAAACGGTAGTGGAAATACGAATGTAATTAATCACCAGTAGAATCTTCGATCAGCTGCAGAAAAAGAGATAGAATAGCAAACAGTTTAATGTAATGTGTACCGAAATACATTTAATTTTTAACCTTTAAACAGTTTTTCTTTTATAAGTCTAATTTCATATTCATGGCTTCAAGTTTACAGACACTAGAAGTTCTTTAGAAGTTTCTTTACAAGTCTTGACGTAGTCTTTTAGGATTTCTTCTGCCACCTTTTTCTTATACCAATAATTCTAACCTTTTGCCACTCATCTCCATTTTTTATTGGTGGTCCTATGCTATTCAATTTCAGTGCATCCCACATTTGGTTTCTGTGAACTTTACTAGCTGAAGTATTAAACACACTTTTACTCAAGTGCCCATTTTTTTCCATAAAAGAAACAAACAATTCCAATTGCTTATTGGTTGCACACGTAAAAATTGCCTTTAAGTTGCATTTTTCAAAATTTATTTTGTAATATATACTTACATTTTGTATCAATTAAATGAGATGAAACTTTTACAATTTTAAACAAAGCACACACCAACCGAAATATATGACAATTTGAAAATTTTTTTGAAAATTTACAGTCAGGAACGAAATTAATTTAGATGAGAATGAAAGCGAGAGTATCGCTATCGTTTTACAAAAAGCAAATCTGCGCCACTTTCACTTTCATTATCGTTTTCACTATCATTTGAAAGAGAGTCAGCTATTAGAGCGTTACAGAATTAGTAACCTGGATGCACCAATCCACCTTTTATAAGCCGAATTCTATTCATCTGGTCCCTGCTTGGCTCAGCCAGAATCAAAAAGCTGCGTCGATTAATGAAATGTACTCAGGCACCCACAATCAAGCATCGATTAGATTCCTAACTTCGAACACCATAAGTGGTTACAGACTGCCAAGCTTATCTTAACGAGATAGCTTAGCAGCACAAATTCGCGTTCTGAGTCGCTGATGAACTGGCCAGTCTCGGATCTCTAGTAAGTAATAGTAGGTAACTTGACAACCTCAAGCCATCAATGTCCTACGCCAAACAAATGACAACACACTTTCATGCGATCTCTAAGGCCAGTCATAGTTGAACTTTTCTATACAGCTGTGAGACATATATGTTAGACCAACATGGCCCATCTTCGATCCTAAACGATCAAGGGAGCTGATCAACATCAGCAGAATAGATATTGGAAATACGCACATCCATTGAGTATCATATTCCTGTCATTACGATGCAGTCCCTAGGGAGTTAGCACTTTTTTTTTCTTTTTATTATTCAGTTTCAAAATATTACAAAAATTGTAGAACTTCAATATCAAAATAAATAGCTCTAGAGGCTTCCGACTGACCTTGACAATATTTATCGAAATCCCTTGGTTTCCAGGAATCGCCCACCCATGATCTCACAGTGGTACTCGTATCACAATGGACTTGCTACTGGTTTCAGTACACCCTAATGAGGACCACTCTAAGTAAACCCAACTCAGTTGTTCGCATCCTTTCCTAATACGAATTCGTTGTATTGTACATATCTTTTCTGAGAAAATATTGAAGAAAAATTCATAAAATATGAAAGCAAAGAACAGCCTATCTCATTAGCCGAACACTCTTTTGTTTTATAAGAAAGAAAATTTAATCACCAAAGCCACTTATGTTCTCAAGGATATTAGTGGGCGAGGGTGTTCTTTAAAATCGGAAAGGAATGCCACAAAAATTTCATCACCATATTTCGTCGTCCGCGTACAACGGAAGCCCATCAATATTTAGGAAAAATTATTACCCCAATTATCCAGTTTTCCACTCCAAGACTTCAAAATCAATTTAATGCATCGTTTAGTGTCGAACGGAGATATTATCAAGAGAAAGAAGAACTAAAGCTGCAGAGAAGGCAAAGAAAACGGAAACGAAAAAGGAAAATCGCTTTTGCTCTCCTCGCTTAGTGATTTGTTTCTTCGCATCAATATTTTATGGGCTCTGCCCTCGATTCTGCATTATCTTACTCCTTTTGCCTCCTTCTTTGGGATAAAATATCCTTTCTACCGAAGTGAACATGGGTAAGTAGTAGAACACTATAACCATGCACTTGTCAGTCTTCAATAAATCAGCTAAGAGAATAAGAAGAAAAAAAATAAAAAAATCAGAAAATGGAGCGGAACCCTCTTAAAAAAGTAAAAATAAAATAAAATTCGTCGGTTCCTAGACTATAGTACTACTACTGCGAATACTACGAGTACAATACTCTGACTACAGCTTACCTTGAGAAATCCTCCTCCATACTCCAAACGTTGATACGTTGAAAGGGAGAAGAAAGCGGAAACTTAATCCATGAGATGCTTACGAGTAACCTGAATTTATGTACATATTTCCCTCAGGTCCTTGTTCCAGACAACGGCTGTCGCATGTACCTAAGTACGAGTACGAGTATAAGAGTAATTGAATGGATTGGAGTGCAAGTGAAAAATGTCCACCTAACAGGTGTTAAACGACATACATACGTCTGATGCGATGTCCTTGTGCCCGATTTATATGCATAAGTTATCACCCAAAATCTGTCTGATTGATTTGCTAATTTATTTTTAATGACACCACAAATGAAATACAAATTGTGTCGGCATTAATTATCGTCCAGGATAATCAATTAGCTAGACTCTGACACTGGATCGCCCCCAGGAACACGACTTGCCCTCTCACCTGGCCTTAAATAGATGTTGCTAATGCCCTCGTACATCCATACGTACGGGCATGGTATTGGTCAAAGTGATGATGAATTATTTTATTATGCTATCCTTGCATAAAATCAATTTGGCAAAATCTATGCCAACCATCGGCAGGATGTGTGGACATAATGGTAACAGTTTGTTGTCTCGTTATTAATGCGAATCACGTGTTCAAGGACGAACGACAAACATAGCATCACAAACGAAAAAACAACCAACAAACACTCATGCATGTTGGCAAACAGAAGAACCGCAATTCATCAATTTCACATCATAAAAATCAAATTTCAGGATACAGTCCGGACGAAGATTCAAATCAACCGGTTGTGGGAGGTAAGAGGGTGGTTTTCGGGGGTAGTGGTCGGAGAAAAAAGTCACTGGGCTTGCCGTATTAGTGTGGTGCTCTGGTGTATACCATCGATCAGGATTCATTATTTGAAAACATGCCATCGTCTTTGACATGACAGGTCATTTGTATTCGAAAAAGGTAGAGCAACGCGTCATGGTTGCCTGGTGTCCTAGTGTCAATGTTGGTTCTATTATTGGTATGCGTGTGCGTGTTGTCCTTTTATTCGATTTTTATTCCTCCTTTTACGTTTGAATGACACATTACCAATGCCATGTGATGGTAATTTTGTCGGTCGCACGATCATTGTTCATTCGCTTACTTTGGTACGACATCGATATATGATATGGTGTGAAAAGTTAAAAATACAAAAAAGCAATGTCAAATGGTAACGCTAGTTTGGGTGATTCATCAGTACTTTGAAAGAGGATTGGCCATGTCCTTGGTTTACCAAGCTATTAATGCCGGTAATCTATCACTCAAAGGCTAATGTGAGTGAGGATCATCAATTAGACGGGAGCAAATGTACAGAAGGTAGTGGAGTATTTTTCGTTTCATGCTCTAGTCATAAATGTAATTAATTAGTTAGCAGCACTATTATAGGAATGGTAGTAACAATGAGATAACTGAATATTAGTTACTTTATTTTAATTATCTCACCCTTCATGGTTCATAGGGCGTAAACAACGACTGCGCCTTACCGCGTTCGGTCCTGTGAAACTTGTTTAAGCTCTCTCCAGAGCACTTAGGGATTTTGACTCTTCCCTAACTGCCTTTATTCATACCGACTACTTGATGAAATAAATGGCTATGCAATAGCGTATTTTCAAATGAAACCGTCTTCTCGTGATTATTCGTGTTTTCATGTTGACTTTGCAAGATGCTGCGTAGTTATCTGTTAATCAAGGGCTTTTTGTGTGAGAATCGTGGTCACTACCCAAGTACCGCACCCATAGACCATAAGTGATTCGACACTGGATCAAATTATACAATGTAATGATTTTTGGTAGTATGACCATGGTAGCCTTTAACTTACTTATAGTATTCTGCTGTCCACGTCTTTTTTATGTCGGAACGGAGCACTGAAATAAAGAGCTTGTCCATGGCTCCTTTTAAGGGAACCGTTCATATTTTTGTAGAAAAACACATAAGCACTTCATTGCTTCATTTCACTTCATTTGCGTAGAACACCTACGGACTGACGCGAGCGTAAGCTGGACACCCACAGATATATGGGGTGTCGCCAGCATTCTTACAGCAAGTGTCGCAAGATGTTGTTCCAGTCTTTCTTACTGAGAGACCGTAATAAAGTGGACGATCTTTTAAACATGTCGGGAAGTGTTCGATTGGTCTGCCAACATCCTGGAGAGTAATGTCATCTGTAGTTATGCTCATATGAATCCCACCTGTCGAAGGAAGAAAGTCTGAATGTCACTACCGAGGCTTCGAGAAACTTCGTACTCGTCACCATTTCTTCACAATATAGTTCTACTCCACGGAGCCATCCGTGAAGAAGGAGAAGAATTTTACATCATACCGCAGGTCCATAAGACCAGAATTAAGAGACAGGCGCGCAAAATCATCAAAACTATGCGGTTATACCAAGACGGCTTTGAGAGTTTAGTCAATGGCATGACGATCAAGGAGAAGGACCACAGTCAGGCATGCTATGGATCATGCAGCCAATACAGAGTGCTCTTAGGAGTCCGGTAAAAGCAGTCGAGAGTTTTTTGGACCCTCCTCGATAATAAGTGCATTGTCTTGTCGAAAGCTCCTTCACAGCGCCCTGGAGGTTGATATCAGGTCAGACTAGAGGGCTTCCACCTTCACGTAAAGAAAACTTTTTCAGATTTGGAAGGATTGACTGAAATCGCGTTTCTAGTGTACCAATCGTCTATCAGATCTATGGCTGCCTGCGCTTTACAGTAGACAGTCACTTGACGTGATCCAACTGACAGTTAGCCACATCATTTGCATATGCTTCAACATAGACGTCCGTTATTATTGAGAGCGTTAAGCTGTAAGTCGATCAACATGCAGCATAGCAGTGGAGACAGTAAGCCGCCTTAGGAGCAGCCCTCCTTTCTCCCCAGAGCACGAGCATATGGATAGGGACCAATTCTACTTTCAACAGGATGGTGCTACGTAAAATAAAAGTCGCGAAACAATCGCGTTGATGCGCAGAAAGTTTCCTGTCCGCGTAATTTCGCCGACAAGATAATGCATCGCCATCGCCGTGGTAGAGCTCCAATTATGTGAAAGAGTGATTGAAAATTTCGACGAAGGATGCGAGTTTGCAAGCAGAGACGAGGTGGTCATTTGAAAGATATTGCGTTCCACAAATAATTCGCATTTGTTTACTTTGTAAAGCAACTAAGGACTCAAAGCTATCATCTTGTTGAAGCACTGTTTATATTGCCGGCAGCCAGTATCCGGAATTAGCTTCCGGATCCACTTGTGATTCGTCTTCGCCGTTTTATCGTTTTATCTGGACGAGATACGTATGCCCTCAAAAATTGCATTGTCCAATGCACCATCAAACTAGTCGATATTATTTTGCAGCGTAACTGGATGTATCCCATTGGTGACAGGCAATTTAAAGCCATCAAAAGAAGGAGCAGAGCGGATGATGAATCTACCCGTCATCCCAACAGATAACAGATACTAGCTAAAGCTCGTCATATTGTTCAGCTAACTTGCTGCTTCGGTGATAAGAGCTGCTTGTGAACTGGTTCTGAACCGGTTACGTAGAAAGTGAGGACAGGTATTATCTACTTTCGGCTCACTGTAGGTACGACAAATATTCAGAGTATTTCCAATCTATCTGTTTTCACATTTTTTACCAGCCTGCTGATATTCCCGAGTGTTTCAATCTTTTTGCAAAAGTCCTTAGAAAAGATACTTTGAATTAGCTGCTTAGCTCCTTATTCGCTTCGATCTGCAATGACTCCAGTCATCATGTTGAATTAAATTGTTGAAAACCAGGTCAGGTGAAAGTATGAAGTCCAAGAGATGACTGACTCACACGTTTGATTTAGTAGTGGAAATGCTGACCATTTCCATCGTAGCATATATGATAGGTCCCATCTTCCTGAATCTACACCCATATCCAAGGCCAAGTGATGAGTAGAATGATAATACTGGAAGTGCTCAGAGGTTTTCTGTCATCCTTACATTGTTTGCTTCTATTTTCAACCTTTGGACCAGCGCATGTAGGTCTAATATCTTTTTCAAGAGAACATCCTCAGCATAGTCAGTATGTTTGGGTTTAATATCGTAATCCATCCCCGTCCCTAGTTTTCTCCAAAAAAATACTGCTCGGAGCACATCATATTTCATGTGTCTATCAACGCAAGAAACGGCAATGGCGAAGTTACGTATCCCCGTAAGACTTCGCTGGAGACCTTCGATATTTTACATTTATGTAGGACAGGACACTTGGACTCTTCATAGTTAGCAACCATTTTTCTAGTTTGCTACCAAAACGCAAGGCTTGCCATGTAGCATCTTGATTCAAGTTGTCGAAGGTTTCCTAAAATCCGAACTGATCCCTTCGACTTATTAGTTGTCAAACATTGAACCGAGATGCTCTTTGACTCTATTCACAATTATCCTGATTATTCATTCTGCTGGAATCACGTATATTCCTCTTCAATTGCGGCACTCTGCGAGTTACCCTTATCAGCCAAGTTGACAATTATGGCTAGAGGAAGACTGATATGTTAAGCAGTTCCAGAATGCCGTCTGTGTCGACCTTCTTATTTTTCTTTAGGGCCTTAATACCTTGTGGTATTACAGTATGACTACTATAAAAGGGGTAACGGATATTCAGGTGTTTGCTGGTGCGAGAGTCTAGCCTGAAACCTATATCAGAATGCTGCTGCGTTGATATGTTCCCGTATAATCTCCTTAGGGGTGTAGTTTGGTGATCTAGTCATAAGAATGTTGCCTCATGATGCTATTGACGTCCTACCATCCCATCTACATATATACGTTCTGCTTATTTACTTAGTTCGGATGTGAACCTGACCAACTACTAACAAGCCTCTCCAGTTAGCCCGGTTCTTAGCAAACATATCCAGTTAAGCACTCCAGGTCCCCTTGTGCGCGCCACCTGATGTGAGGTCTTCATTTACATCTTCTCTCCGGGTTAGATTCTAAGACTCTGCGGGTTAGAGCATTGGTGTCCATTCATCCTACATGTCTTAGCCATCTCAGGCGATTGATGCGTAGTTTTCTGACTAGGTCAATGACACTGTACAGCTCGTATAGTTCGTCGTTGAATCTGTTCCTGCAAAGCCCGTCAACGCAAACGAAACTAAATATTCTTCGAAGGATTTTTCTCTCGAAACCACCTATATCTTCAGCGTCTTAAAGAATGACTGGGATGATCAAGGTCTTATATGGAGTCTCTTTAGTTTTCCTGAAAAGGATCTCACTACTCGACTGCCGTCTTAGCCCAAAAGAAACAGCGATTGGCAAGAGTGATTATTTGTTTTGTTTCTGCTGAGGTGTTGTTGACGCCATTGACAGCTGAGCCAAGATAGAAGATAGAGAAAGTCCTTTACTACCTCGAAAATATAGCTCTCGACTGTAACGTTTTGTTCAATTCGTCGATGTTGTTGCCAGCATACGAGTATATTTGGTTTTGCCCTCATTTACCGCTTAACCAGTTTTAGCAGCTTCCGTTTCAATACTAGCAAAAGTACGGCTGACCGCCCGCTGAGTTGTGCCAATTATGTCAATGTCGTCGGTGCACGCTATTAGATGCACAGACTTTTGTAAGATTGCGCCAACGTTTTTGGTTTGTGAGTTTTTTTCACGTATGATGCCGAAGAAGTCACATGACAGCGTGTCACCTTCTCTGAAACCTTTTTTGTCATTAAAGGTCTCGATTAAGTCATTACAGACGTTGACGGAACAGCGAGCGTTCTCCATCGTCATTCTGCACAAGCGGACCATGCCAAAATCGATGAAAAGATGGGGGGTATAGATATGGACTTCTTGAGTTTTTGCCGAAATCTGCTGGAGTGTGAAAATTTGGCCGATCTTGGACCTGCCAGCCTGAAATCGCATTGATAGGGCCAATCAGGCTGTTGACGAAAGGTTTCGGATGTTCATACAATATGGCAGACAGAGACAGAGGAGCACAACCTCTCAATATCGTGCTCATTTTTTCTTCCTCTTCTGAAGAATGTTCTTCCCGTCTTTCTGCTTCTAGACTTCACGAGTGGTTTTCGTCCTTCGTGTTAAGCTGCGTGTACTTGCCAGCATTATTTATCAAACCAGGGAGTGTTGGTGGTGATCGCGTGAAATCCAGTACTCCAATTGCTAGTTCTATGATGGTACGTTGGCAGCGTTGCCACTGGTCGCCGGTGCTTAGAGTTGCTGAGAGACTTCGGGACACGTGCTCGGTGAAGATTATAGCAGTTTCATTCAAGCGGCTTTTCTACGTCATACCTTTTCACCGTAGGTTTTCTCGTTATGGCACTTGGGAAATTAGCATTCGTACTTCGTCTGCAACAAAGTGGTATTCCGAGTTAAGGTTGGCTGCCCGGAACTTTCAGACGTACACAATACTGGGGGCATGCCTTACGCCAATCGCAATGTCATCAATTTGATTTAACGTTTCACGATCCGGAGACCACTAGGTTTCCTTGTATACATATATTGAGATGAGGAAATCGTGTGCTTGCTGTAGTGACATTTTATCCGGCCACAAGGTCAATAAGCCTATGTACGTTGCCAGTCGTGGCGTTGTGTGGGCAATGTTTACCAACTGTCCTACCAAAGATGTCGTCCTTTCCTACCTACCGCGTATGGCCAATCCGCATTTGAATACGAGTTATAGCAATCCCAGTTGTCGTCATCCTGCTTATGTTTGGTCACAGTGGCTTCTGCTGGTTGCTAAGCAGGACGTCCGAATATTTCACATGCAGATCCAGGGTCGTCGTCCTTTAAACATCGCATGCATGATCTTCTCAGTTTAGTCTGCATAACTAAGGGTTTACTCTCTATGAAGGTATGCGGTGATATTTCCCTTACACGAAAACAAAAATTTCCCATAGTTATCCCTCTCTGTTCAGTAGTTGTTAACCTGGTTTGACCTTCTTAAATATTGTACCTATCTTCTTGGCATAAATAACTCTAAGGGTTTCCAGGTGTGCCATCTCCTTGCCCTCAATGCCAAATATTTAATTGGTAGAGTTCAGTATGAACTCTTATTACCTGCTTATCATCCACGACTCGGCCTTTTTCAACAATATTGACACAGCCAATGTTTTGCTGATGATCGGCCTAATATTTGGGTAAAAAGAATTTTGAACCCATTCGTTGCCATTTATTTTGCCAAGGTGAAATAGTGGATCAACCTACGAAAAATCCCGCCCACGGGGCCGTTGATAAAGCTTGCTCCGCTGTCAGACGTTTGGCCTTTTTGTTGAAACACCTAATTCCGTTGCGATCGCTAGAGCTGAAAAGCTGCAAGACCCCTCCTCTTCTAACTTTGATTTTTTTTTTGTAATTAGCGCGCTAAGTACAAGGAATTTTGTGTACCCGTAAGATGTTTGTACATAACGTGTGCGAGTGGAAGTTAAAGAGGGAAGAAAAAGGGATACCGATTTGCGTTGGTTTTAAATGTTTGCAAGATATAGTAATTGGGGAATAAAGAGTTCGGCAGGGCATTCCACAAGCGAGTTGTATGCCTTAACAAAGAATCACGATATTTCAGAGTACATTCGAAAGTAGACTTGATGGTATACTGATGAGCATTCATAGCGAAACGGGTGTTACGGTTAAAAGTTAGAAGAGGTGGAATGCTACAGGCAATTTCTGTAGAGAACTGGTGGTGAAAATAACGATTCAACAAGGTGAGACAGGAGACATTACCTCTGTGTTCGAGGGTGTTGAATGACTGTGTGATATTGTCATCACGTATGAGTTTCACTGCACGGTTTTGGATCCTAGGAATTGAAAAGAGGTTTTAGGAGCACATGACCAGATGTGAGCATAGTACTCCAATTTTGGGTGGATAAACGCCTTAGTATACTGGCTGACCCGAACTGCTCCTATAATTTCCAAACCGTTCATGACAGTGAACTAAAATTTTGACACATGACAGATAATTTTATTATTTACAAGCCTTTTAAACGATTTGCGTCTCAGTTGTGTTGAAAAATTTTTATCCGCGATGGAATTCAAACGTGATAGTGTGATTGCTTTATATTTGGCTGCAAACCACAAGTGGCTATCGTTGGAGCCCTCCGGCATCTCAACGTGAATAAATCATTTGTGTTTCGAACCATAGCTCGTTACCGTGATACTGGCAGCGTTCTAAAACGCCATGGAGGTGGTCATAAAAAAACAGCAACATCGGCAGAAATGGTTCGGAAAGTGAAGGCTCGAATTGAGCGAAATCCGCGTCGAAGTGGAAGAAAAATGGCTCGTGAGCTCAACATATCGTTGGAACGGATGCAACACATACTGAAAAATGAGCTTGGGCTCAAGCCATTGAAGTTTCGAAAGAGCGAAGGATTTGCTACGCTTGCACGAAAGTGGTGAGTTGCCGAATTTGGTTTTTTCCGATGAGTCGCCATTTGTTATCGAGCATTACCATATGCCAACAAACAAAATAACCGAGTTTACTTGCCAGAGAGTCCTTCGAAAATTTACACCTTAGGACGGCCACCAGAAAGCAGACAGCACCGATGGTGATGGTTTGGGCCGCCATAACCGCCGACGGTCGCTCTCTGCTCGTATTTTTGGACCGTATCGTCAAAATTAATGCGATCGTATACCGTGAAACTGTCTTGGAGGCAGTACTGAAGCCTTGGGCAAACAATCATTTCGGTCGGAGACCGTGGACATTTCAACAAGACTCGGCACCGTCTCAAAAAGCACGCCTCAACTAAGATTGGTTAAAAAACAATGTTTCACACTTCATTTCTTCCACACAATGGATTGCAAATTCTCCGGATGCAAATCCGTTGGATTTCTCTGTTTGAGGTATTTTGAAGCCGAAGGTTGGCACTAAAAAGTACCAAAGTTTGGACGACCTCAAAGAAGCACTTCGCCGGGAATGGGCCAAAATACCGCAGAGCCATTTGCGTGCAGCGTGCGATGCTTTCTTCGGCCGTCTCAATGCCATTATTCGCGCCGAAGGTGGACATATTAAAAACTACTGATACAATTTGAAAATTGATGTATTTTCCAACATTTTTTGCTTTGGCACAATAAAATTTATCACAAAATAAAAAAAAAATTATAGCATTTTAAAAAGTTGGAGTTCGAGTTAGGCACCTTGTATATTGAGCGCAGATCAGAGGGTATGAAATATTTCTTACATCGCTTGAGGAAAGCAAGACATTTCGCAGCATTTATGGCGACATCGAATATGTGGTCATTCCAACATACCGAGAATGGAAAATTTTTCGGTTTCAACGATGCAAGTGTCATTCATGGATAATGGCTGGTAGTTTAAATTTCGTTTTGACGACAGCCGACAGCATTGTGTTTTTTGGAAGCATTAAATTCCACTCTGTTGATAGTTCCCCAATTGGTTATGCAACTAGTGTCGGATTTTAATGAGCTTAACATACGCTGTCGATCCCGTTCTACAGAGAGTACTGCCGTCAACAAAGGAATATATTGGATAGGAAGTAGCAGACAAGAGATCATTAATGAAAATTAAAAAGAGTGTCGGAGACAGAACGGAGCCCTGGGGCATACACAGCTGTCCACAATAGTTTTTGGAACTTCGACTATTTAAATTTGAAAGAAAACACACAAATTTCTGACGGTGGAATCGACGAACTTTATTGGATGGCGGTCTGATCCAAAATGCGCCGAATCGTTTCTTCTAATTTCTAAGGTATAAAATCTGTTATACAATTTTGGAATTCAGCTCTGTACATATACATATGTTGGAAATATTGGAAAATAGTTCTTAATTCTTTAGTTATTCACAATTTTAAATTCATTTTAATTCAAGAGTAATAAAAATAATAATAATAAGAGTACGATATAATCTTGTTATTGTACAATAATGTGATATGATATATGTAAAATCGATAATATATAAACACCAGCATTTATTTTCTGAATATCGGACTTGCAACCGCCCAAGGCAAATTGAATTGAGCCTTCCGAAAGGCAATTTCTAATTCATTGCAGTAGAGACTCATCGATCCCAAGGGCCTGATGCCAAATTCTGTCAAATGCCTTAGAAATATCAAGTGCAACTATCTTGCTTTCGCCAGATTGATGTACGCTTTGGTTCCACTTTTCAGTGAGACATGCCATCAAATCACCAGTGGACCTGTTGCAACGAAAACCGTACTGCCGGTCATTGAGAAGTTTTCGTGATTCGAGAAATTACCTGAGTTGACGGTTTATCAGTGTTTCCATGACCTTATAAACAAGGGACGGGCTGGACAAATGCTGCTTTTCATCTGCTCGGAAAGAGTCCTAAACAGTAGAATTGATGAAAAAGCTTACGCAGTGGTTTTGCCAGAGTGGATTTGTGAATGTTAAGATCTTTAAGACATCTTGCTACAACACGAGTGCGAAAGAGGATTCGTACCATTGAAGTTTCGACGCACTCAAGTGTAGGCGGAGACAAAGCACAATCTGTGAGTGTTGAGCTTGCCGAAAAGTATGCAGCTAGCAGAATGGCCTTGCCCAAAGTGCTGACAGCTTTAATGTTATTGTAGATGAGGGTTGGGGTGGAGGATGATTCAGAATTTCTAATGTTTTTGACGAACGACCTACAACTGTTACTGCCCTTGGGACATTGTAGTATTTTTTGCCTCAGTTTTTGGTCGTATTGGAATTTTACACGCTTAAGACGTTGCCGTCATTCCTGGTTCACTTAAACTTTTTTCGGTTTTCTTCTGTCTGGTTGGTCTTGGAGGACCTTAAAAACATTTCACTCACCCTGATAGACTCTTTACAGCACGCGAGTCGTTCTATGCCTTGTCTTTTGATTTGACACTCTTCATCCGATGAGGGATAAAGTTTCTAATTCCAAAGAGATTGGTGCCTGTGATCATATCAGCAGCGGCATCCAGGTCATAATCGCGGAAGCATAATGACCAGTTAAAATTCCTAAATAAGCTGTTAAGACCGCTCCAGTTGGATTTCTCGTATTGCCATACGGTTCTTTTGGGAATCTTTTCTCTAACTGTGTGGTGGATGTACGTGAAATTAGCTGATATAACACAATGGTCCGACGAGCCTAGAGCGGAGAGCACATCAACGATGTACTTATCAGGGTGAGAAGTTAAAAATAAGTCCAGGGTGTTGGCGGTATGACTGTCAATGTCTGGTATTCGCGTGGGATAATTTAGTTGTTTTCTGCAGGGAAGATCTCAACACACCGTCCTTCGGGTGTTGTCTGTCCAGAATGTCGAAGCCTTCCAGAATTGTGTATATTGAAATCGCACGTAATAACGATTTCAGTATGGGCATACACGGATACAATTCTTTGAATGGAGTCAGACAGCGCGCCAATCTCGTTAAAAGTCGAATTGCTGTCCAGTTTGGGGCTTCTGTAAATAAAGCAGTAGTGGACAATTTGCTTACGGAGATGGAATTTTAACCACATGAAATTGAATTCCGGATTGGAACAGGGACTACATTGTGGTGCAGTTTGGTAAGCTACATCCCTATGCACATAAATGGCGAGGCCGCGGTGAGAGAAGAATAATGGTACTAGTTCGTAGCCGGGTAGCTTCAGATCAGAGTGATCTGATAGGAGTGGGCGCGGATCTACCTGAGTTCCACTAAGTGTCAAAACAGCTGGTCTATATTTACAGAAGTGGACGTACACAGAAAAGTGATTACATTTTAGCCCGCGTATATTGGCAATATCCGGTCTAAGTTCCCGAGTCATTATAAAAAACACAAACACCGACGTTACTAAGCACAGCAGTGAAATAAAAAGAGTTGGCTTACCGAATCAAATTGTCGTAGGTGTTCGTTACAACAATATGAGACAGTGCACCAACAGATTTCACACTCGCAACTCGGTATTCATCAGTTGTTACACGCACTCAGTTGCTGCCTCTGCTGTATGACGGAGTTATACTGTAACGGCAGTGGCCGAGTGCAAATAACAGCACTAAGACCATGGGCAGGGGATGTGGGGGTACTCGCACAGTGTGCAAAACTGCTTTTCGAATGCATCCCCTGTCTAATATGCAGTATGCCTACCAAGGCGAAAGATCCTGCAAGATTGCGTTTTAAAACCTGGTGGTCAAAATTTAAACCGACAAGAAAGACAACGCGCTAAGGATTTTCATCGATACTAAATCTACTTTCGACAACGTGTGCAACTCGGCTGATCAATATGACGCAACGCAGAATAATTAGTAGTTTTATGAAGTAGAGTAATACATGTGAATAGAACATTGATGGGCATGCTGAATGCGATCATAAAGTGAAGGCGGGGGTAAACGCGGGTTGATCGCAACTGAGCGACCTGTGTTCACTGCTGTGATGTACTGCAGTCAACTCACTGCTTAACGTTCTCAATAGTTCCAATTTTTAAGCTCCACAGTTGATGTTGTTGTACTATCTGTAATATCATGTCTAGCATATGTTTTGGCTTACGTGCAGGCAGCCCTAGACCTGATCTTAATGGGCAAGTCCGGTTGTTTAACTTATCTGTTGCTAAGTTAAGTACCATACTTGTATGTCATCTTGCATAACAAACTTCTGTAGACTAAACCTGTTACGTTGAAAAGCTCCAAGTCGATGTCGGCGTTCTGGCAGTTTACAGGAAATTTCAGCGAGACATTAGGTTTATCACTGAGGAGGCTATTGTGAATCGACAAAGCTGTAGTAAGACCAATTATATCCAATTATATCCAGGGAAATACGTGACTGCCGTTTTTATAAGAACGGAATATCACGGCTGCATGGTGGGTTTTCCCAGTTCGCCTGGCTTTGCTCTAGACGTAGTCCAAAATTCTCCGTTCTCTAGACGTTCACATCAACACTTTCAAGACCATCTCCCAGGTAAAAAGAAGTGGGAGAAACACGGACTGTTTCGTCAACTCAGAAACTCTGGTTTTATGGACGTCAGATGCGGTGGCACCGGAACTCCTGTTGCTGGAAAAAAATACGAAATTGACTTTCGCTATCCCGAAGAATGGCAGAGCCAAGAAAGAAATATATTAGGGTCTTCAGGGATGGCTCCAAAACCAACCTAGAATGCGGAACTGATGTCTGTTTGGAAGTCGACAACGTCTTTCAGGCGGAGATATGAGTATATGATGGAACTGGATTGCAAACACTGTGAAAAATCCATGAAAGGGCAAAGTAAATTCATTGGTAACGACATACGGGCTTTGCTGAGGCCTTTCGCCAATTCCAAGTTAATTCTAGAATGCAGGTCTTCTCTAAATGCAGTCATAATTCTGAATTCACTGAGTATTGTTTGGGTTTCAACTGACAAAGGGCTCACTCAAAATCCAGTTGCATTGAACTTGCTAGGTAAGTGTGTGAGAAGGGTTTCTTCAGGCCCCACCATACGTTAAAACTGCCTTCTTCATCATTTAAGGTTGCCATTGACAGTTAGGTTCGATGAAGAGATGAAGCAGATGAAGCGAACACTATCCGACGTCCTTATGACGTCAGCGGCCTTCTTACTATCGCTATCACATAACACCTTATATGCTAGGAATTAAAGATGGTGATGGCCACACCGCCAATCAATTTGCCTGTTAGAGTCCGACTGGTTTGGCTTGCACTAGGGCGCAATATTCAATGTTTGTTCCACAGGCACTTTACTCGTATCATTGAAACGTTTTCTAATTTGCTTACGAAGGAGTGAAATGGACTATAAGTAAACCGACATAACTAAAACCTTTGCATTAAATTATGTACAGCTTTCCAAAAACTGCTCTCAATATCTTTTAATTTAGAACCAATTCGTTTACCATACACCAAGATAAATGGAATGTAGAAATGCTCTGCTCTCAGTTTCCAAGGAAAAATGATACTCCAATAACATAGACAAAATTCCAGGACCTACCTTATCCATAAACAGACGAAGACCATTCTGGCCATCAGTTACATTACCTTCTTTCGGAAGTGGAATAAAATGTGTGATGGAATCACTTGGTAACGACGTCGAATTTAAAATACATCTTTTAAAGTTACGAGAATGGCGTAGTTTACAAATTTTGATAATCCATTCACCTCCAATATAAGAGGAGATAAAAATCTCCTCCTGAACAACTGCATTTTCACTGAGAGCATACTCCAATATGATTTTGACTTCTTGTGTACTTATAATAATATTTAACAATCAATGGAAATCGATTTAGAAATAAATTCAATTTAAATGTCGAATGTCAATGTACTCCGAAGCAAATGTGAACGAGGTTTTCAATTTAGTTGGATCGATATCACAGCTTACAGCCTGTTTCTGGTGACTGCCTTAATCGGATTCCTTCCAAAAAATTCGCATCAATATTTCGTTAAACCCACTCACGAGGCGTATACCTTGTAGTGTACATAACTCTCAACCATGTGTGCATTTAATATTTACACGTGTTAGCTTTTCCCTTTACCGGAACAACCGATGGATGTGCCATCGGTAGGTATTCGACTACAAATATTCCTGAAATAACAGAATTCTTATTCCCAATCGAAACCTCATTAAATCCTCCAGCCTGGACTCCAAAAATACTCTCACAAATCCAACCCCCTGTATATTGCATCCTAATAACCAGCTCCAATCGTATACCTACTTCCGATTATATGCTAAATGACGTTCTCTCCATATAAATTGACTCTTCTGGAACACCCATTTCAGCTCAATTGGTCGACGAGCAACTAGACGAGCCGTGGAAAACGCACAACAAGTCCGAAATGATTAATCACAGTCAGATGGGATTTTTGTTGGTCGCACACAACTGCCAGGCATTCAGCTTCGGCACCACCTGATCCCCGGGTAACGGCCCCAAACTCAACCTCAGCATCATCAACAGGCAAACACTTATCGAAAGGCTGGAAAATCTATTCAAATTGTTCGACCAAACGAAACGACTTCAATGACGACAAGTCGGCAACGGCAACGACAACGACTCTGACGACGACGACGACTACGATGACGAGGAAGACGAGGAAGAGAGAGCTATATCGAGAATTGGGTTTGCCGACTATACGAATATGTACTTTGTCGATACTCAAAGCAATCGTTTTCCAGTGAAGGGACTTTATGCGGGCATGCCCACCCTTCTCATGGCATCAACTCGTGATCATAGTTTCCTAGTTTCAACGACGAACGTGTACACCACCATGGTACGGTACATACCGTACCGTGTGTCGACTTCTGCTAAAGAGGTGATGGAATGTGGAAAGTGTATCGAAACAAGATTTGGGTTATGATACACAACTTGATATGTTCTGTTGGCGCTAAAATTTGCAGCAGCAGTCTCGGTACTAAGGAACGCGAAACATAGAACACATCCATAGCTGTAGTGCATTGCAGGACCTACTCCTCGTTTAATGGTGAGATTCTCTGAAATGTTTATGAAGTTCTGAGCTCTAAGCTCCAAGCTCCAAGTTCCAGGCACCAACAGTGGCACCGTCAACAGAGTCAAAGCCAGATACAGCATCAGCATCAACATCAGTAGTACCAGCATAGAATCACCCTCTCTAACGACCGTACGTAAATTAGTGCTACTCGTATAGTCGACTGCATTAGAGAATCATGTTACGCTGTTCTGAAGTACTACTACTGGTCGCGAGCGACTAGCTCTGAACGTTAATACGTTAATTTATGGGGATGGCAAACCCCAATCTCAACCCCAACCCCAGCCTCGCCGTTACCATTACCATCTCTGACGAGACCATTTCTATCGTCATTTGACAAACTTCCAGATATGTCGGAATATACGAGAGTAGGTACTCTACGTACAAACACACCTCCTACTATGTATGCGAGGCGTACTCTGAGATTTAATTTGAATTTCCGGAAACAAAAAGCAAATCCGATGACTCTTCAGGGTATTTACTTCTCGCCTTTTACTTGAAAGAGTCGAACTTGTACACGTCGTACTGTGGAAAGAAGAAATTAGGTTTCGAAAGATGTGATGCGATGGAGGACGGTTGAGAGAGTGAAAGAAAGTGTTTCCTTAGCGGAGCTACGTCCTAAAACGGATTGATGTGCGAGGATTTATTTTTCATCCAAAATTGGATGGAATAAGTTTGGCACGTATAAATGCGATGTAATTTTGGAAATGGCTCTTTTGCTTCCGTCAAGTGATGACTATGTATAGATATGTGGTAAGACTTTACAAGATCTTGAGTCTTGGCTTAGCTCTGTGCTGAAATCTTAAAGCTTCCTTTGGCGAGGAGCACTTCGTTTTAGATTTAGTTTGAACTACAGCCTGCATTTGACCTGAACTTCGACAAACAGCTCTCTCTATTTAGCGCGGTTTGCGCTTATCGCATTTAATAAAGTTGTGTATACCATGTTGGATGAGGTTCCTAACAACTTTAGCGCGAATACTAATGCCAGCTCTTCTTATTTCGTACTGTTCCCCGTTAAAGATCCAAAGACACGCCGGGCCTGAGTAGTCAATCCAGCAACTAGGGTATAGTTCGTTATATTGCACCAACTGGCAACTACAATACTGAGAATATTGTCAGATAGACCAAATTCGATGAAAAGATCACCAAACATGATCCCCGAGTTGTGAATTGAAATCGATGTGTCATCGAATCTATCATGGAACTTACCGCTTTTGTTGCCAACGTATCTAATGTACATGCCTTTCTATGCCCGCATAAGTAAATCCTGGCTAAACTGGCAAGTCTGTGTCCGACCAGGGCTTACAACCCTATACGGAAAAGACAAAAACAATGAGAAATCACCTAATAGCATGCGATATAAATGGATATAAAATGTTGATGATCCTGGCAAACGATTAAAGGACAACGACCTCCGGATGTGCAAGTAAAATGTTCGGACCATTAACTGGGCACATGAAGCCGATCACTCACGCAGATATCATCGCCATCCAGGGAGCGTGATGGCATGGGCCTGGAAAAAGGAGGATGATATCTACTATGGTGATGGCTACAAGGAATACATGGAAACAGCGCTTATTCGGATGCGGATTTAACATAGACGCTGGAACTAGGCAAGAAGTCCTGAGCTTCCGAAATGTAAGCGAGCATCTTATGACAACCCACATCAATGCTAAATTCGTTAACATCAGCCTAATATGTGATCATGGTTCTTACCAGAGAGACAAGGATGAGGTCCCCAAAGAATTTTTTACGAGTTCTAAGCGATTTCGACGCCAAGATAACAAAAGAGAACATCTTTGTTAGGACAGCTGGTAAGCATAGCCTACTCGACACCGTGGCTGGTAACGAACGAAGGCTTATTAACCTTGCGGCCGGACGAAATTTCACTATAGCAAGCACACGGTTTCCTCATCTCAATACACTCCAGGGGACATGGCAGTCTGCGGATCAAGGAACGCTTACCTAAATTGATCATTTGGCACTGATCCCGGACTTGAGCATGTGCTTGCCATCCTCATAGTGTCTAATTGAAGATTTTCACTTGACCTCGCGGGGAAAAAAGAAATAATAAAAAAATGTTGCGATAGACTGACACACGAAAGGTAAGGCTCCAGTATGCTGGACGTTCTTGTTGCAGCCGAAGTATGAATGAGGATTTCCCAAGTGCCACAACAAATAATAACGTAGGGAAGCAGAAAAGCTAAAATAGTAAGAGACAGCAAGAATCTTTGCGCAACGCGTATCCCG
This sequence comes from Volucella zonaria, assembly GCA_963966105.1. Lineage (NCBI taxonomy): Eukaryota > Metazoa > Arthropoda > Insecta > Diptera > Syrphidae > Volucella > Volucella zonaria. The sequence continues at coordinate 214,736,594 of OZ014530.1, forward strand.
AAACCTCTCAGCAACTCCTATGCCACCAGTGGTAATGCTGCCAACGTGCCATCAGAGAAAACACAATTGGCGTGCTGGATTTCACCCTATCTCCACCAAGAAATTGTTGGTTTAATGAAGAACGCTGACAAGCGCATGTACCTTAACTAGGAGCGTATAAAGCGAACGAGGGCTGCTTGTGAACTCTACGATGGGAAGAACATGGACTTTTCCCAAAGGTGAACGGAACCTGCACCGATGAAGAAGGAAACATTTTAGTGGAGACACAGTGAGTGCTGCGAAGATGACAAAACTTCTTCTGCAGACTATATATGTATCGGCGGCGGAGATCAACGTACCACCACCAGGCAGAATAGGCCATTAAAATTAGACGATGATAGCCAAAACTTTTGCCCACTTGACGAAAACGAAATAAGGATAGGAATATCTAAATTGAAATCCAACAAAGCACGACGTATTGAAAGCTGCTTGGAAATTACTTTGTAGAAAGCATACAGCAACTCATTTCTCAGATGAAACCGCACTGAAAGGGGTTTCAAACGTCGACCACATCCTCGCACTTCAACAGATCCTGGAAAAACTCAAGAAATTAAAATCTAAACCCACCACCTTTTCATCGATTTTAACGCCGCATGTGTCAGGATTTATAAATGTGAGTTATATAGAGCCATGTCTAGCCGTGCCAAACTCTTCCGTCTGTGCAGGTTGATGATTGGGCATGCTCGTTGCTCCGTCGAGGTCAGCAACGAGTTACCCGCGACCTATGATGTCAACCTGATTTGAGACAAGGTGTCGAGCGGTCATGCGACTTCTTTAACATCATACTTGAAAGAATTCTGCAGAACGCACAAGTGAACCCTGGAAGTACTATCGCACAGCGATAATATATGGTAGACATAATTGGGAGAACTCAACGGGTTGTCACCGGTGCTATCGCTAGTATTGAAACGAAAGCTGCCCCGATCGGTTTAGCTGTAAATGAGAGCAAAACCAAGAACATATTGCTGTCAACAAGAAGTGACACACAACATTGACGAATTAGACAGAACGTTCCAGTTGACCTTGGCTCTGCTATGAATCCTGTTAACAAAAGCTGAGCAGAAATAAAACGAAGATTAAGTCTTGCCAATCACTGGTTCATTAGGCTAAGAAGGCAATTAAGTAGCAAATCATCCCAGTCTTACTTTAGGGTGTTGAAGCATGAAGTCTATCGAAAGAAGAAGATGATATCCTCATCATATATATCCTCCTTCCCATTTGCGTTGACGGGCTTTCTTTTTTTATGTAAAGGGATCTGATCCGCCAATTACGGGAGCACTGCGATCTAAAAATCTGTTGTACTACAAAATCAGTGATAGGAAGAGTCGCGCAATTATTTTGATGAAGTTGAGACTCTCTCTTGTGGAGACTTTGAGAATTTAAACAAGGATTACAATTTCTCTCCTCTCCTTATGGTAGTTAGATCCATTCAATGATGACATTCAGTTTCCTGAATAATACCTCTTTTAGGTGATATCGAAGGTGGCAGTTTACGATAAGAAATCCTGCAAGTCTTTTGATATCATCCATTTTAAGTTGTAGGGATTGCTTAGATTTTTTGTGGAATGGTATGATGGCTCTTTTAGCCTGGTGAAGCACTGGGATATTTTCCCAATGGGATATACACATTTTGTTCTCCTAACTCTTTATTGCTGAATTCGGGATATTATAGAAAGGCTCAAGGCCCATAAAAGAATCAATCAAACCATTTCTGACCAGTTCGTCGGGTATTTCATTTCCGTCAGTACCTACATGTGTAGGCACCTACCAACGTTTTACTTTTAGTGTATTGAAACAATGCATGACAGATTCGGAGAAAATTATATCAACGGGCTTTAAAGGAGTAGATTCAAGGACGAACTGTACGAGCTGTATGGTGACAACGATCAGAAAACTGCACATCAATCGCCTGAAGTCGACGGGACAAGTAAAGGGAATGAATACCAATGCTCCGGCCAGCAGAGTTTTCGATCCTAATCCGGACTAACAACGCAGTAGATTAAGGTGACGCTCACAAGTAGAAGGGGAACGGCTTGGAGCGCATAACTGGAAGGAGTTAACTAAAGATAGGAGACTTGTTAGTTGAGGCCAGTTTCACCCCGAACTGTAGCTCTACCTAAGTACTCGTAAGTAAGAAATTAAGTATCATATCCAGCCGGTGATTTCTGAGAACCTGTCACCTCTGCTACACTTGGTATTGTGCAGGTTTTCTGCGACTTGTATAAGAAACACACCCAATGCAAAAAATTCGTACTGTGAATACTAGATGGAGTGAAAAGTAACCTCCTTGGGAATGAAAAAAATTTTTTTTTTAAATGTTTTTTTTATTTTATTCAATATAGTCTCTTTTTAGTTTGATTCACTTATTCCAACGATTTTCCAACTTCTTGATCCCGTCCGAAAAGTAATTTTCCGGAAGGTCTGCAAAATACTCCTCCGTAGCGTTGATGATTTCCTCGCGTGAGCTGAATTTTTTATTGATGAGCCATCTTTTGAGGTTTGGGAAGAGAAAATAGTCCGAGGGATTCAAATCCAGTTACCAATCGATGGCAAAAGTCCGCCCAATTCCGCGTCAACATGTCCAAACACTCTTTCGAAGTGCTCTCGCGTTCGTGTCTTTGGTCAGAAGTGAGCATGCGCAGCACCCAGCGGCAGGAAAACTTTTTCATATGCAGAATATTTCCCAAAATATGGCGTGTGCGCTCAGTACTAATATTTGTGGTATCTGCTAGCTGGGGCACCTTCACTTTCCGGTCAGCCAACACCATTTCATGTATTTTTTTGACATTGACATCCTCCGTAACCGCATCAGAGGGCCTGTCGTTGCGGACTTGATCGGTAGTGGAGTTGCGACCACCACGAAACTCTCGAAACCAATATTTGACGGTGTAATCTGACGGAGCATTAGCCCCATAATATTTATCCAACTTTTCTTTTGTTTCCTTCACCGTTTTGCCTCTCAAAAAATAATATTTTATGAAAGAACGAAAATCGTTTTTGTCCATACTCAACATGATGCCAAACACGTTAAAAACAATCAGCTGTCAAAAGAAAACTAAAGACAGTATCGCAATGAAATTTGGCATGTCTGCCTAAATATGAACGGATTTCAAAACACCATAACCTTTTTTGGAGTAGCACTTTTCACTCCAGCTAGTACATGCGGAGATTTCTATAGACTTAGTCGAATTCATGCCAATTAGTAACATAAGCAACGAAATCCTACAAGAGGAAGAAGATCTTTCTAAAATTGTACAACTCATCACTTCATTGGCTGAGATCGATAAGACCACTCTGGAGATTGCCGAACTGGCACTCGGTATGCTAACTAACATCCTTGCCTTCTACAATATGAATCTTAGGCGTTGTTTATAAACCAATTGTACTTGTACTTTGAAGAATAAGGAAAAGCTAAGCTGATTACCACTGACCCTTTCGACAATGTCAATCTTGCCATACAGTTCGTTTGGATATCTTCTTCTCCAAGTACTGTTTATGCAAACGGGACCGGTGAGTTTTCTCGCAAAGCAATCGTTCTTTTCCGATTTTGTTGAACTAGAGTGTGATTTGGATGTAAAGTAAAAACAAATTTGACCTTTTCACCTGTCTACAGCAACTCTCATTAGAACTTTTCAAGCAGAAAAAATCCCTAGGCGTGATTTTAGGCAGTATTGTTGATTTGGAAGACAAAACCCCAGCAATGCTGAGCAAGGCTTAGATCGTGCTGTTCATATTCATAAAAGCAACGATGAAAAATGGTGATTACAACCTCAGACTTCTAATTGACTCTACATTTCGGTCTTTAGATGTGCATACATATTTATTCTAATGTATGGTTTTTGTCTTTATAAACAGAAGTAAGCTGACTGGTCTGACACATTCAGTGCTTAAAGGAGCCATCACCATTGTCTTCTCCAACGAAGGTTAGTATTTGAGTTGCACCTTAATTAGCAAAATTCATTTTACTAAACATGTCAGATTGAAAACCTCCAAGGTACTGCCGCATTGGTTGTCTAGAGGGGCAAACTTTTACAAATACATCACTTACATACGTCTTACGCCTGCTTCGTTGGGAAGTTTCAGGGCACAATGGGATAACAGAATTTGTGATTGTGGATAAACTTCATAGGCATGGCTCAGATACCAGTTTCTCAGGACCAGAGTCTACGTTAGGAGGCTAACTATAAAATTAAAAAATAAAATAGGGGAATTTAATTTTATGGTTTGATTATTTAAATTTATTTATTTATAATTCATTTGTATTTATAGTTATTTATAGTTTATTTTATTTATTTATTATATATTTATTTATTACTTTTTTTATTAAATTATTTTTAAAGAAGTTTCATTTTAGCTTAAGAAATTTATTATTAGTTTATAGTGGGTGTTTAAATTTGACCTATCATTTTAAATTTACTACCACTTTTTATACAGCTATTAGATTACACCGAAGTTTTTCCAGGTATGTAGTAAACACATTCCGTTAGCTAAAATGTATCGGTACACTATTGAGCAACGTGTTTTTATTATTAAAACTTATTTTAAATATGGCGAAAGTTTTGCAGAAGTTGAAAATACGGTTCAAAATACAGTAGAGAAAATGCTCCATCAAACCGTGCTATTGAACTTATCGTTCATAAATTTTAACAAACTGGTTCGGTTCAAGATCAGAGAAGTAAAGTCTATCATCGTAGTGGTCGTTTGAGTGGAAATATTGCAGCTATTAGCAGAAGTTTTGCTGAAGAGCCAAGGACGTCAATTCGTCGTCGTTCAGAGCAATTAAACCTCAAACCAACAACTTTGTTTAACATTTTGCGCAAAGATCTGCATTTAAAGGCTTACAAATACAGTTAACACAAGAATTAAAGCCAACTGACCACGCTTTGCGCCGGCAATTCGTTAATTGCGCCATAGAGAAGCAACAACAAAATGACAATTCTTTCAAGCAAATTATCTTCACCAATGAGTCTCATTTTGAAATTGGCGGTTATGTCGACAAACAAAATTGTCGCATTTGGGCTGAAGAAAATCCTAGAGGATTGTTTGAAAGGCCAATGAAACCAAAAAAAGTTAAGTACTGTGGGGTGTGTAATTGGTCCATTTTTTTACCAAGATGAAAATGGCACTGTAGTTACTGTGGATGGAGATCGATATCAAGCGATGATTAGAAACTTTTTGTGGAGTCAATTGGAAGATATTGATGTGTAGAATACAATCAACAGGATGGTACAACATGCCACACAGCAATGAACTCAATCGGTCTTTCGAAAGAAAAGTTTAACCATCGCATAGTTTCCCGAAGAACAGACGTGAATTGGCCACCAAGATCATGCGATTTAATACCACTGGATTTTTCTTATGAGGTTTTTTGAAGAGTAAAGTTTATGCCGATAATCCCCAAACTGTTCAACACCTCAAAGATAACATCATCGAGAAAATATCATTTATTGAACCATCATTATGTGAAAAAGTGATTCAAAATCTTGGTAAAAGGTTGACAGTCTACCGAGCTAGCAGAGGATGTCACTTGGATGACATTCGTTTTCATTATTAACCGAAGCCAATATACATTAATTTCCAATAACAATAAAATTTCATACAATTTATATCTTTTATTCAAAATTTAAAATGATACCTCAAATTTGAACACCCTTTATTACATATATGTACATTTTTGAGTGAATTTTTATAGAAATTTAGAAATAGAAATATTAACTAATATTGATTTAATTTGTGCCAGCAGTAGCGGTTATACAAACCATATAAATAAATTTTATTAATTAAAGTTAAATTGTTTTATTATTAATATAAAATAAAAGGTGAAATTTCAACTTATCAATAAGTAAATTGTTTACTTATTACTTCATTGCATTACTCATGTTTACATATTTTGGATAGGATATACCTTGTAGCAAGGCACATACTATTAAGGCCACACTTGCATTTTGCACACGAAGTTCGGACTTTACTCTCACAGCGCTCACTTGCACAACGTAGGAGGGAGCCTGTTACCTTAACTTTGCAGCCCATGAAATCGTAGAAAGATCGTCAGCGAGGCGATGACTGGAAAAACCTCTATCTGAAGTAGTCGGCTCTTCCCTATATTTGACTAAGTAATTTTGCACTATTGTTCGAATAAAATTTATTTTCGGTATATTTTTTGCCGACTTATATTGCAAAACCATTGCAAAAGCATTGCGAACACTGGCGTGAAGAATCCACGAAAAAAAGTGGCCACCAACATTTTCTTCGATTGTATTCCAACCCTGTACCTGCTGATACTTTGGTCCATGAGGTCGGTTCCTCCCATACCTTTATTGTACTACTGAATGAGTCTAGGTTGTACAATGGCAACCTTCTTCTTTTCCTGGTAAGAAAACCTGGAAGCCTTTGCTTTGGGGAAAACTCCAAATTTATTGGATGATACAGTAACTACATTGTCGTCAACCCAACGAGCTACTATCACGCCGTTCCTTGTGTCACTTGCGAACTCATACGTTCCTCGTTTTTGCTTTTTTAAAACCTTAGAGGATCGTAAAGGACAGCTTTTCGGTACACAGTTTTCTCGAGTGGTCCCTGTTCCACTGTATCCGCGCTTTTCCAAGTCAATAAGTAAATTCATTCCTAACGAAGAAATAAGAAATATGTTTTCATAAGTAACACACAACAAAACCATGAAAACTTTTTAGAATACAGACCTGTGAACCAATTGTCGAAGAACAGATCATATAGTAAGTGCCGTATGGTAGCCGGAAGGTTGTCGAGCATTGTAGTAAGTGGTGCAGCTGTTTTTCCATAGTCTAAGTCACATTGTTCGTTAGAGCTAGGTCCCTTTCCTTGGTACGGTTCAAAGGAGACCAAGTACCCAGATTGAGCATTCACGCACCACATTTTATACCCGAATCTTATCGGCTTCCCACGAATGAGTTGCTTACAACCATGGCGCCCATAGTACCGGACCATGCTGTCGTCATAGTCCATGATTTGCCCAGGTCTGTACTGCATTTTAAACCTTGTCAAAATGACGTCAAACAAAGGACGTACTATCCACATTTTGTCATTTGGTATTATGGTTGTATTATCAGCGCAATGTAGATATCTTGCTATGACTAAAAAGCGATTACGTCTCATTGCGTTGGAAACGAAGTTATTGTGCAAGTCAAAAGATTCTTCCCAATAGCTTCGCTTTCCTGGCACCTTGCAATATCCAGATAAAAGAATTCTCAGAAACACTCGCATCTCTTTAGAACTGATATTGGGTCGTGAATTCTTCTTTGAAAAAATTTGATTTCGAGGAAACTGCTGAATCTGGTGTCCATTTCAGTGGCACCACACTAATCCGAATGCTCGAAATACTTTGGCTAGCAGGATAATCACCCACAATTCACGAATAAAGAGATGAGTTAATACAGACGTTCGCGAAATAAAAAAGTTTCTTGTCAAATACCCATCTACTATAAAAATGATTATTGGAGCACCAATTTATTCTTCAAGAATTCATTTGTTCTACAAGTAATGTCTCGAAACCGTTTTCAACTGATTTTGAAGTTTATATATTTTTCCGACAATACAACAGTTGGAAACAATCGGCTTGGTAAGGTTAGCGATCTTTTGGAAATTTTAGAAAGAAATTTTATGCATTGTCGAACTCCTGGTGAGATCTTAGCTGTGGACGAATCAATGATTCCCTGGCGCGGAGGATTCCAGTTTCGCCAATATAATCCTGGAAAATCCCACAAATACGGGGTAAGAATCTACAAGCTGTGTGACCCTTATGGATATACCTTTACTAGTTCTGTATATGTTGGAAAAAAAACCTGTTTCAATCAAAGAGGTATACCAACAGACTCAGAGTCACATAGTACCCAAATAGTGCTAGACTTAGAGGAGAATTATCTCGACAAAGGTAGAACTGGCTTAGCAAGAAGTTTGCTTGTCAGTAAGACGCATTTGAGAGGCATCTTACGCAAGAATCGCAAAGGAAATCCTAAGGACTTTACCAAAGCAAAACGAAAAAAAAGAGAAATAATCGGATGACAGAATTTGGCCATTGTAGTAGCCAAATGGAGAGACAAGCGGGAAGATCTTATGCTGAGCACAAAACATGACTTTGAGGTGAAAGAAACTGGAAAAAGGATCCGGAATAATGAAGATATAAAAAAGCTGAAAATGATAATTGATTATAACCACGCTAAACAAGGCATTGACCTTTCAGACCCAATGACATGCCATTTAATTCCGTTGAGAAAAACAATAAGGTGGTACCATAAAATTGCTTTCGAGTATTTGCTCTCGACATCTGTGGTCAATGCATTGGTGCTTTACAAACAAAAGACAAAAAAAATATACAAATCGTCCAGTTTCGTAAGTTGTAAGGCATTATGCGAGATACTATATGAGCAATCTTCTTCATCTCATGCACTCGAGGAATATGAAACAAAGGGCCGAAGCAATCGGAAACTAAGAAAACGTTGCTCGAACTGATACGAGGACTTATCAAAAGTTATGCGATCTAATGAAGCAGGAAAAAAAGCCAAAAAAGTTTCAACTTTTTGCAATAAATGCGATGGAAAGCCAACATTTTGCTTAGAATGCTTCAAGAAAACATTATTCGAATAAAAGTGTCAATAACATCTAAAATTATCCCGAGACTGGCCCTTTTTTTTTTGGATCAAATAATGTACTTTTAACCAGATGCCCAGGAAGAAGAAACAACATTTGTCTCTTACGCCATTGAGATGATTCTAGTACAAGACCATATAGCGCATGACCCACCGGTAGTACATGTGGCCTACAGGGAAAAAATTCCATGACCCACCGGTGGGTCATGTGGCAGTCAACGTGCTAATAAATTAGTAATGTTTGAGGACTGGAAAACCAAAACTGATATAAATAAGGCACATATAAAAACACTTACACCCAACGAATGTCCATTTCGGTTAGACTAAAAAATCTGGCAAGTTGCACGCACAAAATTTCAGTTGAAAGTAACAAAGCAATTCAATGACAATACATAGAGACCATTGGGTTAAAAAAAAACTAAGGAAGATAGAGCAAAGTACTGTTGTACCCATATGGGTACGGTGGTCAGGAATGGGTTTGAAACTTGAAAATTTTAATTAAAAAACTAGGACTAGATACCGTATTATTTAAAATGAAAATTTAATTATTTGAGTAATAATAGATATGATTTTGAAACTTAAAAAATTTGGCGGTTTTTTTAGTTTATTCAGAGGAACTTGTAAAATAATCAATAATCCACGATGTACCTTGCTTAAATTTGTAATTCAATTTATTTACTGTTGCTATTAGAATAATTTATAAGAATAATAATTTTCTATAATTTTTATTAAAATTAATATCAAATCCAAATGTAGTTTATATTTAAGAATTAATGAGTTACAACAAAATTTATTTGTGTGGATTTAAATATGAGAAATTCAATAAAATTGGATTTGATTGTAAAATTATAGAGTTAAATAATTTGATTTTAGCACTAAAATATGTATATACCGCCCGTCGCTCTTATTATCAAAGTGAGATAAATCGTAATACATATAGTAGCTGTACTGGAAAGTGTATCTGGAATCAATTTAAAGCTTAGGTAATAAAGTATTTCATTTTCATTGAAAGGATTTTTGTGCAAATCAATATATGGTAAATTGATTAGTATTTATTTACTAAATTATTTTATTTTTTAATTTAAATTATTAAAAATAATTATACTATATAATGTTTTAGTATATTTTATAAAATAAATAAAATTTAATAATCAAGCCACGAGGAAACCTGTTATCTCTTTCTATCAGCGATATAGCCAATCATTTCACACATACGAAAACGTCAGATAGTTCCCGATAAATAAAATTGTTTTTTTTTTTTTTTTGAAGTAATTCGACCACGAGGCCGATTGGAGTTGAGAAACCCGAATAAAGATAATTTTCTAAATAATTTTGTTTGTGTGTCTGTTCAGAGGTCTTTTTTACAGGAGTTGTTCTGTTCAGGCGTTCAAGAGATAGCCCCTCAAATTGTAATATTGATGTCAGAAGTGGGATCTATTCCTCGTTCAGGATGGTAACTGATTCTTCACCTCAACTCAAATCCTTGGTAAATAAACTTTTCTCACAGACACCGTGATAAAGTAAGCGGCGGATTTGATCGAGTTAAAGAATGAGCAGCTAAGACAACTTTCTGAAATACGCACTTAAAGAGCTACGACTTTTGTTGAGAAAGTTTTCCAAAGTTCCACCCCAGACTACACCAAGACAAGGCGAGCAGACCCCACCAGCGTAAAAGAACACCCACGCGAATAAAAATGCGAAAAATGTATTAACCAATTCGTGCAAAGTAAAACCGCAGCCTTCAATTCGAGATAGTGGCTGATGCTAACAGTTGGAATGATCACCAAAAAGGGCAAGTTCTAGCCTTTAGGCTTCGTTAAGAAGTCGTTTCCATTTTGTCCAACCTAAGTGCCAATGATCGCGGTGACGATGGAAAACTTACATCTGCCTTGGAGCTTAGATTCCTTTTTCAACAAGCGTACAGCACCCACTCAACTTCAGAACCAGCCGATAGCGGTATAAAGAAGACTTGTGTGCTTTCGGTTGTAATATCCAACGGCTGACGCGAATTGTTTTCAATGGCTGCTCACCCGAAGCACAAGACAGAATTTTGTTGATGGAATTGCCGACCGCTCTGGACAAGATGCTGTTCGAGTGACTAAGCTAGCAAGGCTAGCTGAAGCTTTAAATAAAGCGATCACTATTGAAGCAGCACACGTTTCTACTCAGAGAAGTCAATAACATGCAGCCGGCTTCGGAAAACTTCGAGAAGTCAGCGTCGCGAGGCAGGCCTCAAATTTTCCGTACTTTCTTCAGTGCTCACTCCGCCGGATTCCTTGTACCAGTTTGTGTCGGAAATGTCATCTGTGGCTGTGTGTCTATTCAGAGATCTTTCTTACAGAAGTTGTTCTGTTCAGGCCCCTCAGGAATAGCCCCTAAAATTGTAATAGTAGTTTATTACAATAGTATTGTGAAATAAAATTGAAATATTATGAAAAAAATTTATTTTAAAAGAAAATTTAATTTAATGTATCTTGAGAATCGGAGTATATTAAATAGAAACTAATGAAAATTATTTTCTTGATTTTAAAACATTTAATAAATTAATATATAATGTAATAAAATTAATTTTAATAATATATTGGAATTCAAATTTTATTAGTTTCTAAAAGTATAGTTTTTTAAGAAATAAATTTAATTTAGAAATTTAAAATTTATTTTTGAATTTTTTATTAATTAACACTAGTCTACATATATTTAGTTTTTCGATGCTAATCTGATGTTTGGTGTCAATTTGACACAAGGTTCTATAGAGCCGATTGTAGAGTCATAAAAGCTATAATATACTGATTTGTTGCGGAAAACTTCAGTGTTTGTTATTTTTATTATTACAAAAATAAAATAACAGTTCAACTACAAATATAATAAGAAGGAAAGAAAAGGACAAAGTTATGAAGCGATTTTTCTTGGACACGTACACTGTATGACACCATCGTGATAAGATCTGCATGGTTGTAGACGATTTCGGTATGCAGCACTGGGTTTCGTTTCAAATCAATCTGCGCTGACGGTATCTCCTTGCGATTTTTCCTTATGGTGCCGACAATCGTAATTTGATTCTTCTTCAGCTCGAGTGCCAAACTGTAAGATATAAAAAAATTTTCCCAAGTGATATTGCGTCCGTTCATTCCTAAAAATGGAAAAGAATCACAGATCAGAGAAAAATAAAGGGATGCACACGAAGAATAAACACCTTGGCAAAAATCCAGAACAACACGCTGACCTTGATTGATTTCTGCTGAACAGTTTCTGTCATGGCTAACGTAGGACTTGAATATTGCAGGCATACAACGATCCTGCGTCGACCAGAATCCAAAGTTTGATGCCATGCTTTCCAGGCTTAGACGAAATGTACTGTTGAAAACTGCATCGTCCACGAAATGGCAGCACTTGCTCATCGACGGTCAGAAATTTGCCAGGAACATACATAACTTTCAAGCGCTGGACCCACAGATCGAACAAATCGCGAATAGGCGCCAGTTTATCGCGTACACTCTTCTGAACATTATGCCGAGTTTCTCGGTTATCGAATCGTATCGATTGGCTAATGGCTCGAAAGCGAATAAATGACATTTTCGCTGCGAAAATTGGTGGCCCATGCTTAGCAGTCCAAAGTTCATCAGCTGCTTCACTTTTCGACCGATATACCCCAGCCAACAACAAAAGTTCATAAAAGGCCCGCATTTCAGACACATCCGTATAAATTGGTCATTTATATCATAATATTCTCGACTGGCTCGATAAAAAGCAAAAACGCAGTCACTGGACCGCTGATGCGAGATTTCGCAAATCATGTTGGCCCTGCAAAAATTTCAAATGAAAGCGCCTAAAGAAGAAGCTCAAAACAAACGTTGACGAGAAGCGAAATCTATTGTCGAGATTGATAGGCATGGTGGCATTGGATTGCGCACATACTGAATTTTTTTGTATTTCGACTTGAGAGCGTTGTCCGGTTCAACAGCGATTTTCAAACGAATTCATTGTCCGATAAAATCAGCATCACTCTTGTCACTGTTATAATCTGGGGAATCACTTTCAGTCTCGCTTGGTGAAGAATTTGTATCATCTTCATACAAACTGTTCGCAGAATCGCTCACAGTCAGATATTTTGCAGTAATTGTTTGAAAAAAAAATCTGAAATAATTCACAGCAAAAGGTTGCACAATCGAATAATAAGAAATAAGGGACGAAGTGTCACAGCACTGGCGATATCAAATTGACACTAAACATCAGATATGTAATAACTCTTCTACAAGCCTTCAGAACCCTCTGCGAGCGTTTGGCAACAGCACTACAATTATTAGGAATAGTGTTAAATATATACCAAATATTGAATACTGTTAAATAATTTTTAAAATTTAATATGTAATGGGATAAGCTATAAAATAAATTTTTATAAATAGTAAATACACATTTTTATAAAGTTTGTTGTAAATAAATTTGTATACTATACTTTATTTCAGATTTTTATTAAAATATATATTTGAATATAAAAAATAAATTAATAATGGAATAATTACTATTTTCTTTTTTGTATAATTAAATTTATAAATGTTTAGTTGTAATTAAGAATGCGCAAAAATAATATTCGCCTGTTTAACAAAAACATATCTTTTAGAAATTGATTTAAAGTCTAGCCTGCCAACTGATTTTTTTTAAATCGCCGCAGTATATTAACTATGCAAAGGTAGCTTAATCATTAGTCTTTTAACTGAAGGCTGGAATGAATGGTTGGACGAAATATTAACTGTTTCACTTAAATTTATAATAAAATTTTATTTTTTTGTTAAAAAGATAAAACTTATTTTAAATAAGAATAAATCTTTATTTTATATTTTATAAATAAATTTTATTAAAGTAATAATCATATATTTTATTGGGGTGATATTAAAATTTAAATAACTTTATTAAAAAGCCTCGGTTAGGGCCTCCACTGACAGTTGGGTTACATGTGAGTATAACTGCAGATAGCATGACTCTCCTGGGTAAGTCCCATGAAATGCTTCCCGACGATTCTTGATGCTGTCCGAAACCTGCTGAACGGACACGGAAAGAGTATTTCAACCTAAGGAAGAATTTCCGTGGAGTATTTAATATTCCCTCTAATATGTATGCCTCGTACTAGAATGTATGTACATACCCTCGGAAGTTTGGGCGAAAATTCAAAATATTGGGTGTTAACGGTATAAGGTATAAATACAAGCCGGTACGAGAAATTGCAGCAAGTACAAGTCGGTGAAGCTGCTAAGGAAATATACGAATGAGTATATTCACGCTCCGTGGAGTGAATAATGATGGCGAACTCTTCGCAAGATCTGCACATCGTCTTCTTCAAGAGAGTGTTGCCAGGAATTTTATACGGCAGGCCTTAAGTTTTCAAAATGTAATGGAGACGTGTGTAAGAATTATACACTATATGCACTATGACATTTAGATGAAAGAAAAGAAATAACAAATGCTGGAGTACACCATACCAGTGTATAAAGTTCGTTGCTTGTTCACGTCGTGCAAGATTTCTACTAGTATTGAAGCAACTCATTAACGAATCGGTGATTGTGTTATCATGAGTAATGATGTACTCTTCGTAATTAGAAAAGACGGAAGAAGAAAACTGGTTACGAAACTATCGTACCTAAGCCGACATCGCAATATGGACGGATGCGCGAGAAGGAAAAATGAAAACAGCGAAATTGAACGTAACATATTACGAATATCAGTGTGTGGTAAAACGTGATTTACTATGAAATGCGCGAAATCCACATTAAGAAACCAACAGACCGGACTTCGATCCCGTAAATAGTCCAGCGATTCTACAAATAAGTCTTCAGCCTCTTGTAAAAATGCTTTCTGGATTCCTTACGTAGTCGCTACAGAATAGCTCAGCTCAAAAAAGTTGGTGATGGTGCCGTTTAGGTTCTGAACCAGCTTCATTTATCGATGGATTTATTGCTAGGGCTTGAATAGCGGATTTTTTTTTTCGAGTTCGTACTACTAAGCAAAGGTCGAGAATTTACATTTGGTTCGGAAATCAATGTATGTAAACATATGTATGATCTGACGAGGAAACCTGCAATATTGCTTTTCAGTAGTTTATCTACTTAGCATTGTTGTTGAGTAAGATTATGTCGATTACTTGTGGCCTTTCGTAAAAAATCTTAATTGTACTCGTATGTACTGTTTTGTGACTTATTTTATTATACTACTTACTTGCTTAGATAGCGCCATAGACTGAAATGCACCTGGGCGTCAAACAATAGGCTTCTGTAGTTAGATCGGTGTCTGACTTACTGCCTCCAGCTGCGCACTCTAAGAGGTTTTCTTCTACTGCGTTGTCCGTCTGGATTGGAACGCAAAACTCTTTAAGCTAAAACGTTGATGTCCTATTTCGCTATACAACCCTTAGCCCTCGTAGATGGCTAATGTGCACTTTTCTGACCAGGTCAGTGTCACTGTATAGCTCGTGGAGTTCTCCTTCAAATCTGGTCAACGCGAATGGGATAAAAAATTGTTTGAAGAATTTTGCGTTCGAAGGGCTAAGGATATCTTAATCAACCGCGGATAACGTCCATGCTTCTGCACCGTGAAACTGGCCTGGGATCGAAATTTTCTTATTTGCGTTCTTAGGTCGAAGAAACAGCGATTGGCAAAAGAAACTTTTCGTTTGATTTCTGATGAAATGTCATTGCTAGATTTAATAGCGGAGCCGAACGGACGTCTATTGTGACGTCCTGTTGGAATTTGTCGATGTTGCGTGTCCCTTCTTGTTGACAGCACATACCTAGTTTTGCCCTTATTCACGACTAAACCCATTTTTGCCGTTTCTGCTTCAATATTTGTGGACCCTGCCGAGGTTCCATTCTTCAGGCATACTTTCTGCGGACCAAGTCTACAAATTGAGTAGGTGCATGCTCTCACCAAGTCACCCCCTGCTGGCTTACATACTATATCGGCAGATAGGCTAACAGATCCAGCCTTGTTGGCATTAAGTTTGGATATTGGTATTTCCACTTCACTTTGGTAGTGTGGATGGATCTTTTTTTTTCAGGACTTTCACTGTCCTGGTTGAATGGTTCATTCAGGCTTGCTAGTCTTGGAGTTAATAACCTCTTCCGCCGCTAAAGTCAAATGAATGTCTGAGTGAAAGTATGTGTGAATGTGTGTGTGACTCTGGCGGGAGTTGTGAAAAGAAAAAGATTTGGAAGTCACTTTGGTGACGAAAAGCAATATATGTAGAGTGTTATAGACCGCATTTGGAATGTGATTTTTTTTAGGATTCCTATAAATAGAAAAGTAGAGTAGATTTTCTTTTAAAGTAGAGTCGCGAGTTTTAGCTTTGACGAAACAGAAAAGGGAATAAGGAGAAAGGAAAGGACAAATAAAGGAAGAAGCATATTGGAGTAGCAGGATGATAGATTGTGCCAGAAAGGGGCACGGAACCGCGAGGACAAAATATATTAAGTATAGTGTAGTGTAGTGTAGTGTAGTGTAGAGTAATAATTGTTTTTTTTAATTGTACAATTAAAACTCCGGTGGGCCGCGCGTGCGCAAAATTCTCGAAAATAGACGAGAAACGCCGCTCATTAAATAGCGTTTTTGTTTTTTACGGGACTGTGAAAATAACGGGTCATGGCCGAGTGTAGCGCTAAACGAGACAAAAAAAAAAGAATAAATTGCCGAGCTCCGGCGGAGCCATTATAACGTAAAAAACTCGTTTATTTCATTTTTATAATTTTTTTTATTTTTCTTTTTCGCTTTGTCTTCTTCCGGGGAAGATTTCCCTTTTGTTCTTTTTTATTTCCGCCAAGTCAAGAAGGTTTCGTGATTCCTTCAAAATCACGTGGCGCTTAACTTCGTTTACCCAGATTTAGCTACTCTTAAAGCGCTACCTGAAGGAACCCACTGAGGGAATAATTAGATCCCAGAAGAGTACTATCTTTGGTTTGGAGCATCGCCGGGAATTAAACCTTAACAAAATATGCGAGGAACCAACAAATGGCCACGGCTAAAAATGGGCTCACTGCTGTCGACCGCAGCAAACGTTTAAAAGACAACAGGCTTCGAATTTGCACGTGGAGTTTTCGGACCCTTAACATATTACGTGCAGCCGAACAATTAGCAGAATTCATAGAGTGAAGTGCTATCACTCGGATATCACCGTCATCCAAGAAGTGCGATGGGACGGACCTGATGAAAAGGGGATGAAAAACTGTGATACATACGAGTATGTATAATGTATATGTATAGGCACTATGGTGAGTGCTACAAGGAAAAGAAGCAGCGTTTATTTGAATACGGATTTGCCATATGTGGAAGGCTTTGGCAAAAAGTCTTGAGCTTTCGACATCTTATGACAATCCTTATCTGGGTTAAATTCGCTAGTATAAGCCTAATACGCGGTCATGGCCCTACAGAAGTCAAGGACGACGTCAGAAAAGAAAGTTATTACGAGTTGTTATGGAAAGGGTAATATTTTTGGTGGGACAATAGTCGGTAGGCATAGCCTACATGGCACCACGTCTCTCAACGAACTTATACTTATTGATCTTGCGTTGGAACAAAATATTACTATTGTAAGCACACGGTTTCCTGATCGTCAAACGCTAAATGAAATTTAATTGATCATTTCGCGATAGACGTAAGACATGCCTCCGGTATTCTGGACTAACCGAAAGTTCCGGACAGCCAACATTGGCTCACCTCCTTGTTGCAGCCAAGATGCAGATGCGGATTTCGGAAACGTCACAACAAAGAAAAACTAATGAGGGAAGACAGAACGTAGAAAATTTGCAAGTTCGTCAAGAGCTCACCAGAATGTTCGCCGAATGTGTATCCCGAAATCTCTCAACAACTCCTATGCCAACAGCATCAAATACCGAAGACCAGTGGCAACGCTGCAACTGATGTGGTGGGTTTTTCCCGCCTACCACCAAGAAATCCCTGGCTGGATGAAGAATGCCCTCAAGCATATGCAGGTAAACAAGAAGTCCACGAAACAGCGCCGCAACGAAGGACGAGAGCTGTTCGTGAACTCTACGAGTAGAAGAGATCGGAAGAATGTCGGCTTCTCCCGAAGAAGAATAAAGAGCACGAGTGGCATGACATCGAAGGTATTGTGAGCTTGATCTCCAGAAATAACGTACGAAAACCAACAGGTAAAACGAATGTACCAATGCTAGAAGACCCGTGCCGAAGCCTGAAGAGATGAGGAAGGAAACCTTGTAGCAGAGTCACAGTGGGTGCTGGGAATATGGACAATTTTTTTCTGCAGACTGTATAACGGTGAAGAAACGTAACATCCCGTCTTTAGGCCGAATACACCGTTAAACTCATACGATTTCCGTCAAAACTTCCGTCCACCTGACAAGAACAGAGTAAGGATAGCAATATCTAATCTAAAATGTAACAAATCAGCTATACTTGAAGGCTTACACGCCGAGATATTCAAAGCTACTGGAAATAATTTTGCGGATAGGATGCACCAACTCATTTCTTAGATATGGTCAGAAGAGTGTATGCACCTGATAAATGGAATCACCCCCTCAACTGTCCAAACTAAAGAGGCACAAGTCTCCTCAACGTCGCATACAAGATCTTATTTGCTCTATTGTGTGAACGTCTGAATCCTTCACCAACAACCTGATTGCCTTCTATTGGTGCGGTTTTAGACCAGGAAAGTTCACAATCGACCAAATCAAGAAGTCCAAATCAATACCCATCATCTTTTCATAGATTTCAAGGCTGCATATAACAGAATTTATAGAGACGAGCTATATAGAACCATGTCTAGTTTTAGCATCTCTGCCAAACTCGTCCATCTGTGCTGAATGACGATTGAGAACTCTCGCAGCTCCTTTAAGGTCTGTAATGACTTAATCGAGACCTTTGATGTCAAACACGGATTTAGACAAGGTGACGGGCTATCATGTGAATTCTTTAATATCATACTTGAAAGAATTGGAACATACAAGTGAACACTCTTTAAAAAAATCTGTGCAACTACTAGCGTACGCCGATAATACCGACATAATGGGGAGAACTCAGCGGACTGTCACCGGTGCCTTCATTAATATTGTAATGGGAGCTGCTAAAATTGGTTTAGCAGCAAATGAGGGTAAAACTAAGAATATGATGTTAACAAGAAGGGCCGCACAACATCGACGAATTGGACAGAACGTCACAATGGACAGCTATAATTTCGAGTTAGTAAATGACTTTGTCTATCTTGCTTCTGCTATGAATTTTGCCAACAATATTTCAGTAGAAGTAAAACGAAGAAACACTTTAGCGCTTTGCTGTTTCCGAACAACTAAGCAGCCTTTTGGTCATCTCAGTTCTACTTTATAGCGCAGAAGCTTGGTCTCTATCGAACGCGGATGAAGATTTCCTCAGTTGTTTGGAGAGAAAAATCTTTCGCACAATATTCGGTGCCATTTGCGTTGACGAGCTTCGGAGGCGAAGATTCAACGACGAACTATACGAACTGTACAGCGACACCGACTTTGTCAAAAAACTGTACATCATTCGCTGCAGATGGCTATCACATATAGAGTGGGCCGCAGAGACTTCGGATCTAACCGGAGGGACAACGCAGTAGAGTTGGCCACCTTAGGTGGCGCGCTCAAATAGAAGGGAACACGAGCCTACTTGGGGTGCGTAACTGGAGGCAGTTAGCTAAAGATCAGGCTAACTGGAGACAAGGGAGGCTTGTTAATCGAGGCCCAGATTCACCCTGTGGATAAATTCGACCGCAATTTGTTGGTTTTTTACTTTGAAGGGTGTGTTATTCCACGCGGCAGATTGTAACAAAGTAATCAAGATTGGGTATTTTCGTGGTATTCTTGTGAGATGTATCTTTAGCCTCTGTAGGTATTTTGTATTAAAATCGACACCAATAACTCAGTGGGACGCCCGGGTAAATTTGAAGCAGAGTTTCAGTTGAGTCCAAAATATTATACTTTTATATTCATCCGCGGTCTTTGCAAGTAATTATCTTTACTCTATTGACACTCGACTATCTTAAAGTATCAAATCCACTCGACAGCAGTTTTACCTTCCAATAGGTGGTTACTACAGAATTTATTAAATGCATGACATAACGATGAATACAAATTCTAAGCACGTCATTTGATAGGGTAATATCGCTCAATATTAATGCAAACAAAAGCAAACGCGGATTCACCGATCGGATGAAGTCTGTAGTTCTATAAATTTTATCATCTCCCAAACGGTTACTCTACGAGTAGGTCATTAAGTTTTTAGGAGACTTCCTTAGCTATTAAATTGATATACTAGTATAATATTTTTATTTATTATTAAAGACCATCCAGGCTTCCGAGGAGCACATTGACTAATTTCTATGGACAATTTTCATTAGCATTTGTCAACACTTTCAATAAAACGCTCCAACAGATTTAAATTTTACAAAATTAAGTCCGGCCGACAAGTGAACAGAATTTAGAGCACACATACATACAAAACTCAGTGATACATTCGAGATGAAAGTTGTAAATAAAAATTTCTCTGGTGGCCGACAATTTCCATCGCTTGGATTGCATGTCATGTTGACTTGTCCAGTTGACAGTGTGCATTCGCAGTTGTTGTTTCCTGAGAGTGTACTAAGAGTGTACTGAGAGTGTGTTATAAAGATTTAAAAATTTTTTTTTTCCTACCGAACATTTGAAGAGTTTTGTTTGTTTTTTTTTAAACCATAAATTCATCTGTGTACTCAAATGGATAGTTTTATGTCAATATTTGAAAACGCTGATCCGTTAAAAACCTGGTGGCCATTTATCATTGCCGTTGCTATTGGGATTATTGTTACCGTCAGGTGTGGTTTATTTTTACTATTATTGTTTTGTATTTTTATTTAAGACTAACGAGTGCCTTCTTTTGTTTTTATTTTGCTGTGCAAGGGTTGCAACAATTAGTTTAATTGAATTGAAGTTGTTGGAATGTATCTCAAAATTTACTCTAGACATTTCTTGTGTATCTGCAATGCTCTATTTTGTTATTTCAATTTTAAGTGTGAATTGGCTCATAATCACTGCGTATACATTTTTAGTCTTAGCCTAAGCATGAATACGAATTTATAGATCATCAGGCCCTTATTAGAAAGTACAAAGCGAATTGAAAAAGGGAACATAAAACGTTGAGTTTTCAATTGTATTGGGGGAAATAAACAGTACCCAACATTACGCATTTTAAGTGAGCGAATGAATAAATTGGCGTCTGCACTCCGGTTCAAATAAATTAATGCGTTCACGAGTTGTTGCTGTGACACTCTTTCAACAAAAATTTAGAGCAATATGTTTGCCCAAAAAGAATTGAGACATTTAACGTCACAAACTTGGACGTACATTGCTCAATTAATACTTTTGAAAAAGTCCTTAATAAAATAATTTGATGGTAGAGACGTGATCGCGAAGTTGTGGTGATACAGCTTGATACCTTAGCATATTCCAGAGTCTAATGGTATGGCTCAGTAAGTTATCCAATTAAGTCTTTTGCATATCTAGATTTTTGGTGAATTACGAAGAGACTTCAGGTGTTGCTACAGTCCGGAATCAACATGGGCCTCAAAAAACAGGTTGCGGTAATCACATATGCTACTTAATAAGTTATTTGAGGTTAATTTTCACTTTTCACAGGATAATATCGATTACATGCCAGGCCAGATCGGTAGTATGCAAATCTTATCCCTTCTATCTAAACCGATGAACCCTGGGTCCGCTGACAAATCTAATATTCCTACATAGTCTATTCAGCTAATCGTTGTATCATCTCCAAGTTTCGTTTATACAAACGGAATCCAGCATCATCTGAGGAACTTTCTTCTCAAAGAAACAGAAGGCATTTTCAAATGCCTCCATGCAAGGTATAGGCGATAAGTTTTGCAATTGGTTTTACAGCTCAAATAAACAACGATTTGGAAGAATAATTCATCTATTGAACTACAAGGTTGTGTAACCGTCAAATCCAGGTTTGGTTACGTAAGGTTGAAGTGGCCCATTTAAGGTGGATCAAGAATTTTCTTTCTACTCACCGAACCATCATCAGTTACTTAGTTTTTTTTTTGTTTTTTTGTTTAGGCGATGGTGAGAAAGCTAATATCGATGAGAAGCAGTTCCATTCTGCTTCAAGTACTGTGCGACCCTCATTAACTAAGAACCACCTTAACCCCTTTTCTTTTTGACCGTGTTTTCTGGTCGATGCTGTTTTCTAGTTCCCGTCATTGAGCATCCCACCTCCAGCAAACGAAAAAAGTGTAGTTTGCATCAACTTCTAGAAAATCCCCATATTGGCAGGCTGAAGTGCTTGCCTTACTGATCTTGTGAAATATCTGTGTCCGGTGAGAAAGTAGTATACTTTACCGTGTATTCCATCTAGCCACGTTCTTCTGCTTTCCGAGTTTTCATTTTGCCAGTGCCGTTTCATGAACTCCTCTGCCTTCTCGATCGATAGGAGTCACTCCTGGTTCCGACACCGTTCAGTATGAACTTGCCATGCGTAGAGCTCGGCATCTCTGCACTGCTGCCACCTGCTTCCTATACTTTTCTTGTCGGAGTGCGTCTGCTCAGATCTCACAGCCATATAGAAGAATGGCGTGCGTGATTGACATTAGTATGCTGCGTTTGCAATCAGTCTGCTTAGTGACATTGCGACTTTCGACGCTCGCCCTGATAAGAACTTTATCTGTTGCCAGAAAGTGAGTTGCGTATTGGTAGTCAGTCCCAAATATTTATTTGTTTGGTATAATTTCGGGCACTATTTGGGAGGTAACGATGGTCGGGATTCTCTTCTTGATCAACTTCATTTAAGCGTTCTTCGCGTTTTTTGCCGTAATTTCCGCAGCGATATCTTCTGCATCTGCATGCGAAGTATGCCATATGAAGATGTTCCAAAAGCCAAGTCCCAGGATCGATGCAAAGGTCAAGGCTATTAATAATCTCATGCAACGTGACTTCCGGAATAGCCTGCGTGTGGAGCTCTTGTTTGATCGATTTGAATTCATTTTTTTATGCTGGTACAGCTGTCCTTGACATTCTTTCCAAATATTAGCGTCATGCACGACATTTGTGAAATGTACAGCGCTGTGTTTAGATCGATTTTTCGGCAATTGTTTGAAATGGGTACAAATCCTGAGCAACGAATTTCTAGTGAAACAAAAACATTGGAAATATTGCAAAACAACAGTGAAACATTGATAGTAGAGATGAAAAGCATCTCGATTGGATTCACTCATGGCATTTTATACAATTAATTGGCCCTCGGACGTGCACTTGCATAGCTGGTGCCGATGAACTTCAATTTCCTGAGAACACGTTTTCTGGTAATCATTCCCACCAATCATTCATCGGACGTATCATTACCGAATACTGACTCAAAGAGGATATAAGAAGCTAATTATGCGTTTGAAGAGTAACTCTTATAAAGACCTTTGCCAAAAGTTCGAAAATGTCGATTTTCAAAGCCCTCAAATCGTGAAAATTAAGCTGGAATAACTTAGCAAAGCTGGTAGCACCAGAGTCCTATAATTGAGACTCACTCATCTTGTAAATTAATCAGAAGTAGCTCGTAACAAACACTTACCAAAATACTTCTGCTAGAAGATGTTTGACCAGAGATACGCTGCAAAGCGGTGTCTTTTTCACCCTTTTTCTGGAACATAGTCGTCAATGTCTATGTGCATGATGTCGCTATGGCCATCTCAGGAAAGCATTTCATCACCATTAGTGAACTCTTACAACAAAATTTTGACGAAGAACTGATCTTGTCCTTTTCTCCATGATATATAAACTTCCAATCAAAAATCCTCCCTCAATCAATGGTTTAGTTTTTCTGACACATCGAAATATTTGGGTCCTATTTTTAACAGGAAACTAAACTGAAAACCTAATATTCAAGAAAGGGTCAGTAGCTATATTTCCTAATATATAGTATAAACTATTTGGCCACGCTAAAATTCTTAATGCATCAGGAATACTTCCTGAGAACATCGGCTACAGTATGCCCCAACATTGGTTTGACAAAGAGTTTCATTTAAGCATCACCTCTAGATCTTCTTGGGAGTAAGATGCTTTCATAGACGACAAGTCAAACCATTTATACATAAATGGATATAAGTCTAAATTGGCTGCGGTGTTTTCTCAATAAACCTTAATGCAAACCTATCCACCCACTGTGTTTCAGGTGGAAATTTTGTCAATTAAAGAAGACCTGTCCTGGCTGAAGAAAAACGTGATATCAGCAACAGCCGTTATATATAGTAATTATCATCCCTCTGGGAAATTCCAGAGCAGTTCAACATACACCTATGTTCGGTGCTGGGCCACAAAGGTATTCCAGAGAATTGTATCTACTCTACCGTAAAAAAGGAGCATTGGTATACCAATTGCTACGTGCAGACTAATACTAAAGCTGGATGGTAATAAAAAAACAAACCTTAGGTGGACTGTTGTGTCAACATGTCTAGCGACCAAACAAATTTGGCCAAAACTGGATCTGAATTACTCTAAAAGTTTGATCTTTTGAAATTGGAAATATCGCAGCGCTATCATGCAAGCATGCATGCATGCAAAACGGCATGGCGTTTTTACAAACAACTTCTGCAGACACAATCCTCCACCTACTCTGTGGATGCGCATATCTATCCACAATGACTTAAACAGTAGAAACACTATAGACAGTCTCCCATGGCTCGTCAAAAGCTCAAATAGGAGGATCACAGATCTCTCCATTCTCTCTATTCTTTTCATTATGAAGGAAGTCAGACTTATATGTCCGGAGCTCTTAGCGATTTTCAGTATGTGTGCCAGTACCAGGCTACCAGTGACGATTTTCTTCAGTTACAAGCAGCTGATTTATACCTTTTGTACCATAACTGGGTATATGCCACCGGTGCCAGGCTACTTGAAACCATCAAAGGAAGTAATATCATCAACCATCGCCAAAACCGATAAGAAGTGTTATTGAGCTGATTAGCAGCTTCCTTAATAGCCATTGGTTTTGTTTCCGTCGATGGGCTTAAACGCTTCAAGCGATTTCCGTCCACTGGAACTGCAGCCGGTTTTATCCCCGCATCGTGCGCCGAGTGATCCATTGGCAAAAGGCTTGCCGGAAACTTTCTTCTTCTTAACCCTGTTCGGGACAGATGTCTCGTATGTTTTAAAGTAAACCCCTGACGCTCATATGTCAACTGAAAAGTTTCCGACCGAACAATGACACAAGACATTTTTTCTCAAAATTTTTTTTTATTTTTCTACATAGTCTCCTTGTAACTCTACTCACTTCTCACAGCGATGCTCCCATCTCTATAACCCGCCCAAATAGTACTTATCGTTTTTCTCTGCAAAATAATTGTTCAGGAATGTGATGGCCTTCTCATTTGACGAAAATCTCTGTCCTCCGAGCGCAGTTTTTAGATGAGGGAACAAAAAGAAGTCGCTTGGGGCTAGATCTGGTGAATAAAGCGGATGGTCAAGCAGTTCAAATCGTATTTCATGGATGGCAACCACTGAGGTGTGAAATGGCGCGTTGTTTTGGTGAAACAGGATTTTCTTTTTTTGCAAATGTGGCCATTTTTCCGCAATTTCTGCCTTCAGCTTGGCAAGTAATGATGCGTAGTATGCTCCTGTAATTGTTTTTCCTTTTTGAAGATAATCGATTAAGATAACTCCTTTACTATCCCAAAAAAAAGTCGCCATTACTTTCCCAGCCGAAAAAACAGTTTTTTGCTTTTTTTGGAGCCGGCTCGCCCTTTGCAGTCCACTATTTTGACTGAATTATTGTTTCGGGCGTATAATGGTGTATCCAATGCATCATCTACAGCAATTAATCGGCGCCAAAACTGCACCAACAGAGTGTTGGAAACGTTTATTCGAACACGTTTTTTGGTCTAACGTAAGCAAACGCGGCACCCATCGCGCGTACAGCTTTCTCATGACTAAATCTTAATTTTATATGTAACAAACATCTTTGGACATTTTCATAACCTCTACTATCTCTCTGACTTTAATTCGGCGGTCGTCTAACACCATTTGGTGAAGTTTAGCAATGTTATCGTCAGTGGTTGCAGTTTTTGGATGTCCCGAACGTTCATCATCTCCCAAGCTCTTACGGCCACGTTTAAATTCAGCTGCCCAAAATTTCACTGTGGTAAATGATTGTGCAGAGTCCCCATATACAGAGTCCAACTCATTTTTGATTTGCGTAGGCGTATTGCCTTTCAAAAACAAGAATATACATGATAACAGCTCGATACTCAATTTTTTCCATTTTCCAAACTTCGGTAAGTAACTGTCAAAAGATTCACAACTAGCATTCATTAGCTCTTATTGACTAGTGCCGCTATCTTTACGTTGCGGTCGGACAACCCTCAGTACTTATTGAAAATCTACATTGAGTCGAAACCAACTGGAAAACTCTTCATGCGATTTTAGGTTTAAATCACAGCCACTGTGGCGCTCCCACAAAGGGGGCCTACCTCAACAAGTCAGGTGCGGACAGAAGTCCGGTGGGCTCCTGATCGAAGTTCGGGGGGCTCCTGACAACCACTACCGGTGGTTTTACCACCGACATGACCTATGACCGGCAGCTTGCAACTGGTCACGTTTTAACCAACTTCAAAGGCGATAAGTTCAGAAAACCGTTGCAATTAGACCAGTATTTCCTCTACCCTCGCTTTTTTTTAAATGGTTTCATTAATGGATGAAGCCTTGGCAATTGAGGGAGAACTTCCTGTCAGAACCGAGAGGCTGATTTTCTTTTTTTTTTTTTATAATCAGAGCGCGCTCAAGGGGTTTTTGTACCCTTAAAATGTTCGTACACAGCGCGGGCGAAGGAAATTTAAGGAGGAAGAAAAGACGGGTACCGATGTACATTGTTTTTAAATGTTTGCAAGTTATAACGACCAGGAAACACAGAGGTCGGCAGGGCATAAGCGAGTTGTACGGCTTAGGAAAGAATCACGATATTTAAGAGTACGTCCGAAAATGGGCTTGAGTATACTGATGAGCATTTATAGCGACCGAGATGTTGATCGCTTTCAGTAGGTGTCACTTCCAATGACTGTTTCTCTTCTCCGTCACCGGAGCTGGAGTGTGACTTTTAGCACTTGTCGCCTCTTTGCGTAGAGCGTTTGCCCCACGTCTTCGTTTCCTCTTCAACTGCCCATTAGACGGTAATCCTTCAGAGTATGCCTCTTCTGCCGATTGTTCCACCTTTTCGGTTTCCTGAAGCATGCAGTAATAAGCAGCACTCTAACCAGCCACTGATCTATTTTGATGGAGTTTAAACGTAACGGGCAGGGCCTATGCAGTACTATCTCCACCGTTCCAGATTAATCTACCGAACTTGTCCTAAAAAAAGCCGCATAAGTCATCGGAATCAAGTTAGCCCGTAGCTCCTGAGTCAGCGCCTAAATAGGCGGGGAGTTTTAATAGAATGTTGGTTGGGCATTCCAAACTCCGTGTCCCGGGCGCAGTCGAACAGAGAACGGGGGGACTACCGCTATTGTGAGTACCACTTGGAGTATTATTCTTTAGGTTCATCTCCATACTTTTAACCGTTTTACATCTAGTTTGGACGTCTTCGGTGGTTAGTTTGACGTCCTACCCGGGTCCTTTGCAGAATCTTAAGAAGATTCACTTTTACTTGAGCTTCTACCGATACCCGAAAGAATAATTAGAGTTTTCGATTGTTTTTTTTTCAAGCTCCTATGTACTCGTATTAACGAATATTTAGCAAAAATGCATATAATACTCACACCATGAGTTCTGCTGATGAACATCCTAACATTTGTCATAGGGAGCTATTCCTACTCTTATGAGCACGGGGATACCCAATCTTTTCAATCAACCATATAGAATATGAGTCAGTAGTGGAGTGGAGGAACGGAATATTTTGTCCTATCCTTTAAAGTTTTTGGTGATCGTTAGCAAATCAAAGATGTCCTCTTATGAACTCCCTCTCAAATTTGGCGCTCTGCAAATTCTGTTACACACACAACACGCTTTAAACCTGTGGAATGAAAGTGAAGGCACAGTTTATGCACATCGTTAAAGCCATATTAATGGTTTTCAGATACAATCTACTACAGATAATCATTTTTCATTCACCTTGTTGCATTTTTTATAATCTTCTGATCCTTCGGGCAATTAAGTTTCCAAGGCTTTAGCAACTTCTAAGCTGTACGTTTTGTAGTCGAATGGAGGACTACAGGCGTCATCAACACTCCGTTTGGGGGTTATTAACATGGGCTCCTCACAAAATTGCCAACATACGAGTCAGACGCAATGAATTTTCATTTCAGTGTGTGAGTACGCACAAGAACAAAGAAAAACAAACAAAACAAAATCCCTTTCCAAACACAACAGCGACTAATTTGATGGTCTTAAGAAACGCTTAACTGCTTTCAATTAATGCAAAACGCTAATAGTTACAGCAACAACAACAACAATAACCAAGGCAGCAGCATCAGCATCATCAGCGGTAGCTGAAGAGCCAGTTAAGGATCTCCACCAATCTCCTCAGCTCATTGCATCTCATTAATTCAATTTGAATTTCCCTCGTCTCATTAATCATACCTCGACTAGAAGTTTTTCCACCATTCCATTATCCATCCTCTGCTACCACTCTGTTGCCAAAAAGAAAAAAAATTCTTACGGACCAGGGGTAGGAAAGAAAAATAAAAGACCATTTAGTCGTTCGCGTAACGAAACGAAAACACACAATCAACTGAGAGAGTAACAAAAAAGTTTGCAATAAGTGTGCAGAGCTGTAAAGGCTCTTACACAGGGCTTACTACAAATTCACCAAAAAGCACCATACTCTGACAGCACTGGTAAATAAACACGCAGATGCCGTTATATAATTACAAAGTCCTTAGGATAAAATTGCTTAAGTTAGATTCACCCCTAGTCCAAACAATCCTTGGATATATTGTATCTCCAATATTCTACTTCTATTACAACCTTCATTGCAGGACTCTGATGGGCGGCCAAAAGTGTCCAAATGTAAACCAGATCGAGAGACAAATTGCCATTGTGACCGGTGGGAATAGCGGCATAGGTTTGGAGATATCCAAAGCTCTGGCGGCACGAGGTGGGCACGTAATCATGGCATGCAGGGACCTAATAAAAGCCGAACGGACAGTGGCCATACTCAAACGGGAGCTAAAGTGTCAAGTTACTGGCGAATATCTAATTGAAGCCAGATGCCTTGATTTACGGTCCTTTGACAGTGTAAGGCGATTTGCCCGGGACATTTTAACCGATTTCGAACGTGTTGACATTCTAATCAACAATGCCGGCGTCATTTTCCATCCAGAGTCGAAATCCGTCGATGGTTTCGAAATGCATCTGCAAGTTAACTATCTGTCACCCTTTCTGCTGACACATTTGCTGATGCCGGATTTAAAAAAATCCGAAAATGGTCGTGTTATCAATGCATCCGCTCATGCTCATGCTGCCGCCAAAATGGACTTTGATGACCCCTTGAACATGGGCACTTGGTCGGTGAAGTTTCATGCCAGGGATGCGTTCTCCCATTCAAAATTGGCTGTCATTTTAGCCACCAAATGGCTGGCTAGAGAATTGAAAGGTGAGTTTCGAATGGATTTCAAAATGTCCTTACGGTAAATGGTGTCATTTATCAAACCTTTTATTACTGCCACTCTTTGAGTTTTTTTTTTTTTTTGTTTTTTTTTTTTTTCATTTTCATGCTGACAGGTTCCTCGGTGACGGTGAATGCTTACACTCCAGGACTGGTTAGAGGAACAGCACACTTACGAAGGTAAGTTAACAGTTTTCTATTTATTTGGCGGCTTTTACTGTATCTCCCTCAGGGGAGTTGTTTCTGCGGTTATTGGGGCACAATCTCACATGGGATTGGAGTGGGGTTGAAACTTAATCATCGACAGTGTTCCGTTTGCACGTCGATAAAATGAAATGTTTCCGAGGCGAGCAGTTTTCACTTGAACTTCGGTTACGAGCCAGAATAAGCGGAAAGAATGGGAGATACGAGTATACGGGCACGGGTATATATTGGCAAATTGTGAGTATTGAAAAGTTAAATTGGTTGGAAGGTTGAAAAGAAAATGCTTGGCACTTTTAATGCTTCACTTACTTTATTCAATGACGGGATACGATAAAATAGGAAGTCAAAAACCAATTCTGACATACCCTCGAGTTTAAAACAGTACTTCAGGTGAGATGTGAGGTTCAGGTTTGCTGCAGATACGGGTTCAAAGTACAAAGAAATGTCCTTTGAATTCTAGATAGATGCATATAATGTAAACGAGAGCACTGTTTTTAAAAGTTCCTTCGCTGATTGTTGTGTTAGATACTTTAGGGCTTCACGTAATAGTATTAACCTTTTTTAAGTCATTGTTAGGTCAAAAATATACATCATAACATACAATGTGCCGACTCTTTTCCATCCCATCTAGTCGGAGGGAAAATTATTCTGCAATAAAGACTACACGATTAACTATTGACGACAATGACGTTTGGAATATTCGGATCTTGAACCGGCCAAGTACGGCTGAAAATCCAGGGAAGGCTCTGGATTGCTATGTAGCTGATGTCCGTAGCTTGAGGTTGAAATTTGAACGCCGACAGAGAAGAGAACGATATCTTAAACGTAGCCCACTTAGATGGCACTACAGTCTGGGGGGATAGTGGCCCCTGCAATCATGCCTCTTTTGCCAATTGCCTCCAGTTGTGCAGACGAGGCTGGCTGGGGTCGAGAATTCACTTCTGTGAGATCGTTCTCTACCACGTTGTCCCGGAAGCCCGAAGCATTTTCATTCGCTTTCGTCAGTCTACGAGCTTCTGCGTCGTAAACCAGTGAAGGCTTTTTGGTTGCTCAAGAGAACGGTTTACTACTTAATTGTCGTCTTAAACTAAAGGAGCAGTGAACAGCTAGAGTAATTCATCGCATGAGTTCCGTGCTAGTGTCTGTGTCGGAGCTGATAGAGACCCTTACTACATCGGGGGGAACCTGCTACTCAACTAAGAGGCCTCTCCACTTAGTCTGGTCTTTTGGTAAATGCCTCAAGTTGAGCATTCCATGTCGGTTGAGGTCTCCTAATTGTGCGCGATACATATAGTGAGGTTTGCCTCTACTTCGTTGTACCTCCGGTTTGGATTCGGGCCGGAGCACTGGTGTCCATTCTCTCTACATATTCTAGCGATCTCAGGCGACTGATGCTCAGATTTCTAACTAGGTCTATGTAGCCGTTCAGCTCATATACAATAGTTCGTCGTTGAATCTTCTCCTTCAAAACCCTGGATCGAATATTTTTCGAAGGATTTTGCTCTTGAAATGACTGAGGATGTATTCATAAATTTCGATAAAGTCCATGCTTCGCCTGTATGAAGTAGGACTGGGATGATAAGAGTCTTACATACAGTCTCGTTAGTTTTTCGGGATGGGGCCTTACTACTCAATTGCATTTTCAGCCGAAAGAAATAGTGGTTGGCAAGAGTGATTCTTCGTTTTATTTCTGCTGAGGTATTGTTGGCGGAAGTTTCCAAAATAGACAATGTCCTTTACTACCTCGGTTAGGTCGTTATCGACCTAGACGCAGTTCTCAATTGTCATTCTGCACAGAGGGACAAGTTTGGCATGGAATCTAAAACTATGCCGTCTTGAAATCGATAAACTATGGTGGTTGGTACCCTCACTATTAGAGTTCAAGAAATTTTTCCAGGATCTGCGGAGTATGAAGATTTGGTCGATTTCCTGGTGTAAAACCGCATTGATAGGGGTCAATAAGGTTTTTTGTGAAGGGTTTCAAACGTTCGCACAATATGGCAGAAAAGATCTTGTATGCGATGTTGAGGAGAGTTATGCTATATTGAGATTCTATTCATTAGGTATTTCTAGCAACTTTGAATACCTTGGCCGATAAGCTGTCAGCAACAGTTGCTTTATTGGATTTCAGTTTAGATTGCTATACCTACTTTGTAGTAGTATTATTAGAGTTATCTATGTAAATGGTTAATAGTAGTAACCCGACAGGGTGAGATAAGGTGAAAGAGTTCTCACTTGAAAGCAGCGATTGGCATGCTTGCGGATGCACTGCATTTAGCTCGTCGGAGGGGGGTACTTGCTGCTTGTTTGTTGGCTTACAAGAGAAATAATGCTAAGAGGTGTACATAAATTTGTCACCTATAAAAGGTGAAGGGAAAGACAGAAAAAGGACTTTGTTCCTTGTATACCGAAGCATATAGTTTTAGTTTAGTTTTAAATGCATTTTATTTTTTAAATCATTAATTCTTACATACTAACAAAAAATGCTTAAATGCTAGCTTAAAATTACTTAACAATCTTATACTAACTTACTGGCCCCACACAGGCACTCTAAGCTACTCTAAATTCTTATATCTATGTCTTTCGACTTTATTTACATTTTATTGAAATTCGTATTTATTTTGTATACTTAAAGCTAAGAAAAATTTGTTAACAAAAACTTAGCATATGGAGTTATTTTTTTATAAAAACTTAATATCTAACTTAAAAAAAAACTTAAACCTAACCTACATACACACCACATACACATAGATATTATACACAATTATATACATATATTAGTATATACAAAAGTATATACTAATATATGTATATATTTCTTAAATACTAACCTAAACCTATGTAAGCTGGCCATCGCTATTCACCGAGCAAATAGATTGGTCAGCTCTGCCTCATTAGTGAGGCTGGTCCGTAATTGACGGAAACGACGACGAAACATCTTCTCCATCATTCAACCACCAGAAATGCTGGTGCTGCCGAACGACATCCCTCTTATCGCGATTCCCCACCGCCCTACTGAACCTGAGGCGATCCACACTGCCGTGTGCGACGTCTCTGCCGTAGTTGAGTCGCCTGTCCCCAGCTTTCCGAGCGACATGGAAGATTAACGGGACCGCTGATCTATCCTGGATCAACCCTATCTGATCTAGGTAGAGGAATGCTTCCGGTGGAACGAAGCCATCAGAGCGCACACTCTCATGGTAAAGGTAATTGGGGTAGTAAGCCCCAGATATCAGGTTATTCGTCGAGTTCATTGCTCTTGCAATGTGCCTTCGAGTCAGCTTAATTACGAAGTTGTCCACTCGTATTAGGTTCGCCCTGTTGTAAAGGACCTCATTACGATAAAATTTTTTGTACTCCGACTCTGGTGTTCTGTACAAGCGAAGGCAAGCCCTAAGGCAAGCCCTCTCAAACACCCGAATCTTTTCCATTAAGCTTGCTCGTACATTGAACCACACGGGGCACCCGAATATCAGCATGGGCCTGATAAGGGCCATGTAGCAGATTACCTTTACCCTCGCATCGAGTTGGCTGCTATAAAACAGTCTCTTTGTAAGGGCAAAAGCGCCTTTGGCTCTGGCCAGAGCAGCGTCTACATTTTTGTCAAAATACAGAAACTGATCTAGCCAGATCCCAAGGTATCTGACTACATTTCGACAGGCAAGAGGCTGTCCGTGTTGTCCAATGATCGAGAACTTTCGCCAATTTTTTCTGGTATCCCTAGAGGCTCTAGACAACGGCGTCCTAAAGAGAATGGTTTCCGACTTCTGAAAGTTGATTTTCAACTTCCAGTCATCGCAAAATCGTCTTATCTTATCGAAATCACGCTGCAAGAGAGTATTAATGACCTCGATTTTTGTACCTGTTCTGTACGCTATCAAATCGTCTGCGTACGCAATAGTATGGGGAAGTGAACCTATCAAGTCGCTTGTATAAATGTTGAATAGGATCGGCGAATTGACCGCGCCTTGCTGAAGACCATTTTTAATTTGAAATATTCCAACAGAAGTCACATCACCATTTTTCACGATGAACTGTCTGTTGGTTAGCATATTATAAAGAATGTACAAGAGTGGTTTACTGATCCCCAGCCTAGTCAGCTTATAGAAAAGACCCTCTAACCATACGGTGTCGAAGGCCTTCTCCAAGTCAACAAGGCAGGCACCAGTGCATTGGTTTTTGCCTTTATTCCATTGGATATCGGACACCAGTTTAGACGCGGCATGTGAGATATCATGTCCCGCCTTAAAACCGAATTGATTATCCGGAACTATATGTTTGTCCTCAACCCACCTAGACAGAGCTGTATTGATTACTCTTTCAAACACCTTACTGATATTCGGAAGGAGACTTATCGAACGGAGATTCGCCGGATTGGATATATCTTTTCCCTTTTTGGGGATAGGTTGAACCACCGCCGTTTTCCAATGCGCTGGATAATGTGCATTATTCATTGCATTATTAAACAGGGTGGTGTAAATGTCCACCGCTTCTAGAGGAAGATGTCGAAGCACGATGTTCGGAATACCATCGGTCCCCACTGATTTCTTAGCCCTGATTGTGTCGAAGATCTCATGGAGCTCTTCCTTCGAAATGAACGGGGGTAGGTCACCCTCTCTGGTAATGACATTATTTGCCATATTTGCTTCGCTGAACCGGGTGAAACCAGAGCCCTCGGATCGCCAGTTCTCTACTTCATTTCGAATGTGGAGGTCGTGCACCAAGACGCGACTGTCCAGGTCATAATTAGGGCCAATGGTATCAGTGGCCTTGTATATTTCCCGGAAAGTCGCCCCTATGGTCTCAACCTTCTCCTGTGGATCCTCGATCACAAAGAAGTCGTCATCATCAGCGGCCTCATTTGGATCAATACCTGCTATTGTCAGTAACCGTTCGTTGTCTGTTGTCCGCGCTATTTTAAGACACTGAAGGTCGTTTTGATGTTTTCTCCGAAATAGTTTGTTTATTTGCGGGAACATATTCGGGTTGCTGGTGTTTACAGCCCGAACCCTGTTGTTCCAATATGAACTTACAGAAATTCTGTAATTCTCTTTTATTAACGTTTGAATATTTTTAATCGACGCCTTCAGTGTCCTAATCTCCGGGTCTTGTCTGTCAGTAAACTGTCTGTACAAGTTTTTGAGTCTTGTCAGAAGTCTACTTTTCTGTCGGTGCAGTGCGTCAATAGTAGGATTGCGGAACAGGTCTTCGTTAGTCCTATGTCGATAGCGCGGTATTGTAGCGTCCATAGTTTGTTTAATTGTCTCGTCCATTTGTTTTAGATACTTGTCGATCTCCTCGTTTGACAAATTCCTATTGGACGGTGGGTGGAGCGTATTCAAGGAGAGTGCTCTTGTCATGGTTGCGGAGAAGCGTGTCCATCGAGTCTTACTGTAGTTGTAAGAATATCTTTGGACAAACTCCTCCAATTCCGCAATTTCGTTGGGAACTGTAATTTCGGTGCTAAAACCGCAATGGTCACTGTCATACACGAATGTGCGCAGACAGTTTAGCGTTTGTAAATTCGTACCTGTCAGTCGTATACGTTCGTCGTAAAGCAGTAGATCCAAATAAGACCCCCCTCTGGGAAACGACGGGTTATCCGTCGCTTTGAGACCGAGTCTGTACATGACATCGTGCTGACCCCACCAATCGAGTAGTAGGTTCCCTCTAGTATTTGGCAAATTATTTCCCCAATCTCTGTGTTTAGCGTTGAAATCCCCGCCGATTACAAAATAATTTTCCCCCGATTCCAGTCTCAGAAGTCGAAAAAGCGTGTCAAGCTCTGTAATAAATAAAGTGGATTGTGAAGTCTCAGGTGCATAAACAGAGGCCAAATACAGCCGCTTTCCACTGCGGAGCGGGATGTAAATGACGACTGCCTCCAACACCCGGAACCTACGCAACACTCCCTTGTACACTCTGTGAAATTTTATACCTTGTTTAATGAAGATCGCGACTCCGCCTCCACGATTGGATCGGGGCCGGTTTCTTCTTCTAACAATATAATTATTGTACTCCAGTTTGTGCTTATCGGTTAGCTTGGTTTCGCTAGCGAAAAGCACATCAGGAGTTTGGTCTTGTAGCAATTTAAACATCGCGGCTCTTCGTTCGATCCTAATCAGTGAATTAACATTCACCGCAAGGACCTTCAAAGATTGCTCCACCATGTGCGTACCCATTACGACATGTGTTGCGTTAGGCCCGGCAGCAGCGCGTAGATCTGGTCCACCCGCTTGGCCTGTTCTTGCACCTGCTTTTGCAGCTGAGCCATCTGCCCTTGGATTGCGAGCAAGATGGCCAGCATGTTGGGTGCAGCTTCCGTTGTTCTCGGCATTGGCGCCGGAGAAGCAACAGTCGCTTGCTGTACCGTAGCCCCCCCACCTGCCGCCATTTGGGCGTAGGAAATTTGGGGCGTGACGGCTTGTGTTTGAAGCCTCACAGGTGAACGTTTGACCTCCACCTTCTGCTGCCGAGCCAGTTTTGCTTTTTTAATGTTAGCGAACTTAGGACAACCCCGATAGTTTGCGGTGTGTCCCACGTTCCCACATAATACGCACGAGAGCTGCGTCCTATCGGATG
Organism: Volucella zonaria; assembly: GCA_963966105.1. NCBI lineage: Eukaryota > Metazoa > Arthropoda > Insecta > Diptera > Syrphidae > Volucella > Volucella zonaria. Next base: position 214,772,650 of record OZ014530.1, read on the forward strand.
CTCCGTCCCTACCCAGAGCACACTCCTCGGAACTGTGGTTCTTTGCGCACTTCACGCATCGAGGCTGCATTTGGCAGTTCGACGCGGCGTGCCCGAACCTCTGGCATCGAACGCATTGTATAACGCCTTCGCTCCTTTTTAATTTTTCCCAGTGAACCACCTGGTAGTCTAGGACATTGATACTCCTTAGACTATCCAGACGGCTTTCGGGACTGAGCTGCACCAGGAAGAACGGCAGACTCCGTTTCTCCCGCCTGGCTCTAGCTGTGGTAAATGGCTTTACCCCCACGAACTTGAGTCCTTCGCACTCCTTCTCTTTAAGCAGTGCCAGGATCTCCTCAGGATCAGAAGACGGTTCCAACCCCTTCAGCAGCATCGATTGCCGCTTTTCACACTTCGGTGTGAATGAGTAGTGCTCCGTCGTCGTTTCCTTTAGGAGCTCTTTCACTTTCGCGAAGCCCTCCACTGTATTACAGTGGATGGCATGGCGATCATTCCCCAATCTCTTAATGTTAAAATTATTACCAATGACCAGCTTACACAGGTCCTTGGTAGCATTTACCTCCAATTTGTAGGTGTTGATAGGAGGCACCTTCTCCTTCTTCTTCTGCTGCTGCTGCTGCCGCTGTTGTTGTTGTTGTTGTTGTTGTTGTTGTTGCTGCTGATGCTGCTGTTGTTGTTGTTGCTGCTGCTGGTTTTGCTGTTGCCGTTTTTGTGGCTGCTGCTGTTTTAGCTGTTGCCGTTGTTGTGACTGCTCTTGTTGTTGCTGCTGCTGTTTCTTAGGCTTTTGTTGTTGTGTTTGCCTTTGAGCAAGCTGCTGTTGTTGGGATTGCTCTTGCTCTCTCTTCCTTCTTATTATTTGTTTCTCTTTTATGGCCAGCACTCTTTGTTGCAGCATTTTAATGCTGCTACTTATGGCCTCCATTTCTTCCTCTTCATCATCAGACTCGCTTGCTGCCAATGAAGCGAAGTTGTTGGTCGTTTGTAGGGTGGGACGTTTTATCAAGTTGGAAGTTGAACTAAGCTTCCTCCTTCTTTTTGTTTTTGGCGTATGGCTCGAACCACTCGAAGCCTCACCTGAGATCATTTCAGCAGGTCCCGCTATAGGCATAGCGGACCGCTCATTACAATCCATCACGTGATAAAACCGGACCACTTATTTTTATTTAAAAATAAATAAATAAATAAAAAAAAAAAAAAAAAAAATCGTCTGGCGACTACCGGGAGTCGAACCCACAACCTTTGCAGTCTCGAGCGAACACACTACCGCTGCGCTGATTGGATCCTAAATCCAAACTGTTAAATTTTTTTGTTAAGCGAAACACTTCTCACTCACAAGTCGTAACACGTCTAAACTCCGCGGAGGTCTATGAACGACTGCGATATACCGAAGCATATCGCACGTTTTGGATGTGCCTAATAAGGCTATTGTCAAATATGGTTTAAAACTTGAATGGAGTGAAAGTGCAATAGAGGTATATATCTGATATTTTCGATGTGATGCGTTAGATTAGATACGTTCTTTTTTTTTTCTTTTTTTGTATGTAGGTTATAAAAAAATCCACAAGGTCACTGAAAGTCTGCGGATGCGTTGTTAATGCTTGGTCTATTTGTTCCGATATTTACGGCCGCTAGGTACTCGTAACTATATACTAATATGACACAAATGTGCCGTATGAAACTGGCTATCCACAGTTTTCTGATGGAGTTCTTCACCACAGATTTCGATGTTTTTTTGTTTTTTCGTAGCACTTTCCAAATGTGTTACAAAACTCGAAGTAAGGAATATTCTTAATGTTATTCTCGATCAGTGACGATAAGACTTGCAATGAATTTCAAAAATGCACAAACACACAGGTCTTGGCTTAAATATTCCATTTTCTTTACTAAAATCTTAGCTTGGTTGGTATAAATGAAGACTGTGTTTATACCAAAAAGTTCCCGGAATTTATTCAGAAAATTAAAAATATGTACAAGTTTATTCATCTAAATCTATATTGTCCCCTTCAAATTAATCCCCATCGACTGCAACACACTTATGCCAGTGCTTGATCCAATCCTCGAAACATTTTTTATATTCGGTTTTCGGTATGTCCATCAGTGCTTCCTGCGATTTTTCCATTACTTCCTCACAGCTGCTGAAACGCGTTCCCCGTAGTGGTTTTTTAACTCGATTGAACAGAAAGAAGTCACCGGGAGCCAAATTAGGTGAATTCGGTGGCTGTTGGATGGTATTTGTTGCATTTTTCGTCAAAAAAATTACGAATAATGATGGCGCTGTGCGACGGTGCGTTATCATGGTGCAAAATCCACGAGTTTTCTGCCCACAATTCTGGTCTCTTTCGGCGAACTGCTTCACGCAAACGTCTCATAACTCCCAAATAATACTCGTACTTTTTGTTTACTGTCTGGCCTTCTGGGAAAAATTCATGATGCACTACACCGTTGGAATCCATGAAAACCGTTAACATTGCCTTCTTTTTTGACTGAAAACGACGTGGTTCTTTTGGTCTCGGCTCATTTGGTGAACGCCATCCACTTGCCTGATGTCTGGATTGCGTGTCGTACTCATAAACCCATGTCTCGTCTCCACTAATGATCCATTTGATGAATGTGGGATCGGATTCAGCCTCACAAATCATCTCTTTTGAAATTGGGGTCTTTTGGCACCAACTTTGCTGCTACACGACGGAAACCCAAATCATTAACCAAAATGTCTTGGACGGATCCATAGGCAATGTTCAAGTCCTCCGCCGCTATCTCTCTGATGGTTAATTTGCGGTTATTGACCAACATTTCTTTTACTTCATCAATGTTTTCGTCGGTTTTCGATGTCAATGTACTGCCACTGCGTTCATTATCTTCGATTGGCTCACGACCACTTTTGAACCGCTCGCGCTCGTGCCACCGGTAAACGACCCTTTTCTCTAGAACATTTCCAATCCGTTTTTTACGCAAAATTTGGTACAAGTTCGTTGTTGCAAATTTAAATCCATTTCTAAAATTGTAAAAAATCGCTAACACACACAAAGATAGATGTACTCTTGGCTACGTAACTTTTGCAAATGTCAAGCTACGATGCTATGATTTAGAGGGAATATCAACAACAGACCTATCAACTTAACAAAAAAAAAACAGAACTCAATGGAAGCGCCACACGGAGGTGTCAGCCGGGAACTTTTTGATCGAGGTGGTATGTCAACGCATTTGCTTATTCTAAGCAACATGTTGCTAGAAAAATGAGGTATTGAGTTGCTAGAAAAGTAACGTATTGAGTTCTAGCAACATGTTGTAAGAAAAGTGACGTGTTGAGTTCTTTGTTGTTAAGAGGCTTTAAAACACATTTAAATGGATGCACACCACAACTTCGTTATGGTCAGGTGGACGAAAATTCTGCTATCAGTGTCTAAGTTCAGCGGTCTATTCTGCTGATGGCGGGATGTTGTGTGTCGCCTTTATACCGTCTGCAGAAAATCTCTACAGCCTTCTGTACTAGTATTCTTAAATTGACACGTTCTGTTTAGATGTTGGAAAAACTTCCGCACATTAATCTTTGAGCGTGTTCTTTTTTTTTCTTCTTCTTCCGGAGAATGTTTTTCCGGTCTCTTTGTTTCTAAAGCTCACGTGTGGATCTCGTCCTACGTTGAAGCGCCGCATGTACGCTTCTTGTTTAGTTGCATGTGCTTGTGGGCATTCTTCAGTGCTTGCCGGCATTCTTCATCAAACCAGGGATTTCTAGATTGTGGTCAGGTGAAAACCCAGCTCGTCAGTTGCGGCGTCTCTGACAGTTGATGCTGGCAACGACACTTGATGCTGGCGGCATAGGAGCTATAGAGAGATGGGATATGCGTTCAGTGAAGTTTCTGGCGATCTCTTGCGATTGCAGTTTTTCTACATTATATCATTTCATAGTAGTACTCGTACTTATTTGTTGTGGCGCTTGGGTAATCCGCATTGGGATTATGGCTGCAACAAGATGATGATCCGAATCAGTGTTGGCTGCCCGGAACATTCGGACGTCCAGAATACCATAGGCATGCCTTATGTCTATCGCAAAATGATTAGTTTGATGATTCGGAGAGCACCATGTCCCCTTGTGTCTTTTAAAATGAGCAAATCGTGTGCTTGCTATAGTAATTCGTCCCGACGCAAAGTCAATAAGCTTAAGACCGTTTGGAGAATTGGTGTGGTGTAGGCTATGCTTACCAACTGTCACACCAAAGATGGCGTTAAAATCGCCTATTACCATGTTAACGTCATACTTCGGATATTGCACATATGTCTTGTCGTGCAGTTTGTAGACACATTTTTTGATGACATGGTCTTTGCCTTCCGTAGTGGCATGGGCGCATATTAGCCTCATGTTATTGAGTTTAGTCTTGATGCGGATTGTCTTAAGACGCTCTCTCACGTGTCGGAGGCTTAAGACTTTTTGCCTAAATCCGCCTGTTTCCTTTCTTTATTTCAATCACCGCAGTATCTATATATCACAGCTTTTCACCCTCCTTCTGCTCGGCCATCCCATCGCACTTCCTGGATGGCGGTGATATCTGGGTGATAATAGCTAAGGTCCTCGGTTTTTTCGGCTGCACGTAGCCTATAAAGGGTCCGAGAATTAGATGTGCGTGACGTTTATTAGGGTCGTCAACATTGAGTCCATTTTTATTCGAGGCCATTACTTTGTGCGCCATATATTTTAATCTCTTCCGTATTGGGTTGTGAGCCTTATGACGGCGTAGGGTAGAATAATGCTACTGGCCATTCAGCCCTTGCCATTTTAGCCTGCATGATTAAGGGTTTACTTATGCAGTTACCAGGGACCATTACTGGAAGTAAAGGCAAGCACTGTGCTACGAACTCGATTGTTGCGCTGACAAGTTATAAGACACTCAGCAGCTTTCCGATCTATCGCCATGCACGCCCTCTCATATGCGGCTACTATGAGGTAGTATGTATCGATTTGGAAATCCTGTGTTTTTGCTTATCTATCGTAGTGGGAAAATTTGATCTATGGTGGGCTTTCCTGGCCTAAAACCATACTGCTAGCGCCTGACCAGTCTGTTGATGACGAGTCTTAGAAGTTCACATAATACATATCTTCACCTGATGATTGACAGCACTCTGGTTGCTCCTTGGTAGTGATGCCACTGACTTCTTTGTTCGATACCGGAAATGACAACGATGGTTTCTTGTGACTGTAACTATTCGGCGTTGAATTCTATCAGAATGGTTTTCTTGTTTTTGGGAATCGGGATCTTGGCTTCAACAAGATAATGGTTCGAGTCGATGTTAGCTGTTTTGAACGTTCGAACATTCAAAACATTAATGGAATGCCTTGCGACGATCGCAATGTTATCAATTTGGTTGATCCTTTATTGAACAGAAGATTAGCTTGAGAGAAGACATTCGTTAGGCATGATTCAACAGTCAGTGCAGCTACATAATCTAGGTATGCCTGAGCATAGACAACATAACTAATGAGAGCGTTAAGTAGTGAGTCGACAAACGTGCATAACATGTGTAGCAACGGAGACTGCACGGCGCATTATGGTCATCGCCTCGTCATCACAGATTTGGTGCAGTCAGCGTCCACAATCAAGGTTCTATTCACTAACATTATTTTTATCCACAAAATTAGTGATGGGGTAGACCCCATGTTTTTTGACCCAGTTACACACGCCGTCAAAAGTTATCGAAAGCATCCCCAATGCCTGTCGATTGCGCCTTAAATTCTGTCCAGCGGATTTCTAAAAATGTTGCATTGTGGACAGAGGATGCATTCGCGAAGCTATTCTGCTCACATGGACCCCGACCATTCTTTCCATGCTCTTCAATATGAAAGAAATCAGGCTTGTAATTCTGAAGCCCTTGGGGAGTTGCTATCTCTTCCGATTATTATTAAATAGGCTACCCATACTGTTCACTAGGGCCTCAGTTTATAAGCCAGTGCCAGTCTAGCTGTTAAGATTCTTTTTAGAGCAGCAGGGCTATATATTTTTCTACCATAACTGGGTATCTACCATCTGTGTCTGACGACTTTAGGCTATCAAGAAAGTAACAGCATGTTGAATAGCCAAATCCGTCACCACAACAGATAAGATATACCAGCTACGGCGCCGTCGGTTATTCAGCTCATTAATAGCTTCGCTAATAGGAGCTAGTTGTGGGCTGGCTTGAGACGGTGGGCCTCTGCTTTCGACTCAGTACAGGTGGCACCAGATTTTCTGAGTGACTCCAGCCTGCTTGTCATCGACAGTTTCGGTCTTTCCCGAAAGTCTTTATAAGAGGCACTCTTCGGAATCCGAATGAGTTTCTTATATTTTATTTCTTCGATCTAAAAAACTCCAGTGTTTCTCCAAATTAGTCCTAAGTGGCTTGCTTAGAAGTTTTCTAGTTGCTTTCGAAAACGCTGCAGATCTGCGTTCCACCCAGAAAGGCTGCCATTCAGACTCTGAACAGCTTCTTCAAGCTCTTGTTTTGTTCAGAGTATAGGTGATGCATTGCCGAGCTCCTCCTAAGATCGTGTTCAACTGGTTTCCCGCGGATTCTTCCTCTTCAACAAGGTCGAGACCTCGCAACCGATTCTGAATTTGATGCGCTCTTGGTCTGACATGAAAACCTCCGATAGTACATCGAGCTAGTCATCTCCTTAGAGTACTTGTTGAGTAGCATTAAGTTGCTCACTTACCATCTAACTTTCGTAACAAATTGAGCTGTTAACAACCAGATCCAGATAGTATGAAATCCAGAAGATAAAGATCTCACGTTGCATTTGCTACTGGCCCAGAAATCATTCCAGCATAGATATGTCCAATCCTCCTGAATTCACAGTATTCAATGTGTTGCCTTTGGTGGTAGCGATAGTACGGAATCATAAGGAGAATTAGCTGACGCCACTATGTCTTTTTGGTATTCTCCGTTCGTTTCGTAGCTTATGCATCTCACAACAAAGTGTTGGCTGGCCAATTACCCAAGTTTAGAGTGAATTCGACACAAAAGCACAAGCTTTCAGTCTTTAAAATCGCTCGCCGATCGGTGTGAAACTGCTTAAAGGTTAGGCCCAAAAAATAGGCTTTTTTATGATTGTTTTTTTCAGGGAAAATATAAAATAAATCGAGTTTACATAGGTAGAAGTTTATTGTACATATGGTTGACTGCAAAACATCATTTTTATAGAATCATTTATTTAAAAATGTGCAGCGTTTCTCAGATGACCACTCTTTTTTGTAAGGGTCTACGGCCGTACCAACAGCTCCTGTAATTTTTTTATTGTGCAACAGCTAGAGAAGTACATACGTAGAATTTTTTGATGTATTGAGTTTTGGCCGAACAGGCAAAGTCAAACTTGAAAAATTCGCTGAAAAATCGCCAAAAAATTGTTAATAACAAATGAACTATGCCATATAAAAAATGAGCTTAGACAATATATTTTTAAAAATCTAGTTCAAATTTGAAGTGAATTGATTGAAAATTGTTCAAGTTATGGGTGCGGCCAACTTGAAAAATGCAGTTTTGCGATGAGCGCGTTTAAAATTTTAAGTTATAGGAAGCCTACCTAGCGGCCTTGTACTATACTTTGAAAAACAAGTACTTCGAGATATTTCCCCGCCATAATCTTTTGGAACTATTGAAAGCAATAAAAAAAATCGGTTTTTAGAAAATCCTTGAATATCCTAACCCCTGAAACATCCGAAGCCAAAGGTACACGCCTTTCCTGGATACTGTAATCAACACGGATATATTTCCAGATGGGGTTGAAATAATGAAACTTAATCTGAATAAATATAAAACACAAGTGGCGCGCCTGCTTCGCTAGCCTGAGAACTGCAAGAGCCTTAATTCCCAGAGATACATATGTATGTATATGAGAGGTCCGTGTGCAATATCGCAGATCTTCCCTTGAATGCAAGCATTCTGTACTGAACTCCCACAGTTGAACGCTGCAGTGTTTATGTTGTTAACCCATTAGTGCCCAGAGCGTTTTCTTTCGCATAAATAGATAAAAATTCCAGGATGACCTTAATTCCTGCTGCAGACATTAATTTTGTTTTCAATTTTTTAAAAGTTATCATATATCATTGATTTTACCTGTTGCATATATGCAACAGTGGGCAATATTCAATACTAAATATAAAATTGTTAGAAACAAAAGATAAATAATTATCGTTAGTAAGTAAATGCTTAAATTTTGAGTTTTTTGTAATATTTATTGTAAAGTATATAAAATATAGAGAACATATTAAGAAACTAAATTCATTCTAAAAACAAAGGAAAAGTCAAATCCACAAAACATATTAAATACATAAAACATTTAAAATACCTAGTATTTCAGTCTGATTGAATAAAATGACACTTCAATTTACACTTTATGCACAAACCAACGTCACATTTGTTGCACATAGTTTTCACAATTGATGAACAAAATTCATATGCACATCGTCGTCTTTTGTTGTTAGGTATTTCAACAAGGAAATGGCCAATATTGTCATACCGAAGAGAGTATTCATCAACTTGTTGCGGGCGACGGTATCCTTGTGGCGGTCGTACGGTGCCATATGCATGACAGTAATGCAACGCTATTTTCCTGCGAAATTGTAACTAGGTTAATGAACCGCCTCCATTCCTGTGCAATATCCATGCCTTTTTTATTGACGCATCTACCAGCCACGTAAAAATAGAATACCACCATTTTTTTCCTCGAGCACCTATCCTGTAGTTATTGATATTCTTGTCCATACGATTAGTACCTCCCATACATTGATTATATTGGGTCTATAACTTAATTCGTGCGGTTTGCTAAGCGATGGCGTAACTTGTATTATTCCATTGTTATTATTCCATTGGAACATGCGTTGGAAACCTACTGTCATTGTACGTCATTTCAGTATATGTCATTCATTTGAAGCGTAAACAACAATAATTTTTTTTCACTCAAATATGTCGAACTTTGTGCCTGAAAAAGTGTTTTTGCGGGGAGTTCTTCTTCATTACTTTAATATGAAGAAAACTGCTGCCGAAAGTCATCGTATTTTGGTGGAAGTTTATGGTGAACATGAGCTAGCTGAGCGAACGTGCCAAAAGTGTTTTGCACGATTTAAAAGTGGTGATTTTGGCTTGGAAGACGATGAACGTCCTGGGCAGCCAAAAAAGTTTGAAGATGAAGAACTGGCAGCATTACTCTATGAAGATTGTTGCCAAATACAAGAAGAGCTCGCAGAATCTTTGGGTGTCACTCAAGCAGGTATGTGGAAAGCAAGGAAATTGGGTTCCACATGAACTCAAGCCGAGAGACGTCGAAAGGCGGGTTTGCATGTCCGAAATACTGCTGGAACGCCACAAAAGGAAGTCATTTTTGCATCGGATTGTTACTGGTGATGAAAAATGGATCCATTGCGACAAGCCCAAGTGCAAAAAATCATATGTGAAACCCGGCCAACCAGCCAAATCAACGGCAAAGCCGAATATCCATGGCGCGAAGGTAATGCTCTGTATTTGGTAGGATCAGATGGGTGTGCTGTATTACGAGCTGCTAAAACCGGATAAAACCATCGATGGACAACGCTACGGAACACAATTCATCCGTTTGAAGAGAGCAGTGGCCAAAAAACGCCCGGAATATGCGACCAGACACGAGGCAATAATTTTCCATCATGACAACGCTCGGCCCCACGTTGCTATTCCGGTTAAGAACTATTTGGAAAACAGTGGATGGGAAGTCTTACCCCACCCGCCTTATAGCCCAGACCTTGCCCCTTCTGACTACCATTTGTTTCGGTCGATGCAGAACGCCCTCACTGAAATACGGTTCACATCAAAGCAGCATATCAAAAATTGGCTTGATTCATTCTTGGCTGCCAAGCCGGCGCAGTTCTTTTGGGACGGGATCCACAAATTGCCAGAAAGATGGGAAAAAGTCATAGCTTCAGATGGGTAATATTTTGAATAATACTATTGTAGGATAGGCGAGCGAGTCAAATGAAACAACTTGAGAGGAGATGTGCTACTTACGACAGTTTATTGAGAAGAAGGAAAATTGACATGACGGGTTGTATTTATACTTTCATATGAAGCGGTACGCTTATGTAAAAGAAATAAGAAAGTGTGAGCATCATACGATATGACAATAGTTTCTTACTTTCGGTTAACATTTACTTCTGACAATCTTAAGTATGTGTTATACGAGAACACTTACAGTAGTGTACAAAAAAAATGCCTACAACTCGGCCATTCTGACCGCATAATCGACCCGATTACAATATCTTTTCTATACATAATTTTCATAAAACTTTTTTTCTTAAGATACATTACATTTTGTTTAATACATATTTTACAATAATCTTCTTTACCTAAGAGTAATTTCTTATTGAAACTTTAAAGGTAAACATTTAGTTGATATTTTTAATATTACAAATGATTGTTGATACATATGAAAAGTTATATAACTATTACATTGAAAACAATTAATCGTTCTTACTGAATTTGTCATCTCATGAATTTTTTGAAATTTAGAAATTTTAAGTCGAATATCTTTGAAATACAAAACAAATAAAGTTAAGATACATTATTAATTATACCGTTTCAAACATTGAAAGAAATATCCATCGACATTTTGGCAGGTACAAACAAATATATATTTTTTTTTTAATTAAACAGCTGTTCTTTCAGGTGATCGTTATTCAAATGTGATTGTTGTCGTCGGTTCTATAAGTATTATTTATTCCTTTGTCGTTTTCACCAGTCTTTAAATCAGCTTCTGGCATCGCATATAACCTCATATTGTTCGGAGAACATACACCTTTGTATGGCAATTTTGTTAATTGCAATCCGTCAATATCACCTATAATATACCTGTCATTCCTCAAGACCTTTTTCACCTCGTATGGCCCCCGAAACTTGGCCAAAAGTTTTTTGCCTACGCCTGGTGTTGTATCTACGTTTTTGATCATGACATAGTCTCCTGGTTTATAAGCTGTTGGATTTTTATGACGGCTATCATAATATCTTTTATTCTTCAGTTGCTCTTTCTCAATTTTTCCCTGAGCTTCTTCCCTAATTTTATCTAGACTAACTTCTTCAGAATCAACGTTGTTCGCTAAAAACTCTTTCACCTTGTCGCAGATTTTTCCCTTCTGATCCCTACCAAATAGCAAACTACTGGGTGTAAAACCTGTGCTACGATTCACACTGTTGTTTATAGCAAACTCAACTTTTATTAAGTTTTTGTCCCAATTACTTGTGGTAAACGACTCGCATTGTTTTGCAAGCATTGGTGTTATCACTCTATTCAGCCGCTCAACTTGACCATTAGATTGCGGTGAATGGGTTGCTACCTTGACGTGCTGTATGTTGTTGTCCTTTAAAAACTCTGCAAACTCGTTTGACGTGTAACAAGATCCACGGTCAGAAACTATTCGGTTAGGTCTAGAGTAATTTGCGAAATAGGTTTTCAAACATTCTATAGCTTCCTTACTCGAAGTGGTTTTAGTTGGATACAGCTTGGAAAATTTGGTGAAACCATCTACAACCACTAAAATGTGCTTTTTGTTGCAATGAGATGAAGGAAAAGGGCCTAGATGGTCGACATGAAGCGTATCGAATGGGATCTTTCCTTTTGGAATTGGATGTAAGATTCCTTCTGATTTACCAGAGTCCGGTGAAAAATAAATGCATTTAAGACAGCCTTTAATAACTTTTCTAATCTTCTCCTTCATGTTTGGAAACCAATAAGTCCCGGATAAATGTTCAAAGCATTTGTCTACACCCAGATGACAAAGTGACTCATGATGAATTCTAACAACCTGATCTTCCATGTTAAATGGGACATAAAAAACAATCTTGCCTTTAACTTTTCGATAAATTAGTCCATCAACCATTTCATAGTGTGGACTTTCGGAAGTACTCAACCCTTCCGCAATTGCAACTATCTTTGGATCATGTTTTTGTGCGGCGGCTAGAACAAATTCAAACGATTCGTCCTCCACATACAAAATGTTGAAAGATCGACTTAAAGAATCAACGTGTGACATCCGATCGCTTTTCCTGTGCTCAACTGAATAATCATAGGATTGTAACTCCAACGCCCATCTTGATATTCGCGGATTCAATGTTTTTTTGTTAAGCGTCAGGACAAGAGCTTGGCAATCCGTGACGATCTTAAATGGAATACCTAGTAAATATATACGAAACCGCCTCAAAGCATAGACTATGGATAAGGTCTCAAGTTCATAGCTATGGAATTTATTTTCAGTTTCACTAGCTCGCTTCGAGAAATAAAACACCGGATGAAACTTGGCATTGCTCTGTTTCTGCAGTAGGACTGCACCAAATCCATGCGAGCTGGCATCGCAGTGGAGTTCTGTTGGATTATTAGGGCTATAAATTGATAGAACAGGTGCTGAAATCAATTTGGTTTTCAACAAATTAAAGACTTCTATTTCCTTAAGACCAAATGTGAACGGAGTGTCTTTCCTCAATAAATCATACAGAGGCTTTGCGATGTTAGCAAATTGGTGTATAAACTTCCTAAAGTAGGAGCAAAGTCCAAGGAAGCTATGGATGTCTTTAGTTGAAGTAGGTAGCGGAAAGTTCTTAATAGCCGAAAGATTAACCTCATTCGGACTAATACCGGCTTCGTTTATTTTATAGCCCAAGTACGTGATCTCACTTTTTAAAAAAACACACTTGTCTAATCGAAGGTTTAAGCCTTTGCTAACGACGATACTAATTACTTCCTTAAGAATATCTAGGTGTTCTTCTAAAGTTTCCGTCGCTATAAGAAGGTCATCTAAATAAGTCAAGATCTTCGATTGCAATATCAATTTACCAAATATGTGCTTTATATAACGCTCGAAAACAGACGGAGCGTTCTTAAGCCCAAACGGCATTTTGGTAAATTCATACTGTCCATTCGGTGTAATGAACGACGTGAATTTCATTGACTCTTCCTCAAGTGGCACATGGTAAAAACCGTTTTTTAAATCCAACGTGGTGTAATATTTCTTATCTTTTAACCGGTCTATGTTATCCTCGATTAAAGGCAGGGGATAGTTATCGCGAAGAGTAATTTTGTTAAGCTCCCTGAAGTCTACGCATAGCCTAAGCTCCTTATTTTTCTTCTCGACGAGAACAATAGGTGAAGCATATTCTGAATTAGACTCACGTATTATACCTTGGCTTAATAAATCATTAAGAATCTTCTCTAACTCGATTTTATGCGAATATGGCAACCTTCGCGGTGAACTATGAAATGGAGCATCCTTACACAACACTATCTTCATTTTGAACTGACTCTCTACAGGAATATGTTCTCTAACAGATTCACAAAAAGCTGGTTTGACTATTCTTTTCACACTTTCTTGAATATTTATTGGAATGTTTGGATTTACTTTTATATCAAAATCGTTGTTTTCATAAACATTAATGTTCAAAATTTGTTCTACAAACAAAGATTCTTCACAAGACGTACTTACATAATCAACTTGCGAACTGCGAAACTGACTTAAAGATGATGACGACAAATCCTTTCCATTTGCAAGCGTTTCTGCAGAACTACTTGATGACGGCAATAATGAACTTGAAGAACGATTACACCTGTCGCTGCTTGTCACTGGCAAAATACGATCTTGTTTTTCATCACTCTTGTCTGCTTTCTTTAAAACCATGCCAATCCTGTCGATGAAATTTCTCCCCAAAACGATTGGATAACTCATTGACTGATTTTTCACTACAAGTAAATATAAATTAGTTTTATTGTTATCAAAAAATATACGTGAATTGACACTTCCCAACACTTGAAGCGGGCTGTTGTTTACTCCACTGTATGTATGACTGTCTTCATCCAATGGTGAAATCATAGTCTGCGGCAGGAACTTTTCTTGCACAAAGCTTATCGGACTCCCTGAGTCCAAGAGCGACGTCAAAGTACATGGACATTCGGAATGTCCATCGGTGAATATGTAGGAAATTTCTTTTTCAAAATGATTAGAAATTGGGCTACACTTTGGCATGATGCGACCGGTACTGCGCTTAGACACGTTGTTGATGTTTTCTGCATGGATGTTGTTTACATTTAAAACGTCTTCGTTGTTATCAGCGCTGCTTAGCTGTGGGTGATGACTGCTGTTGTTGCTTTCACTGACAATCAAAACTGGTTTATTGCTGGAGCAATTTTTGGCTATGTGCCCACGAACACCACATTTAAAACACGTGAACTCTTTTTTTGCACATGACACATTGGCGGGTGCATTACTGGTGTATTCTTTTTTCTTGAATGCATTATTCTTTTGCTTATTTCGGCTGCTGTTGTGAAACTGGGATGTGCTTGATTTAAGCGGGAAATGATCGCGACTGTTGAGTTTGTACTTTTCGTATTTTCTTAGTGCTATTTTTAGCTGATCGATGTTGTTTGCGTTATACAGCATGCTCTTATTGAGTTCGGAATCTGGAATGCCCTTGATTATAAATTGAATCAAATCTTCTTCTTCTATGGGGTTATGGGATGCGATTTCCTGCATGCTGAGCACATATTGCTGCAATGTCTCCTCACGCCGTCTTTTCCTTGCACTTAGCTCACTAAAAATATCCGCTTTCGTAACAGTGCGCTTAAACTCACCCAAAAGTGCATCTCTGAGATCTGTCCATTTTCGTATTTTCAAAGATCTTACGAAAAGCCTTGCTGTTCCACCAAGGAGCCTCTTTCCGAAAATGAACTTGGTTCGATCGTTGAGTTGAAGGCTTTCGGCGTTCTCCTCGAACTGTTCTACCCAATGAACAATGGGAAAGTTGTCATCCCCAGTAAATGGACACAATAAGTCTTCCATGTCCTTGAAGTTTTGCGAAACATGTGATCTCTGACTGTGATTTTCTTCATTATCCTCCATTTGCAGCTCTTTCAGTCGTCGCTTCAGTGAAATGATTTCCTCCCTCTTTCTGCATGCTTCTCGTAGCTTATTAAGCTCCTCATCAACGTCGTTGCGTAGTGCATGTACAGGTGATTCGTACCGCGTTTCTTCCTCTGACTCGTTTTCGGTGGATGAATCTGCGTTATTTTGCTCACCATCGGCCATAAAATCCTGCGCGAGTTTTTCCAGATTCTCGTCCGTATAGGATTCGACTGCTTTTTCGACCCGTAGTTTTAACACCGCTTTAGTTCCATCAGTTTTCAAACCCAGCGATCGTAAAATATTTTTTAGGATGGGTACCGTCGCTTTATCAACTAATTGTTTAAACAATTCTGACATTTTTGAAGCACTAAAACAAATACTTTGAACTCAGATAAAGTTAAACGGTATCCCACTTCTGAATTTTGTAGGATAGGCGAGCGAGTCAAATGAAACAACTTGAGAGGAGATGTGCTACTTACGACAGTTTATTGAGAAGAAGGAAAATTGACATGACGGGTTGTATTTATACTTTCATATGAAGCGGTACGCTTATGTAAAAGAAATAAGAAAGTGTGAGCATCATACGATATGACAATAGTTTCTTACTTTCGGTTAACATTTACTTCTGACAATCTTAAGTATGTGTTATACGAGAACACTTACAGTAGTGTACAAAAAAAATGCCTACACTATTGTACACGGTTTTCTTAAATAAGCGTTCAAATTTTGAAAAAAAAAAACCGCATGAATTATATATGAGTTATATACTCAATACTTTGCAATGGAATTTGATCGTGGCACTGAAATACGCTGACGTTGTATTTTAGAATATCGTTGTACCTTTCCTATAGGATTTCTGCCAAATAGAGTTGAAGCTATAGCAACAACAGAGTTGTGAATCCATTTTGTAATTATAATACAATATTACTATCGCTTATTTTACTGCTGACTACAAAACCTCTAACCTCTTTCTTCAACTCTTTTTTCAATGGCGATGGAGACGATTTTGGTATCATATTTTCCCGACTAGTACCGGTACCGTGATAGCCCCTCTGACGGAGACCTATAAGAGCGCTAACTGAAGTAACATCAAATTGGTCAATCATGTCGAATAGAGGTGAAATATTTTTACCATAATTAGACTGATAAGCTTTGTTTAAGCGAGGATTATTTCCTTGATACATACCAAAATTTACAAGGTAAACTAAATGTGTATTCAAGCACCACATTTTAAATCCAAAGCGTAGTGGCTGACCAAAATATTGTATCATGGATTTATCGTACGATAAGTCTTGCTCTGGACAAAATTTTTTTAAAACTCTATCTTTTAAAGCATCAGTCAATGGTCGCAACTTCCAAATACTGTCCTCTAAATTTGGTTTTGAATTATCTGTGAAGTGTAGATAGCGGGATATTACATCAAAACGATTTGTTCTCATAACATTTGAAACTAATTCATTTTTGAAATCAGCCTCATTTGACCAATAACTATGTTTTGACGGTGTAAAATTCTAGCCCATTATAATTAGAATTGCAATAAAGACACGTAGTAATTGACTAAATTCTATATAGTTAGGCTCGGGAAAAAGAGGTTTTTCTTCCTGGTCATTGTCTTCAACCCAAACAAAAGAACTTTGAACAGACTTTTTTGAAAGTTTTTTTGATGAAGGCTTTTTCGTTTTTCCATTTTTTTTTGGTGAAATGACTGTCTTTGTGGATGTTGATGAGTGTGCTTGAGAATCCTGTACAAGCGGTGCATTGTGTTGGGTTCCTGGATCAATATCAGAAATATCCCGTGAAGATTTAAGTTGAATGCGGCTCAATATACAACTTTTCAATTTTACAATCATCTTCTTCGTCAGATTGCAAAGACTCCAGAAAATTAATTGCATCTTCGGTAGTACGGAAACTAAATTACACAAAAAAAATACCACAGATATATTATAGAATAGCCCAGTGTTGCATTTATGCAATACTCACATTTGGTTGAAATTTATTTCAAAATTTAATGAACTATTACACAGAATCGAGATTCATTACGAAAAGCAATCAATATACAATAACTGTACTAAATAACTCGCCGCTGTGAAACAAAGTAAAGAAATTATTGAAATACTTACTATTCGCATCTCGACATGTTTACTTTTTTTTTCTCCACAAGGACACAGATGTTCAATAAGCGACTTATCATTCCGAACACTCGCATAGTTTTGTACTTCTTATCTCTTTATTTTTGATCGCTACAGATGTTACTAGTCACAGAAACTGGTTTTACACGTTTCACTCCTAGAACAGGATCAAAATCCTTTATCAAAGTTTACGAATGTAGCGTTGCTCATACGCAACAGTGGTCATTAATGGGTTAAACTCCTGTCATTTTCAGTCTTCGCAATTCGAAACGTAAGTGATGTGATGTGCGACCTTCCTATAGTTAAGCCGGTCTCGTCCTTGTTCAGGTTTCGTAGTTTTTTGGCAATGAATTTTCCGTGACATCCAAAATCGATCCACCTCAATCCAATATTTGCTTACTCAAGAGCCGGTTTCATCCGGTGGTGGTTTTGCTTTTGCCAATTAGTTTGACCTCTTCGTCTCATTTCCATCCACTGCAACTGCGGAGCTTTGGCATCATGCGCTGTTTGCAGAAAGAATGCCAGAAGCTTTCTTCCCATTGGCCTTGCTCGAGACGGAAGGAAAGGATGTAGTCTCTCCTACCAGAGCTTGATCAGTTTTCATTTTTGTTATTTCCCCAACCACACATATATTTCAATGAAGCTTAAACGGAATCGGCTAAGCCGCTCCGGGACTTAATTGTTAGATGTCAGTTCAATTACTTAAAACTTTAATTTAGTTGCGCAAATTACTGACTGCTGAACGATAAAAAAAACTATTGAAACTAAACCCATTTAAGGTGCATCAACATTTTCCATCAAATTTCCAATTTTTTAGCAAGTGGGGGTATATTTAATAATTTTGTTCAAAACCTGACGCCTTTAAGTGTAACATAACAGTCTTTGAAAAGTACACGCGCTTTTGTTTATTTCTACCAGTTATTTGTGTTTCATGAAATTATATTAGCACTGAAAGAAGATAGCCCAATTATTTCTGCAGATTGTATTTAACACACCACCTGACAATGTCGATTTAAGTAATGAAGACAGTGGAAGTGAGGATGTAGGAGATATTAGGAACCTCGCTCGTCGACAATTGTTGGCTGAAGCCAAGGTACGATGCCAGGTTCCATCAACTGAAGGAGTCTTGGAAACCGTTGAAGGAATTCCATTCCTAGATCAGGATGAACAAGAGGAACCTACATACAAACCCCTTTGGATGAATCACCTATAAAGAAAACTAAGTCTGCCATTATAAGGAAATGGAAACAAAAGGATATTACTTCAAAGCCTGAAATGGAGTCAACTGTACCCGACTTTGTTCTAGATTTAGAATTTTTCAAGATGTTTTTTGACGATAAAGTTTACGAACTGTTGCGCTCTGGAACAGAAAAAAATGCTATTGCTAAAGAACAAGTCAATTTCCGAATAACTGCAGAAGAAGTAAAGAATTTTGTGGGGATCTTACTTTTATCGGGTTACAATAGAACATCGCGTTACAGATTGTACTGGGATAAGAGCATTGATACTCACCATCCAGGAGTTGCCTCATGCATGACTCGTAATCGATTTGAAGAGCTCTTACGTTATTTTCATGCAAGTGATAACAGCTGTCTTCCACCGACTGATAAGTTTGGAAAACTTAGACCTCTGTGGGATATGATGAATGACAGATGGTTGAAGTTTTTTCCCGGAGACAAAAATTTATCAATTGATGAGTCAAATGTGCTTTATTTCAGAAAACATGCAATTAAGCAGCACATACACGGTAAACCAAGCCGTTTTGGTTATCAAATCTTGTCACTATGCACTCGATTGGGCTAGCTTTACGCCTACTTGATGAAGTGAAGAAGATAGGTCATGAAGCCACCGGAACTCTTCGTGCCAATAGAGTTGAAGGTGCTCCGCTCAAAAATGTAAAAGAAATGAAAAGGACTCCAAGGAGTTTCTACCACCATGTAACGGATACAGCTTCCAACGTAAGCCTAGTATGCTACAATGATAACAACATTGCGACTATAGCTTCAACCGAAAGTAGCGTTTTTCCCCACTTGGAGATGGAGCAACAACAAACGAGTCGACGTCGACCAACCTCATTGCTACCAAAAATACAACAAGTTTATGGGTGGAGTGGACAGACTTGACCAAAATGTTGGAAAGTATAGAATCGCGATTAGACTGAAGAGATGGTATTGGAAAATGACGATGTTTCCCATTAACGTGTGTGTGAATAACGCGTTTCAATTGTACCGACTCTCGCCAGCAGGACAAGCTAAAGATTCTCACGACCTTCACAAGATACATACTCGTAGTTCAAACGTATTTGATACTTGGTAAAGTTTCTTCCCTTCCAAATCGAATTCGACTCAAGTCGCCTATGACTACCAAGAAAGAACTACCTGATTCAATAAGACTGGTTGATAGAGGGCATTACATTATCAGAAACGCAACTCAATTTCGATGTCGTCAATGCCATAAAAATATAAAGTTTAAATGCATGAAATGTGGAGTTGGTTTGCATCAACACTGTTCTCAAACTTTTCATACTACAAAATAATTTTTTTTCACTTTTTGTTTCATAAATTCGTATATGTACTTAATTAAATGAATTGTTTATCAAGTCTTAATTTTTTTTAATGTTTTTCCATAGTTTATTTAATAGAAAATAAATATAAAAAAAACAGCTTCAATTATTTGCATACAAATACCATAGGCATATTCTCCCAACGCCCCATTTAAAGTGCGGACCTGAAACTCAGCTTGTATAAAATACAGATTTACAAAACGATAACCTTTATCTCTTTTAGAAGGTTTTTCTTATATATTGATAAAAAAAATATTGAAACTTTATGATTTTAATATTGTACTTTGGGATAATATGGGTTAAGTTCTTGGATTGAAAACATACTGCAACTGACTAATAAATTAATTGATTAGCCCACAATAATGGCAGTTGTTAGTTTTTAGATCTTGACATCGAAGCTACTTACTTTCTTACTTTTCCAATCAGATAATCTCCTCACTTTAATTTGCCGTACTCGTATCTTTTCTCTCGGCTATTTCCTATTTCAAAATTTACTGAGTCGCACATGCAAAGATATTGAACTTGTGTTTCTCCATAGATATCGGTTTGAATCCGCTGGCTTGCCATAAGCAGGAGAAAGTTAAACCCAATTACTGTAATACTAATAGAAATAGCTTCTTCTAGTTTGAGCATTTAAAAAAATTTAAAATAAAAAGCCTGACTCTCATTATCCCGGTAAAATAATTTTGCGAAATAAGCGTACTATGTACAATACTAATTAAAATTCACAAGTCCTTCTACTCAAAGCATTTTCACAATTTTGGCTCCGAATTCCCTGAACCCGTAAGTATATGCAAATCCAATTCCCCATGCTATGAAAACAGCTCCAAAACATCTTCACAAAAACAAACTGCTTATCGTAAAAGTTCTCCCCAGATAATACGTTCACGTCAATAATCTATCTCTAATGAAGTCATTAAAACCCAGATGCAAAAAAAAAGGAGCACAAACTACATACCCAAGGGATGGTTTAGATATCCATTTTCAATTAATTTTCATCACCGCTCTACATGCTCATTTGGGGATATACGAGTACATACAATACATAGAGTTTCATATTCTAACTAAAGAACATCAACTACGTGACTGAATGTTCGCGCCATGATTCTATCACACGAGCGTAGGTACTCCTTATCATTCATCTCATTGTGGGATTTTATTCAACTATTGGTTTTCTCTACGTTCGAATCGTCATGTTACCAGTGTTAGGATGCCTTCGCGTAAATGTCCTGGTAATTTGGTACCGGGGTCCTTGTGATGCGCACAGTTATTGGTGCAAATTGCTGTTTCAGCCCGAAACGCTACACTATTTGCATACATACACAATATTTTCCGTATATTGAACGCTTTTGAATATCACGTTATTTGCGTTTATTACGAATACTATTTATCATGCTCGTACTCGTATATCCCTGAAGATCTCAACTTTCGCTTCCTTTTTCACTTTTCAAAGTAGAGATGAAGCACAATGTGCAACATGACTTGAATGGAACTTCCAACTCTACGTGCCAGTGGATCAAATAAAATGTCCTTCGCTCCATAAGAACTTTTCTTTGAAAGTAGTGTACTCCTAAGTATAAAAATCTGAAAATGTTTTTTTCTGAACACTTGTACTGATCTGGTAATTAAAGCGGCTAAGGGGCAGTTGAAACATGCCGAGTTCATTAACTCTTCAGCTAAAGTTCACTTGGACGCATGTCCGAAGAAGTATGGAACTATTCCAGGGCCAATATTTGGCGAAGAATTATAGTAAAAAAGAGACGAAGAGGAAAGTAACAGCAAGGATTTGCGAAGAAGAAGAATGTGAGAAAAAAAACAGCACAGGATGGAATTTCCTTCTTGACTTTCATGTTTTGGACTCCACATTGAACATTATCGTCCTTGTGAGGGGTTTGGTGTTTTACTAGAAAGAAGAGTGAATCTACACCATCTAACATGACCTAAGTCAACACAATCGAAATTCACTTCGCAACATGGAAGCACTCATTGCCCTTCGCCCCTCGCCCCTCGACCAACTCATATAATCTAGATCCCTTCTTGTTTGCTTACGCTTCGAGGAGTTTGGACAAGAAGTAAATTGCAAACAAGTCTGGATGTATGTACGTACAACTAGACAGTGGGGTTAACAAGAGAGGACACTGACTGGATAACACCATGCAATTGCTGAGTATCAGCATCATCAGTACGAGTATTTTCGGCTATTTTTTTTATTTTCTCTATTTCATTCCTATTTTAAACTTAGATTATTTAGAATTTTATAAAGTGTGACTTTTCATAAAAAAACGTGTTTCCATTTCAACCGAATCAAACTATTCAAAATCTCACGTAGCGGGGCAACAAATGTGTTGTGTAACTGGTTTAATGTCTTTTTTTTCTTACTTCCTTATTAAACGTTATTACACAAATTAAAATAACATTATAAAAAAATAAATAAGAATAATTACTGACATTCATATTGGATTGTGAAATAAAATAGTAACAGTGTCACTTCATAGCAAAAATTAAAACTAACAAAAAGTTAAAAAAATGTTATGAAAAGTGGGGTATTCAGTACTAATTTGTAAATTATTTTAAGCACAGTGACCGACAACATCGATTTCGATTGTTTTTTCTGCTCTCTCAAAGTTGTTAGCTTACTTCTCTCCCGCGTTTTTCCTCTTGCATTCGTTTCGCTTCGTTTCCCTCGTATGTGATTCAATTGGCCTCAGGGCCAAAAGTGCTCTCGGGGAATCGGTTCGCTGATTTAGATCTGCCCACCGACCCGTTTAATAAAAGACAAAAAAAGAACTTAATTCGTTTTTTTTTTTTTTAAATTTGAACGTTTATTTAAGAAAAACGTGTACAATAGTATTATTCAAAGTATTCCCCTTTAGAAGCTATGACTTTTTCCTATCTTTCTGGCAATTTGTGGATCCTATCCCAAAAGAACTGCGCCGGCTTGGCAGCCAAGAATGAATCAAGCCAATTTTTGATATTCTGCTTTGATGTGAACCGTATTTCAGTGAGGGCGTTCTGCATCGACCGGAACAAATGGTAGTCAGAAGGGGCAAGATCTGGGCTATAAGGCGGGATGGGTAAGACTTCCCATCCACTGTTTTCCAAATAGTTCTTAACCGGAATAGCAACGTGGGGCCGAGCGTTGTCATGATGGAAAATTATTGCCTCGTGTCTGGTCGCATATTCCGGGCGTTTTTTGGCCACTGCTCTCTTCAAACGGATGAATTGTGTTCCGTAGCGTTGTCCATCGATGGTTTTATCCGGTTTTAGCAGCTCATAATACAGCACACTCATCTGATCCCACCAAATACAGGGCATTACCTTCGCATCATGGATATTCGGCTTTGCCGTTGATTTGGCTGGTTTGCCGGGTTTCACATATGATTTTTTGCACTTGGGCTTGTCGTAATGGATCCATTTTTCATCACCAGTAATAATCCGATGCAAAAATGACTTCCTTTTGTGGCGTTCCAGCAGTGTTTCGGACATGCAAAACCGCCTTTAGACGTCTCTCGGCTTGAGTTCATGTGGAACCCAATTTCCTTGCTTTTGAATATATCCAGCTGCTTTTAAACGTTTTCAAATGGCTGCTTGAGTGACACCCAAAGATTCTGCGAGCTCTTCTTGTGTTTGGCAACAATCTTCATAGAGTAATGCTTCCAGTTCTTCATCTTCAAACTTTTTTGGCTGACAAGGAGTCAGTCATCGTCTTCCAAGCCAAAATCACCATTTTTAAATCGTGCAAACCACTTTTGGCACGTTCGCTCAGCTAGCGCATATTCACCATTTTTTTTTTTATAATTTACGCGCGCCTAAGGGAGTTATGATACCCTTTTACTGTTGCCATGGCGCGGGCGGGAAGATAGAAGGAGGAGAAAGGAAAGGATTGTTGTGATTTAGTGGTTTGTAACTCATTTGTATTTGGTTTCGATATTGACTCTCCCAAACATCGCCATCTCTTACCAAACCGCTAAGTTATAGACCCAACAGTTAAAGGCTTAATGGGTAATGTCATAGAGAGAAAATGAAAAGGAAATATAAATTAACATTAATAGCAACATATCAGCAAATTAGAACATATGCATATGTATAAAAATAAATGAACAATTAAATAAATAAATAAATAAACAAATAATAGATAAATAGTTATGCAAACATGTATTTGAAAAACAAGTAACGAAAATAACAAATTGACAATACAGTTTCATATCGACAATGACTTGATTAAAGGGTTTTCGGAAGAAAGACATTTTTGAAAGAATTTTTATTGACAATGTCAACTTTTCTTGCAACAGGAAGCACTCTGGCTTTTTCATGGAGCTCGAGGGTTGAATAAAACCATGGAAGATTTAGCATCATTTTCAGAACTTTATTTTGTGCAATTTGTAGTTTCTTTATATGCATCTGAGCACAATTACCCCACACAGGTGACGCGTATAAAATCATAGCTTGAAATACCACATTAAATATGATAATTTTGTTTTCATTACTAACATAAGTAAGGATTTTCGATTTATCAGAGGGTATAACATTTTGGTGGAAATGTTCATTTTATTATTTACGTTAGCTGTATGAATTTTAAACGTTACTGTTTTATCTAAGCTAACTCCAGGATACTTAACTGTATCGACCCAATTGATTTCTGTATTACTCGTATCAAGCACCAGATTTTTGCGAGGTAAAAAATTATTCTTTCTTTTTCTCGTAAAAAAAATAGATTGAGTTTTGTCAGCATTCATTTTGACTTTCCAGTGCTTGTAGTACTCAAATATAATACCTAGTGCTCTTTGTAGATTTGTCTCTATGAACCCCCCTAATTCATGTGAGGAAAATATTGCTATGTCATCGGCATACATGGCATATTTACATGCGGGCAAGTCAGGGAAATCAGCTGTAAAAATATTATATAATGTAGGAGCCAGTACTGATCCTTGGGGGACACCTGCTGGTATCGTTCTTCTTGAAGAAAAAACATTATTTGTGTATACTGTAAAATACCTATTTGTTAGGAAACTTTGGATTAGTTTGATTAGATATGGGGGACACCTGAATCTAATTAATTTATATATTAGCCCATCGTGCCACACTAAATCGAAGGCTTTCTCGATATCAAGAAGCACTAGCCCTGTGGATTGATTAGAAGATAAGCTTTTAATATGGTTACAAATTCTAAGCACTTAATGAGAGGTGCTGTGATTTTTCCTGAAACCAAATTGTTCCAATGGTAAAATATCATGCATGAAGAGAAAATGTTGTATTTTTGTTTTTATTACTTTTTCAAGTAGTTTATTGCAACTACTAAGTAGGCTTATTGGTCTATAGCTTTTAGCAGTATTTGGGCTTTTCGATTTATCAGAGATGTATGTTAAATATTAATAACCATTTTTGGGTAGTTGCTTAAGTATTTGATTATTTATCTTATCGAGTCCTGGCTATTATAGTACTCGTAATAGCAAATCAGCTATATAAAATTCAAGATCGTCTTATAACATATGATTAGTTTATCAATGAGAGTGCTCACACCGCTTCTACTGAATTCTTTTATTGTATCTTCAACTGTTGCGTCTAATGGTGAAGTGAGTGCTACAGGTGCGCTGTGGTTAATTAAGAAAGTATCGGCCAAGTGTTCAGATTTATTTTCAGGGGTAAAGCAGATTTGACCCGCATATTCTAAAAATGGAATTTGTTTATTTTTATTTTTTAGAATTTTGGCAATGTTCCAGAAAGGCTTGGACCCTTTATCGAGGAGACCAAGCTTTGGATACGATAACGTTGTCATTGCATTCTTAAACCATTTCGAACTTTTATAATGTTGAGGATATGGTGCGGGAGTAAAATCGATCTTATGTTAAGATTTTTTAGGGGAACTGATGTCCTTACACTTCTCAAGATATTTGAAGTAAGTAATTGTAGGTGATTGTCGATTTGTTCGCGCAATAAAAAAATAGTTTTCATTTTTGAAATTTAAAGAAAACAAATCATCATTCATTCTTTCGTTAATTGCCCAGTTAATCAACGACGTTACTGAGTATTCCAGATTTAAATACACAGAAATTTGTTGTTATATTATTTATGTATTTTTCTTCGATATCAATTTACTATTTGTTAATGTTATCTTTTCGCTGACTCACTGTATTTCTTGCATATCCGAAATTGTATGTTATTATTTATTATTGTGCGGTTGATGCTACAACAACAGTGCAACAGAATGCAGATCGATCCATAGATCGCACCAGCTATCACCTCATCATTACAATTAGCACGCACAATGCATAGTGCGTGCATGGGTGTGTTAGATGGTGGCAAAATCGTTTTAGCCTCGCCACTCCTGAATTGTACTCGCACAAGTAAATTGAAATAAATTTGTAACGTGAATCTAAAAGTTTGACTCGCAGTTTTATTCTTTCGCTTCTTTGACTTTTTTTTTATCGTTCGCTCTAATCTGAAACACTGAGATTACGTCATCACTTTATCGCTCTGATATTTCCTCAACAAACAAAATTGCACCCATAAATAACTCTAATCGAAGCACATAAAATACCAATAAAATAAAACCTCAATCGACCCCCACAACAAACTTTGCAACGTCATTGTTATCATCAAGATCCGCGTTAGCTGGTTCCCAACCACCACCTGCTTCTTTAACGCCACCACCCAACTCATCATCTCCACCTGTATACGAAAATAGTCATCCACCATGCGGCTCCGACAAAAACCACCGCTTAGCAAGCGTGCATTTCAAGCTATAGAGAATGAATATGGCGAGAACTTGGACATTAGATGAAACTAATGAAAACAAGCTGAGCCTGGACTTTGTAATAGAAACAGAAAAAGTTCAATTTTAAAGGAATTTGCGGAGATAGTAATTAGATTTTTATTAATAGTCAACAATTGTTGAGCAATTGAATATTATTTACAAAATCCAAATTTTGTTGTAATTTAGTGGATGTCTTTTTTTGTCTACCATATAAGGTACAGTGGGATAATACACTACTATAGACCAGATCAGAAAATGCTGATGAAGAAGATGATATGCCGCTTTCCTCCTTTACCAAAAGACCTCAAATTTTTGAATATCCGTGGGAAAAAAGAGATTTGCAGGAAAGCTTAGCTGATTTTAAGTACGAAATTTGCGACTGGGATCCATCTTTGGCACCATTGGATCTTTTCAGCCCTTTTTGTGATGCACGTTTGTGAAATGTTAGCATCAGCAATACAATCTCTTAGCTGATATACAAGTTCCTGAAATGAAAGTCTTCATAGGAGTACTGATGGTGAGCGCTTGCACTAATGTCTCGAGGCGTAGGATGTACTGGGAAAATGAAGAGGATGCACAAAAATCTATTATAAAAAACAGATTTGATCACATCTTTCGAGTACTTCATTGCTGCGACAATATGCAATTGAATACCAATGATCGCTATGCCAAAGTACGGCCATTGTTTGATATGCTATTGGAAAATTCTTGTTGTTTGCCCCAGTCGTTGATAATTACAGTGTCGATGAGGGTATGGTGCCCTACTTCGGACGTTATCCTACAAAACAGTTCATATGAGAAAAGCCAATTAGATGGGGCTATATGTTTTGGATTGGCAAAACTCCGAGCGGATATATTGTTTGGTTTGACCCACACATAGGATCGAAAGACTACTCTCGCGCAATAAAAACAGAGCTTGGAACGAAAGCTGTTTTCGACTTCAGCCAAGCACTAATTTCGAGAGGATTAAACTTGAGGTACCATTTATTTTTGGACAATTTCTTTTCATCGCTTCAATTGTTTGAAGAACTGAATATTTTGAATTTGAGAGGAACTGGAACTGTCAGGGAAAATCGTCTGAAAAACTGTTCTGTGCGTGGATCAGATAAGGTTCTCAAGAAAACAGGTCGAGACGCATACAGCTTTGAACTATGTTCAGAACTAAATTTAATTGTTTGTAAATGGCACGATAACAGCATTTTAAATATGATTTCAAACTGCATACCAGTCCACCTAACGACTGCTGTGAAGCAATTCTCTCGTACAGAAAGAAAGGAAGTGACTATAACACAGTCCAAACTTGTGAAAATATATGACAAAAACTTGGGAGGTGTCGATAGGTCGGACCAAAATATTGGTCTTTATCGCATCGAGATAAGAGGAAAAAAGTGGTATTTTTCGCTATTTGCTCATTGTATCGATATGGACACCTGGATAATCTAGAATTCCGTCGAGGAATAGCAAGGGGCTTGCTGGGAATGTACGGAAAAACTAACCGGCCAAGAAATTTGAAGCCCTCAAGTGCAGAAAACCAAGAGATCCGATTCAATAAAATTCAACAAATGATTATTAAATAAGATAAAAGAACAAGATGCAGAATTTACCACACTGAAGCTACTACTCGCTGTGAGAAATGTAATGTTGCACTACATGTTCAGTGTTTAAAGCAATACCATTCTCCTTTATTTTGAAAATATATTGTATATATACTGTACATACTTAAAATGAAAATAAAATGTTGAATTGAAAAAGAATTTGTTGGTAGTGCATTATCCAACTGTACCATATAGGGTACAGGCCATCCCCATGGTTTGTTAAAAGATAGACTTTTTTAAAGTTTTTATTTGGTGAATGTTAAGTCTAAACATTACATTTTATAAAATGCAACATGGAATTCAAAAAAAAAAAATCTATGGGATAAACCGGGTTAATGAAAGTTTGATGTTTACTTTGGTAAAATATATTTATCGCTGACCCAAGAAGACCCAACGGATTATATTCCTCTTGTCAATCGGCAAATATAGCATTTACACATTTATTTAATCATTTTAACCAAAACACAAATTTATTTTAAGGCATCTGTTAACTTCTTTAACGTTTACCAAGCTATGATCAATGTAAAGTAGAGTTAACCTAAACCATTGTAATTTGACATTTTCACATCATCAAAGATTAGGTACATTTGCCGCTCATTTTTCGAGTTGGTTAGTTCGAAGGAGATCGTTGTGATTCGTATTTAATTTTTCTTTGCTGTGTACCTTTACCTTAGTAGTTTGTATTTAATTATTTAAATTTTACTTACATATGTATATAACGAATAACGAGGAAGATATGAATTCAAGCAGCAGATAGAGGTATCGACATTCTGAGCATACTTCGTTTGATTAGTGTCGACGAAGTTCAATTAAAACAAAAATGATTGATGTAGGCACAAAACTTATAAGCAAGCTTTTAGCTGCTCCCAGTGGCAACCAGCAGTAAGGCCAACAAAATATGCAAAGACAGCAAGCTCCGAGAGGAAAATATTCATGTCCCAGTTTGGAGACAAAACAACTTCTGATTGCATGTTATGAAGAAGGTATGATGATTTCTGAACCTTCCCGTAGCGCTAATATTAATAAAAATACTATAAAGAAGATGGAGAATTAGCCAAATATCCTCACGGTTGAAGAAAGCCAAAAAAGCTAAAGGGGGAGGTTTTATCTGCTATAGAAGAATACGTAGAAAGAAAAAATATTAAGAGGAGTCTTGGACGAGAGAAATATTTTCTTATCCACTATTAGAAATGGCCTCCATCATCTTAAAATCTCTCTCAAATTATTGTAGCTGCACTTGACAATAAATAAATGAATTCGTACTATACAATTAAGAAAAACCTTCCTGCCCCTGGCCATACTGTTGCTTGCACTCGGTCACTGCCGTTGCTGTATTACATTGTCATATAGCGCGTGTAGTAACTGAGTGCATGCAACAACCGATAACAGGCTGTGGGTTTGAATTTTGTTTGTATGCTGATTCCTATTGTTGTAGGGGCATAACATCTACAACAATTTGATTCGCTAACCCAACTCTGAATTTTTACTTCACAGCTGTGCTTAGTAATATCGCTGTTTGTGTTTTTTGTGTTTGTCTTTCTCTCTAATGACTTGGGAATTCGGAGTGGATATTGCCAATATACGCGGCCTAAAAAGTAATCACTTTTCTGTGTACGTCCATGTCTGTTCATACAGACCAGCTGTTCTGGCACTTAGTGAAACACAGGTAGATCTCCGCCTACATCTCTCAGATCACTCTGATCTGAAGACACCTGGCTACGGTCTCGCTACTTACGAGTGTGGTGATATATCTTACCAAACTCTACCACAGTGTGGTCCCTGTTCCAATCCAGAATTCAATTTCATGTGGTTAAATTCCATCTCCGTAAGCACAGTATCCACTATTGCTTTATTTACTGAAGCCCCAAACTGGAGACCAATTCGGCCTTTAACGAGTTTGGTGCGCTGTCTGACTCCGTACAAAGAATTGTATGTACCCTCATACCGAAGTCGTGATTACAGGCGATTTCAATATACACAATTCTGGTTGGCTTCGACATTCTGGACAGACAACACCTGAAGGACGGTGTGTTCAAACCTTCGCTTCAGAAAACAGCTTAACGCAGCTTGTAAATGAGCCCACGCGAATACCAAACGCTGATAGTCATACCGGCAACACCCTGGACTTGTTTTTAACTTCTCACCCTGATCAGTACATCGTTGATGTGCTCTCCCCTCTAGGCTCGTCGGACCATTGTGTTATATCAGCTAATTTCTCGAACACCGACCACACAGTTAAAGAAAAAATTCCCAAAAAGCGTATGGCAATACGAGAAAGCCAACTGGAGTGGTCTAAACAACTTCTTGGTCCTTATTTTTCCTCGATAACGACGTGGATGCCGCTGCTGATATGACCACAGACACCATTCTCTTTGGAATGAGAAACTTTATCCCTCATCGGATAAAGAATATCAAACCGAAAGAAAAAGCATGGTACGACTCGAGCTGTACAGAGGCTGTCAGGGTTAGAGAAATGTTTTTTCGGTCCCAAAGGTAGTAAAAATTTGTGGTCATTCGTCAAAAATATTAGAAATTCTATCTCATCCTCCATCCCAACGCTCATTTATTATGGCATTCCAGCTGTCAGCACTTTGGACAAGGCCAATCTGCTTGCTGGATACTTTGCGGCAAGCTCAACACTGTCAGATTGTGTCTAGTCTCCGCCTATACTTGAGTGCTTCGAATCTTTAATGGGACGAATCCACATTCACACTCGTATAGTAAAGATCTTAACATTCACAAATCCACTGGTCCAGATGGTATATCTCCACTTCTTCTGAAGAGGTGTTCTTCCTCGCTGGCAAAACCACTGCGTAAGCTTTTTCATCAATCCTACTCTTTAGGACTCTTTTCGAGCAGATAGAAAGCAGCATTTGTCCAGCCCATCCCTAGAAAATGCGAATCTCCCTCTCTTTCCTCCTACATACCCACTGCACTTACGTCCCTTCTTTTCAAGGTCATGGAAAGGCTGACAAACTGTCAGCTCATGAAATATCTCGAAACACGAAAACTTCTGAATGACCGGCAGTACGGTTTTCGTAGCAACTGGTCCACTGGTGATCTGATGGCATATCTCACCGAAAAGTGGAACCAAAGCGTACATCAATCTGGCGAAAGCAAGACAGTTGCACTTGATATTTGTAAGGCATTTGACAGAATTTGGCATCAGGCTCTTTTGTCGAAAATGCGTGCTTTTGGGATCGACGACTCTCTTCTTCAATGGATTAGAAATTTCCTTTCGGAATGTTTAATTCATGTTGTCTTGGATAGTTTAAAGCTTGATATTCACAAAATAAAAGCTGGTGTGCCCCAGGGCTCCGTTCTGTCTCCGACACTTTTTTTAATTTTCATTAATGATCTCTTGTCTGCTACTTCTAATCCAATATACGAGTATTCCTTTGTTGACGACAGTACTTTCTGCGTTTCATATTCGTTTCCGGGCTCACGTCCCTGCCCTTCGGCTGTAGAACTGAACGCCAGCGAATGTTAAGCTCATTAAAATCCGATATTAGCAGCATAACTAATTGGGGAACGACTAACAGAGTAGAATTTAATGCTTCCACAACACCATGTTGCCTGTTGTCGTTAAAGCGAAATTTAAACACCCAGCTGTTATTCATGAATGGCACTTGCATCGTCGAAACTGATAAACTTTCCATTCTCGTTATGTGTGTCAGTGACAACTTACATTGGAAGGACCACATTTTCGGTGTCGTCAAAAATGCCGGGAAATGTTGTCCTCAAGCGATGTAAGAAATACTTCACCCGCTCTGATCAGGCCACAATATACAATATAAGGCGTTTATCCCCCCGAAATTGGAG
This sequence comes from Volucella zonaria, assembly GCA_963966105.1. Taxonomy (NCBI): domain Eukaryota; kingdom Metazoa; phylum Arthropoda; class Insecta; order Diptera; family Syrphidae; genus Volucella; species Volucella zonaria. The sequence goes on from OZ014530.1 coordinate 214,804,395, forward strand.
TACAATGCCCACATCTGGTCGGGTGCGCCCAAAACATCTCTGCACCTGTTACATAGGATTCAAAACCGTGCGATAAAACTCATAGGTGATACTAATATTACTCAAACAATGGAGACCCTCCAACACCGACATAATGTCTCATGTCTCACTCTGTTCTATCGCTATTTCCACCACCAGTGCTCCATAGAAATCGCCAGTGGCACTCCGCCCATTCAAACTTTTAACCATAACACTCGCCTCGCTTTGAATGCTCATCAGTATACCCTCAAGCCCACTTTCAGACGCAATCTAAAATATCGAAATTCGTTCATAAGCCGTACAACACGCTTATGGAATACCCTGCCTAGCTCTTTATTTCCTAGTCATTATAACCTTCAAACATTTAAAACCAACGTTCACCCGTACGTACCTCTCTTTCTATGCTCCCTGATTTTCCTTCGCCCGCGCTGTGTGCAAGCATTTTAAGGGTACTTAAATCCCTTGAGCGCGCGCAAATTAAAAAAAAAAAAACAAAAAAGTTCAGGACATGTTATTTTCTACGAATTTCTGATTAAAATTATTTGCCTCTGTACTATCCCATGCTTAACCCCATTGAAAAATCATTTTCAATAATGAGGGCGCACGCCTTTAAATGAAGTTTTAAGTAACGTCAGCAGGGACCATAACTTGGTGCAGTTATTGAAGGCAGTTTGCAAAATGTGTAAATGCTATATTTTTGAATTGTTGGGCATCTTCAATTTGAAGCTCACTTGTTAGAGTAGACACATCACCGAATCTACGTCTACGATCGGTCCATGGCATTTTTTTAGAACGTTACCTATTAGAATTGCTGCTGCAACCTTCTTCATAATATGGCTTCCACTACTTCAAACCGAACCGACCGACGGCCGAATATTGATCATGTTCCTCACTTAAGTCATTTCTACATAGCTAGGGGTAGTCATAAATCCACAATTGTTCTTTTTAACAGCCATTAGCACGTGACCATCATTACCCTAGCAGGTTGACCAAGAATTCTTTGCCAACCGTTGTCTAAAAGTAGTCCTCGATATTTAATTGTCCATAACCCGCAGCAACTTTCGATAGTTAATGGCAAAAACACGCGCGTGCTTTGATACGCTTCATAAATGTTTTATATCGAGCTAACAATAACTTGCGTCAAAAGCACGAACTCAAAATTTGCAATTCGCTATGCGTTGATGGGAACACATGCAATGAGAATTTATTCTTCTTTAAAGTCTACTTTTCTTTCTTTCTAAATTAAAATAACAAGTTTTAAATTGTGCTTCCTCCACTCTAGTTCTATAAATCAATAAAGAGAACGAATGGAAAATGGAGTGCGGTTTAAGTTATTTGTAGTTGTAGTGATACAAAGTGCGCCAAAGTAGATAAAAGAGAAATTGAATTCGTCTTTTTCGATCCCCGCTTGCTCTGTTAAGGGTCGGAGTAGCCACGGGATATCCATCTTCTCCAATGAACTCGTTCCTGGCTCTCTCCTTTCACCTCTGCCAGGGCTTTGCCTCTCATCGCTCCAACGTTCTGGATGCGATATCCCAAGTCCTGGAACTTCCTCTCTGTGTGGTACCCTTATCTCCATTACCTGTTTGGCTTTTCTTGACTCGTCCATCCTTTGCACACCACTTTGATCAACAATTTTTCGGAATTTATTCAGAAAATTAAAAATCATCTAAATCTATATTGTCCCCTTCAAAGTAATCCCCATCGGCTGCAACACACTTACCCCAGCGCTTGTTCCAATCTTCGAAACATTTTTTATATTCGGTTTTCGGTATGTCCATCAGTGCTTTTGTATCTTCCTGCGATTTTTCCATTACTTCCTCTCGGCTGCTGAAACGTGTTCCCCGTAGGGGTTTTTTAACTCCATTGAACAGAAAGAAATCAGAGGGAGCCAAATCAGGTGCCTGTTGGATGGTATTTGTTGCATTTTTTGTCAAAAACTTACGAATAATATTGGCACTGTGCGACGGAGCGTTGTCATGGTGCAAAATCCACAATTCTGGTCTTTTTCGGCGAATTGCTTCACGCAAACGCCTCATAACGCCCAAATACTCGTAATACTCTTCGTTTACCCTCTGGCCTTCTGGCAAAAATTCATAATGCACTACACAGTTGGAATCCATGAAAACCGTGAGCATTGCCTTCTTTTTGACTGAAAACGACGTGGTTTTTTTGGTATCGGCTCATTTGGTGAACGCCATTCACTTGCCTGATATCTGGATTGCGTGTCGTACTCATAAACCCACGTCTCGTCTCCAGTAATGATCCTTTCGATGAATGTGGGATCGGATTCAGCCTCGCAAATCATCTCTTTTGCGACGTTAACACGGTCTCTTTTTTGCATGAGATTGAGGTCTTTTGGCACCAACTTTGCTGCTACACGACGGAAACCCAAATCATTAACCAAAATGTCTTGGACGTATCCATAGGCAATGTTCAAGTCCTCCGCTAACTCTCTGATGGTTAATTTGCAGTTATTGACCAACATATCTTTTACCTCATCAATGTTTTCGTCGGTCTTCGATGTCGATGGTCTGCTACGACCACTTTTGAACCGCTCGTGCCACTGGTAAACGACCGTTTTCTTTAGAGAATCGTTGTCCAAACACTTTCCCAACATTTCCAACGTTCGCGCACCATTAAATCCGCTTTTTTACGCAAAATTTAATACAAGTTCGTTGTTGCAAATTTAAATCCATTTCTAAAATTGTAAAAAATCGCCAACACACTCAGAGATAGATGTACTCTTGGCTACGTAACTTTTGCAAATGTCAAGCTATGACGCTAAGATTTAGAGGGAATGTCAACAACAGATTTACCAACTTAACAAAAAAACAGAACTTAAATCGGAACAATGGGAGCCCCACACTGTGGTGTCCCCCGGAACTTTTTGATCAAGGTGATATACCATCAGATTCAACCAATATATTTAAAATATACCTCAATCCCACTATCGTAAGCGGTCACAATACTATAGAACCTATTATGGCTAAACTACAAGATTAGATTCACTCAAAAAATTTTCGAAGATCTTGAAAACGAAAACCATCACAAAGAATTACGGATACCGAACACAAGAGTGCACAGCGAAATCAAAAATTAAAAATCTGGTTATGTAAAGAAAACAAATACGAACTTCAACCAAACAATCACTCGGTTAACGTTACCCTTATTCCGAACTATCCAGGACGTACTCTTCATATAGACATATTTTCAACAGAAACATTTTTGGTTTAACAAAATTCGCACTGGCCTTAATGATCGAATCTGGTTCAATTTAACATATCAAAAGACCTCAATTCCGCTTCCATTACTTCTAGAAGATGAACCCAAGATTAAAGTCTGCACAACGCCTCCGTACAAAAGCAAAGTAAATGGACAAGTGGAATGTCTCCACTCAACATTATCCGTTTGAGATGGCTCAAACCAGATGGACCACCACGACTTTTCCAAGAATTGTTAGAAAGATCAACAAACGAATATAACTTCATAATTCATGCCACAACCGGGAGGAAGCCTACAGATTTATTGTTTGTACGCACACCAAGAGTGGACTCTCAGTAATTTGAACAAGTTCGTTTAAGCAATATTGAAAAGCTAGGATCAAAATAGAAATAGGACAGTCCTAACAGAATCAGACAAAACTGTGCCTAAAAGCCACATAAGCAAGTGATAACTCCTAATCTCCCCCATTTCAGAAACGTGCTTTGCATCGCCAAAGGATAAATCCAAATTCTCGACTTTTCAGACTCGCTATTCCTATTTCTACGATTCAAAAATGAAACATCAAGTTAATTCACGAAATTGACCTAGATCAGTACGAACGACTTATAGCGGACATAACTCCGACTTTCAACTTGGACGTAACCAGACAAATCCCGATATTCCCCTACCTATCCCATGAACTACAACAAATACAGGACTTGATCAATAACTTGAATCCACGAAAAGTAAAAAGAATTTTAGGGTCGGCATGGAAGTGGATTGCAGGCAATTCTGAGCATGAAAATTATTTAACTATTAAACGAAAAATAATAAATAAAGAACAATAAACAGACAACATTAATGGATTACACAGTAAAGGAATTAACAAGAGTAGGGGAGAGATAGTAACACCCCGTCAATGAGCCTGTGAGGGGCCCCAGCCTGGGTCACGGCGGCTAGAATTGGGCTGGTCACCTACTATGGTGCTATAATCGAGTCAAAGACAGCAAACGATCCTCGGAATGGACGGATCAACAAGACGACGACCGGATATGTAAAGGAAAACGAGAATTGGAACCTGAAACATGGAAACAATTGTAGGAAAAGAAGTGGAGCTGGTGCAAGAGATGTATTATTACCGCTTGGGCCAGCTGGTTCTATGTGAGGTGAAAAAGAAGGGCAGTGTAGGGCAGATTTTTCAATCTTTCGATACCAGTTTTGTAGTACAATTTCGGTTTAGCCTAAAAATGGGCCTCTATTTCGGAGATTACTTCATCATCGGTCTTAAATCTCTTTCCGGCAAGCATTCTTTTGAGGTCTGCGAACAGGAAATAGTCGCTGGGGGCCAAATCTGGAGAATATGGTGGGTGGGGAAGCAATTCGCAGCCGAATTCATTCAATTTTGCCATCGTTTTTATCGACTTGTGACATGGTGCATTGTCTTGATGAAACAGCACTTTCTTTTTCTTCAAATGCGGCCGTTTTTCTGCGATTCCGTCCTTCAAATGCTCCAACAACGCAATGTAATAGTCGCTGTTGATAGTCTGCATCCCAAAATACGGATGCCATAACCTTTCCAGCCGAGGACGAGGTTCGTCGCCTGCTCGCCACTCAACTGACTGCCGACTTGACTCTGGTGTGAAGTGATGGAGCCAAGTTTCATCCATTGTCACATACCGACGCAAAAATTCGGCTTTATTGCGGTTGAACAGCTTTAAACACTCCTCTGAATCATCAACACGTTGTTGTTTTTGGTCGACTGTGAGTAAACATGGCACCCACTTTGAACACAGCTTTCGCATGTCCAAATATTCGTGTATGATATATCCAACACGCTCTTTTGATATCTTCAGAGCCTCAGCTATCTCGATCAACTTCACTTTACGGTCATTCGTAATCATTTTGTGGACTTTTTTGATGTTTTCATCTGAAACAGCCTCTTTTGGACGTCCACTGCGTGCATCATTTTCGGTGCTTGTATGACCACTTTTAAATTTTTCAATCCACTTGCGAATGTGGCTGTCAAATTTATACATGTATCTTTTGAAGGTTTGTACTAACTGAAAATGGATTTAATTCAAGTGGTGCCCTCTCTTGGTAAATTTTTATTCCATCAAAATAGGATCCGTTGACATCTATGACATTCTTCCAACGTGATACAAGATCAAATATTTCTTTTTCGTAGAAGTGCTGACTTTTTGAGGCAATGAAATCTTCAAAGGCTCTTATGACCTCTGCTCGGTTCCGGTAGACCTTCTGCCGGCAAATTGAATCCAGATTGCGGAAAAAATGCTAATCCATTGGGGAAATATCAGGAGAGTACGGTGGATGTGGAAGAATTTCAAATCCCAACTGCAACAGTTTTTTCACCGTTACTTGTGAGGTGTGGGGTATAGCATTGTCATGCAAAAGGATCGGATCGTGCCTATTGACCAACGCAGGTTGCTTTTCAGCCAATTTGGCATGCAATATGTCGATTTTCTCACAATATTTGACAGCGTTTATCGTTTCTCCTGGTTGAAAAAATGAAAAGTGAATTGGTCGTTTCGATATCCACCAAATTGTCACCATAACCTTTTTTGGGTGAAGATCGGGCTTGGAGGTGTGTTTTGGTTTTTCATCCGCATCCAACCGCTGCCCAGATCTTTTAAGATTAAAATACAGTATCGACTTTTCATCACAGGTGACTATTCGGAGCAAAAACGGTTCAGTTTGGTTTCTTAATGTAAGCGATGCGCAGATTTCCAAGCGCCGTAGTTTTTGGGACTCGTTCAATTTATAGGGTACGCACTTATCGAGTTTATTTACCCTTCCTATGAGAGAAAGGTGTCGACTTATTGTCATTGGGGATACTCCCATGCTTTGTGCAATCTCCCGCACTAATTTCGTTGGGTCAACATCCAACCTTGCTCTTAAAACATCGTCGTCAACTAACGTTTCCGGCTTCCCACGTGGTTCATTTACGAGGCTGAAATCTTCCGAACGGAACTTTTCGAACCAACGTCGTTTACCGCTACATCCTCAAATGCGTCCTTAGTGTTTTTCATTGCCAATGACGCATTATGTCCCATTCTAAATTCGTAAAGGAAGAGAGTTCAAATAATTCCTAGAAAAAAAAATAACGGTACTTGTAACGAACCCTAAAATTCTCACACGTCAAGCACACGTACCCCTTTATTTTATAAAAAAAAAATTAAATTTAACGCTCTGGCTCAGATGTTCACTCGAGAACTTCTTTTTTTCCGAGTGAACGAAAATTTCATGTGGTTCAACCCAATAAGTAGGCGGGAACCCGTAAACTCTAGGATACTAGTGGTACAACTAGATCTGGAATTTAAAGTGTCCCTTATCCAAGTGTATGCCCCAACGGAGGATAGCTTGGTACTAGAAAGGGAATAATTCTGCGAAAAACTGCTGAGAATAGCTAACAAGGAAGCAGTGTCCTGAGAGATCTAAACGCTAGAGCAGAGCAGGGCATGATCGTAGGCCACGGAACTATGGGTAAGCATGGTGGGGAGACAACATTAAACGACAACTGCAGGCGGCTTATAGAGTTCTGTGTTCATAATCAGCTACTCTTTCCCACATAAAATAATACACAAGATTACATTCTATGCTGAAGGATTGGAGGATATGTCCGTAATTGATTATATCCTATATCCACATAACATATGAAGAAGGATAATAGATGTTAAAGTAATCAAGGGCGCGGAATTGGGAACAGACCACCGGTTGCTTATACCAGACACCCGATTTAGGAAGCCATCGAGACAAAAATAGAAAAACCTTCGAAACCATTAAGATAAAAGAGCTACAAAAAGAGGACAAAAGGTGGGCGTACATCGACGGAGTATCACGACGACGTCAAAAGTGTCCTGGAAATGAAAACCTATGGGATAAATATAGGAGAATAAACTAAACCCTACTAAAAACAGCTGAGGAAGTATGCGGAGAGACAAAAATCGACACAAGGAAAAAGAAGGCAACTTGGTGGTCAAATGGTATAAGACAAAAAGTTAAGGAAGCATGGAAGAAATACATAAGAACCCGTTCAATAACCGACAGAAGAATCTATGTGGAAAGGTGGAATGAAATTAAAGAATCAGTTAAGGGAGCAAGCAAGATCATCTGGGAAGAATTTGGGAACTCAATAGAAAAAAGAGCTAAAGAAAAGGATACGAAAAGTTTTTGGAGAATAGTTAGAAAGCTGAGATGGGGACAAAGTGGTAACAGAAAAGTAGGAAGTGCTAGATACATGGAGGAAGCATTGGAGCGAAAAATTTAAAAAAGATGAAGCCATACCTGATGAGGACGGACTCACATATGGGCCATTCCTAGAAATAGAAGACCTACCACCAGAAGGACAAGTTAAAGAAAAACAAGTTGAATATGCCATATATACAATGAAAATTGGAAAAACCCCCGGATCAGATGAAATAGCCCCGGAACTTATTAAATATGGAGGTCCAAAGATACTGAAAATGTTAACTGAACTGTGTGTCTCAAAAGGCATGGGAAGAAAATAAAATACCTGCAGGTTGGAAAGGAAATCCAATAATACCAATCCATAAAAAGGGTAGCAGCTACGATTGTTACAACTACAGATCGATAAAATTATCATCACACTGTGGATGTGTGATAAAAGTAAAATAAAACATATACCAAAGTACTAGAAAGGCGACTTATGCGAGTAGTGGAAGTAGATCTAGAGGAGGAGCAGGTGACATTCAGACCGGGTCAGCAAACACAAGACCGCATCTTCACACTAAGAGTCATCATAGAAAAATGGATTGGTAAGTGGAAAGACCTATTCTTGGCGTACTGCATGTATGGGAGACACTAAAAACTAAAACTGTCCCGGAGAGACTGATAAACGCTATTAAAAGTGCTTATGACAACCCGGTGGGGAAAGTAAGACTAGAAGGTGAAAAGTCAGAACTATTCAAAATATGCCCTCTACTCTTCATTTTATTCATGGATGAAGTAGCAAAATCGTGTAAGAGGCAAACAGAACTAAATTGGAAATTGGAGACTTCAACCCATCTACTTGCAATTCCTACTACAATATGCAGATGATATTGGTATCATAGCAAGCAATCTAGACAGACTACAGCAAGCATGGTAAATGTAACTAAGAGCAAACTAATGTGGGTCTCTAAAGGCGATAGGTCTACAGACAATCTGCATATAATATTGCTAGTTTTCTTTCTTTTTTTTATAATTTCTATTTTTGCTACTTTTTGTCACTTTTTTCTTTATTTATATATTTTTTCTCTTGAAATCTGCCTGATGTTATTTCATATACCCCATATACCCCAACATAATGAAATGTTGTTGCTCGAGGGAAGAGGTTTCTTGTTTTCAGAATGCATCGTTAGGTTCTCATACTATTTCACTACTTAAAAATGGATTTGAATGAGAGTGGAGTGGGTTCCATTGCTGGTGGTAGTGATGGAGTATTGCGACCTATGATAACAGTAATTTGTAATCATAGAAAAGGTTTGTCATTTAAATGCACAAAGCTTAAATCCTAAATTAAACGAGTTTAGAGATATTGTATGTATAGGGATTTTAAAAATTTTAATAGGCCTTCTCTTGAATTCTATTCCATGGAACCTCATTTATTGTATGCCTTCACCAGATGAACAAATCGATTTCATCAATAAAAACATCAACCTTCTTTTTGATACTCGTACATACATTCCAATCAGAAGAGGGATTGTAAGAGACAGAACAAAAGCGTGGTTCACGAATGAAATTCGAGAGTTGATGTTGCAACGTGATCTGGCGTATCGACGGTGGAAAAGTTTTCGGCTGGAAGAGCTTCATCAAATCTATAAAAATTTGCGTAATAGTGAATAAGAACTGCTAAGATGCAATTTTATTCCAACCGCTTCAGTTCTACATCCGACAGTCGTAAAACATGGAACAATATTCGTGAACTAGGAGTCGGTAAATAAAAGTTAAGTTGACAAATCCAAATTCAAGTGCCTCTGTTGGTAATTGTGTGTTTGATGGTACTGTTCTACCAACTGCAACGTCTTTTGCTTTCAAAAGGGTGGATGACACGGACAGTTTCCTGTCTGTTAAATCAAATGCTATAGGAGTTGATGAGATTCATCCGATTTTTGTTAAAGCAATTTTACCATCATTGCTACCATTTATTACGCACGTCATTAATACAGTTTTTATGACTGGCATTTTTCCTTACCAGTGGAAATTAGCAAAAATAATTCCTATTCCTAAAAACTCTATAGGTGATGAATTCAAGCCAATATCAATCCTGCCTTTTCTCTCAAAAATATGTGAACGGATTATGCATAAACAACTTAATAAGTTTCTTATGAACAATAATTTGCTGCTTCCGGTTTCCGTGCAAAGCATAGTTGTACTATAGCTTTGATCAATGTAGTTGAAGACATAAGAGATAGACTGGATAATGACAATGTTACGTTCTTATTACTACTGGATTTTTTCTAACACTTTTGACATGGTAGATCACTCTATTCTAATCAATAAATTAAGGCACTACTTTTCCATTTCTCCTTCTTCAATTAAATTAATCTCGTCATATCTTAGTGAAAGAAAACAGGCTGTGTCAATAGATGGTGTCCTATCTGATTCTCTTCCCTTAACTAAAGGTGTTCCCCAAGAATGGATCTTAGGGCCTCTCTTATTTTCAGTCTATATTAATGATATAGCTTCTGTAATATTGAATTCATCGAAACACATTTACGCTGATGACGTTCAAATTTATCAAAGCTGTCCCTTAGGCCTCATTGAGAACTGCGCTAGTGATTTAAATGAAGAGTTTCAACGAATTTCAAATTGGTCGTCAAAAAGTAGTTTAGTACTAAATCCAGGAAAATGTAAATATTTAGTTATCTCTAAAACTATTCTTGATCTTTCCTATTTCCCACATTTACTGCTAAACAGCTCAAAAATTGAATTCGCTGACTCTTCGAAAAATCTAAGCGTTATCTTCAATAGAACACTAACGTGGAACAACCATATAAATTCTATAGTGGGAAAAACATATGGCGTTCTTCGAACACTATGGACTGCCCAAAAATGTACACCAACTAAAACCAGACTGCTACTTGCCAAAGCCTTAGTTATTCCTCTGCTGGTTTATGGATGCGAAATTTTTCATGAATGTGACGCCGAGAGCAAAAGAAAACTACAAGTAGCATTTAACACCACCATTCGATATGTATATTGTCTCAAAGGATATGACCACGTTTCACACCTAGCCAAAAACTTGATAAAGATGTCATTTCAAAATTATATAAAATTTCGTGCGCTTTTATTTCTCTTCAGCGTTATTAAAAGTAGGCAGCCGACATATCTATACGAAAAAATCAAGTTTCCGGTGTCTAGCAGATCCACGATTTTCATGTTTAACATCTGAGAGACAGTTTTATATTGCTACTACACGTCTTTGGAACACACTCCCACGTACTATACGAGAGCTAGATGACGCGCGACGATTTAAACACGAACTTCAACATTTCCTGGAGAATCAGAGCAACTAGGTTCACCCAACACTTTCCCCTTCTCAGACAATTTCAATCAAAATTTTACTTTTTGAATTAGAGGATAAAATATTAAATTGACAATGTTTCATTAATATTAAATTTAACTTACTTCTACTTTTAATAAATAGTTTCACTAGAGTTAAAATGTAAATTCTAAGTTAAAGCTTAACCGCAATAATGTTTATCTTTCACAGATTTATAAGTGAATTCTTACTGTGTTAGCAAGTTTAAATAAATAAATAAAATAAAATAAAATAAATATTTCGACGGCATATTATAGAATTAGAAAGAGTTGAAACCTATGAATACCTTGGAACTATTGTTAGCTGGAATGGAAAAATAGACCAAGAAGTAGTTAGCCAAATCAAGAAAGTAATGTCAGCGTACTACCAGATAAAAAACACAATAGGACAAACTTCAAGCTCTACAATGTGGTTAAAGTACCAATAGCGCCATACACCGAGTGTTTACCATTATTAGACAAACATCTGAGTAGATTCCAGGCGCACGAATGGTCGCGGGGAAAACTAGATGAAATAGGGTCAGAAAGTCAGAAAGTAGGACAGAAGAAGTCGATCCCGCAAGAAATAAAGGAGAAACAGCTAAAATAGTTCTGACATACCACCTTGATCAAAAAGTTCCCGCACCACACCTACCGTGTGGCGCTGCCATTGTTTTTCTATTAAGTTGGTAAATCTGTTGTTGACATTCCTTCTAAATCTTAGCATCATAGCTTGACATTTGCAAAAGTCACGTAGCCAAGAGTACATCTATCTCTGTGTGTGTTGGCGATTTTTTACAATTTTAGAAATGGATTTAAATTTGCAACAACGAACTTGTATTAAATTTTGCGTAAAAAATGGATTTAATGGTGCGCGACCGTTGGAAATATTGAAAACGTGTTCGGCAACGATGCTCTAAAGAAAACGGTCGTTTACTAAAGGCACGAGTACGAGCGGTTCAAAAGTGGTTGCGAGTCAATCGAAGATGATGAACGCAGTGTGGCTGACCATTGACATCGGAAACATTGATGAAGTAAAAGAAATGTTGGTCAATAACCGCAAATTAACCATCAGAGAGATAGCGGAGGACTTGAACATTGTCCATGGATTCGTCCAAGACATTTTGGTTAATGATTTGGGTTTCCGTCGTGTAGCAGCAAAGTTGGTGCCAAAAGACCTCAATTGCATGCAAAAAAGAGATGATTTGGGAGGCTGACTCCGATCCCACATTCATCAAAAGGATCAGATGAGACGTGGGTTTATGAGTATGACACGCAATCCAGACATCAGGCAAGTGAATGGCGTTCACCAAATGAGCCGAGACCAAAAAAACCACGTCGTTTTCAGTCAAAAAAGAAGGCATTACTCACGGTTTTCATGGATTACAACGGTGTAGTGCATCATGAATTTTTGCCAGAAGGCCAGACAGTAAACAAAGAGTATTACGAGTATTTAGGCGTTATGGGACGTTTGCGTGAAGCAATTTGCCGAAAGAGACCTGAATTGTGGGCAAAAAACACGTGGTTTTAGCACCATGATAATGCAACGTCGCACAGTGCCATCATTATTCGTAATTTCTTGACGAAAAATGCAACAAATACCATCCAACAGCCACCGAATTCACCTGATTTGGCTCCCTGTGACTTCTATCTATTCAATCGAGTTAAAAAATCACTACGGGGACCGCGTTTCAGCAGCCTAGAAGAAGTAATGGAAAAATCGCAGGAAACTCTGATGGACATACCGAAAACCGAATATAAAAAATGTTTCGAGGATTGGATCAAGCGCTGGCATAAGTATGTTGCAGTCGATGGGGATTACTTTGAAGGGGACAATATACTCGTAGATTTAGATGAATAAACTTGTATTTAAAATTTTCTGAATGTGTTCCTTTTTTGATCAATTTAGTATAGTTGGATTGGTAAAAGATGTGCCTTGTGTAGTTTGAAAAGAGGGTTTTAAGTTGATAGCTATTTTTCATCACTATGTTGAGTCGTAGATAGTGAGTTAATATTTGTTGCTATTGAAAGAATCGAAAGTGAATCCGCAACGTCGTTGGCTTTGCCCTGTTTGTACTTGAGTTCATAATTGTGCTATTCCAGTGCTGGCTTCCAACGCTTCATTTTGCTGTTAGTAATCATATTGCTGATAACATATGTTAACGGTTTATGATCCATAAATTTTTTTATTTTTCGTGATCCGTGAAGGAAATTTCTCAGAAAGAAGTTGTAGAAAGGAAGGTTTGTGGTTTGTCATCAGTTGTTAGCTCGAATTTCTTTTCAAACATTGGATAGGATAAGATTACTTCTTTGGAGATGAGAGCGTTTTTGAGATTCTGAAATGCATCCATTTAATTATTTTTCGAGAGGTTTTTGGGCACGCGTCACAAAAGGGATGCCAGTGGTTTTGCCAGGTTCGCATAATGGAAGGATCGAAGGTCTTTGAGATTTTTAGGTGGGGCCAAGTTGACGATAGCTTAAAGCTTTGTTGGATTTGCTTTAATACCATTTCTTCCGACAATAAAACCTATAAATTTGATTTCTGTTTGAAGAAATTCATATTTATCCAACTGTACCTTCATGATGGTTTCTTCGAGAGTTTTTAAGGAGTTTGTGGGAGATTATTTAGATGTTCAGTTTTGTCGTTACCGGATATGATGATACAATCAATATACACCGGACAAAGTTTGCCTATGTGTTTCCGTAAGATGTCATCTAAGGTTTTTTGGAATATGGAAGGCGCAGCATGTGTTAGGTTTTTTGGAGAATGTTATAGAGAGAAAGAAAGATGTTTGGACTCAGAAGTTATTTCGCTCCATGGGTGGCATCCAATATTTAATGGGGAGACTTAATTCTTAGTGGAAGTTGGCTTGTTGTTGATTTGTAGTCAACTTCATCTACTTGATTTTCGTTACCTGAAAAAAATGAATGTCTTTCGGGCGCGGCTGGGATTCGAACATCCGAACCGTCCACTACCACTTGAGCTACGGCCACCCACTTTTCTGCGCTTGAACTAAATAAGTTTCCCTTAAAACATCTAATTCCTCTTCTTTTGATAAGTTTTCAAGTATGCTATTAAAAAATGTCATTTCAGGTTTCTGATATATTTTGTTATATTTTTAATTCATGTGTACATAAAGGTGTTTTTCCTGAGTCCCTAAAAAAAAAACAGATATAATACTTCTGTACAAAAAAGGTGCCATTAAACAACTACCGTCCCATTTCCTTTCTATCAGTTTTTTTTCGAAAATTTTTGAAAGAGGCATCAAATCTAGAATGCTATCCATTTTATTGTAGATAGGAATTATTTTTTAGCGACTCTCAACTCAACTTCAGAAGCTGTAAATCTACTGAAAGTGCATTGCTTACGCTGATTGGGGAGCTATGTAACAGTCTTAATACCTCTCGGATTCCTTCTTGCCTATTTAGACATAACTAAAGCTTTTGACATGGTGACCCATATTTTTGACATGGTGAACTATATTTAATGCAGGTTGCAGAGATTTTAATCATAGCTGCTTTGCTTCTTATTTGATGAATCATAAAGATAACAAACGTTTTCAGTTCTGAAAACCATATGAATATCGGAATTCCGATATTGTTGTTGTATTGGGACAGACATTGTTTCTTACTAATTTCATTATTTATTCAAATTTTTAAGGGCGAAATTACATCATTTGTTGATAACACTTATCATTATCTTAATCCATTCTCGGATGTAAATAATGATTTTGATATATTACGACGATGGTTCAAACAGCGCAAGCTGGCAATCAGTAATAAAACCAAGTTTAAGTTATTTAATATGAAGGATGTAATGTTCACTTTATTACCACTCACCAATTTGCTTACGATTCTGCTTGTTTGATTAATTTTCAAAGGGATCTATGACTTTTAACAACACTATTAGTTACATTGAAATTGAAATTGGATCTTAAGCTCACTTGGAACGATTACACTTTATATCTACGAGGTAGTCTCAGAAGTACCCGATCTAACAAAGAAAGTACAAAAAAAAATTGGTAAAGAATGTACGTAGAGAACCACGTAGTCTCCTTTTAGTTGAATACACTTTTCCCAGCGATGTTCAACAGTTTCGATACCCTGTTTATAGTTAGAATCGTCGAGCTGCTTAAAATAGCCATCAACCGCAGACTCCACCTCTTTACTGTTGCGAATCTTTTCCCACCGAGCCATTTTTTCCAATTCGGAAATGGAAAATAATCCGAGGGGACGAAATCTGGCGAATTGGGTACATGAAGAAGCAATTCGAACTTCAACTCATCGCTATGACGGACGAGTGAACTGGTGCATTCTCTTGATGAAACAAAACTTTTTTTTCGCCAAATGCGGTCTGCTAACTGTTTTTGCTTTGTCATAGTTTGTCGTGGACAGCGGTTGATGGGTTATTCCTTTTTTAAATTTCTTGTTCAGCTTCCAGAGAGAATAGTTTGTGGCTTGGGTTGCTGTCAGATTTATCAGGAATGTGGTAATGCGTTGGTTATTGTTTGTTTTTTAGAAGTTCTTTAGTTAATTTATTATATTGTAGTTTGCTTTGTCGAGAGGTGATCTGTTACTCGTATATTGCCAAATCTTTCATAGTTTTCGTTTTTCTTTGATTTTATGCCGAATTAGCTTCCGTGTGTAGGTGAATTGTTCATTACGTTTGATATCAGGGGCTGATTTTATTGCAGCTAGGCGTATTAAGTCGTTATTGATGTAACTTGAGAGGAATCCTTAAGTATCTGCTTACGTCAACTACTTTCCGGAAAGTGGCTTAGACGGTTTTATGGTTAATTAGGAAAGTAGTAAGGTTTTGGACTTTAATATTAGGAGCATGATTAGACGAAAGATCAAGGCAAGAGTTTAATGTTAAGTGATTAACGAGTCTCAGATATTAAGATTACGAGGGTTATCTTAAAAGCTTCCGACCGCAACGTAAAGATAGCGGCACTTGTCAATAAAAGCTAGAGAATGCTAGTTGTGCATCTTTTGACAGATACTTACCGTAGTTTCAGTCATTTTGGACGTGCAGTTTTTAGTTGACAGTCGTTTGAGTGAGTCGATGTGAGTGTTTTTTTGTGAAAATGGAAAAAATTGAGTATCGAGCTGTTATTAAATTCTTATTTTTAAAGGCAATACGCCTACCCAAATCAAAAATGAGTTGCACTCTGTGTTTGGGGCTCTACACCATCATTTACAGTGAAATTTTGGGCAGCTGAATTTAAACGTGGCCGTAAGAGCTTGGGAGATGATAAACGTTCGGGACGTCCAAAAACTGCAACCACTGACGATAACATTGCTAAAGTTCACCGAATGGTATTAGACGACCGCCGAATTAAAGTCAGAGAGATAGTAGAGGTTATGAAAATATCCAAAGAACGTGTTTGTTACATATTAAATCAAGATATAGGCATGAGAAAGCTGTCAGCGCGTTGGGTGCCGCGTTCGGTTACGTTAAACCAAAAACGTGTTCGAATGAACATTTCTAACGCTCTGTTGGCGCAGTTTAGGCGCAATAAATCCGAGTTTTGGCACCGATTAATTACTGTAGATGAAACTTGGATACACCATTATACGCCCGAAACAAAAATTCAGTCAAAACAGTGGACTGCAAAGGGCGAGCCGGCTCCAAAAAAGCGAAAACTTGTTTTTCGGCTGGGAAAGTGATGGAGACTGTTTTTTGGGATAGTAAAGGAGTTATCTTAATCGATTATCTTCAAAAAGGAAAAACCATTACAGGAGCATACTACGCATCATTACTTGTCAAGCTGAAGGCAGAAATTGCGGAAAATCGGCCACATTTGCAGAAAAAGAAAATCCTGTTTCACCAAGACAACGCGCCGTCTCACACCTCAGCGGTTGCCATGGCGAAAATCCATGAATTACGGTTTGAACTGCTTGACCATCCACCTTATTCACCAGATCTAGCCCCAAGCGACTTCTTTTTGTTCCCTCATCTAAAAACTACGCTCGGAAGACAGAGATTTTCGTCAAATGAGGAGGCAATCATCTTCGTGAACAATTATTTTGCAGAGAAAAACGCCAAGTACCATTTGGACGGGTGAGAGTGATGGGAGCGTCGTTGGGAGCATCGCTGGGAGCATCGCTGGGAGCATCGCTGGGAGCATCGCTGGGAGCATCGCTGGGAGCATCGCTGGGAGCATCGCTGGGAGCATCGCTGGGAGCATCGCTGGGAGCATCGCTGGGAGCATCGCTGGGAGCATCGCTGGGAGCATCGCTGGGAGCATCGCTGGGAGCATCGCTGGGAGCATCGCTGGGAGCATCGCTGGGAGCATCGCTGGGAGCATCGCTGGGAGCATCGCTGGGAGCATCGCTGGGAGAATCGCTGGGAGCATCGCTGGGGGAAGTATGTTGAGTTACAAGGAGACTATGTAGAAAAATAAAGAAGAAAATTGAGAGAAAATGTCTTGTATCATTGTTCGGTCAGACAACCCTCGTATGTCAATAGAGTGGTCAAATATAAATTTTTGTAATTTCAGGTTGATTAAGTCCATTTGAATTCCGTACGAGTATTTTCAAGTCGGTGTTACTGTCCATTTTTTTTTAATTAATACGTCATGTTAGAAATCTGCGTTATAAGCTGTTTCATCGTCAACCTAATTTCAGATACTCGTAGATCGTTTGCAGGTTTGGCATCTTGTTGCTGGATTTGTTTTTCGTGATTTTTGTTGTTCCTTACGATGACTGCGAATGATGTCTATTAGTCTGCTTGGGTCAGGATTTTGGACTAGTGCGTCAGATA
Organism: Volucella zonaria; assembly: GCA_963966105.1. Taxonomy (NCBI): domain Eukaryota; kingdom Metazoa; phylum Arthropoda; class Insecta; order Diptera; family Syrphidae; genus Volucella; species Volucella zonaria. The sequence continues at coordinate 214,821,922 of OZ014530.1, forward strand.
GTGTTGTTTATTCTTCTATTTTTTTTTTTTGTACGAGGAGAAGGGAATCTTTGAACCTTAGGCTAGGTTAAAACAGAGGTGTGAAGGATATGCCATCACATAAATGCTAAGCACCAAAACGGGGCCATTGCGGTCCCTGTGGAACCAGTTGAATTTATATTCAACCTTAAACAATCTCCCTGGTGGAAGATCCAATTTTTTTGAACAAGCCAAGAAGATCTTTTAAGTTCGTACCGTCTATTTCCTCTAGGTTTTCGAAAAAGTATTTCCCTACAAATTTCCATCGACTAAGCGATATTGACTCGCATTCACATGGTGTGTGTGTTATATCCTCAATAGCTTCCAGATCACCGCAGAATCTGCAAATATCTGTATCTGACAATTTGAGTCTCTTTGCGTGTTTCCGCAGGAGACAGTGTCCTGTCAGGATTCCTATTACTGTCCTAAGCTTATCCTTATCGATTAAAACATCCTCACGACGGGGTTTTTGTTTCATTGTGAGTAATCGCGGCACCCACTGTGATGTTTGTCTTGGCAACTAGTAAGGCCTCGCTTAAACTCTGCCACCCAATATTTTAGTGTTGTAAACGAAGGAGCAGACTCTCACAAAGTAGAATCCAGTTCCGTACTTCTGGGAGTACTCAAAAAAAGAAAAACAATATTGTTGCATTGGCGGCACTCTTACAGTAGTAATTTTATTATGTTGATAGTACTGACAAATAAATGACACTTCTGGTTCGGATTTCGAGAATACAACACGGTGGCAGCGGTGAAAAAATTCTAACCTCGAGGAAAAAAAAATAAAAAATAAAACATTGGAGAGATTGGATACAAATAAAAAGGGGAGTAATCGAAATATTAACAACTCATATTTAAAAAAAAATCACACAGCAGATCAAATTAAGTGCACAGAGCTTTGCACTGGGGAGCGACACGTGAGAAGGATTTCAAAATGCCTGGCGACGGCATCTAACACTATGGCTCGTCCAAACCCTAAAATGCATAGCAGTTTTCATTTGTGCCATCCGACTGGGAAAAATGGTCCAAACGTTTTGAGAGGTTTCGCTTAAGAAACGCCATACACACGGCTGATGGCACATCCCAGGTAAATGTTCTAATTTTTTCCATGGGCGAAAGAGCCGAGGAGATTTTCGCATCAATTACTACAACACCTACAACTTATAATGCATGTTTTAAAAAATTTGAAAACTATTTCATTCCGAAAAGAAATTTAATTTATGAGCCCGCCAAATTTCTCATGAGTTGGCAGGGGGAAGAGACGGGAGAGGAATTTATTACAGCATTACATACGCTGGTAAAATATTACAATTGGGGAAATTTGCATGACGACAAGATCTTATTCACATTGACCGTAGGTATGAAGGGCTCAACTTTGAGCGACAGGTTGCAATTAGACTCAAGCCTCTCATTAGAAAAAGCGATCACATCAATTCGCCAGGTAGAGGAGCTGCACAGGCAGAAAAAAGAACTTTCTTTGTCATCGCCAACTGTCTATACAGTTGAGCGTTTCGCTGATAAGAAAACCCGAAATAATAAACAAAAAATAGTGCAAGGAAGAAGGATAAGGGATTATAGGAGTGAGGGAAAAAAATTGTGGATACGAGAACCATAAATACGAAAGGTGTCCAGCTAAAAATATTCGCTGAAATAAGTGTAAAAGAATCGGACACTATGAAAATCTTTGTAGAACAAAAGAAGTAAATGAGGTTAGAGTTTTTCGTAGGCATGGTATCGACCTATGACTAAATAGAAAACTTCAAAGTGAATGCAGGAGCTGATGTCACTTTAGTACCTTGGATTGCCATCACAAATAAAGAGGGGATATGCGCTGAAAAAACGGGAGCCAAATTATATATATATTTTTTTTATAATGAGCGCGCGCTCAAGGGGTTTTTGTACCCTTAAAATGTTCGTACACAGCGCGGGCGAAGGAAATTTAGGGAGGAAGAAAAGACAGGTACCGATGTACATTGTTTTTAAATGTTTGCAAGTTATAACGACCAGGAAACACAGAGATCGGCAGGACATTTCATAAGCGAGTTGTACGGCTTAGGAAAGAATTACGATATTTTAGGGTACGTCCGAAAATGGGCTTGAAAGTATACTGATGTACATTCATAGCGAGACGGGTGTTACGGTAGAAAGTTTGAATATTCGGAATGCTACCGGCTTTTTCAATGGAGCACTGGTGGTGCCATTACTAGGTAAAACGGGAATAGAGAAACTGGGGATTATTTAAAATCACATCAAAAAATTGGTTTACGGATTTTAAGAAAGTGTTTGAAGGTCTTGGGGCATTTAAGGAGAAGTATAAAATTGAATTAAAACCAAACACTAGATCCTACTCCATTTCGACTACTAGGCCTGTACGAATTCATTTAAGAGTAAAGGTGGAGACAGAATTAGAAAAGATGGTTAGAACGGGTAGTAGCACCTGAAAATGCATCGGATTTGTAAGCACCCATGGTGGTTGTTCCCAAGAAAGAGGGAATTAGAATTTGCATAAACTTCACTGAGCTGAACAAATGTGTAAAGCGGCAAGTGCATCCAATTGGTGTGTGGATCATACACTGTCGCAACTGACTGGAGCAAAATTTTTTTACTAAACTCAAGGCAAATTATGGCTTTTGGCAGGTTCCATTGTCAAAAGAATCCCAAGATTTGACAGCATTTTTAACTCCATTTGGACGATTCAAATGTCTTAGATTACCCTTTGGAATTACATCGACACCTGAGGTCTTTCAAAAGAAGATGACAAAGATTTTGGCGGGGATGAAAAATTGCATCGCCCATTTGGATGATATTCTCATATGGGGAGAGGCTATTAAAGAACATGATAAATGCGTCTAGGCTGTGCTTACAGAGATAAAAAATACTGGAATGACAATAAATAAGCAAACATCGGAATTCGGTAAAACTAAAATTTGTTTCTTAGGACACACCATTTCCGAGGGTGAAATAAGAGTTGATGAAAGAAAGATGAGAGCAATCAGGGAATGATAGCACCAACCAATGTTAAGGAGCTATAACGTTTCTTAGGAATGGTGACCTTCATAGGGAACATTCCAAATAAATCCTGTATTCTCGAACCAATTAGAAGCTTACTAAGCAAAAAACAAATGAATTTTTGTGGGAATATGCTCAAGAAAAAGCGTTTGAGGAAATTATGCAAAATTATCTTCAGCTCCTAACCTCAAAATATATAATCCATTGAAGGGAACAACTAACACTTGTGATGCTTCTCAACTAGGATAGGCGCAGTTTCCTTACAACGGACAAGAAAGGTGTCCAGCCGCATACATTTCGAGAAGTTGAACAGCAGCTGAAAAAAATTATGCGAATATCGAAAGAGAGGCATTGGCTATAGCCTGGGCTTGTGCAAAACTTAAGACCTCATTGGAAAGCATTTTGATATACAAACAGATCATAAACCCCTCTTGCAAATTTTACTAACTAAAAATCTAGATGATTTGTCACCAAGGCTACAGCGGATTAGGATGAGAATGTTAATGTATGATTATTCCATATCTTACATATCAGGGAAGAATTTGGTAGATGCCGATCAACTCACAAGAGCACCATTGGAAACTGATTTGGAACCGGAAGGATTAGGGGAGGAGATAAGAGCCTACGTTCATCAGATAGCACTTCAAAATATACACAGGAAAGGCCATAATATGTCAAAAATGAAATATGTCCGGAATGAAGGGACTACTACCCAGTGAGGAATGAGCTAACGTTCATCGATGATATGCTTTTGCGGAACAACAGGATAATAATTCCCAAGAAATATTATGTTAGCGAAGTTGATCGAGGGACATTTAGGCATCACAAAAAGGAAAATAAGAGCTCAAAGAACTATGTGGTTGCCTGGAATTTCAAAGGAAATCGAGAAAAAAACCCACCTTTGTCCAATATTTGTTCAACACAAAACCAGTAAACATGAGCCACTTTTAGTTTCTGATGTTCCAAACTACCCTTGGCAAAAAGTTGCAATGGACCTGTTTAAACTAGAAAATAAATGGTACATTGTGATCACAGACTATTACTCTAGGTTTTTTGAAATTGCAGAACTAATTCGTATGCGGATGCATACTAACGTTTAGTAGCTATGGAATATCGTAGATTGTCAATTTCAAAATTTAAGTTCATCAGAGTTTCGACGATTCGCCAAGGATTGGTCTTTTATTGCCGCCACAAGCACTGCACACCAATATCAGGCCAACGGGGCCGCAGAAACGGCGGTGAAAATAGCGAAAACCCTCTTAAAGAAAAACAAAGAAAATATTGAATTGGCATTGTTAGCGTATCGTAATACACCAACAACAACAAATGGATACAGCCCTGGTGAACACAATTTTGATGGGAAGCTGCGAGAAACTTCACTGGTTCTAAATTTAAAGGAAAAGCCAGACCTACGAAACCTGAAAAAGAAGGAAAAAAAGTATAAGACCAGGTACAGAATTTTGAGGCGGATGTTCCACTTCAGTCTCTAGTGCAATATATCAATTATGAAGGTGGTCTATGATGGTTTCTTCTAATCCAAATTGCAATATGGTATATCTTGCTGAGGCGGAACTTATTTCAGAAAATTAAACTCTTATTAATAAAACGAAAGATTTCAATTAGAATTATGGCTAAAGTTAACCGCAGAACCCCTAGTTTTGTGTTGTTCAAAAGTCTTGAAATCCTTCCTTTAACGCACTTGTACTGCTACAAAATTTTAAAATTATTTTTTTTAAGAATCCGGTTATTAACATGTCAGACTATGTAAAAATTATAATTTACGTGTCAACGCTAGAAACTTTGTAACAACTCCAACTATGTACAAAACACAGTTTTTACGTTTTTATTTTGTTACCGCGCCTCGATTATTTAATTTATTACCTGACCTTAGGTGTGAGAGAAAGAATGAATTTTTCCTTTGGGCGTACTGTAATAGATTCATTTCTTGGTACACTACTGTAAATTGTAAGCTTTCTTCTAAATTTATCTGTTTCCCCATCAACAGAATATTAATTGGTACGTTCGCCTCTTGTCATTTATTTGTCAATTTAAAATTAAAATTAAAATTAAATATCGCTTCGCATTGAAATGACAGATAAAGTATTGTTCCCAAATTGTTAATACATGAATTTGTTAGCTGCTGAAAAACTGAAGCAGGATATAAAGTGCCGCGGAGGGAGTAATACATAAGGCTCCGCTTATGCACAGACAGCTGTCCTTTGGACCTAGCTTAGTTTGCTTCAGTTGACTGAATTACCTAAAACTGTCCACCAAATAACTATCTCGTAGATGAATATCGGTTTCATGACCAGTAGGTAATGCAAGGTTGAAAGTCCCGATTTTTGTAATATAATAAAGCTGCTCTAGTTTGTTTTACTCCTTAAATATTTTCAGTTCAGTTTCCTGTCAAAAATAAGACCCCGACTTTCCGCTGTATCGAAAAAAACTAAGCTGGCAGAGTTGTTTGCGGGAAGGTCTATGATTGGAATTTTATATTTCCTGGAAAAGAGGACAAGATTAGTTTTATGAGGATTAATCCCAATCCACAGCGGCAATCCGTACAACGGGTTAGTCTGTTTAGATTTTGCTGCAAAAGTTCTTTAATGGTGTTGAGATGTTTTCTTGAGACGGTTATAGCAACGTCATACCAATAGGCAACAACTTTTCTACCACCCGCTTCCAGGTATATCAGCAATTCGTTGACCACTAACTTCCAGAGAAGGGGTGAAATCATACCGGCTTATGGCGTACCTTTGCTGATACATCTTTTAGCAAAACTCCCGCCCAGTCTGGAGTTGATAATCTTGCTATTTAGCAAAAGACTGATCCAAGACCCAAGTGTGTCATCTTCCTCCAGACTTGACGGTGCAGTCGAGATTGCGGATGTGTTGATGTTGTTAAAGGAATCTTCTATGTTCAGGAACGCGCCATTGTGCACTCTCTAGAATTTAGGGAGTGTTCGATGTGGCTAGCCAATGAATGCAAAGACATTTTCACCAACTTTACTTTACGGTAGGAATGTTGAGCTATAAACCGAAGTTGTGGGTCAATTCTAGATCGTGTATGGATATCAATCAGTTGTTCTAGAGTTATCAAAAGAAAATAAGATATAGTTATATCAGTTCTTTTTTATACATTTTGGGGGATTCCTTGTTTTAGTCACTTTAATTGGGCATTCTGCTTGGTTGAAACGTTTGCGGTTCCAGTTCTAATGTCTACCAGTGCGGCTTTTTCTTGCCTCTAGGTTGAATATGAGGGCAGGAAGCAACCATTGCCTACTTCAGAGCCAGGGTGAAATCCTTAACTTTCATGTCAAGCTTATTACTGTTACATCGGGGACTTAAGTGTTCAGGAGAGAGTAGTTTCAAAGTGTTCCTCTGCATTTTAGTCTACCAGTTTTCCGATAATTCCAGAATACTAATTGGCGAGGTTGAGCATCATTCAGACTGAATTAGATATATCTGTGATCTGAAGAATGTACAGACGATACCATCCACTTACCATTTGGGTGATGTTCTCGGAGACAGGAGTAATATCTAGCACTGGTTGTCGTTTTTAGTTATGAAGATGGGCTCATTGCCAATATTACAAGCAATGATGTTCGTACTTATAATATAATCAGAAAGTGACTCACTTCTATCGTGTATCGTGTGATGAGTCTTGCTTCCAAGACCACCCCTTATAAATTCCCATTAGCGAAAGGGGCCACATAGTCGTGGCCAAGATATGTCGATGCCAGCTAGTAGGCAGTCGCGAATCTAGCTACGGTTATGTCGGGGTCGCTTAGGAAGTATGGCAACGTTTCATTAATATACAAGTTCTGACCATACCTCTGTCCACGAACCACGCCTTCTACAATTCTGGATTAGAATAATGTCTTTCACGTCTTTGGATAGACTCATAAAGAGTACGGCGATGCCTTTTAAGAGTTATCGAGGCTAATTTGGATAAACTGCAGTATCAGCGCTACAAAATCAGAGAAGCTTCCTACACGGTGTCGTTTGAGTCCTCCGATTCTGAAAATGTGCCAAAAACTCATCCTTTTCTTCTGATCGTAAAGGTCTCCTTTCTAATACGTCGTTGGTTTCCTTTTCCAACAGGGTGTCAGAGGTGGAGGTCGCCGATTTGGATATCACCTCGGAAAGATTTGAGTCGTCTCTATCCATTTTAGGAAAGGAGGATCTGAGTCTGTGGTTTCTATTTCATTTAAAGGAGGAGAAGGTTGCTTATCATTATTCAGATCATCCTTTTTATATACCCTTAAGGTTATGGACTCGAATCCGAACCGAATCATGCTTTTGGTCTTCGTCGGAGCATTAAAGGGTTCCTTATTGACCACAATTAACTTGCGTCTATTAGGGCTCTTTAGTTCCTCCAGTTTCACGACTTTCCAGTCATGAGTCGGAAGGGTCGGGTTGCTGATCTCAAAGATCTCCGGAATGTCTTCTGCCGTTTAACAGTCTGCAGAAAAGTTTGTTTCATTCCAATCCATTCGTACTTTGCTGACCTGACATGTTCTTTTTTACTTTCTTCGATATTGGGTTTTTCCCAATTTTTTACTTTCTCCTGAAAAGCCGCTGAACGTCTCCCCTATTTAACTCGTAGATCTTATGACGCACTCTGGTCCACAAATATGTATACCCTTTATGTTTGTCTACACGCGCCCAAAGGCGTTCATCGTATAATCACGGGTTCCACGGTGGTGGTTTAATTTTACCACATCAGAGGTTTTGTCTGTAATGACCTGCTGGCTTTTTTGCCATCGGGTTTCGAAGAGATACTGACGGCGCAGGGCATTGACCTATGTTGAGGGAGACTTCACCTGGTGGTTTCATGAGGTGCAGCCTTCCGAATCAAAATTCCTCACAGTATTTCCTCTTCTTAGCGGCATTATGGATATCTGCATTCATATCTTGGCCACAACAAGGCATTTTCCCATCGGTACTTTCAGACATCCGGAATTTTGGAAGTGCGTTTAGTGCCGAAGGCAATGTTATAAATCTGGTTGCTATTAGATTCAGACCACGAGGTCCCATTATGAATGTCGAAATGCAGAAACTGCGTGATTGCGAATACATTTCGTCGCGGAGCGAATTCAGCAAGCCTGAATCCGTAATTTGAAATCTCTCCTCCATTGGAGCATGTGAACATATTAGGCTGATGTTGGCGAATTTAGCCTTGATTCACATGCCATAAACTCTAAATTTCCTGCCTTTGCCTGTATTTTATGACAAATCTACATCCAAATACGCTCGGTCCATTACATCGCAATTCTTTATAGCTGTCTAAGGTCTCCGATAGCATGGGTCGTCAATATATGTATTACTAGCTTCTGCCCGCGACTTCATCTGCGCAGGATTAGTACTTCGATTAGCCTATTCTCTTTTCCTAGGTCCCATCTAAGTATATATCAAAATTCATCAAAATTGATTTTGCTGTTTTGGCGTCAAGGCGTAATACACAGACAGAGTTACTTTGAGAGGCCCTTGTTCTATGTAATGTATATAAATTGAAACTGAGAATTTTTGATAATGATTCATAATATGCAAAATAGGTAGTTACTGCAATACACTTCTATAAACTACGTTAAAGGTTTTTCTTTTTTGGTCTGCATGAATATGCAGATTTTGCGATGTAGAAACGCGTGAGCATGCTACGTAGAGCTGACCGTGTGAAAAACATGGCGTGTCCAAATGTATTCCTGCTACCTTTAAAGTTTGACCCTGTGATTTATTGACAGTCATTGCAAATGCAACTTTTAATGGGAACTGCAGACGATTAAAATTAAATGGTAAGTTATTTAGTAGGATGCGTGGTATAAGCCATTGGCTCCCCTCGCTTCGCTAGTTAAGATTGTGGCCTTCACAATATTTCTTCTTGCGAGTTCTATGACTCGCAACCGAGTACCGTTTCATAATCTTGGCGCGTTTAACTTGCCCATTAACAAAACGGTTATACCTACTTTTAATTCTAACTTATAGGATAGCACCCCGGATAACTTCAAAGAGTTTAGCAATTCCACGGGATAGCTCTTAGTGTCAGCAGATGACATGACTGTGTCGATGGAGTTGTACACTGATGTTTTGAGTAGTTATTTCGTCCAAGATATTTTTATTTATTTTCGCAACAGTCTCGTTTTTTGGTGCCAGTATGGTTCTTTCACACAACCAATTTTCGTCGTGAATATGTGTTGCAGATTTGGAAAAACTTGAGCAATAAGGTCGTCTTCCGACTGCACAACATGACAAAATTGGGGTGTGCAACGAACCATAACTTCTTGGTCGATTTCAAGACGGCTTTCATTAATTTCTTGCAGTTTCTGAGTATATGCTCTTGACTTGACATCGCTGAGTAACTGGACTCGCATGTTAGTGGTGAGATAAAGCTTTTCAACTTTGGCCTACAGGTATGATGCTTTCAGACATGCGTTAATTTCGTCTGCTGCAGTGCCTCTCTCGATAACAGGTAAAGTCGGTCTAAAATCTCCTGCAAATAACACTACCACCCCACCTATTAATTTTCGATTGCTTTGTATGTCTTGTAGACAGCGATCGTGCGCCTTGATGGCGCGTTTGTGTGACATAGTGCACTCGTCCCACACGATCAGTTTACAATGTTGCAACAGGGCGACGTGGGCGCCGCTCTTGCTAATGTTGCCGTTGGGGTTTTTTCGCTCGCCAAATTAAGAGGTAATTTAAAAACTGAGTGTGCCGTCCGTCCACCGCTCAGTAATGTTACGGCAATCCCAAAGAAAGCCACAACTAATGCAACGTTACGATCCCTACGAAATTTTGCTAGAAGCAAATTAAGCAATAAAGTTTTGCCTTTTCCGCCCGGGCCATCGAGAAAAAAAAGGCCGCCTTCACCACGCTCAACTCGTTGTAATATTTTGTCATAAATGTCATTTTGCTCGGGTAGTAGGCGTGGCTCAGTTTCGCTTATCTGAGCATCTAACAATGTGGTATCGTAGCTTAGCTCTTTGACCAAATCGTTAGATAGCTCTTCTCGACGCTGCACATGCTAGACGTAAAAAATTCTGAATTGTGGGTAGATGTGTAGTTTCAACCGAGGCAAGAAAAAAATGTTACCGTAGGGGGGGTCTATCTCTTACCTCCCCCTTAGAAGGGTTAATTTAAGGGGGTAGGTTAGCATGCAATTTTCAATAGAAAATATGCTAACTATAGGTGCACTTTTCTCGTTAACCGCTTGCCGAATTTAAAGTTTTTCTTTTTTATTTTGTTTAACATGAAAAGGAAATCATCTTGATCGATTTGTTTTATAATAGGAAAAAATTTGTTCAGGCCCGTTCTTACACATCTCAGTATAATAGCTTTTAAGATATACCATAGAGTTTTTAACTTACATAAGTTTTTGGATGTAATTTTATACATATGATGTTTTAAAACATTACATATATAATATAATATTCATAATATTTAACATATTTAATATAATATTAAAGTAATAAATAGTTAGGGCATTCTATTCTTTAAATTTTATCAGGATGTATCCTTCTATTCTAGCTTGAAAAATCGCTACATGTGTCTGTACTATCGAGCTCTAAGTAGACTTTATTGGTTATTGGTCTAAGTTGATATGTAGAGGTGGTCGTTTCAGGCTGAATTAAGAATTTTAAAACTTCAGTTGGCATTGAACTAACATTCTTTAAAGTTTTTTCTCGAAAAGAATTAATTACAGGGCCCGATGTTATCAAAAGCATATTCAATAAATGCCTGTTTGTATTTACTCTTGATGTTTTTCACATATGACACATGCGAAAACGTCTACAATCTTGATTGCGTGCTTCGTGGGCCTCTTCAGATAATTGTCCTATGGGCACTACATATACGCTGCTTTATTACATCAATAGGATGACATAATAATTTATGAATGCTAACAGGCATAGGATACCAACTATATAACTCTAAATAGAGTGACTTGGTTTCTAATATATACTAGATGGACTGAAAAGTAACCTCCTTGGGAATGAAAAACTTTTTTTTTTAAGTGTTTTTTTTATTTTGTTCAATATAGTCCCCTTTTAGTTTGATATACTTATTCCAGCGATTTTTCAACTTCTAGATCCAGTCCGAAAAGTAATTTTCCGGAAGGTCTGCAAAATACTCCTCCGTGGCGTCGATGATTTCCTCGCGTGAGCTGAATTTTTTATTGATGAGCCATCTTTTGAGGTTTGGGAAGAGATAATAGTGAGAGGGCTCCAAATCCAGTTACCATCCGGCGTCAAAAGTCCGCCCGATTCCGCATCAGCAAGTCAAAACGCTCTTTCGAAGTGCTGTCGCGTTCGTGTTTTTGGTCAAAAGTGAGCATGCGCGGCACCCAGCGACAGAATAACTTTTTCATATGCAGAATATTGCCAAAAATATGGCGTGTGCGCTCAGTACTAATCTTTGTGGTATCTGCTAGCTCCCGCACCTTCACTTTCCGGTCAGCCAACACCATTTCATTTTTTTGACATTGTCCTCTGTAACCGCATCGGAGGGCCTGCCGCTGCGGAATTGATCGGTAGTGGAGTTGCGGCCACCACGAAACTCTCGAAACCAATATTTGACGGTGTAATCTGACGGAGCATTAGCCCCATAATATTTATCCAACTTTTCTTTTGTTTCCTTCGCCGTCCTGCCTCTCAAAAAATAATGTTTTATGAGAGAACGAAAATCGTTTTTTGTCCATACTCAACATGATGCCAAACACGTCAACAATAATCAGCTATCGAAACAAAACTGAAGACAGTATCGCACTGAAATTTGGCATGTCCTAAATATAAACGGACTTCAAGGCACCATAACCTTTTTTGCAGTATCAGCGCATTCTAGCGGTCAAGAAGATTACTTGTGCATATATTTGAAAGGTGTTAATATCTATGTATGTTATAGCCTGATGATATGCAACTTAAAATAACATAGAACCATTTTATAAGACGCTCATCTAATCCAGTTACGTCCGCACTTTTCTGGTGATTTTTGAAAAAGCGCCTAGCGGTATTGCCATCATTTGTGTTGCCAAAACCTTGTTTGGGTTTGTCCACAATTAAACCCATTACAGATTTAAAACGTGCTTGAATGTCCTTTTTTCTGGTTTCCACTAAAAGTTTGTCATTTTCTTCTATAATAGCCCACTTTTTCACGTCCAACCTATAGGCTATATGCAAAAGGCATTCAAGTACTTTAATTCATGCGTGTAAACTTGATAGACCACGTTCATAAAATCCAAGCCTGGGTATTTTCTTCATTTATTATTGGGTCTACAAGTAAGTTTCCAGCGTTTTTTTTCCAAAATTTGAAGTTTTATTATGAAAACATAGTTACAATGCTTTATTCAAAGTATCGTCCATCGGAAGCTACAACTTTCCCCCCATCTTTCTGGCAATTTATGAATTCTGGACCAAAAAAATTTCTCGTCTTTCGAGCCCAAGAACGTATCGAGCCAATTTTTGATTTCCTCTACTGAGCTGAAGCGTATTCCCGTAAGAGCGTTCTGCATCGAACGAAACAAGTGGTAGTCAGATGGTGCGAAGTCTGGACTGTAAGGCGGGTGAGGCAGAATTTTCCGTCCACTATTTTGCAAATAGTTTTTCACCGAAACCGCAACATGTGGCCGAGCGTTGTCGTGATGAAAAATGACGGACTCATGGCTGGTCTCATATTCTGGCCGTTTTTCTTTTAATGCCAGCTTCAAACGAATTAGTTGGGTTCGATATAATTGTCCTTTGATGGTTTCACCACTCGGAAGCAGTTCGTAGTATACGACACCCTTTTGATCCCACCATATGCAGAGCATGACCTTATTCACGTGAATATTTCGTTTCGGAGTCGATTGGGCGGGCTCGCCGGGCTTTGTATACGATTTTCTGCATTTAGGATTATCATAATAAATCCATTTCTTATCACCAGTGACAATACGATGCAAAAATGATTTATTTTTATACCGCTGCAGTAATATTTCGGACATGCAAAATCGCCGTTCGACGTCTCTTGACTTCGATTCGTACGTCAGCCGGTTTCCAACCTTTTGAATGAATCCCAGTGCTTTTAGGCGCAGGGAAACGGCTTGTTGCGTGACGCCCAATAATGCAGCAAGTTCTTTTTGAATCTGACACGGATCCTCATCCAGTAAAGCGTCCAATTCCTCGTCTTCAAAACTTTTCGGCTTTCCGGGGCGATCTTTGTCTTCAACTCCAAAATCACCACTCTTGAACCGTTTGAACCACTCGCGGCACGTCGATTCACCAATACATTCCGCCCCATAAGTTTCCGAAAGCAAACGATAGGCCTCAGCCGCACTTTTCTTCATATTAAAGAATAAAAGCAGCGCTTCCCGCAAATGACGTTTATTTGGCTGGAAACTTGCCATGATTTTGCTCGATAAAATGTACGACACCGATAGAACTGCTCAAATATAACGCTGCAAAGTTGTTGACAGATACAAAACCTACAAATAAAACACATGGGGTCTGACATTTCTGCCCGGTATCCACTGGTGGCGCCATCTCTGACAAACGCTGGAAACTTACTTGTAGACCCAATATATTATTCATATCACTAGGCTTGGCACCACAAATGTAGCATGACTGTATTGACCTATTCGAAGTCATTGCCAATTAATCTTACCATCAATCATTGTAAACACGAATTTATATTTAACTTTTATATTTTTGGAACCGATTGTTATCGCAAGTTCTGGAAGATCATTAATCTGACTTCGGATCATATCAAGCTCCTTAAATGAAATGTCTTTCGTTTCTTTGGCAAATAAAAATTTAAGTGGTCGACACAAGCGAGCATAGGAAGGATTCGGATTTTGCCGTTCTGTTAATGCGAATATAAGCTGAATTGGCACGAATAAAATAAGAAATAAATTTCCTTTGCTTATATGTGCTGTGAGCTGAACTGCCATCACCACCCCATTTAGAGACTAAAGTTAACATGACACCATCATCGACTTTATTAGAAATAACAGGCTCTTGCAATTTTAATAAAAGCGCGGTTGTTTGATTGACGATATCTATCACATTAATAGAAGCAGTGGACTCGTCAATATTGATTGAATTTACTGAAGGAAAACAATCTTTCTTAGCTTTTCCTAGGCTATAAATAGAAGGATATAATAAGTGACCCCTGGCTAGAGATTGCCTTCTTAAAATTTTATATGCATTCACAGCTAATTTTGTGTCTACAGATATATATAATGCAAGTGCTTCGTCACTACTGTACGACCTTAGCGATTGTACCTTCTCCTGGCATTTTTTTTAATTCCTTCGCTGCTGGAGTAGATTGTGAAACCTCTTTCATGACATCTGCTGCCACACGATTACCGCTTTCACGTGCAGCCATTTGTGCAGCGTATAGCAATTCCGATGAAGACCTTGAATCTAGAAAATCACGAACCTTGAACGCTTTGAGTTTTCTCCACAATTTTCAAGAGATTTTTTCGGTCTTCCTGCCATAATGTGAGATTCACGGTTGCTATCTTCAACACTTTGGTGGTCAAAACTGTCATCCATACCAATAACAAAAACGCCTTCATCAAGCTAATTTTTATACTTCAGTAAAAATCTTTCTTTACGCGAACCAGCTGACTTCCATTTTTTATCGAAACTTGTCGAAAAAAGTCGAATTTTATTTTTGATTTGGATTGGAACACCAGACTTCGAAAAAATCATGACGAGAAAAGGTGCACTCTCTTCCTAGAAATTAAAAAAAAACAGGGCTATGCAATATCGTGCGAAACCAACCGTTTGATTTTATTGAAACTAGATAATCTTTGCCTCATAATTAGATTATCCAAAATATTAAAATAAATTCCATTTTATGACCAACCAAACTCAACACAAATTCAATATGTTTTTTCTTTAACACTGAAATAATTATAACTTTTAAAGTACATTCATAATAAAGTACATACCTTCTATAATATCTGCCATTTGATATAATTATATCACGAACTAAATTAAGAAAAATCAACATCCACCTATCACTACAACTCTTTGAACTTGGATGCTTCATTACTCCAAGCTAAATAGCACTAAGTTTTTTTTAAGTACAGTGAATAACTGTTACTTGTATGACATCCACAAAAAAACAAAAATTGGAGTTGACTTTTTTACGTCTAGCATGTATGAAACGGTCCACTGTGCGCTCTGGTGTAGGCATACAGAAGTCGGACAACTTCCTTCCGGAAATCGTTATTATTTTGTCTTCGATGAGACCTAGTACTTCAATGAAACATAAATCATCAGCTAACTTGATTCATCCTTTCAAATCTATGCAAGATATCCTCTGATAACTTAGTTTTATACTATCCCATAATTGAAGATGATTGGATAAACCGCAAATGCATATCAATATGACAAATCGTTCAGTTATTTGCGATGGAGAGCGGTACAGCGCGGCCTCATCTATGTATTGTGGCATCCCAATGCTTGTCATCTTTCAACAACCCCAACTTCTCACATGTTTGTCGAAAAGTTCCAAGTTCTTGGCCGTCAACTGTTTTCAAATCCAAAAAGTTTGTGTCTCCCCGTATTACATTCAGCAGCATTCGCAAACAGTGACATTCGAAGTTGCTAGCGTGCACTGCGTAAATGCAGCCAAGAGCATCTCTTGCCTTCATACCTGGCCAGCCGTCGACAGCTATTCCTTGTAAACGACGTTTCCATTTTTTTAACGACACATTAAATGTGCAGTAGCGAGGTACGTCAACATAAAGTAAAATTTTTGCAAACGCGTCATTTTAGCAGCAGGAAAAAAGCAGTAAGTGTCGTCCTAGGTGGTGCGTCCATTCTAACTCTAAAATTGTTTTCAGTGAAATAAATCCGCTTGCCATTGGGCAGATGTACCGCAAGATAAGTGACTGTTGGCTGTCTCTCATGCAGAGGTAGACCCAAGATCCGCCACGCTGCTTCGTTACTACTAATATATCACCCGATTCGATTCGAAATTTCTGCACCTCATCGTTCGGGTCAATATTTACGTTCCCTTGCTGTCGGATGATAAGAATAGCTTGGTCACTACCTTTATTTATATATTTACAAATATATTTTATAGCCTATACCGTATTGCAGAACTCTACATTTATATGACAATTAAAAATTTTAGAGAGAAGAGGAGCTATTATCAACCAATATTTCCTGTATTCCATCTCGGATTTTAAGTGTTATCGTACGTCCACCATCTTCTGGTGCTCTACTCCTGTACAGAGGATAGCCTTTCTCGTTGGTTTGAGTATCTCGCCTTTGAATATTTTTTGGAACATTTTCCTTCCCCTATGCATTGTGATGAAAGATTTAGTGCACCACAGGGTCCGTGAATCATATTTTTGGTCACAGTGTCATAGAACTTTCGATCAGTTTCTGGATGCGGTATCTCCGCACTTATGATATCGTCAATTTGGTTAAGACCGTCAACCGTAGCAGCAAACCTCTTTTTTGCCACTCAATTGAGTACATGAATCATTTCACGTCGTCACCAAATATTTTACCTTTCGTAAGTAGAGCAACTAACTTTTGAACTTTTATTTTAAATACTCTAGCTGTTAAGTCATGTCTGTCCGTTGAATTTTGACCTGGCATGATTAGTTTTACGGTTTTTGCAGCGCGCGTTAGAATAGTTCACAGATGGGGGAATTTTTCCTGACTTACGTGACATTTATTGCTATATTTTGGCCAATTCACTCAATAGCTTTATAAATTATATCCTATATGTTATTCTGATGTACGTGATATATTACTGTAAAGTTTCACTAAAATCCATTCAATCGTTTTTGCGTGAAACATCCACACATACTTCCACGTTTATAATATTAGTTGGATTTACATCCGAGGCGTTTGCTTATTTAGTAACCAGATACTTGTATGTATATCTTTACGTCTTCACAGATATCAATAGTCCTGTACAAGGTTATGACTGCTGCCGTTGACCAAGTTTAAGTTTTCCCGTCACCATCTCTAAATACTTCTCATACCCTGGCAGCTATTTCTGAAGCCTCTTTTAAACTTCGGCTTGGAATATGTCAAGCATTACTAGCTCAAGAGACTGGATACAGTCAAGACCATTGATTCCAATTGTTGCGTAATTCCTCTGTTCCTTCATCCAACGTTGAGTCATTGAAAAGTAAAACGTAGAAGTTTAATCAAAACTCCACTTAGGACGAAGTGGCTAATTGCATTAAAGCGACAGTTTTAAATTATTTCTTTGCGACAATTGATTGTAGTATTCTAAGCTAAGGATAACTGATCGGACAACCTTTACAAAATGGATTTTCTTCATTTCAGAGCGCCAATATACATTCTTGTTTTACATACTGTCCTTGTGGCAACAAAATTCTCAACTGAACTGAGCAATGACTGCGTTACTTTAAACCTTATGAATCATATCCTTCAAAAATGAAACAGGGGTTTGTATGTACATCAACATGTATAAAAAAGCTCAAAAATTCCATATTCGCTTCGGCTGAAGGAGCATGGATATAAAGAAATGTGCGCTACACTTTAAGATTCTTTTTAGTTTGCAATTAAGGACGAACTGGGAAAAAGTGAACTCTCGCATTGAGAACAGAGTAAATTTGTTTTCTCATTTCATATGCTCGTAGAGGAAACTCTAGCGCTTCCTTTCTTTTCCTCGCTGTAATAAGCTCAAGTTATGGTCCGGAATACTTACTACCCAAATAGAGTTTCCCAGAAATACGAGTACTTCAGCATCGACACTCAAACTCATATATATTATCCTGTGATACTGTACAATATTATTTTTTACTGTAACCCGAACATACTCGTAATACGAGTATACTCATAAGGCTAAGGAAGCAATTCTCCATTAAGTAAACTATGAAAGTAGGAAGTATCGAAGGATGAACGGAATGGTGAAGCTATACTCGCTATTCGTTATCTTAATAAAAATTCCTTTAGAGTGGAGGCCGGAAGGAAGGACGAACTATATCCGCTGGAAATGGCTCAGTACGCATCAATTGGAATGCGCGTGCATTAAATGTCTTAGACAAAACGAATGCTATTCGTAGATATACTCGTACTCGTGTGTTTGGTTATCGTGGGCTAGATACTATCAGACAACGAATCGTGTCGCTTTATAAAGGCGATAAATTTCGAAATGAATTTGTTTTGGCTGGGAATTTTTCAAAGGTGACATTATGGTGGTGGCTTATAGAATTTATTATCTCCTTCCTTTGCACAGTGTGTTTGGAAAATTGCAACTACGGCCCCATTATAATAGCCGAATTGTTCTTTGTGTTTTAAGTAGCACACCAAAGTAAGCCCGCTCTTTAAGCTTTGCAATGTGTTAAGTCGGGTTTTTATACAAACAAGCTGACCGCCTTCTTGTCTTTTCAGGAGGTGTTGCTTGATACGGTTAGCTGCTTTCTGATGCTGTTGGCAGTTCTGATGTCGCAAAATTTTTAAGCACTTCCTAAGCCCCTTCATCACTTGTGTCACTTCAGGATCATGAGACTTGTGTCTACTAAAAGCATCCCCTTCTACCTGAATTGAGCTTGGGGTGGCGTCAAAACAACATTTTGTCGTAGACTAAGCAATTTGAAACTCGAAAATTGGCAAAGTTTCGTCGTCGATATTTTGGCTACCAAGCTCCGAATGTGTTGTGTGTCTGATGTTGTTGGTTGATCTGTTTTCGCTTATTTAGCCAACACCTCTTGGTGAAAGCTTTATTGGGAATTTCTGTGATTGAACAGTACGTAGATCAATTCGTCTTAATTTTTTCGAACATTGAATGATGATGAACGCAGGTGAGCTTGTTGCAGTGCACGATGTTCGGAGTCCGTTAAAAGATCATACGTCGCCCTCTCTATGCACAAAATGACAGGAAGAACAACATAGTGAGTGGAAAGACTAGACTTTGGCCCGTCTACATATACGTTTACGAATACAAATCTGTGAAGCATCACAATTAATGAGACCGATCCTTGTCATCCTTGTCGATATCGTGCAAACCGTATTTACCTTATTTTTGATAGTTTCATGTCTGACTGAGCTGGGCCTCACCCAACTAACCTTTTTCATAGATAGAGCTTTTATTCAAATTGCGCTTGCAATCTTAGGTGTAGTCTTTCTTTTCTGCATGACCGCTCTGGGTTGGATTGAAACACATTTCGGGTAAGAGCATTGATCTTTATGCACTTCAGAATTCTAGCTATCTCAGACGTAGAAGGCATCATTTTTATTGACTAGACTGGTAACAACATATATGTAGTTCGTACAGGTTTTTATTTTTGGTTGGGACTCGCTTCCCAACCTCCTATCACTGCAGCCGAGTAACGTCACCCGACGTACCTAGTATCTATGTTTAAATATGGTGAGAATGGGCCATAAATATGCTGTTGCTTCCTTTGATGGCTTCAAGTCACCTACCATCGATAGCATATACCCGGTCTTGCTACAAAAGTGTATAGATTAGGTGCTGGCAACTCTGAAGAAAATACCCATTGCATTGGCCAAATATAAGAGTAACGTTTATATCGCAAATTAAACTAGATGCTCGTCAAGACCTGCAGACCAATCAGTCTGACTTTCTCCATGTTGAAGACCATGGAGCAATTGATTGAGCTTCATATGCGCAAGACTGGTTTTTAAATTCATCCTGTGCCCAAAATGCAACATGTTTACCTGGAAGACTGCACTGCAATGAAGGCTTACTCCATAAAAGGAAGTATACCCTGGACATTTTCATCAAGTTTCGTGGATTAGAGCAATGCTGACAAATAGAACCGTGGTTGTGGATGCATACTGTGGTCAATATGTGATGGCAGGGGCAATCTGGTTTGTTCCAGAGCATGGCGCCCTGTCTCTATTACTATTTTAACAGTCCCAACATCTACGAAGATCTTCAGATGATGTAGATGTACCTCCTTTTAAATCACGTCAACGACAGTTTTCCCTTACCCGCAACCAATCCTTAACCACAAAACTGAGGTTGTTCTCTTCACGAAAAAGATTCATTTAGTGCGATGATGTTACTATTTGTTTCTTGAACGAATTTAAGTGTGTGAATGTGTTCCTGGTTAGAAAGTAGGAAAGAATGCACGGACGACCACCGGGCAGTCCGAATGCACGGACGACCACCGGGCAGTCCCGCCTTATTGATGATTTATTTTGCAATATATACATACGAGTATATTCGCAGAATTTCTGGTGGGTTCTTGACATTGGTGTTGCTGATTTTTAGCAAAGACAGCGAGGAAAACGTAATCCACAAATATTCTGACGGCTTGTTGCTTTTCGGCACTTTTAACAGACACATTCACTCTCAAGAACCAATGGACGCATCCACTCCAACTTTGACATCAATTGTTTGCAATCATGGAATCCGGCTCATTCGAAAATTGTGTGGTCGTGCAAAATGTGGCTACGAAAAAGGTGAAATCTTTCGGATGTTGCGGCCACTGAAAATCACATGAAAATTTGAGAATCGTACCGTGATGTTATTTGAGGATATTGCTGGAATAGTCAGCTGTTGAAAATCCGGCTGCCCGCGCACTGTGCAAACGCCACAAGTCATCAAAGCCGTGGAGAATCAAATTCGTCAAAATCCGCTGTGCAAGCAGAAAATCATGTCACGGCAGATGAATATCAGCAAAGACAGCATATCGCGCATATTAAAACGTGATATGAGCCTCAGCGCATATAAAAGACACACCGGCCACTTACTCATAGAAGCATTGAAACAAAAACCGAAGTCGAAATTGAAAGCCTTGCTTCGCCATTACACGTAAAACGGTCACAGACGAATTCTTTATACTGACGAGAGCATTTTCACCGTTGTAGTATGGTTCAATAATCAGAACCATAGAGTGTATGCTCTGTCATCACGACATGCGTCTGAATTCGTTCCGAGAGTTTAACGTTGCCACCACCCAGCTTCTATGGTGAATTTGGCTGAGAGTCGCCTACGATTAGGTCATCGAGCTACATTTTTGCGAGAAAGTTGTCAAAAGCTTGGCGAAAGTGTATTAAACGGACATTTTTGAGAATATTGTGGAGCTCCTCAACAAAACACTATTCGTAAATACACAGTAGGCCTTTCAACAAGACTCCGCTTCAGCTCATAAAACAAAAACGACTCAAACATGGCTCAAAAACCATTTCTGCTGATGATAGGACCTCTAGTATCCCAGACCTCCATTAATTAGACTAAAAACTATGATCCGTTCTGGAGACAATTGCTTGCACTACTCGACTTCTAAGTATTGAGTCCGAAGAATGGAAAATTTTCCAATGCAATCGATGAGTGGCCAGACCGCCTCCGCCGTTGATGTAAGCCAAATGGGGGCCATTTCGAATAAGTTGTTCAACAATTTGTACCCATTGAGTGACCCAATAAATAGAAATTGTTTTGTTTTTTTTTGAAAATAATCATTCGTATTGATTTTATTAGCCAAAAACCGTGTACCAACACATTTGCTAGTACTAGTGTACTAGTGTACTAGTACTAGTGGTAAGAAAGCACTTCTTCATGCAGGCTAAAATGGCAAGCTATTAGCGGAGGTCCTTGACTACTATCACGCAGATATAACCATCATACTGGAAGTGCGAAGTGATGGGCTCGACATAAGAAGGATGAAACACTGTGATATATAATATGGTGATTTTTTTAGGATGCGTATTTACCGACAGACTAAGGCAAAAAGTCTTGAGCTTCCGACACGTGAGGGACTCTCTTATGACAATCTGCATCAATAATCATCAATTCGCTAATATAAGGCTAATATGCGCCCACGCCCCTACGGAAGACAAGGACCACGCCACCAAATAAGGTTTCTCCGAGTTTCTCGACAAAACATATGAGCAATGTCCTAAGCATGATTTTAAAATCGTACTAAACGATTTTAACGCTTATACAACAACACGTGACTTAGGTTATAACAAACAATCGGGTTACACATCTCAATATATGCATAGGGACTTGGCGGTCTTCGGATCATTGGTCGTTCGAACGTTGACTCAGCTCACCACCTTGTTGCAGCCAAGGAACGAATGCCGATTTTTCAAACACCACAATAAAGAAAAACAACTGTGAGGATAAATAGCGTAGGAAAGCTTCAATCGCAAGAGGCCGCCAGGATTTTCGCCGAACGCGTATCCCAGAATCTCTCAACATTTTTAATGCCACCAGCATCAAGTACCGAAGACCAGTGACAACGCTCCCAACGTGTGATCAGAGACGCCACAACTGATGAACAGGGTTTCACTCAACCACCACCAAGAAATCCCTGGTTTGATAAAGTATGCCGGCAAGCACATGCAGCTAAAAGAGAAGCGTACAAGGCTTCTTGAAGGACAAGAGCTACTTGTGAGCTCTACCAGCAGAAGAGATGGGAAGAATACTGGCTTCTCCATAAAAAGCAAAAAAAAGTATAAGAGAAGCCCGCGATCAAAGATATTGAGAAGCTGTAGGAACAACATACTGAAGTCTTACCAAAATGTAAAAAGAACGTGTCAGGGCAACAAGACGAGTACAGAAACCCACCGGTAGAGATGAAGAAGGAAAATTTGTAATGACGGTGCCGAGAATATGGAAAAACTTTTTTTGCAGACTGTATAACGGTGACGAGGTCCAACATCCCACCGTCAGGCATAATAGTCCATTCAACTTAACCGATGATAGCCAAATCTTCACCCATCTAACCATCGATCTAAGTTGCCACATTGACATCTTATCGACCGATGTATTCAAAGCTGCTGGAAATAGAGAGCATACACCAACTCATATCTAAACTCTTGTTAGAGTTGAACCCCAGCATCGTTGATCCGATCCGTAAAGAAAAGGAGACCCACTCAACCCTGCCAATTGTAGAGGTACATATAAGTCTCCTCGACAGTGTGTAAAATATCTTATCTGCCATATTGTGTAAACGTCTGGCACCTTTCGTCAACAACCTGATTGGCCCCACAATCCACAAAAATCTACACACTCCGGCAGATTCTGGAAAAACCCCAAGAAAGCACAATTCCTGACAATCTCGTCCGTCTGCGCAGAATGACGATTGAGAACGGTAGCTCCTCCGTCAAGGTCCATAACGACTTAACCGAAACTTTTGATGTCAGACAAGAATTTATACAAGGCGACGCGCTGTCATGTGACTTTTTTTAAAATCATACTTGAAAGAATTGTGATTAACACACAAGCGAACACTGGCGGCACCATCTTTCAAAAGTCTGTACAACTACTAGCGTACGCCGATGATATTGACATAATTGGGAGAACTTAGCGGGCTGATGCTGTTCGGCTGTTCGCTAGTATAGAGACGGAAACTGTCAAAATTGGGTTTGCGGTAAATGGGGCAAAAGTACTCGTATATGCTCTGTCAACAAGAAGAGACACACAACGTTGAAGAATTGGACAAAACGCCGAGGTCTACAGCCATAATTTCGAGGTAGTAAGGGACTTTGCCAACCTTGGCTCGGAAAATCACTCTTGCCAATCGCTGTTTCTTTGGGCTATGAAGACAATTAAGCAGTAAGGGTCCATCTCGAATACCTAAGGAGACCATATATGGTATGTATAAGACCTTGATCACCAACATGGTCCATGCAACATGGACTCTACGAGTATTACTCTTTTCGAGACAAAAATCCTTCGAGGTATATTCGGTCCCCTTTGCTTTGACATACTTTAGAACGAAAGATTAAACGACGAGCTATATGAGCTGTGCGAGTACAGAAACATCGAATAAACAAGAAACTACACATCAATCGCCTGAGATGGAATCAAACCCCGAGGGACCACGTAGTAGAAGGAGACCTCACCTTAGGTGGCGCCCACAAGTAGAAGGAGATCTCATCCGACATGGAGTGTGCAACTGGAAGCAGTAAACTAAGGATCGGGCTAACTAAAGAGGCTTGGTAGTTGGCCAGTATCACCCAGAACTGTACCGCCACCTAAGTTAGTAAGTAAGGACACATTCCACCGGACTTCTTGTATAGCGGTGATATCAGCTTTATAGCAGCCTAGTGATCCGTTGGTTTACTCTTTTCAAATAATTCTTCTACTGCTAACTATATAAAGCCTTCTTTGCTCTCGACGAGAAATTTATCCACCGCCTCATCCATCTTCCCATACGAATTCTAACAACCCCCTTGTGAAGTAAAAAGTAACCGAAATCCACGGCTTTGGCCTCACTGTAGGTTCATATAGACTCTTTGCTTATATACGCTTTCATCTGCACATTTTAGGTCTATATTGTAGCTTAGCTAGAGCAAATAGAGTGCAAACGATTTAAGAACATCGGCCTACTCGTAGTGTTTGCTCTCACTTTAAGATTTCTCATTACACTTAAAACCACAATATATCTGTAATTTAAAAACATTTCAACGCTTACATCATTCAATTTTAATCAATTTAATTACACCTCTCTGTTTATTTTACACTCCTCCTGGAGTGCCCACGAAAATCTACGACCACTTCATGACCAGTTTTTTGATTAAATCAAAGAAATTCGATAAGTATGTAGTTACTTTTGCTTTTATTGTATCCGAAGTGACGAGGCAACTTTGCTATGAGACACCCCTGCCATGCGTTCCAACTCCCCCAAACTCAAGTAACAGGATGCAATATAAAACATCTTCAGACGGCAAACTGAAAGATTCCTTTAACTGAAAATTGAAATCCAAAAAAAACCAACAAAAACAAACAATAAACTGCAAAAACTTCTCCTTGCAAAGGAAACTTTCCTCTTTAAACAGATTTTATGTCGTTTCATTCTGCCATTGTCCTGCCCTGAATTGTCTTCTTTCCCCCCCATAGCATAGATCTTGACTTCCGTTCAAAATTTATCGATGTCCTTTGGCGGCATCTTGTTATAGACAATCGAAAAGATATTTGCAAACAACACAAGGACTTCATTACTCTTGGACAAGGATCAGGTCAAGTCTCTAGCTAGCTCATGAAGACCCCTGCAAGTACTTCATCAAGAAGAAGAATTTGAAAAATAAGAAAACAATAGAAACTGTCAAGACAAAAGAACTTAAGCCGATATGGCAGGAAATTCTATTACCACTCCCCCAAAACTGAGTGTATCCGCATATCCGAATCGGTTCTTTCATGCCACCTGTCTGTCGTTCTAACACAGAATGCGTGGAGTAATGAGAAATTCCCCATTGAATGGGAATATTCCCCAAGGATGGTGGGTGACAGGTGTGAAAACAATGTGCGACAGATGACGGAAATGTCTCCTTCCTATTCTGTCAATGTCTAAATTGTCTCGTTAGTGGTATCGTTCCATTCGACATTCACTTATTTTCTACACAGGAGGCTTCTACCTCAGCTTCGGCTTCAGTTTCAGCTGTTTCCGGTGCTGTCGTCTATGTTTTGCGGCGTTCTCTCATATTGGGGCGCTGTTTTTCGGGCAATGAATTCTGTGGTCAACCACAGTGTTGAACCGTTTCATTAAATCGAACTGCGTACAGAATAGATACTCGTACATACTGCGGGCGCTAATTAGATTTTACACCACATGGAGTTGTCGAATTGCCAGAGGAGAGTATGGTGTACGTAATGATTCGTCAGCTTCATTTGCAGATTTTGCATAATGAACCGGAAATGAGGAGCTGGCTTGTCAATTAGTTCATTTGATTTGGTCCCGTTGGTGTTTTTGTATCTAACATGCATAGAAAGTTTGCAATTAGGTGTTTTGTTATTCGAATGGAAATCCAACATGCCACGGTATAATGAGATTGTGCTCTCTCCATAAGGTTGACTTTGTTGTTCCTGCCGCCGTGCATTTAACGACAGAAGATGATAGATGATGGATTTAATAGCCAAAATGAAACCATTACTCGGCTTGATGAGTTTGATGAAAGCCATGACAATGGTGCCATGAAATAATAATCGCACTCGTATTAAAATTTTTATTATTTTTTAGTACAATTTAAGCTCTTCTGCAGGAGTAATTAAATCGAAAGGTAAACTTTATAGAAACTTTATTTACTGGACTTACCTAACAAAGTAGTCTAATACAATGTACATTTATGGGTATACAAAACTTGGATACAGGATGGAAAAGAAAACTGCTAGGTCAACTTTCAACATTGACTCAGTCTCACGAACTGGATGACGATGTTCTACTCTATTGTATTAGACAACGTAACATAGCAGCGGATAGTTCGCTTATAAATTATGATAGAAGTGAGCTTAGCTGTGGCTCGCAAACTTTTCGATTCTACAAAGCTGTCTTCAAATTCAAAAAAACTGTCTAACTTGAAATTACCATTTACAAATAGCTACGTGACCAACAATAGAAGTAGAGGTCACCCTCTTCCAAGAAGCAGCTTCTCAAGATGGAAATCCATGTCTTTCCTGATAACACTTTCTTAGTCTTGCTGACTCTGAGTGAGTCTACTAAGCAAGCGGAACTGAGAATTGAAAGAAATATCGAACTGAAGACCGATAATTTAACCAAGTTCGGTCATCCTGATATCAGTCAAGCTATACTGAAATTTATCGAACCCAACCAACAGCAAAAGTTGCCAATAGTGACATGAGTAAAAACTACCCGAAATGAGTGCGACCGATGGGTCACGCCAAGAACTTCTTGATTAAAAGGACTTGAACCCAATGGTTTTTGATATTTCATATCCTATTAGAATATAGTACAAGTTAATCGGTTAATGGTCAAAACACGGATTAAACATGACCGGTTAAGCCTGAGAGGTGTTGGTAAAGCTAAAAAAACTATTGCAGTTGGGATTATCTCTTCTTTTTTGCGCCGAGCGAAAAAGACTTGCATATACCATACACTCGTACTTGAAGTGAATTGGAAAAAAGTTACAGGACTTGATCCAATCCTCGAAACATTTTTTATATTCGGTTTTCGGTATGTCCGTCAGTGCTTTCTGCGATTTTTCCATTACTTTCTCTCGGCTGCTGAAAAGCGTTCCCCGTAGTGGAACTGAACAGAAAGGAGTCACAGGGAGCCAAATCAGGTGAATTCGGTGGCTGTTGGATGGTATTTGTTGCATTTTTCGTCAAAAAGTTACGAACAATGATTTCACTGTGCGACGGTGCGTTATCATGGTGCAAAATCCACGAGTTTTTTGCCCACAATTCTGGTCTCTTTCGGCGAACTGCTTCATGTGAACGTCTCATAACGCCCAAATAATACGAGTACTCTTTGTTTACTGTCTGGCCTTCTGTCAAAAATTTATGATGCACTACACCGTTGTAATCCGTGAAAATCATGAGCATTGCTCCACCACGACGTGGTTTTTTTGGTCTCGGCTCATTTGGTGAACGCCATTCACTTTCCTGATGTGGGTCTCTTTTTTGCATGAAATTGAGGTCTTTTGGTACCAACATTGCTACTACACGACGGAAACTCAAATCATTAACCAAAATGTCTTGGATCTATAGGTAATGTTCAAGTCCTCCGCTATCTCTCTGATGGTTAATTTGCGGTTATTGACCAACATATCTTTTACTTCATCAATATTTTCGTCGCTTTTCGATGTCGATGGTCTGCCACTGCGTTCATCATCTTCGATTGACTCACGACCACTTTTGAACCGCTCGTGCCACTGGTAAACGACCGTTTTCTTTGGAGAATCGTTGCCGAAACACTTTTCCAACATTTTCAACATTCGCGCAACATTAAATCCGTGCGTTTCATTAAATCAAGTTCGTTGTAGTAAATTTAAATCCATTTGTAAATTGTAAAAAATGCTCTTGGCTACGTAACTTTTGCAAATGTCAAGCTATTACGCTAAGATTTAGAGAGAATGTCAAAAACAGATTTACCAACTTACCAAAAAAAAAAGGACCCAAATCGGGACAATGGGAGCGCCACACGGTGGTGTCCCCCGGGAACTTTTTGATCAAGGCGAGGCGGTATATTTTCTTAATACTCGTAACTTAAAAATTTCATCTCATGCAATTTCTTATTTTTGTCTCACCAAAACTCCCATAAAATTGTGACCGATGAGGTCTGTGACTCCCTGTATTTATGAGATCGAAGTTAGTACTGCATTGACTGTACGACAATTGTTGTTATTTCTTGAATAACTCAGACAATTCTTCCCCGATTTTTTTTCAAATTTTCACTAAATGTGTGTTATGTTAATAGATTTCGACTAGTACTGCACACATTTCGAAATGGTCCTCAATTTTCTTTAAAAAATTTATTATATTTTGTACAAGGTGGGGCAAAAGTAATGAATGTTCTGTCATTTTGTTAGAAATCCAAAAAATTTGGCTTTGTTTTCACGAAAAGTTTATCTAGAAGTGTAAAATTCGTGATGTTAGGTTCAAAAACTGATATCTGTCAAATGACCATCTGCTGAGTTGATGTATATTTGTGCTCGTTTTACGGCATTTAAAATGCTTGGTTTTGATTTCTTCATTAATGTTGGTTGTCAAGACTTTCAGAGTCTGTGGTTTGATGTGGTAAGCGAGAGATTTCAAAAAGTTCCAAAGGAAGAAGTCTGGCGCCCGCATCCATGTAAAGGGTGTTTATTTTAGAGGGTTAGTTTTTAAGCTAGCAACACTGTTTCTACAGATTCAGATTTAACAGCTGATTTGTGGTTAATACGTTTTTCCATTTTACGGGGAATAGATTAATTCCAGAACAACGCGTGCAAATTGTGCAAACTTATTTTGGGTGGGTGGCCGTGGCTCAAGTGGTAGTGTGTTGGCTTCCCAATCGGACGGTTCGGGGTTCAATACCAGCCGTGACCGAAACACTTTTTTTCAGGCAACTAAAATCTTGTGAGATGAATGGTTGCCTAAATATAACATCAAGTCCAATTTACACTAGTAATTTAGTCTCCCCATTAAATGTTGGATACCACCCATGGAGCGAAATAACCACTGAGCCCAAAAATCTTTCTCTCTCTCTCTCTATCCAATTTTCCGAAAAACTTAACACGTGCTCCGGCATTTTAAGAGTAGTAATACCCTCTTGAGTGTTAAGTTCAGTTCTTTAAAATTTAAAAAAAAAAACATGGTTGGGCTCGCCAAGCTAAGTAATCGTGCGTAGCGTCCGTTTGAGCAAGTTAGTTTTCGCACCACGTACACTCTAGTGGATAATGTGCATCCCCAGAGATGGCTAACAGTGCGAACAGAAGAAGTTATTGCCGTTATGGAGCGCAGTGTTGAGGAGAATCCGAATGAGTTGATTCGCCATCGTGTACAGCGGTTGGATCAACATCCACTTTGTGGAAGATTTTGCGGAAAGATCTTGGCTTAGAAGCGTATAAGGTCTAGCTTATGCAAGAGTTAAAACTGCGTGACCATTATACGCGTCGTAGGTTCGGTGAATGGGCCGAAAACATAATTTAGCTTGATCCTCATTTTCAACGCAAAATTTTGTTCTCCAATGAGGCTGGTGGAATCATCGGTTTTAACACGATGGCGTAACATGCCACACCATCAATATATTGCGGGAAATATTTGCTGAGCACATAATTTCGCGTAATGGACCTGTGAACCGGCCTCCGTGATCCTGTGATCTCACATCTCTAGATTACTTTCTTTGGGACTGTGTGAGACGTTGGACGAATTGGAAGTCAACATTCGCCGTGTTATTGCTGATATACATACGGCGCCTTATATTTATGCATTAATGGCATAAAACTATTTATTAAATAAATCGAATATCATAGACATTAAAATTAACTTGAACTATTTGATTTCACATTGAATTTTTATACCTCTAAAAAAAACACCCTTTAAATGGGCCTGTCTCGTCCCCTTTGGCTTTTCGGGATTTTCATGGAGATGGGTTTTCAATCGACATCCATGTTCCGTCCACCCGTGCTGCAACTCGTACTGGGTGCAGCACTCCTTTTGCGCTGGAAAAACCACCACCAGAGTTGTTTCTCAGCGGGGATTAAGAAATGCTGAACTATTTGGGCTATTTGCTGTTTGAAAACCCTTGCTGCGAGCACAAAATAAGCAGACAATTTTTGATTGGACCAAAAAACGTAAGGATACGATGCACGTAGACTTCAACAGAGTTTTATGGAGCGATGAATCCAAGTTTGAGGTATTTGGCACAAGAGTTTTGGTTCGACGCAGCTCCGAACAAAAGATGCTACAAGACTGTGACGTTCCTACTGTCAAGCATGGATATCTTTCTGTTGTGGTGTGGGGATGTTTCTCTTTAAGTGGGTATGTGACAGGTAATTTCAGGTAATAGAAGAAATTTTTTTTATTGAAAACAAATGAAAAAAGTTGTATGAAAATGATTTAAAAAAAACCAAATTTTGCTCAAAAAGTATCGGCTGCGCATCTCAGGTCGTGTGAAATTCCATGAAACAGTTCATTTCACTGCTGAGGCACAGATGAACTTGATATTTCCAGCAAACAAATCGAGTTCGTGAGTCACAGCCAGATTTTTTGCACCGATGTCGAGTTGTAGCGTGCTCCGGCAAGTGGCCGATTGTGTCTAGCCTTTGCCTTCAGTGGCAAAAGAGCACCATTCACTCGACCTCGCTTGCTTGCGATTTCCGATTCCAAATTCGATTGGCGACCAGGTTTTCGTGCTAACGGCATGCCGGATTTCGTAAGACAAGTGGCCACTTCCATAATAAATTCATACAATTTTAGTGACTTCGTAATTTGTACCGTAGAATCGAAGTGGCGTCGATATAACATCCAAGCATTGATGATGGCCATATCGCACATGTGGTTGAAAAAGTGTGTCCATTTGCATTATTTGATGCGGATGCGACATCGTCCAAATCGATGCCACCAATGTATTTGTTTTATTCGTATATGACGTTGGGGCACTCAACTGATTCCACCGATATCGACTTTTTGTTGAACCGCTGAACAGCTGGAGCTGTTGTCGCTGCCGTTTCATTGGACGATAAATATGGTTTGATTCCAGCCATTGTGGAAGCCATATTCACAACTTTGTTGTCGTTCCATGCGACTGTGGAAATGTTATGACCATGATTGTTGAACTTTTGCGGAAGTTTGCACTGTGGAATGCGCTGGCGGCGAATCGTTCCACGCGAGTATATGCCTTGAGTGCGAAGGTAAACAAGAAGCGGAATGGATGTGTAGTAGTTATCGGAAAATATGGTGTGCCTAACAAAGCGTGGTATGTCCCGAGCCAAACGAATATCTATATTGGCTGAAGCGCCTAAATTGGGTTCATCATCCCCCGAATATATCTCAAAACAATAACAAAAGCCGCTGTTGTCACATAGTAGGAAGACCTTATCGCCTCGTGTATTGTTTGAGAAAAAGGGCAATCTTGCTGGCACACATCCGCTCATCTACGCATAGACTGCCTGTCATTGGAACTTTTTTGAAGTTTCTATTCAAGGCATCTATTAACGGACGCAATTTGTATAGCCGGTCGTATGTTTGATCGTTTTGTGGAATTTGACCAAGCGTTTCGATGTTGTGTTGTCGCATCTCAAGACGGTTTCTCAATCACTGCCTTCGCGAAATCGTCGTTGCCTGTTCATTCGATGGCTGTTGTGCAGTCGATGGCCGATTTCGATTTCTCGGTTGATTCGCATTGTCATTAAAGTCGAGGTTGCGACGAATCTTTTCGTATCGATTTCGTGGCATACTTTGGCTTATTGGTTTGAAAAAGGTGGCATCACTCCAGTACATTCATGAGCTAGGATATCTGATCAACGACATGAAAAAGTTGATTCCGAGGAATCGTTTCATTTTATCTGGTGTTGTTTTCAACCCTTCGGATTGTATTCGATCTAAATGACCCATTGCCGCTGTTTCGTGAACCGAATACAAATTGCTTTGTTGAACCAGATTTGAAATGATGTCATCGGTCATAAAAATTTAAAAAAAAACTCGAACGGTGTCCTCAATGCCATGATTTCCGATGTGAGTGTATCCTTTCAGCGAAATCGAACCCAAGCTTTATTCAATTGCAAATTCTTTTTGCGCCATAATGGTTTCTTGAAAACATCGTTGTCTTTATCCACCGTTGCGGTTTCAAACATTGCCGCATATCCGGACCTCCGCGAACCGTCACCAACAATCAACGACTCATCATCACATAAACAAGATTCAAAACATGAATCGAAACAATTGAAGCTCATTTTTACCTCGATTCGATTCAACCGGTTCATTATTTACAGTGTCTCTTTCTTCATCAGTCGCTTCAACATCGGCAACTAGAAATTCAAAAACAGCGTAGCTATCAACGTTGGGAACATCTGCTTCGTCAGAAGAAGCTGTAACATCTCGTGTCTTTTGACGTGAGGGCACACCAAAGTCGTCACCATCATTGTCACGATTCATTCGTAGAGCAGCTTCGAAGTTAAATTCCGGATCTATGTCACTATTGTCTTCGGAAAAATCGCCGGCTTCACTATCGGAACATGCTTGTTGATAGCATATGCTGCCAACTCGTCTTCTTTTGCGCGGCAGTCTAAATAAACAAAGCAAAAATAACGAAAATAAACTTTTTTACGTATGCGCACACATAACACTTTTTATGGCCTGAGTACGCTGGCCAATATTATTAAATTTTTTTTTAATTTTTTATTTTGAACACGGAAATAATTCTTTCAGCGTCGGATTCGACCGGTTTACCACAAATAACATATGCATCTGTGAAAATCGCAAATTCACAAAAAATGCATATCGTCGTGCGGCGCAAACTCAATTGAATCTCAAGGTTTCAAATGCAGTTGGTTTCAAGCGGTAACCGGTTGCAAACTGTGTCGCTTGTATCCTAGAATGTACTAAAATTATTCGCATGCAATTTGAAATATTTTCGATGGACAAACTTTTTGTTCAAAGAGTACTCGTACGTGCCCAAAATAGACATGTGGGCATTTAAGGGTTAAGTCATTTTTTTTTCTTTTCAATTAATTCCATTTTGTATAGAATAAGATGAAAACATTTATCTTCTTATCTTGGTTTTAGTACATGTTCCCCGTTAATTTTACATTACTTTTATTCTACTAAAGCGGTTATTTCGAAGTTAGATTTTGTTTTTTCTTCCAGCACTGAGGGCGGTCTCAAACTTTTGACCTGCACTGTATGAATTTCCACCAAGATGTCCATTCTGTGACTGTGCGAATTTCAATTCAAAGCAACTTCCCAAGTTTCACCACAAATAGATACGGAAATGCTGCCTGGCAGCTTGTGTCATTGAAATGCAACTTTCAAAGAAGATATTTGCTAACTAAGACGACTAAACGTTGTTGTTAAGGGTTTGGTTTGAATTAAGTTTGGTGGCAAACGAAGGAAGTTTCCTGATTAATATCAACGGTAATTACTATGCAAATCGACGAGAAAGTACAACATTTGAAAACTACAAGTGGCAATCAAGTTTGTGTGGCCAGAGTGTTTTTCAAAATCAATTATTTGAATTGGAAGAAATTAAGAATTTCAACTTATGACGAGATTTTCTGAGAGGTTGCACTAAATATTGAATATTCTTAGCTCTTTCACTATACCTTCAGCTCAAATTCCTTGTCCTAAACTAAAGAAATGTTTCATTTGCTGCCATTACATTGGTTTTTAGGAGTTACTCGCAAGGCTACTTTAAAGTGCATGTTATAGTATGGTTCCTAAGAAATTATTTAAGATTTATTCATGGGAATGTCTATGTGGTTTTCGTGGACAATTTTCTGTGCGTTATCGTTGTCTACACCCTGGTTAATAGCAACCCTCTGTATAAATCTCAGACAGAATAAAGTGACATCTGTTATGAACTGGACACGTTACGTGAAATATTTGCATTTAAGAGACTACGTTATTGCTTGTTGGGTCTTCCATTAAAGATCATAATGACCAGAGCCGTATTTGATGTAATTGTGGAGCAGAAAGAGCTATCACCAAATGTCCCAAGATGGGTTCTCATTGTTCGCGGTTTCAAACGCCATTTCAAACACATGGCAGGATTGGGAATGAAGCATGAATATGCATTAGGCCATTATCTAAATTGCTTCCAGATTTCGATGGAGTTCCTGGTAATAGTAGAGCAAACCCAAAACAAAGGTGATCTTCTACTATTCCGGAAAATTAAAAAAAAAATTGGGTACAGATAGAAGCTACGAGGCAAACATCATAAAGCGAAACATCGTCTATGAAGCTGACAGAAAATTCTCTCAGTGTCGAGATGAAAGGAGGACGAAATCATTGAGGTGAAGTAGAAATGAGAAATTATAAGGAGGAAGTCCCATATTCTAAAGTTGCAGAAAAAAGAGGAAAAGTCATTTGATAAACTGCATCGGGTGTATTCTTTCAGAGTGGATCTCCGGGCGTCAAGAAAGATTCCTGAATCGGATCGGAAGGAAGGTCCATCGTTTAGAATTTAGGAAATTGATCGCTTAGGACCTCTGCCACAAGAAATAAGTACGCTTACATAGCGTGCCTTGTACATTTCTACTCAAGATTTACCTGGATTTATCCCATGAAAACTATAAGAACAGTAGAAACTGTCCGGAATTTAGAAATAGAGAAGTATATCTTTAAGATCCTCTTTACTTCAGACACATTCAAGAACTACTGCAAGGACGTGAAGACACATTTTCTGGGTTTGATCAGGGGTATAGGAAGAGAGAACCGATGTGATTACATCGGTGGTCGTCAAATTTATCCTTCATGACTCTACTTTGTGGTACCAGGATACCTCAAAACTCCAGCAGGGTAAGTAACAAGGGCTCATTGCATTTGCAAACAGCGAATCCTGAAACAGCAGAGAAAAACATTTTGAAAATCAAAGAGGAAAATCGAGCGACGTATGACAAATGACGAAAATAATCAACAAAGTGTCATATCGTGGATACTAAAGCTCTCTTCGAAATTCTTAAGTCCATATAAGGCAGCTACCCTCTCCGCAAAGTATTGTAGTAGGTAGATTAAGATGGATCGCGCACCACTTCTAGTATTGTAGATTGCATGAAGCATTGGAATAGCACACGGAGGAGACAGTAACGATGAAGATGATAGTGTTGCGAGATTCGGCACTTTGCTTCGAAAAAGACATTGTCTAAAGCAGCCATGCGACGGGTCTAGGCCGAATCACGATGGAGGGCAGCCGAGTGTGGGATGGGGAATTCATCCAAATGTGCTAATTTCAATTCTGTAGGGCATGCTGCTATTAACAAAAACTGTCCCATTTTTATTAAGCCAAAAAAGCTAAATACCTAGCAAGTAAAAATTGACTGCAAGTGAGTTATACAATAAATACATTCACTAATGACATGTACCATAGCAATAATTCAAACTCAAAATCTCAGCAGAATATTGTCAACACTCATCTCCCAAGAGCTCAGCCGCTTGAAAGAAATTACTAACCAAACACCATAAAGGATTTCCTTAATGAGTCAAGAAATTTATTCAATATTCCCTTTACCGATCTGTTATACAGAATTCGTCATTTTTGGCCGAGTTATCAAAAATTACAAACTAAAGAAGAAAAGATGTTCGCATGCCTTGACTTTGTTGCTTCTACGAGGGTTGACTGGAAAGTTTCCAACCGCAATGTAAAGATAGCGGCGCTTGTCAATAAAAGCTAGAGAATGCTAGTTGTGCATCTTTTGACAGATACTTACCGTAGTTTCAGTCATTTTAGACGCGCAGTTTTTAGTTGACAGTCGTTTGAGTGAGTCGATGTGAGTGTTTTTTGTGAAAATGGAAAAAATTGAAAAATCGAGCTGTTATCATGTAAATTCTTGTTTTTGAAAGACAATACGCCTACGCAAATCAAAAATGAGTTGGACTCTGTGTATGGGGACTCTGCACCATCATTTACCACAGTGAAAATTTGGCAGCTGAATTTAAACGTGTCCGTAAGAGCTTGGGAGATGATAAACGTTCGGGACGTCCAAGAACTGCAACCACTGACAATAGCATTGCTAAAGTTCACTAAATGGTGTTAGACGACCGCCGGTTAATTACTGTAGATGAAATTTGGATACACCATCATACGCCCGAAACACAAATTCAGTCAAAAAAAGCAAAAACTGTTTCTTCGGCTGGGAAAGTGACGACTGTTTTTTGGGATAGTAAAGGAGTTGTCTTAATCGATTATCTTCAACAAGGAAAAACTATTGCAGGAGCATACTACGCGACATTACTTGCCAAGCTGAAGGCAGAAATTGTGGAAAAACGACCACATTTGCAGAAAAAGAAAATCCTGTTTCACCAAGACAACGCGCCGCGCCGTCTCACACCTCAGCGGTTACCATGTCGAAAATCCATGAATTACGGTTTGAACTGCTTGACCATCCGCCTTATTCACCAGATCGATTGGGTATATAAATAAATTCGTGTGGTTTTTTTTTTTTCAAAATTTGAACGTTTATTTAAGAAAAACTTGAAAAATAGTTTTATTCAAATTATTGCCCATCTGAAGCTATGACTTTTTCCCATCTTTCTGGCAATTTGTGGATCCCATCCCAAAAGAACTGCGCCGGCTTAGCAGCCAAGAATGAATCAAGCCAATTTTTGATATTCTGCTCTGATGTGAACCGTATTTCAGTGAGGACGTTCTGCAAAACCACGACCTGGAGAGTCGAGTCCTTCTGTACAATTTCTGCCTTCGAAATGAAATTGTGAATTGGCGATTCGAGAGCTTGGGTTTCACCCAGTTCAGTGACGAGAATATGGCAAATAATGTCATCACCAACGAAAGAGTATTACCACCGTTCATTTCGAAGGAAGAGCTCCAAACGATCTTCGAATCACTTAGAAGTAAGAAATCAGTGGGAACCGATGAAATACCGAACATTGTGCTTCGACATCTCCCACTAGAAGCGGTGGACATTTATACCACCCTGTTTAATAATGCAATGTTGAAAATCAACTTTCAGAAGTCGGAAACCATTCTGTTTAGGACGCCTTTGTCTGGGGCCTCTAGGGATACCAGAAAGAATTGGCGAAAGTTCTCTATCGTCGGACAACATGGACAGCCACTTGCTTGTCGAAATGTAGTCAGATACCTTGGGATCTGGCTAGATCAATATCAGTATTTTAACAAACATATAGATGTTGCTCTGGCCAGAACCAGAGGTGCTTTTGCCCTTACAAGGAGACTGTTTTACAACAGCCAACTCGATGCGAGGGTGAAGGTGATCTGCTACATGGCCCTTATCCGGCCTGTGCTTGTATTTGAATGTCCCGTGTGGTTCAACGTGAGAGCAAGTTTATTGGAAAAGATTCGGGTGTTTGAGAGGGCTTGCCTTAGGGCTTGTATTCGGTTATACAGAACACCAGAGTCTGAGTACATAAAATTCTATCGCAATGAGGTCTTGTACAATAGGGCGAACCTAATAAGAGTGGACAATTTTGTTATTAAGTTGACTCGAAGGCACATTGCAAGTGCAATGACATCGTCGAACAACCTGATCTCTGGGGCTTACTACCCTAATTATATGTATCATGAGAGAGTTCGCTTTGACGGCTATGTTCCTCCAGAAGCGTTCCTCTAACTAGATAGCAAAGGTCTAATTCAGGACAGATTGGCTGTGCCGCTAATCTTCCACGTTGCTCGAACAGCTGCGGACAGGCGACTCAACTACGACAGAGACGTCGTACATGGCAGTGCGGAGCGTCTCCGGTTCAGTAGGGCGGTAGGGAGTCGCGACATGAGGGATGTTGCTCAGCAGCACCAACAATTTTGGTGGCTTTTTGAGGGAGAGGATGCTTCGTCGTCGAATTCAATACTTGTTAGCTTCATGTAAAGCAAGGTGGGTCGCCTAATTTTTTTTAGCCATGGCCGGCTTATATAGTTTTAAGTAGGAGTAAGTTAGATTTAAGAAAAAAAAATATATAAAAACAAAAAAAAATTAATAAAAACATAAAATGAAAAAAAAACATATATATATATATATATATATTTATATATTAGGTATATATATATTATGTATATATATATATATGTATGTATGTATGAACTAGATGTAAGTAGGTTAAGTAGATTAAGATTTATTTTTAGGTAGTTTGTAGGATTTTAGTTTTAAGTTTTATAATAAAATAAAAAAAACAGTCCTGTTACTAAGTTTTTTTTTTTGTAAAAAATGTTTTCTTAGTTTTAATTATAATGAATATAAATAATATAGTATAATAGTAAGATACGTCGAAAGACATAATTTAAGTGCTAGGTTTAACTTAGAGTGCCCGCATGGGGCCAGTGAGTTAGAATAAGATAATTTTAAGTTAATTAAGCTAATTTTTAAGCATTTTTTTGTCTAGCGAGTAAGAGTACATTAAGTGATACAATAACAATGCATATAAACTGAACTGAAAAACTGAGGGCGTTTTGCATCGACCGGAACAAATGGTATTTAGAAGGGGCTAGGTCTGGGCTATAAGGCGGGTGGGGTAAGACTTTCCATTCACTGTTTTCCAAATAGTTCTTAACCGGAATAGCAACGTGGTGCCGAGTGTTGTCATTCGGCAACTACTCTCTTCAAACCGATTAATTATGTTCGATAGCGTTGTCCATCGATGGTTTTATCCGGTTTTAGCAGCTCGTAATACAGCACACCCATCTTATCCCACCAAATACAGAGCATTACCTTCGTGTCATGGATATTCAGCTTTGCCGTTGATTTGGCTGGTTGACCGGGTTTCACATATGACTTTTTGCGCTTGGGGTTGTCGTTATGGATCCATTTTTCATCACCAGTAACAATCCGATGCAAAAATGACTTCCTTTTGTGGCGTTCCAGCAGCATTTCGGACATGCAAAACCGCCTTTCGATGTCTCTCGGCTTGAGTTCATGTGGAACCCAATTTCCTTGCTTTTGAATATATCCAGCTGCTTTTAAACGTCTTGAAATGGCTGCTTGAGTGACACTCAAAGATTCTGCGAGCTCTTCTTGTATTTAGCAACAATCTTCATAGAGTAATGCTTCCAGTTCTTCATCTTCAAACTTTTTTGGCTGCCCAGGACGTTCATCGTCTTCCAAGCCAAAATCACCACTTTTAAATCGTGCAAACCACTTTTGGCGTTCGCTCAGCTAGCGCATATTCACCATAAACTTTCACCAAAATACGATGACTTTCGGCAGCAGTTTTCTTCATATTAAAGTAATGAAGAATAACTCCCCGTAAAAACACTTTTTCAGGCACAAAGTTCGACATATTTGAGTGAAAAAAAATTATTGTTGTTTACGCTTCAAATGAATGACATATACTGAAATGACGTACAATGATAGTAGCTTTCCAACGCATGTTCCAATGGAATAATAACAATGGAATAATACAAATTACGCCATCTCTTAGCAAACCGCATGAATTAAGTTATAGACCCAATAGCTCCAAGCGACTTCATTTGTTCCCTCGTCTTAGGCCAAAGCCCTGGTAGCTGGTGCTGTAATTTAAGATTAATCTTGTAATTTATTACTGATTAATAAAGTTATAATAATAATAATAATAATGTTCCCTCATCTAAAAACTGCATTCGGAGGACAGAGATTTTCGCCAAATGAGGAGGCAATCACCTTCAGGAAGAATTATTTTGCAGAGAAAAACGCCAAGTACTATTTGGGCGGGTTAGAGAGATGGGAGCATGGCTGAGAGAAGTGTGTAGAGTTACAAGGAGACTATGTAGAAAAATAAAAAAAAAATTGAGAAAAAATGTCTTGTATCATTGTTCGGAAACTTTTCAGACAACCCTCGTATTGTTCAATAATATGGTCCAATCCACTACACTTGAAATTATTTCTATGAATTTTAATTCCATAAGATCACATGCAAGGAGACTTTCACTGATTAATATTCTAAATATGCATAAGCCCGATATTTGTTTTCTTTCAGAATCCAGATTGAAAAAAAAACCGTCCCATTTTCAATGGTTATAACATCATGAAGAATGACTATGGGAGAAGAACTACTATCACTATCCCAAAGTGACATTTGTTCGGTTTGTTTACCTTACACCTTACCAGTGAATTAAATAGGCTACATAGTATTACAAACACTTCTGATGATGAAATACTTCGAGGGCGCTTTAATGCGAGACATCCAAATTGAGGTGATACGACTATCAATGATACTGGGAGACTAGTGAACAATTGGTTTTATAATGGGCCATTTATTCGACTAGATTTGATATCCCTCATAGTCTGGCGTTCCCTAGATCCTCTTCTGTTTTGGACTTTTTCTTATTACCTTGTTCAATAACTACTATGTAAAATTCTTGAAATGGTTTAAGCTGTAAAACCTTTTCCACACAGTGATGTCGCTGGGCATATTTAACATCATCCCCATACTTGTACCACCGGAATCTTACACTTCCTTAGGAATATTTAGAACCCAACTCCATTTTAGTTTATCAGAGTTAAACATTCTTGTTCAAAGAAATATTTCTAACTCTGAAATTTATAAAGTGATAAACAACTTAAATGATAAAATTGTCTCATGTATTCAAAGCAACTCCTCTAATATTAATTTAGAAGATTCAAAGATACAGTCACATATCTGTGCAAACTAATAACCCCTTTTGAAAATTCGATCAATTTGGCTTCAAAACTTAAAAGGATTTATCGCCGTCATTTTAATAGGGTAAATCGGGAATATATGGAAATTAATTCCATGATACAATGCTTAAGTAACATAATAAATGAAAGAGTGAAAATAAACATCGAACAAGCTTTCAGAGATCGTTTGCAGAAAATAATACCTTCCCCGCAAGCCTTTGAGGAAATCGATCGGGTAACAAGAAGGAACTATTTTGGAACTGATATGGTTAAAGATTTTCTTTATTATAACGGTCAAGATTTAACTGATATTGAGTCTAAACTTAACACTTTCAAAGAAATATATTCAAACTTATATCTCGATAAAAAAAAACACCTTCTTTTGACCCTAACCTGACTAGCCAAGTACTTCAAACCGTCTCCCCGAATAACTAAATAAGATCAACCTATATAGAATTAATATCAATAACAAAAGATCATATGGTCCAGATTAGATTTCAAATTTTGTGCTGCGAAGATGCCGCCATTCATTAGACGTTACACTTTCGGCCATATATTGAATAACAACTGCATAAACGATGGTTATTTTCGTACAGTCTGGAAAAAGTAAAAGATTTTACCTACAGCCAAAAAACAAAGAACAAGGGATGTAAAGGAATTCCCTCCTATTTCATTGCTCTCCAATGTGGGAAAATTATTTGGGCGAGTTCCAGCGGAAGCCGTAAATAACTTTTGCGAGGATACTCGTATGATTG
Organism: Volucella zonaria; assembly: GCA_963966105.1. Classification (NCBI taxonomy): domain Eukaryota; kingdom Metazoa; phylum Arthropoda; class Insecta; order Diptera; family Syrphidae; genus Volucella; species Volucella zonaria. The sequence goes on from OZ014530.1 coordinate 214,863,103, forward strand.
TCATTCCAAATAATCAGTTTGAAAGGGGCATTCGACGGAACATGCCTCTTTGGTTCTATGCCACAAGATAGTGCATAACCTGAGGCAAACCAAATTTACTGTTTCATTGGACATAGACTTATAAACGGATTTTGATTCTATTTGGAATAATTTTTAAGTTTCTTAACCGTAGCTTTCCTGTTCTTATCACTCGAATGATTGCTAGCTTCCTAAGTTCAAGAAGCACCTGCAAGTCTATTGATTTAGAAGTATCTGATGAATTTTCTGTCCTTTCGAGCGTTCCCCAAGGATCTATATTTGGACCTAAGCTGTTCACTATATTCCTTCAAAATTTTCCTCTTAACGATCCGAGTGGGAACGAGCCCGGAGCTACTATATTTTGTATGCTGACGACACCATTATCCTAGCTAGTGATTTCAGACCTCATGTTGCTCTAAATAAAATTAGAGACTACACACCCGCTTTAGTTTAATATCTTACGAGTAGTTCTCGGGGCCTAAGTATAAATACTGGGATCTAAAGAATATAGACGTAAGCAGTCTCCTACGCTTCATCGTTAGCTCAGTAAGCCAATAAGCCTGAGTGGGTTGGTGTTACCAACAGTCACTCTTACCTACCCCCTACCCATGGTCCTTTAGGACCTCAAAAATGATATCCCAAAAGATTATGGCTGGGAAATATCTCGAAGTACTTGTTTTTCAAAGTATAGTACAAGGCCGCCATGTAGGCAGCGAGCCTCTTATGAATTTTAAACGCTTTTATCTCAAAACTGCATTTTTTAAGTTAGCCGCACCCTTAGCTTGAACAATTTTCAACCAATTCAATTGAAATTTTAACTGCAATACGAGTAGATCTTTAAAAATATATTGCCTAGAATATGTAGGATTTTTTTTATATGGCATAGTTCATTTGTTACTAACAAATTTTCTGCGAATTTTGCAAGTTTGACTTTGGAAGTGCGCCATTCGGCCAAAAATCAATGTATCAATAAAATTCTATGTACTTCTCTATCTAATGTTATGTAGAATAAACCAAAATTTAGTGACTCATCATAATTCAAAATTTACAGGAACTGTTGGTACAGCCGTAGACCCTTCCAAAAAAGATGGGTCATCTGACAAACGATGCACAGCCGCCATTTTGAAATAAATTATTCTATAAAAATTACGTGTTACAATCCATCATATGATACTTCTACTTATAAACTCGATTTATTTTATATTTTTCCTGAAAAAAAAATCACAAAAAGGCCTATTTTTACGACCTCTTGAGGCCTACCCCTTAACATTTCTTTTCCATTGCTGGCCAGTTACTCCAGCGGCACAACCCCAAACTGGAGGACCAGTTCCATTTTAGATACCCCTATGATGAGCGGTCAATTAGACCGAAGCCAGTAGCCCGTTCGGGGTTGTGAGCGCTGCCGTTGGTCCGTTAAGGGCTCATCCGCCACCATCTCTTTTCCAAGAAACTGACATATTCTCGGAAATCCTTACCGGTTTAAGCTTCAAATTTGTCTTAGTATTCTAGATAAAGTCTAATTTGTTTTATTTCAGGATTTTACTTCAGCGTTGATTCCATCTGGGGAAGCGCGTGAGTCCCGTTTATAGTGCTGCTACTTTTGTCTGCTAGTCCACACTAGCGCTTATCTTATATTGGCAAGTCAAGTCTGGATGGGCATCGATGATTACCACTTGGAGGTAAAACTAGCATAGTTGACGTATAAAAACCGTTACAACACTGGTATAGCCTGGTTGACACCTCTCAGTGCCTGCCGTATTTCTACAGCACTCAACCACCGGCGAAGAAGAGTAAAGATGTGGTCAGTAATTTCTACTATGTACTGTCCATTGCCATAAAGTACGCATTGATATTGTGCAAAAAGCAGACAGCAGCAACGTCATTTTGAATGAGCAATGCTATGCAGGTTGAGCCAAGAATTGAGCACACTTCCTCTTAATACGAACATCAAACCACCATCATCTCATTCTTTCTGACTACCTAATTTCCATCCAGAACAGTTTGATTGGAAAGTCCTATAATTAGGAACTAAACTTGCTTATCGAGTCCACAATAATACAGCGAAAATATGTTGAAGTCAAAATCAAGATATCAGGTTAGACCAAGTCACCAAATCAAATCACTCAACCCAACTAAAGAACAGCAAAAAGCTCATCCTATTTTTTTAACATTCACCCAATCAATGGAGCGCTTCATATTACCGGAATCCTTTGGTATTGCTCAACTCGGCTCCAGTCTTTTAAGGACATTCATAAGTGCATACTTCAAACTGCAAACAGATTCTTTGGACTATACGAATTCAATGAATAGTTTTGCATTAGTTTTCCTTGTTCTTCTTCCTGCTTAGGAGAAGGATATAGCACAGCAATTTCACTTCCTTTTCATGCAGGGATTATACGAGTGTACTCGTATTGTCTCTGGGTGCATCGCTACTAGTTTTCCTCTTTGCCTTTGGATGGGTTATCGATTCTATGCCATCGAAGTGCAATTAAGTTGAAGATCATCGAGATTGTAATTGAATTCGTTATTCTATTCAGTTTTGCATTTCGGAATTTTTCGCTTTGTCTGTTCGTTGTGCTCAGAGTGGTTTACGGGTACAAGGACCTCTTTGAAGAATGAGAATTTCAGAGTAGATTCTAAATTTTTAATAAATGGTGCACTACCTATTATAGCTATTGCATTTATTGGAGAAGAGAGAATGTACCCTCAACTACGAATTTATCACAATTTACTGCATGTACCTATCTGCCCTTCCTGTAGTTTCTGCGTACACTTTGGCATTTTTATTCTAAGTAATAGTGATAATCCTTGGAGATTTGCATTATGGAACGTGACTTGGTATGTTAAGGATATAGCATAAATAGTTTAAGGGTATGATTGAGAGAAGGAATAAAAAGAAACTGGGATACAGTGACCCTCACGTTCATGAGGAAGATTACTTAGGGACAGGAGTGAGTATTGTACTTTAGTTTAAAGAGCTTGGTTCCGTTCCGTTTATGATGTCCAGTAAGCACTGGGTTAGGATCTATTTGAGTACAGAACATGCTTAAGATGTCTTCTGCAACAGGTGAACAACATGTCGTGAGTATAAGGCGAATGAACTAAAAATATCGTTTACTATGCCAAGTGTGTGTGAACATCGTTTGTCCATAAAGCGCGAAATTCTGCTATCGGTGATTACATTCTTGAAATACGAATTAATGCAGCTGGAAAGTAACCTAAGGGAGGTTATTACTTGATTTTATTATTAGTCTTCCTCTATTCTCTATCTTGTTTGTTCATTTGGGATATCATTTTCCAATTTGACCTAAATAAGTGAGAAAGATCTAGAGTCTATCCATTATAAAGACATGGTTAAACGCGTTAAGTACAGTTTCTTGTCACCACAAACTCGTCTTCGCTCCCATCTATTCTTCAAAATAAGTGAAGTGTTAATGACTGATGTTATAATTCTACATAAATTAGCCAACAAGGACACTGAAAACTTGGTACAAGAAAAAGACGAAGTATATCATGCTGTACATAAGTCTCAAATGAAGGAAAGCGTATAATGTAATATGGTTGCGGGAAAAGAAAAACAGGTGACCAAGGGTCTATGCCATACCCAGTTCCAAGCAGATGCTGAGGAAGGAGAAAGCCAGTAGTTGGGGATAACCGCCATCAATATTTTGCAGTATTCTAAGTCTGACTGTGACTTTAACTATAAATAAACACTCGGACTTGCGCAGCATAGCTGGTTAAACATCAATCCATACGTTTGTATGGATGCACAATACGGACGTTTTGGCGAAGAAATTCATAAAAACGTCAGAGGCGACTTCAAAGGCAGATCCAGCGATAACCTCATTTGGGCTACATCAACATATTCGGAGTTCAGGATATATGAACATTGAACATTTTTCCGCATCTAGCTAAGCTGTCAAAATAGAGAAGGTAGACCGACAACGACTTTTGGGTATGCACGTATGTAGCCGAACAATAAGCTGAAGCCCTAAATCGGTAAAAAAAAATAGAAACAGATAGCACTGCCATCAGAGAAGTCTATCTACTATAATGTTTGCTATAGAGGGCAGAAGCAGGGCTATTTGGATGTGGATATGTAAGTCATCAGACGAAGATTTAGGCAAAAAGTATTGAGCGATTGCAATCTGCTTCACGGCTAAATTCGCCTCTACATATACGAGTAAGGCCGATATGCACTCACGCCGCACAGAAGAAAAGTAGTTCATCCTCAAAGATTGCTTCTACGATATCCTTGACCAGACTTATGAGCAATGTCCTGAGCACAATGGAAAGATCGTCTTTGGTGATTTTAAAGCCAAGATCGCAAAGGAGAATTTCACGGCTATATTATTCCCGATATCTGCACGTTTCGAGGAGCCAACATCAACTCAGAACACTGCCTTGTTGTAGCAGAGGTGTGAATGCGAAGAAGTATTATTTAACAACGAGCAGCTGTTATCGCAATAAATCGCTACAGCTTTCTCTGGGTAAATTTTTGGAAATTCTTTCTTGAGTCCCCATTGGCAGCAAGCCATTAGAGTTGAAGCATCTGATGTGATAGATTTGCTCCCATCACCCGCTTTGGACGAGGAGAGTCGGCAAGCGCCTATAACGAAACATGCAACACGGCTGTGCGAAGAAGGATGAGATCTTCTCACGAAATCTATGAGCAAAGCAAACTGGAGAAAAACCAGCGTCTCAGATAGAAAAACAAAGAATCAAGAAACCACACTAAACCGAGATCATGTAGACGTGCTTCTGTAGAAATGATATCCGGAAATTCTAACAAAATGTGAAAAGGACTTGCGACATACATAGTATGTCGACCGGAAGCAAGCAGTGATAAAGATGGGTACGTAACAGTAGATTCACAGTCGGTGCTGAAAATTTGGAAGGGTTACTTTTGCAAACCGTTTAAGCACTCAGACCGAATGAACCATTCAACTTCAACAACACAACAACGTTGTGTGTTGTAAGTATGAAGATGACCAGAGCAATGACACTAGTTCTGGCAGCATAAATGAAAAAAATTATTTTTTGTTAAACACTCTTTGCAAAAGTCGAAATGGCCTTCATATCTGTCACTTTAATGCACAAAGTCTCGTTAATAAATTTGATGAGTTCAAAATGATATTTGAGAACAGTTTAATTGACATTGTTTGCGTATCTGAGACTTGGTTTCACCCCAATTTATCAAGTAGCCTATTTTCCCTAAGAGGATTTAAAAAGCCTTACCGAACTGGAGGAGGTGTTGCTATATACGTGAGAAAATACATAAGCTCTAGCCTTATCCAGTGCTCTGACGGCACCCAGTTTTGTGACTATTATTTCATCGATATCCTCAATGGCGAAAATAAATGCATTATCGGAACATTTTATATGCCACCGCACATTGCAAACTCGAGCGTTATAACCTCAATTGTTGAGAAATATGATTATTTAAATATAAATCTTCTCCACTCTTCATCTAGTAGCTTGAGAACTTCTATGAACTCTCTTGGCCTTTCTTTTGTAAATGTTACTGAACCAACGCACTTTAAACCAAATTGTATGCCATCTCTGTTAGATGTATTTCTTATAGGCTTGTTAAATGTTCTAGCCAATTATCTGTCCCCGTTCTTTCGTATCATGATCTCGTCCTTGCAACCTTTTACTTACACTTTCCTAAATACGTGTCTCAGTCCATCCAGTATCGTGATTTTAGCGATTGTTCGTCCATTAATTGGTACTCAACCTACTTAACACCTGACGTCAATAAACAAATTGAATTAATAACCAATGCTATTGACTACTCTTTAACATGTTCCAATTAAGACCCGTGTTATAAAGCCGCACAGCTGTCCTTGGCTTCCGCATGACATTCATAGGGCAACTAAAAAGAAAGATGTTTCATATCGCCGTTGGAAACGTTTCGGTTGTGACGAAATGCTTAGATGTTTTAAATTTAATCGTAACATTGTCTCTAACCTTATTAAATCCGCTAAGCTGAGGTACTACAATAACAGATTTAATTCCAATCGTTCCTCAAAATTTCTGTGGAGTGAAATTCGGAATATTGGTGTGAATAAGCAACACTCCATAGCCTCGGACGACAATATTGATTTAGAAGAGTTTAATCGAATGTTCTCTACCCCAAGCACACCACCTGACACTAACCTAACATCAGTACAGGATGATAGAGAAAATGAATTTTCCTTGACTGCAGTTAACATATATAATGCGCGAAATTCAATCTTCTCTATCAAAAGCAGGTCAGTCGGACTAGATAATATTCATCCTGACCTCATAAAAATTCTCCTTCCTTTTATACTTCCTTACATCACCCATATTTTTAACACCATTATTATGACATCTACCTACCCGTTAGCCTGGAAAAAGTCTAAAATCATACCGATTCCTAAAAAAGGTACAAACTCTGAATACCAAAGCTTTTGAATCGATTGTAAGCCACCAAATAAAAGAATTTATTAAAGACAAACAGCTTCTTAAACCTCTGCAGTCAGGGTTCCGGTGCGGACATAACTGTACATCAGCATTACTTAAAGTTTCTGACGATGTAAGACAAGCAATAGACGCTGATTATACAAATGTGATAACGCTACTTGACTTTTCCAAAGCATTTGACTGTGTAAATTCCAATATTCTCTGTGATAAACTTACGACATATTTTAACTCTTCTGACACATCTAATAAATTAATTTATTCATATAGGACTAATCGCTTGCAAGCTGTTTCATGTAATGTGTAGTAAACTGTCTTCGTTTCTTCCTGTTAATCATGGTGTTCCCCAAGGATCTATTCTTGGTCCATTATTGTTCTCTCTTTTTATAAATGATCTACCCTCCATTTTATTGCATTGTCAATATCATATATATGCTGACGATGTTCAATTGTACTTCAGCTTCCCTATTGGCATGATTGAAGATGCAGTTGCAAAAATAAACGACGATCTATGTTCTATTCTCGAGTGGTCAACACGCAATGGTCTAAAGCTGAATCCTGACAAAACTAAAGGCATACCAATATCCAAACATCAACAGTATCTCCCTGATTTCCCCCCTATCCTTTTGAATTCATCGCAAGTTGAGTACGTTAACCAGGTAAAAAAACCTTGGAATAACCTTTAACAATAAGTTAACTTGGGATGTTCACATAAATAAATTCTATAATCAATAAAATATATCGCCTCTACGTGGATTATCCATTACAAACACAATTTTACCTACTCAAGTCAAACTCGGTAAAGGCACTAATAATACCCATAATATCATATGGCTGTGAACTGTTTGCGGATTCCGACTCGTACTCGTTTCAAAAACTAAAAGTTGCTTTCAACTCAATTGCGCGGTTTGTTTTCAATGTTCGTAGATTTGATCATATTTCATCTAAAGCTCGTCAACTCCTTAGATGTGACTTAGAGACTTGTTGTTGACTCGTTGTTGTACTTTGCTCTTCAAAACTATTCACGTGAAGGAACCTATCTACCTGTTTAACAAAATTCATTTATGTTCATCAAATCGCTACATAGTTTTGCGTCCTGCCACATTCAGCTGCTTAACATCACGCAGGCAATTTTTCATTTATGCTGTTAACCTCTGGAATGATCTACCCATTCGTGTGAAGTCCTTAATCGAACGCCGTAAATTCCTAACAGCTTGTTTCGAATACCTCTCCAGTTTGAACTGATTTAACTTCTTGTTTCAATAAGTCCTTTTTCTTTTCTCTCTTTTTTGGTTGCGCTTAATTTTTCTTTAACTCAAAATTTTGTTTTTTTTATTTATTACATGCATTTTCTTATTGTTCTCTTTAATTTTAAACAAGCATTCTTTTCTTTAAATGTTATATTATGTTATTTTATATCCTGTACTAATTCTAAGTTTATGTTGATGTACAGTGTTGTTTTTGAATTAATAAACTAATAAACTAATAAACAACTAAGCTCCTTCATAGGATGCTAATAGAGAACGCTCGCTGATCTACATATATAAATCGGCAAACACATTACCTAGGTAATGCACTGTCATGTGATTTTTTCTTCAAAAATCTGTACAACTGCCAGATTACGCTGATATAATGACGGCATTTTCGTTATATAAAGAAGTCAACGAGCTTTCACTGTGGTGCTAAACAAAAGTGAATGCTATCGACAATAAAATACCCCATACACCAACCACTCGGACATCATGCTAAGGGAGCTAAGGTTGCAACGCCGTTTGCTATACTGGGCTCGACTATGGATGCAAACAATGGCACCACCGTAAGAATCAAGCAAGGAAACACTCTAAGGCATCTAAGGCATCTAAGGCATAAGCTCCTCTCATGAAGAAGGAAAAAAGCATCGCATAAAACCCTTACCGACCAGGCCTTACTATATGGCTCGGAAGCGTGGATTTTTTTCATCCACAGCGGATGAAAATGCATCGAGGGAAAATTTCTTCAAGTGATTTTCGGTCCCGTCTACATAAACGGAATTTGTAGAAGAAAATATAAGGGCGAACGAAAGATGCAAAAGCCATATTGACCTGGTCAGAATGAATAAAATTGGTCAGCTCTGAATACCCCTGCTCTAATCTAGAATGCCTCCGTATTCATTTCGAAGCGACAACACGGTAAAAGAAAACATCGCCTTAGATGGTGCGGTTAAGTGGAAAGGAAATTCGCTTAACTTGGTGTTCGCAACAGAAGGTGGGTAGCACAAAGGAAGGCACTGTTGTTTGACGCCAAATTCCCCCTGGACTATAGCGCCATCTTAAGTAAAGTAAAGATTAAATGTCACCCGAAATGAATTGAACCAATTTCTCACGACGATGTCTCCTAAGCAGAAAATTGGTAGATTATTTGGTTATTGGGAACGAATATGGTAATGCAAGTTACTTTAAAAGCTCTTCTGTTAGTAACGGATAACAGAAATGCGAGTATACATAACAGAAACATAATGTCGCAAAAAGATCCTCATAAAATTAATAAATTGTTAGTTCCGCATTCCGAGAGGGCACCTTTTTGTCGACTCTGAACTGAGGGAAAGTGAAATATTTTTTCATCAACAGAAAAATTCACTTTTCAGGTGTGCCATTGCCGCCAAAAGGGTGGTGACGTCAGAAAAATTTATTACTTTGTCGGTGTTTTGATATGAACGAAATTCCCAACCAAAATGGAAATCACGCAAGTTAAAGGGCGGCAGAAGTGGCTATTTTGTAAGAGCGCTGCTTCCCACCTTTTAATAGCACCAATCGAATAGTCTTATAGTAACAACAACACAAGTGAAAAAGACTGTAAACACTTCGTATGTTTACTTCAACCGATGCTAAATATCCTTTTAGCTTTGGCATTTTTTATGGGGTCTGAGAGGCAAAAAGGCCGCATTATCCCATAGCAATCCCATGTAGCCTCTATGTCATAACAATTCTGTGTCCAATACACAGTTGCTATAGTGAGTTTTTGCTTAGGTCTTTTTGTATGCTGTATATGTTGGTTGGATCGCATATAAGATTACCAATTTCTTCAATGAAAAAATAAGAAAAAAACTGGTATGCCGTTTCCAATTCCAAGAGTTTACTTGGAAGATCCTCGTTGCCTAAAAAATTAAGCTGTTCTGGATTGAGCTCAATATTTTTGTTCTTCCATATAACATCAGCTTTTGCTGGCTTCGTCTATGCAGCCCTTGAAATTCCTCGAGAAGTAGACGACTGAGATGAAGGCTAAGGCAAAAATTTGGGTGGTGGTGGAATTTCCAATTCATTCCCTGATGAGCTTTTCTTCTGGGGGATAAAAGTAGGATCCTCACCACATTCATCGAACGACAAATTTCCCGCAGAATATAAACTTCCATTGAAAACGAAACAGCTTTTATTGAAAAAGAACTGGTTTTATAATTGTGCGAAACCAAAAATAATGAAATGAGCTCAAACACAAAGGGTTAAGGGTTAAGGGTTAAGATATATAAATGAAATGTTTTTAGGTAGGTTTTCAAAGTTATTTATCTGTTTTATCTTTTTAGAAAGGCCAATTTGGTTTTTGTCCCTAATTTAAGTCCTTGAAATGGGTATCGGTTTGTTTAGTAAACGAGTATAGCAGACATTATGTTTTTCTTTTTCGTGTTTTTAAAGAGTTGTTTAATATTTTTATGATTTTTTATAAGTAAGCATTGGTAAGTTAAGTAAGCAGAGGTGATTTTTTTTTCTACAAACTTTCAAAAGTCCTATTAAATTGAACAGCTGTTTAGCATTTAGTTCTTTCTTTGTTTCAAAAATAATCTTTCTAAACCTCTTTTCTATTTATTTTTTTCATTTGGGTGGTTGTGTTATCTTTCTGAGTATTATTAATATTATTTACCTTACGATATGCCTCGTGAACGTAAGCCAAATTTAGCGCTAGCTCTAAGAGAGCACGTGCTGCGAAAGCTACTCCAACCCAAGTAACCCCAGAGCAATCTCAGGCCCACCAGTCCTTCCGTGCTGAACGTCACGCATCCCTTAGCAATCTTAGGTCCGCCGGACCTTAGATGCGGAACATCCTGCGTTCATGAGTACTAAAGAGACATTATAGAAGTTACAAGTCCACAGTATTCTAGACGCTGAGTATCACGCATCTCTTATTTCTGCTGAGACGCTTGAACTGTTACAATGACGGGGTCATTTAAATGCTGAACGGCAAACAGAGAGACGTCGCACAGTGGTGCACGATAACCCAAAAACTGGATTAAATTCATATGATGGGCTAACTGTGCTGAAAACAAAATTTTTATGTAGGAATCACTTATTATTTCATAGAAAGACCACATTTGACATTTTTTTTTATTGTTTAACTTATAATTTTATAAACTTAAGAAAGAAAAAAATAAAAAAACCAGAAGAAAATAGTTCCGCATTCTTTAGTAATACATATTTTGAAATTATATGTGTATTATACGAGGGCGGGTCAATAAGTCCGATTAAAACACAGATTTTTTGATAAAAAAATAATTTTATTTTTCAACGTAGTCTCCCTTGAGCTCTATACACTTTGTCCAACGCTTCTCCAATTTTTTTATCCCTTCCAAAAAAAATGATTTGTCGAGGTCCTCAAAATAGGCCTTTGTTTGCGAGATGACTTCATCATTGGAGTCAAATCTTTTTCCACCAAGCCATTTCTTCAGGTTTGGGAACAAGAAGTAGTCGCTCTGAGCCAAATCTGGAGAATAGGGTGGATGAGGGAGCAATTCATAGCCCAATTCATGGATTTTTGCCATGGCAACTGCACATGTGTGCACCCTTGCATTGTCTTGGTGGAAAAGAACTTTTTTCTTGGCCAAATGAGGTCGTTTTTTTTTCAAATCGTCATTGAATCGGTCCAATAAGTTGGCATAATATTCCCCATTGATTGTTCTTCCCTTTTGAAGGTAGTCAATGTGGATTATCCCGCGTGCATCCCAAAAAACAGTCGCCATATCTTTATTGGCTGACAAACCCACCTTGGCCTTCTTTGGCGCCGATTCACCCTTAGAAACCCACTGTTTTGACTGTTGTTTGTTCTCTGGTGTGTTGTGATGGATCCATATTTCGTCCACGGTTACAAAACGGCGCAAAAACTCCTCCATATTGCGATTAAACAACGCCAAACCTTCCTGTGAAGTTGTTACACGATTGCGTTTGTGGTCGACTGTGAGCAAACGCGGCACCCATCTTGCGGAAAGCTTTCTCATGCCCAAGTGATCATTCAAAATTGAAACCACTGAGCCATGCGAGATCCCTACGGCTTCCACAATCTCTCGCACTTTCAATCTTCGGTCGGCCAACACCATATCGTGAATTTTTTCGATTGTTTCGGGTGTAGAGACCTCAACTGGGCGTCCAGGACGTTCGGCATCTTCAGTGCTTGTACGGCCACAACGAAATTCAGTAAACCACTTTTTTACCATTGAAATCGATGGTGCAGAGTCCCCATAGTATTTATCAAGCTTAGCCTTGGTCTCGGTAATGGTTTTTTTTCGCAAGAAATAATGCTTAATAAGCACACGAAATTCACTTTTTTCCATTTTCTCCTCAAATTAGTGAGTAGTCTGATAAAAAAAGCTGTCAAACACAAACTAACTGACGCAGCAAGTTTAAATTTTGACAGGAGTCAACTAACAGATGCCTGTTGACAGGAGCAGTGTTGCTGTTTCAGTAAAGAGGTCAGAAATTCAAAAATGATATAAGTTGTTTAAATGTATTTACATACATAATTTTAAAAAGGAAACTAAAATTCAGATTCACAATCACTCTCACTTCCATCGCTAATTTTGGAGTTTGAGTTCTTAGAACAACAAACATTTGGGGCAATGATTAAATCGAAAACTTCTTTTGGAAATGATCTCTTGTCTGCTACTTCTAATCCAATTTATTCCTTTGCTGATGACAGCACTCTCTGCTTCTCATATTCGTTCCCGGACTCACGTCCCTGCTCTTCGGCTGTAGAACGGGAACGGCAGCGTATGTTAAGCTCATTAAATTCCGATATTAACAGCATAACCAATTGGGGAACTATCAATCGAGTGGAATTTAATGCTTCCAAAACTCAATGCAGTCTGCTGTCATTAAAGCGAAATTCAAATACCCAGCCATTATCCTTGAATGGCACTTGTCGAAACCGATAAACTTTCCATTCTCGGTATGTGTATCAGTAAAAACTTACGTTGGAATGACCACATATTCGATGTCGCCAAAAATGCTGCGAAATGTCTAGGTTTCCTCAAGCGATGTATGAAATATTGTACCCCCTCTGATCTGGCCACAATATATAAGGCATTTATCCGCCCAAAACTGGAGTACAATGCTCACATCTGGTCAGGTGCTCCTAAAACATCTCTGCACCTGCTAGATAGGATTCAAAACCGTGCGATAAAACTAATTAGTGATACTAATATCAGTCTATCAATTGACACCCTCGAACACCGACGTAATGTCTCCTGCCTCACTTTGTTTTATCGCTATTTCCACCACCAATGCTCTATTGAAATCGCCAGTTGCATTCCGCCCATTCAAACTTTCAACCGTAACACCCGTCTCGCTATGAATGCTCATCAGTATACCCTCAAGCCCAAGTCGGAATGCCCTGCCGACCTCTGTGTTTCCTGGTCGTTATAACTTGCAAACATTTAAAAACAATGTACATCGGTACCTGTATTTTCTTCCTCCCTAAATTTCCTTCGTCCGCGCTGTGTTCGAACATTTTAAGGGTACAAAAACCCCTAGAGCGCGCACCGATTATAAAAAAAGAAAAAAAAAATTAAGCTGCTTTTTTTGGTAGTTTTCTGAAGCTTGTTATCCGTGGATCTGATGTAATCCACATTAAATTAAAAATATCTTCGTTACATCTTTTGTGGGAACATTTTCTTGAAAAGCTCTTGCGTTATTTTTTAAAATTCTTTTTTCCTAGCTTCCTGTGCTTCTTCAGACAGTTGGCCTATTGGAAAAAGTGTAGCAGAAATCACATCCGTACCATTGATTAATAGCTTGTAGACTGTTGGGGGCATGTACTATCAAGGATAAAGATTTACAAAGAATTTGGCGGTATCGAATCTGAATACTCTGTACTTTACACTATTTATATCATAGTCACTTGAAATGGCTACCAATATGACATGCAATTTTTCAATCAATATCTTAGATTTCAGTAACCAACATCTTTGTCCTTTTTACGAACTTGCCATCTTTTTACTGGGAGCTTATAGTTCACATGATAAATGCACTCAAAAACTCGAATCCAACACACGAGTGCAGCACTGACAAACCAAGCTGCAATGCACTGGGATTATAGAGCTTTAATAGCAGCTGTTTGGTATTATTGAAGTCTTTAGAACTTGCCATCGCAGATATAACAACGCTGAGAAGAAACGGTATCTGTCAAAGAGTTACAAACCTTTCCGTCCACCATTGTAAAGACGAGTTTATGTGCCACTTCAACTACTTTTTCTCCATCGTTTACTATTGAATGGCAAAGGCTCTGAATTTGAGCATCTATTCTTAGTTTTTCATATACCGAAACTTGTGCTGATTCTTTGGTATAGTCAAGCCTAATTGGACGGCAGTACCTGGTTTAAGAAGATCTGGGATTTTGCCATATTACGTCTTTTTGTTCCGAGCTCTCACAAACCCATTGGAGGGGTACCACAGAACATATGAACACACTTGAATCATCAGCATCCATTCCGACAGATTTCGGCTTGTAAGAACTGTGGCCAAAACTACCATTGAAGCCCCACTTGGAAACCAAACACAAATTGCGTAATTCCTCATTTTTTGAAGTAAATATTACTTCTTTTTGAGCTACAATCAAACGTTCCACAGTATGGTTCATCAAAGCTTGGACCGTCACTTCAGCTGAAGTATCTGTTACTGAAGTATCTCTTTTTGGATAGCATGTTTTTTTTTTGCAGTTTGAACAACTTCGTAGGAAGGAAACCTTTCAGGGTCATTGGCTCTAATAACATTATATTGGTGTCCAGTAAGCTTGGCCTCGACTGTTGTTCTTTATGCATTTTTATAATTAAATGCGCGTTGAGGTGAACGTACTAACTCCTCTATTAAATTAGCTGCAACTGGATGACTCGCTGCTCTTAAATTCACCTTCGCAGCAAATCCTAATTACGAAGTTGGCACCTCTTTTCTCATTGTTTCCGTTTTGAGGCGTTTGCTTCGATCGCTGCTTTCTTCAAGCGGTTTCTCTGGGCGACCGCCTCGCTGATTTGACGGGGATACTTTATCAAAAAGTTTGAAGCCAATTGATGTCTGCAGCCAAGCCTCATTTTGCTTTTTAAAGTGGATTTCATTCCTAGCAGATTTTAACCATTTTCCTCTAAGTCTGATTGCAAATTGAGAAATTTTATGATGGAGCTCTTTGACATTAACCACAATAGTGGGCTTGGATGTGTGCCTCCAAAAATTTAAAATTTTCTTCCAGCGCTTGAAGCCCCGATTCCTTCATGGGGTTTAACAACTTCATCCTTGTATAAAATAAATCGTTTGTATGCGCACCTACAAGGAATTAACAACTTTTTAGGAATATGTGTGAAATAATAAACCACATTTGCTGAAACAGTTGATTGGGACAAACTGAATAGTATATTCCATATATGGACCATATGTGGACCAGTTTTTTTTTTCCATTGTATAAATTAAATTAAATGTGTAAAGACTTATTTAAAAAAAAATTACCTTATTTGTTCAAGATACAATTCAGACTAGAAACTAAATATTACAGAAGTTAACTTATAACCTACTACGACAAGGTGGAAAAGGCGGATGGCAGCGGTTCAGATTATTTGTTCGCATTGTCAGCATTACGTGTTGAGTTTTGGGTTTGGTGCATTTTTATGGGAATTTGCATTTCCGTGGGAATTGATGAGTTTCACTTGATCCATTTGTTTGTTGCATTATCGTGTATGACGTATGATATTTTATGGAAATGTGATGTTAACTTATACACAAGAAGTCAAACTATATTGACAAATGAAAATCTCGGTGTCGAAGTGTATGAAAATCTACTTTTGCTCTAGCAATTTAAAAAAATTTCCTCGAAAATTCAATACATACTCGTATACAGGAAAAAAATTCTAAAATTGCTTTTATAGTTTTTACATGAAACTAAATTTAGAAAGTTAGTACATACTCGTACTTGAAGCTTTCACGTGATTTAAGAGAAACAGCTATGCCACACTCCCCAATTGCACTACTTGTTAAGATACACGTTGCAAGCAGAACTGAAGTGTTATTTTTAATAAGACAGTATAGAGTGACAAAGCAAGTAAACAATATTTGCAAATGATGCATTCGAATACCACCTTCATCAAAAAGTTCCCGCACCACACCACCGTGTAGCGCTCCCATTGACCCGATTTGAGTTCTGTTTTTTTTTTTTAAGTTGGTAAATCTGTTGTCGACATTCCATCTAAATCTTAGCGTCATAGCTTGACAGTTGCAAAAGTTACGTAGCCAGGAGTATTTTTTACAATTTACAAATGGATTTAAATTTACTACAACGAACTTGATTTAATGAAACGCACGGATTTAATGGTGCGCGAATGTTGAAAATGTTGGAAAAGTGTTTCGGCAACGATTCTCTAAAGAAAACGGTCGTTTGCCAGTGACACGAGCGGTTCAAAAGTGGTCGTGAGTCAATCGAAGGTGATGAATGCAGTGGCAGACCATCGACATCGAAAACAGACGAAAACATTGATGAAGTAAAAGAAATGTTGGTCAATAACCGCAAATTAACCATCAGAGAGATAGCGGAGGACTTGAGCATTTCCTATGGGTCCATCCAAAACATTTTGGTTAATGATTTGGGTTTCCGTCGTCGTGTAGCAGCAAAGTTGGTGCCAAAAGACCTCAATTTCATTTCTAAAAAGAGACCGTGTTGACGTCGCAGAAGAGATGATTTGCGAGGCTGAATCCGATCCCACATTCATCAAACGGATCATTAGTGGAGACGAGACGTGGGTTTATGAGTACGACACGCAATCCAGACATCAGGCAAGTGAATGGCGTTCACCAAATGAGCCGAGACCATAAAAACCACGTCGTTTTCAGTCAAAAAAAAAGCAATGCTCAGGGTTTTCATGGATTACAACGGTGTAGTGCATCATGAATTTTTTCCAGAAGGCCAGACAATAAACAAAGAGTATTACGAGTATTTGGGCGTTATGAGGCGTTTGCGTGAAGCAATTTGCCAAAAGAGACCAGAATTGTGGGCAAAAAGCTTGTTAATTTTGCATCATGATAACGCACAGTCGCACAGGGCCATCATTATTCGTAATTTTTTGACGAAAAATGCAACAAATACCATCCAACAGTCACCGAATTAACAGGGAGCCAGTGTCTTCTTTCTGTTTCAGCAGACGAGAGCAAGGACGGTTCGGGCTTCAATACCAGCCGTGACCGAAAGACTTTTTTTAAGGCAACTAAAATCTTGTGAGATGAATGGTTACCTAAATATAACATCAAGTCCAATTTACACTAATAATTTAGTCTCCCCATTACATGTTGGATTCCACCCATGACCATGGAGCGAAATAACCACTGAGCCCAAACATCTTTCTCTCTCTCTCTCTCAATCCAATTTTCCGAAAAACTTAACACGTGCTCCTGCATTTTAAGAGTAGTAATACCCCCTTGAGTGTTAAGTTCTTAAAAAAAAAAAAAAAAAAAGTAATGGAAAAATCGCAGGAAGCACTGATGGACATACCGAAAACCGAATATAAAAAATGTTTCGAGGATTGGATCAAGCGCTGGCATAAGCGTGTTGCAGTTGATGGGGATTACTTCGAAGGGGACAATACGAGGGTTTCCGACCGCAACGTAAAGATAGCGGTACTCGTCAATAAAAGCTAGTGAATGCTAGTTGTGCATCTTTTGACAGTTACTTACCGAAGTTTCAGTCATTTTGGACGCGCAGTTTTTAGTTGGCAGCCGTTTGAGTGAGTCGATGTGAGTGTTTTTTGTTACATATAAAAATTAAGTATCGAGCTGTTATTAAGTTCTTGTTTTTGAAAGGCAATACGCCTACGCAAATCAAAAATGAGTTGGACTTTGTGTATGGGGACTCTGCACCATCATTTATCACAGTGAAAATTGGGCAGCTGAATTTACACGTGGCCGTAAGAGCGTTCGGGACATCCAAAGATAGTAGAGATTATGAAAATGTCCAAAGAACGTGTTTATTACATATTAAATCAAGATTTAGGCATGAGAAAGCTGTCCGCGCGATGGGTGCCGCGTTTGCTTACGTTAGACCAAAAAACGTGTTCGAATAAACGTTTTCAACATTCTGTTGCTGCAGTTTTGGTGCCGATTAATTGCTGTAGATGATGCATTGGACACACCATTATACGCCCGAAACAAAAATTCAGTCAAAATAGTGGACAGCACAGGGCGAGCCGGCTCCAAAAAAAGCAAAAACTGTTTTTTCGGCTGGGAAAGTAATGGCGACTGTTTTTTGGGATAGTAAATGAGTTATCTTAATCGATTATCTTCAAAAAGGAAAAACCATTACAGGAGCATACTACGCATCATTACTTGTCAAGCTGAAGGCAGAAATTGCGGAAAATCGGCCACATTTGCAGAAAAAGAAAATCCTGTTTCACCAGGACAATGCGCCGTCTCACACCTCAGCGGTTACCATGGCGAAAATCCATGAATTACGGTTTAAACTGCTTGACCATCCGCCTTATTCATCAGATCTAGCCAGAAGCGACTTCTTTTTGTTCCCTCATCGGAAAACTGCGCTCGGAGGACAGAAATTTTCGTCAAATGAGGAGGCAATCACCTTGGTGAACAATTATCTTGCAGAGAAAAACGCCAAGTACTATTTGGGCGGGTTAGGGAGATGGGAGCATCGCTGTGAGAAGTGTGTAGAGTTACAAGGAGACTATGTAGAAAAATAAAAAAAAAATTTGAGGAAAAATGTCTTGTATCATTGCTGGGTCCTTTTTGTTTGGAAACTCGTACAGATATAGAAGAATAAACTTGTATTTGAAATTTTCGGAATATATTCCGGTGGTATATAATAACCACTTTGTAAACACATCTCTCTCAATTAATTTTTTGAGTTTATTCCGACTCCATCATATAAGCTGCCCCACTGTGGCGTCATACTTTTACACGTAGAAATTTGGGAGGCTTTTAGTGACGCTGCCTTTGATTATGACCCTGTAAAGAATTTAGTGCCCATGGGTATGATAACAAACACTAATGACTTACTTATTATTTAAATATGAATTTATTATTGACAAATGAGTTACAAAGAAAGACGAGTATGTCCGATACCAAACGCAGCTGCAAACAGAAAGAAAGACACGAAGCTCTAGATACGAAAACCGAAAAACGAAAGCTCGCGCTTAAAATGGAGTTGTGATGAAAACATTGTTATTGTGGCTATTTCCGCTTAGTGTGTTATTTGTGTGTGTTGCGAATTATGAAATCACCACAACCCATTAATCATCGATTAGTAGTCTTAGGGAGAATGGATCAAAATTATAGTTATTCGAACGCGCTGAAATGGAAATGAATGAAATGTTGCTTTGTTGGCAAAATCTTCCATCACTAGGTACTCGTAAGTCAGACGAACACCAAAAAACTCTACTTCTGTACGACTGTAATGAATGAAAGTGTTTTTTCAACAGAATTAGAAAGTAAAATTCACGCTTTCAAATAACTTCATTCAGTGTAGATACAGATAATCATCAGCATAAGTTCCTACATATTTACTTTATGGGGGATGAAACCAATGAAGTGGACCGTTGGTGTCAAAATATTCAAGGCATAGAAAAAAAACTGTTTTCAAGATTCCAAGAATGTTGCATAAAACTAACCGTCTTATAACCACTTTTAAAACTGCTTTGGAGGGAATCCCGAGAGAAGAGTATAAATTAGTAATGCATCCAGACCGAACACCAAATGAGCTGATAGAACGCACCATTGATGAATGGCCATGGTTACAACTCGTGCCATGGTTACAACTCGTGCCATTGGTTTACACGCCCGTGATGACTGAGTAACTAGGGTGCCCCACACTCATATCTAAATATTATGATGCCCTGCAATGTCCGCTAATTTGTATGTTATCATTTCGAAATACCACAACTCAACCCTATTACGGGTTTCTTCTTGCCAAACAAAAAAGTGTCATGTATGGATTTTCATGCATATCCTATGACGATATGAGAAACTGATTTTAATATGATGCCACGTTGACAACAACTGGCTATGGTATACCATAGTATACCATTATATGGAGAGCTGAGAATTACAATATATTGATCTTCAGATGCTGTGGCAAATGATGCAATAATAATAGACAAGCAATATGGTAATTCTGACCTCTTCGTGTGTGAATAGTCCACGATACCTGCATGAGTATACTCAAGATACCCTAGCCTATGTGCCCACTAATGGTTGCCCTGCTTTATTACATGTAACCAGCATGAATTACCGACGTAATATATTGTAGTTGGAAGAGCTTTTACAAAGGTAAAAAGTAAGTTATAAGTAAAGGAGAATGGCAGAGGCGCGTCTTACCCCATGTCTACATTTTACTTTGGTCAAAAGACAAGTTGAGTCCCAATTACACTGATAACATCATCAGCGCAGAAATACTCGATACACCCAATAACAAGGCTCTACACGACATTATTGTAAAAAAATATGATGCACGGTCCTGAGGCACTAACAATCCTCAATCTCCTTGCATGAAAGATGGGAAATGCACCAAAAATTTCCCACGTAAGCCCCACTAAGAGATCGTACCCAATGAAAACATATATCCCTGTACCGACGAAGAACGTCAGAAGACAGAGCTCGTACGTTCGTATCGATAATAGTTGGGTAGTCACCTATTCCCCTATTTAGTCAAAAATGTTTAGTGCCATATCAATTTAGAGGCTTGCAGTACAGTGCGTGTTATTGTATAAATTTTAAACAAGGGCTAAGCGACCAATTTTTGTTTTTTTATAATTTGGACGCGCTCAAGTGAGTAAGTAAGTACCCTTAAAATGCGCGGGTGAAGCAAAATCAGGGAGGCTAGCAAGAGAGGTACCGGTGAACGTTGATTTTAAATCTTTGAAGGTTATAATGACTAGAAAATAAAGAGCTACACAGGGCATCCCATAAGCGAGTTGTACGACTTAGGAACGAATCACGGTATTTTAGAGTACGTCCGAAAGTGGGCTTGAGGGTACACTGATGAGCATTCATAGCGAGGCGGGTGTTACCGTTGAAAATTTGAATGGGGGGAATGCTACTGGCGATTTCTATGGAGCACTGTTGGTGGAAATAGCGATAAAACAGAGTCAGACACGAGACATTACGTCGGTGTTCGAGGGGGTCCATTGTTTGAGTAATATTAGTATTACCGATGAGTTTATTCGAACGGTCTTGCATTCTATCTAGCAGGTGCAGAGATGTTTTGGCCGCACCCGACCAGATGTAGGCATTGTACTCCAATTTCGGGTGGATAAACGTCTTATATATTGAAGCCAGATCAGAGGGGGTGAAGTATTTCTTACATCATTTGAGGAAACCTAGGCATTTTGCAGCATTTTTGACGACACCGAATATGTGGTCATTACAACGCAGGTTGTCATTGACACACATACCCAGAATGGAAAGTTTATCGGTTTCGACGATGCAAGTGCCATTCATGGATAATGCCTGGGTGTTTAAATTTCGCTATAATGACAGCAGACAGCATTGTGTTTTGGAAGCATCTGTTAGTGGTTCCCCAATTAGTTATGCTGTTAATATCAGAATTTAATGAGCCTGACATACGCTGGCGTTCCCATTCTACAGCCGAAGAGCAGAGACATGAGTCCGGGAATGAATATGAAAAGCAGAGAGTACTATCGTCAGCAAAGGAATATATTGGATTAGAAGTAGCAGACAATAGGTCGTTGATGAAAATTAGAAAGAATGTCGGAGACAGGACGGAGCCCTGGTGCACACCAGCATTTATTTTGTGAATATCTGACTTGAAACCATACAAGACAATTTGAATTGAACGTTCCGAAAGGTAATTTCTACAAAAGAGCCTGATGCCAAACTCTGTCAAATGCCTTGGAAATATCAAGTGCGACTATTTTGCTTTCACCAGATTGATGTACGCATGACATCAGATCACCAGTGGACCTGTTTCTAAGAAAACCGTACTGTCGGTCATTGAGATGTTTTCGTCTTTCGAGATACTTCATGAGCTGACCGTTTATCAGCGTTTCCATAAGCTTCGAAAAAGGACGTAAATGCGATCGGTCTGTAGGAGGAGAGAGAGGAAGATTCGCCTTTTTTAGGGACGGTCTGGACAAATGCTGTTTTCCATCTGCTCGGAAAGCGTCCTATAGAGTAGGATTGATGAAAAGAATACCTCTTCAGAAGGAGGGGAGATATACCATCTGGACCAGCGGATTTGTGAATGTTTAGATCTTTAAAAACTCTTGCTACTACACGAGTGCGAAAGTGAATTCGTCCCATTGAAGATTCGACGCACTCAAGTTCAGGCGGAGGTAAAGCACAATCTGGAAGTATTGAAAGAGCTGACAGCTGGAAAGTCATTGTAAATGAGAGTTGGGATAAAGGGTGAGGCAGAATTTCTAATGTTTTTGACGAACGACCAACAACTTTTACTGCCCTTGGGACATTGTAGTATTTTATTCATCGGTTTTTGGTCGTATTGGAATTTTACACGCTTAAGAAATACGTTGCCGTCATCACTAGCTCATTTGAACTTTTTTCGGTTTTCCTCGGTCGGGTTGGTCTTATAGGACCGAAAAATATTCTAACCCTGATAGCCTCTTTACAGCTCCAGTCATACCATGCCTTTTCTTTTGTTTTGATACTCTTTATCCGCTGAGGGATAAAGTCTCTCATTCCAAAGAGAATGTTGTCCGTGATAATATCAGCAGCGATATCCACGTCGTTATCGAGGAAACATAACGACCAGTTAAAATCCCTAAAGAAACTGTTAAGACCGCTCCAGTTGGCTTTCTCGTATTGCGAATATCAAACCCATCAAAAACAACACTGACTGGGTGCCGAAATGCTATACTTGGAATACATCAAGAAAATAATGGATGCGCCGAGTTCAAGGAATTGACCTGGTGTTAAATGGGTGGTGGGAGAACTAATTCTTCGACTGTACGAGTAGATGTGTTCCCTTCTTGCCCTATCGCTCTCTCTGGGCCATTTCCATTAAGCAAGTTTTGCTTAAATACATCCACAATTCCCTGTTGGTCAGGGAATTGTTGTTGGTCTTTTTAAAAAAAGTTCCTGGTGTCTTTCCTTCTCCAGCATTCTTCGGTATAAGTGAGTTGAGGGTCTTCAAGGGCTCTTTTCTTTTTCCGCAGTAGTGTTTTCTCCTCTTATGCTCATCCCACGCTGCTTTGGTGACGCGTTACAGCGTTTTCCTGTATGCCACATCTGTTGCCTCCTTTTTTCTGATTTCTTTTCTGAAGTGGTTGGTAGCCTAAGTTGTTTTCGGTCACCTCCTTGATGAAGTTCAGCGATGTGACCACATGTTGTTGACGTCTGTGGTAGGGAATGGCATATTGGAGAGTTTTTGGTCCAGGCGCTCTCTGTAGTCTTTGGCTATTTCCGTTGTGCGTTGACGTCCAATGTTGAACCTCCTGTTGGAGGTTGTTGCAGCTTTCTTTCATTTGACAATCGAGCTCTGAATCGAGCTGCTACCGGGTAATGGTCAGAGTCGACGCTTGCCCTTCTAAATGTTTTAACATCCAGGATATTTGACGAGCGACGTCCGTCAATAAGAACGTGGTCGACCAAGGTTCGACCATTGGGACTTTTTGTGAGGGAACCTCGTGCTACATATCACTGCATTACTATCTGTCGCAAAGCCTGCGAGGCGGAAGCCGTTATCTGTTGTCGTGTCATGGAAACTGTATTTTCCGCCTGCTTCGCCAAAAATTTTCTCCTTACCGATTTTGAGTTTGAAGTCGCCGTGTACAATTTTAACATAGTACTTTGGACAGGCTCCGTCCCGGAGGTCAAAAAATGCCTCATTGACGGGCATCGTGGTTCTTCAGCCTCGTTGGTAGGAGAGTGAGCATATATGAAGCTGCAGTTATAGAATTTTTCATTGACGCGGATCACACCCTTTGATTTGAGCCGCTTTCCACGACGAATCCACATCCCACTTTGTGTAACCTTTTGTGACAGTTGTAATAAATGTTGCAATCCGTTCTTTTTACCATTCCCGATCATATCCAGCGTACTTCCTGGATTGCAATAATATCCGCCCTATACTGCTTGAGGATATTTACGTTAGTACGTTGCAGGAGCCAACTTTCAAATAGTAGTCCTTCTTCGCGCTCACTACTTTAGGATTAAACTGATGAAATAATGGAATCGAATTTGATATTGAAGTGGCAGAATTTTTGCCCAAGATCTTTCCATAAGTTATTTGGTGGAAGCAAAGGTGTGATCTATCCCAATTGTTGCTGGAACAACAACTATTAAATTGCTTCTCGTCGCCATAATGTTAAATTTGTTGGTAGAATTGTATGAAAGACTTGGTTCCTTTTCATAATATTTTAATTCGGAATCAAGTAAAATAATCTTCTTAGCCGAAGTCAAAGATTGAAGTGGCAGATTAATAACGAGGAAGAAATACAATTCGGTTTTTTTCTTGTTTCCCATTTTGGTTGCAATTGATTCTAATTAGCTAATTAGAAAAATAGAGTTGCCATAGCATTCAAATGATAGTCAATACAAAAGAGTTGCTGATGTAACCATGTGTAATCACCCAAGTCTTGATCACTACATTTTGAAGTTTCCTATGCTCCTTTTAGTTTTATCCTTATTTTCTCAGCTTAACCCTGAGGCAAATGAAGCTACTGAAGTAGCAAATAAATCTGAATATAAATTTTCTTTGTGTGTGTCTAATTAGTTGTGGCCCCATAAAGTGAAAAACAAGCCCTTTTCAAAATTCGAAAATTGAATCCTCGTGTATTGTTCGGCATAAACTTTCCTAATGCCGCAACTCATTACTCAGTCGCAAAGAAGTTGCCGTCACCAACTTTAGTATTTCGCCGCCTAAAAATGCCAAAATTAAACTCAAAACTTTTGAAGACACAAAACAAAATGAAACCGAAAACGAAAACGAAATGGAGATGGGGATGAAAACTAAATATAAAAGACTAAATGTCGCCTTCCCTTCCTCCGCGAGGAGGAAACTTCTTCGTAACAAAATACATTCTCACATCATCTCAGAAACGCCTTATAAAATTCCTACACAGTTCCACCTTTCTGTTGAAAAAAACAAAAGTAATGCAGCACCCACCATGCATGTGTTCCTTGGAGAAACTTAAGCCGCGAAAAATATTCGCCTCGTGGAGTCCTTAATTAGTTTCAAGGCGAGTGGAAAACTCATTATCTGTTCGACTATTTTTGGTGCGCCAGCGAATTTAATAACAATGAACTTAGTTTATGACAGAGTCTTGACGTCGATGTAATTACGGATACTGTCTGCGATGTAATGTGGTGACACTCCTTTTTTTATTTCAACAGCACACACACCCACAATTTGTTTCCATATATACACATATGTGATGTGAAACTTGTATCCCTTTTGTGTATCTGTTTCTGTTTCTGTTTCTGAATATATTCACATTGTTTAGTTCGCCTTTGATGTCGGCTATGTGCGTCAAATTTATGACGTTCCCCTGGATGTGGTTATTCATGAAGAACCCACAGGAGGGTGCACAATGCGCCATACGATTGGCAACCGATCCACAGCTGAGGCAGGTTTCTGGGGAATATTTCAAGTAAGCTTCTATAAACCGGCTTTTCTGATAATATTATATATTCCTTTTTGTTTTATTTTATTTTTTTTTCCAGCGATTGTGAGATGGCAACACCCTCTGAACTGGCAAGGGATAAGGCACTGGCAAAGAGGCTCTATATGGAAACGATGAAGGTACTGAAGTTGACTGGTAGAAATGATGACAAAGACTAGTCGCAGATGGTTGTAACAATTAAGGACCCGCAATATGTCTCTGCCAATAGTGTATTAGTGAACTTTTAAAAACGAATAAACGTTTGACAAAAATGGACGACTTTCTTGGGTTCATTGGTTTATTTGACTTCAATCAAACAGAAATGGTAAGCTAAGATATTGGAGCGATCCTAAGTAACTGTAATGAAAATATCCATTGATTCACGAGGTAGCCATCATACAATGTCCCCATGGCCTTTCAAAATTAGCCTCTTGTTTTTTTCTATTTTTTTTTTTTCAGAGCACCTAAGCAAACGACTATTCCATTGAAGTCCTTAAATGTTTCCTTTTCTGGAATTGCTTCTTGAAAGATTGCTTTGAGAGTGCAGCCCACAATATGAATATTAAGGGGAGGAAGATTCATCAATGTATCTAGAGCGGAGCCAGCTATGCTAGGAAAAGCCCTCATGTAACCGAAACCGCAACAGGCAATTCTTTGGAGCCTGGTAAAAGCAGCGATAACGGATTTTCTTGAGAGCTGTTTCACCAGAGAATCGGCTCATGGGGATATACAATAATTGGCCATATCATAGACGTGCAGATCCAAAGTACCCTTCTCGGTGACAGCTCCTTTGCGCTGCTAGTCCATAGAAATTTGTTATCCGGGTGACACCCAAATAGTTGGCTGAATGCCTTTAAGCATTGGATGAGTCAAACCAGATAGGTTCCTCCTTCTCGTAAAGAGAACAACCTCAGTTTTGAGAGGGTTTATTGAAGTTTTCTAGTTTCTTTACCAAAACGCTGCAGATCTGCGTTCCCCCGATAAACGGGTGATCTGAAGGATTGCTTTCTAGCTAGACGTACCATTTCAAAACACTTGGCGAGCTGTGTTCCTGAACTCTAAAGTTTCCTTTATCTTTTGTCGTGCGCTGAGTATGGGGGGTACTATCGGACTTGCAGAGCTCCTCCATTAATTGAGTCCAGTTGGTTTTCCTCGGATTCTTCCTCTTCAACAAGATCGAGACCTCGCATCTGATTCTGTATTCGTGAATTCGTGATACCTATGGTCTGACATGAAGTCCTCTGATGATACTTCCAGCCAGTAATCGCCTTAGAGTACTTGTTGGATAGCATTAAGTGCTGTATTACTTTCGTAACAAATTTTGGCTGTGAGTTGTTGGCAGCCTGGTCAGACGATGGTATGAAATCCAAGTATTTTGAGCATTAGCATAGCGGCATATGATAAGTCCCATCTTATTGCAATCACAGTATTCAATAATAAGTCGTAGGGAAAATAAGCAGACGCAATGACTAATTTGTGCCATTTTCCGTTCGTTTCGAGGCTTATATCTGTAGCAACTAAATTTTGATTGCGAAATTACCCAAGTTTAAATGGAAGCGGTTCGGCCCATAAATACAAAATTGCTGGTCATATAGTGATGTGAGACCCCTTAAGAATCCGAAACCATAGATGCGTTTATTCCACACGGAAGGCCTTCTACATCGTGGGTGGCCGTGGCTCAGCCGTGACAGAAAGACTTTTTTTTAGGCAACTAAGATCCTGTGAGATGAATGGTTGCCTAAATACAACATCAAGTGCAATATACACCAAAAACGTAGTCTTCTCATTAAATGTTGGATGTCACCCATGGAGTCAAATAGCCACTGAGAACAAACATCTTTCTTTCTCTTTCTGTCCCATTTTCAGATAAACTTAGAGCATGCTTTAGCTTCATAAGCGCAGTCATACCCACTTGAGTGTTTTTTTTTTTTTTTTTAAAAAACGAGCTGGACCTGAGTAAGTGAAATAGATGAGTACTCGGGTATTCGTCTCTTATCTGCACTTACCATATTTGAAAACGTTCACCTTACACAGAGATTATCACTTGACCCCAATCTTCAGAAGCCTGTACTCACGATTAATTTTGGGCTACTATCTGAGCAGAAAAATGAAGTTCACCGTTTGGTACAGAGCCGATCTAGAATGTGGCGCTGCTAACTTTATAGAAGTCGACAACCTCAGAGTGCACTCCTCCCTAGGCGAACTCACATTCGTCTTCCAACCAGCGATTCCCTAAGAACAATGAACCGTCTTGTTACCATCCCTTCCCTAGCACGAGAATTCAACGCTTTTTCAAAGGCAGTTGAAGGGTTAAATCTTTGTCCGGATCCCAGGTCACAATGCGATCGCAGATTGCGGTGGCCAATGAACTTGCTAAGGAAGGTTTAGAGAAGTACTTTTCATAAAATGAACCCGCTAAAAGACTGCATCTACTACCTTGATCAAAAAGTTCCCGGAATGCATTCAGAAAATTTTAAATACAAGTTTATTCATCTAAATCTATATTTTTCCCTTCAGAGTAATACCCATCGACTGCAATACACTTATGCCAGCGCTTGATCCAATCCTCGAAACATTTTTTATATTCGGTTTTCGGTATGTCCATCAGTGTTTCCTGCGATTATTCCATTACTTCCTCTCGGCTGCTGAAACGCGTTCCCCGTAGTGGTTTTTTAACTCGATTGAACAGAAAGAAGTTACAGGGAGCCAAATCAGGTGAATTCGGTGGCTGTTGGATTTTTTGTCAAAAAATTACGAATAATAATGGCACTGTGCGACGGTGCGTTATCATGGTGCAAAATCCACGAGTTTTTTGCCACAATTCTGGTCTCTTTCGGCAAATTACTTCAGGCAATCGTCTCATAACGCCCAAATACTCGTAATACTCTTTGTTTACTGTCTCGCCTTTTGGCAAAAATTCATGATGCACTACACCGTTGGAATACACGAAAACCGTGAGTATTGCCTTCTTTTTTGACGGAAAACGACGTGGTTTTTTTGGTCTCGGCTCATTTGGTGAACGCCATTCACTTGTCTGATGTCTGGATTGCGTGTCGTACTCATAAACCCACGTCTCGTCTCCAGTAATGATCCTTTTGATGAATGTGAAATCGGATTCAGCCTCGCAAATCATCTCTTTTGCGACGTCAACACGGTCTCTTTTTTGCATGAGATTGAGGTCTTTTGGCACCAACTTTGCTGCTACACGACGGAAACCCAAATCATTAACCAAAATGTCTTGAACGGATCCATAGGCAATGTTCAAGTCCTCCGCTATCTCTCTGATGGTTAATTTGCGGTTATTGACCAACATTTCTTTTACTTCATCAATGTTTTCGATTTTCGATATCGATGGTCTGCTACTACGTTCATCATCTTCGATTGATTCACGTCCAGTTTTGAACCACTTGTGCCACTGGTAAACGACCGTTTTCTTTAGAGAATCGTTGCCGAAACACTTTTCCAAAATTTTCAACGTTTGCGCACCATTAAATCCGTTTTTTATGCAAAATTTGGTATAAGTTCGTTGTAGCAATCCATTTCTAAAATTGTAAAAAATCGTCAAATAACACAGAGATAGATGTACTCTTGGCTACGTAACTTTTGCAAATGTCAAGCTATGACGCGAAGATTTAGAGGGAATGTCAACAACAGACTTACCAACTTAACAGAAAAAACAGAACTCAAATCGGAATAATGAGAGCGCCACACGGTGGTGTACCCCGGGAACTTTTTGATCAAGGTGGTATTCCTTTATTGCACAAGGTGGCGCAAAATTAATCATCCAATTTTGTTTTTGAATTACTTTTTTACTAAATTAAAAAAAATTATTTTGGGTAGTGGAAATCTTTACTTTTACCTTTATAATTGTTTCTGTTAAGTGGAAGGATGCTACCCGCCAAGGGGCTGCCGCCAGTGTTGATACACATTTGTGCCCGTTTTGTAGCATTTTCCATGACTTTCCGCAAGATTTCTGGTGATAACTGTTCGAATTCCTGTCGAATATTCTCCTTAAGCGCTGCCATTATCTGAGGCTTAGTGGCATAAACCCCCGACTTCGAGCAGCCCCAAAGAAAGAAGTCTGCGATGGTTAAATCGGGTGATGGCCATGCCAAATCGCCAAAACGGGGGATTACGCGACTAGGAAACGCTGCCTTCACAATATCCATTGTGGCTCGTACTGTGTGTGCGGTTGCACTGCAAAAAAATACGGCCCAGTTACTAGTCCCGCGTGAACGCCGCACCACACAGTAGCTTTGAGTTGATGTAATGGGTCTTCGTGCATCACACGAGGATTTTCAGTGCCCCAGAAACGAAGATTTTGCTTATTGACATAACCGCTTAAGTGGAAATGCGCCTCGTCGCTTATGATGATTTTCGACACAAAATCGTCGTCTTCGTTGTTGAAATTGAGGATGGCTTTACAGTAATTCACACGCAACTGACGGTCAGGAGGCATTAGATGATGCACTGTTTGCACTTTGTACGGCAACATGTGTGAGTCTTTTACTAAAATTCGCTGGTGATGCCCAATTGGGTGGCCCATCGTCTGGTTGATGTTTCTTCGTTCTCAGGGATATAGGCAGCCAAAGCCGCGATATTCTCGGCCAAACGACCAGTCCGGTTCCGGCCACGTCCTGCATGGTCTCCTGTGGTTCCACCCTGTTCGAGTCGAGTAGCTAAGCGCCGGAATGTGTGCACAGTTGCCGCGACACGATTTGGAAATCGACGTCGAAATTCACGCTGCGCTAGCACCACCGACCGATTATTGGTCAAAAACATCGACGCATTCTTGCGGAGTATAGCGCTACATTGCTTATCTGTTGGTATACTGCAGCTGTCTAGTTCACAAATGTCACATATGATTGACATACGACGCCATTTCCAAAAATTATACCATCTTCCAATAGTGTGATTAATTTTGCGCCACCTTGTATACACCCTGAATGACTCGAACTGCAACCAATTTCAGACTGCTATAATTTCCAAACCGTTCATGACAGTGAGCTCAAATTTTGACATATGACAGATAATTTTACTATTTACAAGCCTTTTAATCGATTTGCGTCTCAGTTGTGTTGAAAAATTTTATCCGCGATGGAATTCAAACGTGATAGAGTGATTGCTTTATATTTGGCTGCAAACCACAAGTGGCTATCGTTGGAGCCCTCCGGCACCTCAACGTGAAGAAATCATTTGTGTTTCGAACCATAGCTCGTTACCGTGATACTGGCAGCGTTGCAAAACGCTATGGAGGTGATCATAAAAAAACAGCAACATCGGCAGAAATGGTTCGGAAAGTGAAGGCTCGAATTGAGCGAAATCCGCGTCGAAGTGGAAGAAAAATGGCTCGTGAGCTCAACGTATCGTTGGAACGGATGCAACACATACTGAGAAATGAGCTTGGGCTCAAGCTATTCAAGTTCCAAGACGCACACGATCTTACACCGCAACAGAAAAAGTTAGAGTCCAAAGAGCGAAGGAGTTGCTACGCTTGCACGAAAGTGGTGAGTTGCCGAATTTGGTTTTTTCCGATGAGTCGCCATTTGTTATCGAGCAATGTGTCAACAAACAAAATGACCGAGTTTACTTTCCAGAGAGGTTCTTCGAAAATTTACACCTTCGGGCGGCCACCAGAAAGCAGGTGGCACCGATGGTGATGGTTTGGGCCGCCATAACCGCCGATGGTCGCTCTCCGCTCGTATTTTTGTACCGTGGCCGTGGCGTCAAAATTAATGCGATCGTATACCGTGAAACTATCTTAGAGGGAGTATTGAAGCCTTGGACAAACAATCATTTCGGTCGGAGACCGTGGACATTTCAACAAGACTCGGCACCGTCTCACAAAGCGCGCATCAACCAAGATTGGTTAAAAAACAATGTTCCACACTTCATTTCTTCGACACAATGGATTGCAAATTCTCCAGACGGATTTCTCTGTCTGGGGTATTTTAAAGGCGAAGGTTGGCGCTAAAAAATACCAAAGTTTGGACGACCTCAAACAAGCACTTCGCCGAGAATGGGCCAAGATACCGAAGAGCCACTTGCGTGCAGCGAGCGATGCTTTCTTCGGCCGTCTCAAGGCCATTATTCGCGCCAAAGGTGGACATATTGAAAACTACTGATACAATTTGAAAATTGATGTATTTCCCAATATTTTTTGCTTTGGCACAATAAAATTTATCAAAAAATAAAAAATTTATAGCATTTTAAAAAGTTGGAGTTAGAGTCATTCACTCTATATATACATATATTTTTTTTTTTTGTAATCTGCGCGCGCTCAAGGGGTTTGAGTACCCTTAAAGTATTTGCACCAGAGCGGGCGAAATATATTTGATTAGCATTTGGGTTTCTTATTTGTAAAACATTTCATGACATTACTCGCCAGGGTGCAGGCAGACCAAAAAGTCTAAAAAGTTGTTCGTCTTTCTATTATCCCTCAGCAGTCTGAGTGTTCTGTTCCTATAGAAAAAAAAAAATCAGCCTGCGTGAAAGTATGTAGACTACTCACTGATGTGTTAAGGGAGCAATATGCTCTGGCTAGGACCTTATGCATGTTTGACATTATTTTCTGCTACGCATGCTGTGGTGGTGACGACGCCGGGAGCCCTCACTTCTTCTAAGAATTTCCGACTTTCGACTTGCTGATGGCATGAATGCTGGTACTGTAGAAACCTCATCATTGACGCGAGTATTTACCTTTCTACGAAGAGCTGAGAGGTTCTATTAAAAATAACATTAAGCAGGACAATGGACTGGTTATTTGCCTTAATTCTCCGTTTTTATAGCAAATTAAAGAATATTTGGAAAAGACCCGACACAGCCGCTAACATCCATTAACAATAAGAAATTGACCAGAGAACGGAACGGGAGCCAATAGCTACAGCCATCCAGTGACAAAAATAGAAGTGTTTCATATTCCCAAAATCGACATTGCCAAACCAAACAAAACATGCCGATTGAGATAGTAGAACAGCAAGATAACTGCGGCAGAATCACGGCATATTGCCAGAAACTTCAAACCACTCTCAGTGGTATTATTTTCTTTTAGTTACAACAAGTTACCACGTCAATCAAATAGACTAGCTTAATACTCGTATATTTTACATACAAATTTGCTTTACAACTTTGATTTGTTGGATGACACTTGTTTGCCTTGAAATGTTTGCAAATTACGAATCTACAATTCATTTACTTGATCCAGATCTCTCAAATACACACTATTCATACAAAGAGAATGTGAATCGTTGGTAAACTTTTGAAACTCACACTTATCACGCATAATAAATCTTCTGATTCACCTCGTTATACTCCATCAAGCCAATATGAGAATATGAGAGCTGACGTGTATTTCTTGCACCAAATTATCGCAGAACAACCAAGCCACCTCCATAGATACGAGTAGTTGAAATTTACCCTAAAAAAAAAAAACAACACACGTTCTATTCACTTCAGCATTCATCTGCAGTATCTGTTTAGCTTGAGGTTTTTTTCTATCTCGATTCACTTACGTCGTCGGTCGTTGCAACTGTATCACATGATGAGTTGCTGTTTCGTGCACCTGCTAGTGCCTCAAACTCCTTGCGTCAGGCCTTAATTAAATTTTATTACCAAGCCAAACTTTTGCACACATCTGCAATCGCAATTCAATTAAAACTTCCCCGTGTGATTGTTCCATTGCGAACCGTCGAAGTGACAAAGAGGGTGCAGCAACTCTAGAATATACAACTTCACTATAAAATCGGGAATCCAGATTTTCTATTTTAAAATCACTACTCCTGTAGCCGGACCGATTTCACCCAGCGGTCATGGCGGTTGACTGATGTGCCCGATGGCCTAAATTTATAGAAACGTACTCGTAAACAGTTGAGCTGCTAAGTGAATTATGGGATTCCCTCCGGGATCTGGACAAGACGGAAGACCCCAATAAAAGCCCAACCCCGGCATCATATTCACATTAAGCTGATACAGTAAACACATTCAATTCGCAGGAGAAGAACGTGTGCTTTTAATTGACGGAGTGTTTTGATGGGAATCAGTTTCAGAGCAGAATCGACCGACAGATCAATGAAGGCATGCTATTGTATAATCCGTACATTGTACAATTTGAATGGAGCATAGTTTATGGAATTTATTCATCTGGAGCACGGAGGCAGGCAATCTTTTTTGTTGTGAATATACATACATCTATATATATATTTTTTTTTACATCTTCCAATAACTGTCGAAGTTGATATTCGAAACTGTGGTATGGAATCTGATTTGTATTAAGTAGAGCACCCATGAAAGATTTCAATCAATTGAGGGAAGAGCGTTACACCCAGCAAGCAGCCAACTCTAATAAATGCTTTGCGATTATGTCCAAATGATTATAGAACAATGTTCCACAGGTGGACTGGCAAGTTGAGTGCTTTCACACAAACGGCGTCCAACAGATAACTAATGATCTTCTAGCTTACCTCAAACTAATATCAATTTGTGAGAAGAACATTACCTACATACATGGAGTTCTTACTCAGTTCTGCCTTATTCAAACACGCTTCGAATATTGTATATGTACATGGTGATGTTATAAAATTGTCTTTTGATTTCATGAGTGAGAGTTATGCAATGTTGTATGTTTTCAGACTGCATGCAGTTTCGAAATATATTTTCTATGGTAAATTAAGTGATGTCCTGAGTTGCTGTAAAGAGAAGAAATTAATTGTAATTGATAATATCAATATTGACATTTTAAATGAATCTGATAGAGATACTGAGAATTATCTGTTTCTTATCAAATGGTCAAATGGTCTAAAGAGTTTTAACCGGCTCGACTAAATCTTACATTGATCATATACAGTATTGTTCGAAACCTAAGCAACGTTTTCTTCTAAATTATTCAAAGTCGAATATTTATGTATTCATTATTATTTTTCAATAAAAAACGTCCTTCGCCTAAAAAATGAAAAGGGAAAAATTAAACGTACTCACCTAGAATGCAAACGGAATCTTAGAAAAACTTTATGAACTTGAGTTATTCCTAAGGAAAAACGACATTGACGTTTGTTTGGTTTCCGAAACCCACTTGAAAAATGGGTCATCTGCAAAAATTAGAGGTTTTAAAGATTACTACGCGTATCACCCTTCGGGAAACGGGAGAGGCGGATCCTCTGTATACATTAAAGAGTCTCTTGAGCACAACGAAGATATAAAAGTAGAGCTCGAGTCTGTACAACTAATTGCGGTGCGCGTAAAATTGGTACGGAACTCCTTTACTATTTCAGCCATCTACTGTCCTCCACGATTTACGCCTTCAAAACATATATTTAAAAATATATTCAATTCTCTTGGATCGGCTTTTATGATTGGCGGTGACTTCAATGCCAAACACACTTTTTGGGGATCAAGATGTGTCTCCCAAAAGGGTAAAATACTCTATAAAGCATGTATGGAACACAATTGTGACTTCTATTCAACGGGCAAGCCGACTTATTGGCCAACAGACACAACGAAAATACCCGATCTTGTCGATTTCTTCGTTGTTAAAGGAATTCGTAACTCGGATATAAACGTTGATGAAAGCTTCGATCTTTCCTCCGATCATTCTCCAGTCATACTGACAATGAACGACATGTTTATTAAAAAACAAGGACCATTAAGACTAACTGGACGAAATACTAATTGGGAAGGATTCAGAAATGAGATTAATAATAACCTAGAACTAGACGTTTCACTTAAAGCAGCACTTGAACTCGAAATCGAAGTGGATTCTTTCCAATGTGCTGCGTGGAACAATACACCTTGTCAACGAAAAAACACGGCTAAACGTAACTTAAACTACCCGCCTGAGGTAAAAGATATGATAAGAGAAAAAAGAAAAGCTCGCAAAAGATGGCAAACAACTCGAGCGCCGCAGGATAAAACACGCTTAAACAGGCTCTGTAATCTGCTCAAGGAGACTCTTAAAAGTTACAGAAATTCCGAAGTAAATACATATGTTCAAAACCTGACGGCAGGAAAAGAAACAAACTACTCGCTTTGGAAAGCTTTAAAATGCTTAAAAAGGCCCAAAATCCCCGCGCCACCAATCAAGGTCGGCAATAACGAATGGGCTAAGGGGGATAAGGAAAAAGCGGAGGTTTTTGCCGACTATCTTGAAGAAATTTTCAAGCCCTCCGACGGCCCGACACTGGCACCCGGCACCAGTTCTTTAGAAATAGCATATAGTAATTTTGTAATGACAAATGCAACTCTTGCTGAAATCAAAACTGTAATAAGGAAATTAAAACCAAAGAAGGCTCCGGGGTATGACCTTATTACCGGAGAAGTTCTGAAAATGCTACCTCAAAAAGCACTTATAAAGCTCTTACACATTATTAACGCGGCTCTGAGGCTTGAATACGTGCCAAGCCAGTGGAAAGTTGCAGAAGTCATTATGGTACTAAAACCAGGAAAACCTCCAAACGATAAAAAATCATACAGACCCATTTCTCTTCTACCGATCCTGTCGAAAATCTTTGAGAGGATTTTGCTAAAACGTCTTCTCCCAATTATCGAAAACCAAAATCTTATTCCCAGCCATCAATTTGGATTTCGGACTAAGCATTCAACAATTGATCAGGTGCATAGAATTACTGATGTAATTGAAAGATCCCTGGAAGAAAAAAAGATTTGTTCGAGCGTATTTCTTGACGTCTCACAAGCTTTTGACAAAGTATGGCATGAAGGTTTGAAGTTCAAACTGCGACGAATTTTGCCATTAAAGCTTTATAATACGAGTATATTGACAAGCTATTTTGAAAATAGAATTTTTCGCGTTCGATACGGAAATGATGTTTCGAAATTTAAAGATATCCTAGCCGGAGTACCGCAGGGAAGCGTACTGGGCCCACTTTTGTACCTTTTATATACAAGAGATATACCACACGTCGAGGATACTGTTCTCGCTACTTTTGCTGACGACACCGCTATCTTAGCGGTTGGAGAATCAATAGAAGACTCAACGGCGAAACTTCAGACTGCTTTAAATAAAGTCTACGAGTGGACAAAGATCTGGCGAATTACCCTTAATGAGACAAAATCTGTACATGTTGACTTCACCTACAGAAAGATAAATCACTTGCCCATTTCTATAAACTCGGTGTGTATCCCCTTTGCAAACGAGGCTAAGTATTTGGGAATGACACTTGACGCGAAGCTTAAATGGAAAACGCATGTTAGAAAGAAACGAAAAGAACTAGAGGGCAAATACAGAGAAATGTACTGGCTACTTGGTAAATATTCCAAGCTAAGCTTAGAAAACAAGCTGCTTCTTTATAAGCAAGTGCTAAAGCCGGTGTGGACCTATGGTATACAACTCTGGGGTTGTACTAAGAAATCAAATGTAAATATAATACAAACTTTTGAAAATAAAGTGCTACGACAATTTGTGCGTGCCCCATGTTTTATAAGAAATAATGACCTGCATCGAGACCTCGGAGTTCCTTTCGTGGAAGATGAAGTCAGGAACTGCGCACGAAAACATAAAGTCCGGTTAAGCGGCCATATCAACAATACAGTCCTAGAAGTCTTGGACGAACGAAACATACTACGCCGTCTTCAACGAACTAAACCGTTGGACCTTGCGCGATAAATTGAAACCGCATTAAGAAAGCGGAATATGTAGGGTCTTCCATTGGAAAGTGTCCTACCAATCGTGACTAACTTATGAAATAAAAACTGCTTGATAAGTTCTACTTAGTTGCGGTATTAAAATCAACAATGAAGGGAGGTGTTTTTAGTGAGTAAGAATCTCACACTACTATGAGCACGCGCTTCTGATCCTCATAGTGTCTGATGGAAGATGAAAAAATTATTATTTTTAGAACTTAGATAATTTTTATTTATTAAAGTAAGTACTTAAATAGATTTTGAAAAAACAAAAATAAACAATCAATTCATTCAATGAAAATAAATAAATAAATGCAAACTCCTCTCAAAATGCAGCTGTTCGAAACCTAAGCAACTTTTAATATTTAGTGTTATAACCTTTATTTGTGATTACCTCCGCACATCTACGGGGCATAGACTTAATTAGGTTTTGTATTGCAGACGTTGGTATCGATTTCCATTCCGTTTTCAAACAGGTCATGAGCTCATCCTTATTTTTGAAGCGTTGATTCCCAACTCTGCGCGTTAAGATGCCAAATAGATTTTCAACAGGATTCAAGTCGGGGGATTGGGCTGGCCAATCCAGAACTTGAATCCCATTGGTCGACAGCGATTCTTTGACCAGCTTCGATGAATGCTCCGGGTCATTGTCATGCTGAAACACCCATCGAAGTGACATATTCCATTCGGCGTATGGTAGCATTTGATCTTGCAAGATGTCACGGTAGACAAATCGAGCCATTATAGTGTTTATTTAGCAAAAAGGTCCAACTCCATTCGCAGAGAAGCAAGTCCACGCCATTACACTCCCCTCTCCATGCTGGACTTTGCAATATCGGGGATTCAACTTTTGACCCTTTCTTCTCCGAACGTGACAGATGCCATCAGAGTTGAACAGGTTGAACTTTGATTCATCACTAAAAAGAACCGTCTTCCACTTGTCTACGGATCAATTTATAAGCGCTTTTGCAAAATATAATCTGAAAGTGTTTTCAAATTTTAACATTCGAGACAAGAAACTAAAGTTCTTTTAGGTATACCTTTTTTTAAATGTTTCTTTGTTAATAAAGTCTTATTAGATGGCGAATATCTTTTTAAGCCGTTTTCCAGTTCACGTTTTCTAACAGTGCTGGAACTAACGTTGAGTTGCAATTCATTCGCAATGTCTCTCGATGACATAAAAGGGTTCTTTGTGATCGAACGGAGAATTTTTTCTATTGATCCGACGTGTTGTTTTGCGAGGACGTCCACCGAAATTCACTTTCTCGGTTGTTCCAATTGTTCTATATTTCTTAATAAGCCGTGAAATAATAGATTTGTTTATATTGAACTTTTTAGCTATTGATATTTGTGATTCTCCATTTTTATAACACTTAATTATTTTATGTTTAATCGTTTGTTCATACTGTGTACGCGCCATAGTTAATTAATAAATCAATCGAAAAAGCGGGTGTGAATTCGAATCTCTTTACACAACAAATGCTCTCAACTAATTTAAACAAAAGGCGTTGCATGCAAATTTGCAAAAAAGTCGCAAAAAGATTACCGTAAGGTACCGTTTTTCGCTGAACAGTTGTGTTTACGTAGAAGTTGCTAAGGTTTCGAACAGCTGCATTTTGAGAGGAGTTTGCATTTATTTATTTTTTTTTTCTTTGAATGAATTGATTTTTTATTTCTGTTTTTTCTAAACTTATCTAAGTACTAACTGTAATAAATTAAAATTATCTTAGTTGTAAAAATAATAACAAATACATAAATATTCGACTTCGAATAATTTGGAAGAAAAAGTTGCTTAGGTTTCGAACAATACTGTACATATTTATGCGCACTCAAAAAAACAATAAGAATATGTTTAATGGTGTTGTGTATGATCTGAATTTAACAGATCAACTTTATATTGATTCCAGTACCAATGTACTAAATTGTTGTAAATCTTCTGTAAAAAAGTAATATTGCCCAGACTATGCTCTTTTAAAAGACTGTTTACAGTATGAATTTTGGGGACCAATCTATGATGAACCGAGCCCATCAATTGCTTTCGATCTCTTTATTGAAATTTTAAAAAAATCATATCAGAAATTGTACTACTTATTCTCCTCTCATCTTGAGCAGAAATAAATTTTTAAAGCCGTGGATGACACACAATCTCTGGCAGCCGATAAAACGAAATAACAAACTTGCAAAAAAGTGCAGAAGTCATCCACATAATATAAAACTTAAAAAATACTATGATTCTCTATGCAAATCCTTGCACAAAAATATTGAAGAAATACGCAACAAGTTTTGTTCAGATTCGTTGGAACATGCCAGAGGAAACTTAAGAGCATTTTGAGGAAAAGCAGACAACAAATAGGCATTAATAGCTTGGAGATAGATGGTAAAAGTTTCACGGACTCAGTCATCATTTCCAATAAGCTCAATGAGTACTTTACCGAAATTTCAGAAAAAACTGGAACCATCTGTAGAGATTTCAAGAGACTGCAATTGTTCTATAAAACCCACAGAAAATACAGAACGAAACAGTTTTGTTTCCCAATCATTTTCTTCAAGTGACATCTGTAAAGCTATGTTCAAACGATTGCCAGATCTGACAATATTGTCAGGTCTACAAATGTTCTGACAATAGCGAACTATCTTATAATGCTAAATTGCCACTTCACACGGTTGCCATATTTTGTCCCAAACTCTGGAAATTTCATTGTCAGATGGTTGGCCTGACAATACTTTGCCGGGCAACGTTGTTAGGTTGAAAATTGTCAGTTCACACGGTTGGCAGATGTTTGTTTACAAAAAATTTGCAGATTCGTTTACAGGCATTGTCAACCAAATTAAAAATTGTTTTTTCATTCGGAACTGAGTGAAGTGTTTTTTTTTTTTTGAGAATTTTAATAAAATAGATAATAAATTGATAAAATAATCGAAATGGAAAAAAAAGATGCACTTGCGATTGTTTTGGCCGCGTACATATTGGAAAGCACAAAAACGTCGGCGTGTTTGGACGAAGGATTGGGTGGCTCACCGTCTGCAAGAGTGACTTTATGCAAAATTGCTTGTCGAATTAAGAGCTGAGGAGCCAGAATTGTATCACAATTTTTTGCATATGGATTATAAACAATTCGATGATCTTCTAGCTTTGGTGACTCCACACATCCAAAAACAATAAACGAATATGCGCGCGAGCATTTCAGCGGCTGAGCGGCTTGTGTTGACGCTACGATACGTAGCTACCGGCGAATAATTTCGGTCTATCTGTTCCGCATGCCTGTGTCAATGATCTCATCCATCATTCCAGAAGTTCTGGATACAATCTACAAAGTGCTCGTCGATAAATAGCTTCAGGTAAATTAATTTCTTTACCTTATGCAATGTACACACAAATGCACAGAGAATGGTGTTTAATTTCAGACGCGGAGAACACCCGAGGCCTGGGATGATGTTGCCAGCAAATTCAGCGAACTGTGGCAATTCCCAAACTGCATTGGAACAGTGGGTGGAAGGCATGTAGTAATGATCGCACCACCCAATGCTGGCAGCATATTCTACAACTATAAAGGCACATCTGGCATTGTCGATGCGGAATGTAAACTGCTGTACATCGACGTCGGCAGCTATGCACATTTGGCCAAGCGCTGGACACTAATCAGCTGGGCTTGCCAGGAGGCAAATCACTCGCCTTACGGCCGAATATATTGAAACAATACAGCCAACGTGGTCACTCAATGTGCAACGAGTATTTAATTATCGATTGAGTCGCTCCCGCCGTATTATTGAAAATGTTTTCGGTATTATGTCGGCACGTTTCCGAGTGCTGAGGAAGCCCATACATTTGGATGCCGAGAAGTCAAAGAAAGTTACGCGTGCGTGTTGCGTGCTCCACAACTACTTGATTACAACAAATAAAAAAACTACATGCATACATATCCTCCGAGTAATTCATTCGACCATTATAGTGATATCAGCGAACTAATCTTGGGTGATTGGCGACGTGATATGGTTGTGGAAAGCAGTACATTATATCCATTAGAAGGAGCCCGTACTGAAACTCTACTTGAAGCCAAAGATGTACGAAATGAGTTCAAGACATGCTTCGTAGAAGAGGCTGAATAAGAACGGCAGTACAAATTGCATCAATAAAAAAAAAAAAGAATTTGTATTTTCTATAAAATCTTTATTTATGAAAAATATTTTCTGAAAAAAATTATATGTTTTTGAATATTGTCTATGTTGGTGGTTGGCGATTTCGCCACAGTTAATAATTTCTATTGCTGGCTGTCTAGTAATGGACTTTAATTCATACTGTTCCAATGACTGTTCCTGTGGCTGCTCCTTCCTAGACGAAGGCCATAATATGAACAAAACATATAAAAGATAATGAAACTGAAAATGCACTCACTGAAGTTGCTGTTCATCCATTATATCATTGAATGCACGTCTCAGCTTAGATCTTGCAAACGCAGCTTGTTCTGGGGTTAAGTTTTGCAACTCGGAGGCCATATAGTCGTATAAGGCAGTGGATGCATTTTTCGTTTGAGAACGAATGGACTGAAATGCTTATACCGCCATTTGCTTTAAATGGCTGTTATCTTACGGAGATGGTGATGGTGTTGACGTAGTAATAATGCGTCCTTGCCCAGATGTCAATGGTGACGGTGACACAAAGTCCAGCGTATGACGCTCGCTCACATCCAGAAAAACTGTTTCGTCGTTGACAGCGGAGTTCTGAAAAAGGAATACAAAGAATGAATAATTTTGAAACATGAAACCAACAAAGGCGAAGAAATAATTACCAATTCCATAGACAACGTCGATTGGGTAGACTGCAGAACTATATATGAAAAATTATCTGACAATGAAAAATTGTCAGACGTTATAACCATAGCACATCTGACAATAACAAATGTGACTGCTAATGTCCTAAACACCTGACAATGGCACAATTGTGTGTTCAGACGATTGCCAGATAACTGACAATTTCATTGTCAGATGAGGTTTTCTGAAAATATTGTCAGACAAAATTGTAAGTTCAGACGGTTGTAAGACATTTGGGACAATTTTTACAGTGTCAGATCTGGCAATCGTCTGAACATAGCTTAAGGCAATATTGTCGTTAAAAAACAAAAAGCCTTGTATAATACTAGTCATGGTATATCAAGTGTATTGTTGAAGAAAATGTGTTTCTATGCGGCGGACGTTTTACGTTACTTGTTTAATTTTAGTGTGCAAAACAGTTGTTTCCCTCAGCACTTAAAAGAAACTGAAGTTATACCACTTTTTAAAAAAATTTTAAATAAAATTAATATGTCGAACTACTATACAGGCCTATTTCGCTACTTCAAACGTTTTCCAAGTTTTTCGAAAAACTTATAAAATCACGCATATTGTCTTTTTTTAGACAGAAATAATTTTTTTAGTAGTAATCAGGTTGGTTTTAGAAGAGGAATGTCAAGCGAGGATGCTATCCTCAGAGTGTGTAACCAATTGTATGAAGACATTAACTGCAACAAATCCTCCATGCCTCTTTTTGCCGATATGACAAAAGCATTTGACATGGTTGATCATGACATGTGTTAGGACGCAAGAGTTTTTACGACCCCGAAATATAAATAAGAAATAGATTTTAGAAACGAATTCAACTTTTTCCAGAATTTTATTTCATGATCTATGTCGTTTTAAGGCTAAGTGAACACTACTTATTTCTTTTGTAAATTTACAGCTTGGAACTCCTGTTGGCTGTACAATTACATTTGCATAATGATAAATGTATTTATTCAGCAAAATATTACATTATACCATATACCAAGTACATAAATTTCAATATGTGAACATATACAGTCTGCTGTAAAAGTTACGCCTTTGTTGCTTTTAAAATTCAAATAATTCAATTAACTATTATATTTATTCGTATGTACATATTGAAAATAAATAAAACAAAATTAATCTGCGTTTCATACGCAACATTCTGCCACCCTTGATGTATCTGCAACTACATCAACTTTCTTTAATTCAGAAATGGGATCGGAGCAACCTTATGTATAGCGCGTCGAACAAAACCATTTTTTGTTTTTATATCGATTATTCGAACAAAACCTTCGCTATCTGGTATTGTCTTTGCTACTCTTCCCAAAAGCCATTGCTTAGGTGGTGCGTTGTCTTCAGACACCAGAACTAAATCGCCCTCTTCGATGTTTCGTTTTCTTCCAGTCCACTTCGCTTTTCGTTGCAGTTCGTGTAAATATTCTGAAGACCATCGACGCCAAAAATGCTGATGAATGGCCGTAATTCGCCTCCAACGGTTTAGAGGTGAAACCTTTTCATTCTCTATATTAGGCTCCGAAATGCCAACCAAAGGTTCACCTATCAAAAAATGTCCTGGCGTTATGACTGATTCGTCGCATGGATCATTCGACATTGCCGTCAAAGGACGCGAATTTAATATCGCCTCGATTTCTGCAACCACGGTGGTGAGCTCTTCAAATGTTAGAAATGACTCCCCCAGGATGCGAGTCAGATGGTATTTTGCAGATTTTACCGCCGCCTCCCAGAGCCCGCCAAAATGCGGGGAGCGAGGTGGTATATGACGAAAATCGATGTTCTTCGCTGCGCAGAATCTCGAGACATCTCCTTGTAACTGCTGCTCAGAGAAGACTTTGTAGAACTCCTTTAATTCGCGGCGAGCCCCAACAAAATTTGTTCCATTATCGCAGTGGAGTCGCGTACATGCACCTCGACGAGCAATAAATCTTTTAAGTGCTGCAATGAATGCTTTTGCTGAGAGATCAGAAACAACTTCCATATGCACTGCCTTCGT
Organism: Volucella zonaria; assembly: GCA_963966105.1. NCBI lineage: Eukaryota > Metazoa > Arthropoda > Insecta > Diptera > Syrphidae > Volucella > Volucella zonaria. The sequence goes on from OZ014530.1 coordinate 214,906,860, forward strand.
GGCAAAACATATAAAAACTGCTATGTACCTTTTTATACTGCGCATTCCTCTTTGCTTGTATGTTGTCAACACTGGTCCACAAAAGTCTACGCCGGTGGTTTTAAATGGTTTTGCTATATTGACCCGTTCTTTCGGTAGATCTCCCATAATCTGCTGCTCCAGGCGTGGACGACATCGAAAACAGCGCAAGCATTTTGTAGTCACCGATCGAACAACTTTCCTCAGATGTATGACCCAAAATCGCTGGCGAAGAATGGCCATTAAAGCTTGAGTACCTACGTGCATATTCGTTTCATGTACAAAGCGCACATAGCTTCGAACAAAACTGCTTTCAGCCGGTAACAAAATTGGATGCTTTACATCATGGGCCAAACTTGAATTCTTAAGTCTGCCTCCCACTCGCAGAATGTCAACATCATAGCAGCTTTCGATAAAAACACTTAAGTTCTTCAGTTTACTTGAAGCGTTTACACCTCCTTGATTTTTGAGTGCACGATACTCTGCGCCGAAAAAATGCTGCTGCAAAGAAAACACAATTCGAATTGTCGCTTCGTCCAACATTAGTGCAGTGAGTGTCGGTAATTTGCCGCATGAACCTTTAAATCGCCTCGCTATGCAGAGAATAAGTGCAACCCGTTTTCTTGTTTGTTCAAAAACACTTTGTCCTTCCAGCCATTCAACGAAATTATTTATTTTACCTGCCGTAATAAGTGATGTAGTTCCCTTTCGTCTTTCTTTCTCAACCTCCGGTGACTTCTTACGCACTTTGTTAGCTGGCCATTCATTTATTGGCTTTTTCAAGGACGGTGGACCTGAGAACCAAAAGGAATTTAGTAAATCGTCTGCATACATACCCCTCGATATAATGTCCGCAGGATTCTTTTGAGATGGGACATGACGCCATATCGCAGACTTCGTAGCTTCTTGGATCAAGGCAACTCTGTTGGCTACAAACGTTGTCCAGGAGGATGGATGAGCGTTCAGCCAGTCAAGTACTATCTCCGAGTCGGTCCACAAATATACACCATCCGTTCGAACCGGAAAATTTTCCTGCGCCTTTGCCATTAATGCGGAAAGCAAATATGCTGCCATTAATTCCAATCTAGGTGGTGATTTGGTTTTGAGGGGTGCAACTCTTGATTTAGCACTCCATAAATGAACCGTAACACCATCGTTATTATCGATACAACGAACGTAAATACAGCATCCATACGCCCGTTCCGAGGCATCAGCGAACCCATGCATCTCAACTCGTGCGCAACCTTTTGGCGTTAAAATGTAGCGTGGTACTTTGACATTCTCTATTGTTTTCAGCTTATCGTGGAATTCTTCCCAAAGGCTGTAGAGATGCATTGGTAACGATTCATCCCAAGCAACTTTTTTAATCCAAAGATCTTGTAGAAAAATCTTTGCCTTCACAATGACTGGATTCACAAGTCCAAGAGGGTCGAACTAGCTTGACATTTCCGCCAATACAATCCTTTTCGTAATTGTCTTACTATAACTTAATTTTGGCCACACATACCTGAATAAGTCTACTGTAGGCTCCCAGATGATCCCAAGTGTTTTTATTATTTCTGCATCATTTACTCGCAAAGGCTTCTCTTTGTTTGCTTCTGGTACTTGCTGCAAGAACTTTACATTGTTTGAGTGCCATTTGCGCAGTGTAAAGTGCGCTGAATCCGTTAGTTGTGACACTTCCGCATACATTTGAAACAGCTCTTCCTCTGAATCTGCTCCACTGATGAAATCATCCATATAAAAGTCGGATGAGTCCTTCTTTGACCCCAATGGGAATCTCTCGGCATTGTCGTCTGCCAGCTTCTTTAAGCAGCGGGTTGCTAGGTATGGAGCAGCAGTAGTTCCGTAAGTTACTGTCAAGAGCCGGTATGCTTCTAGATTGTCTTCATTGGAAGGCCTCCATAGAATTGCTTGATAGTTCGTGTCCTTTTCGTCAACCCATATCTGGCGATATATCTTGGTAACATCAGCTGTTAGAACGAATCTGTAACAACGAAAACGTAGTATTATCGCTAGTAAATCATCCTGTACAATGGGTCCTTTCATCATAACATCATTAAGCGAGAGCCCACTGCTTGTTTTAGCGCTGCAGTTGAAAACAACACGAAGTTTCGTGCTCGTAGATTCAGGGCGAAGGACATATTGATGAGGCGAAAATTATTTAAGCTTACCTATCTCCGCTGCTTCAACTTTAACCATATGACCTAGTCTAACGTACTCATCTATGAAATCTGCATACGAGTTTTTAGTTGATAGATCTTTATTAATAAAGATTAATGAATAAAACTGCCGTTCAGCTGCTTTAAACGAATCTCCCAACTTGTCGACATTGTCCTTGAATGGGATTTTAACAATGAATTGACCATTGTCTTTCCTGCTCACACTTCGTAAGAACTTAGCCTCACATTCAGCTTCCTCTTCAGTTGGAAAGGAAGATTTCGTAGGAATTTGCTCCATCTCCCAAAAGCGCTCTACTAAATTGTTGAGTGGCTCACCTTCTTCCTTTGCCTGGTCCACGCTGACTGCAAAGCTTTGAATCTTCCCACTAATATTTTCATATTCCTTGACCGCTCCAGACACAACCCATCCAAGAACTGTTTTTTGTAATCGTGGCAATCCATCTTTGAGCCTTATTTGCCCAATCGACAACAAATCCAAAAATATTTCTGCCCCTAGCAGCAGATCTACGCGCGCTGGTATATTGAAACCTGGATCCGCCAATTTTATATTTTTTGGTATTTCCCATTCAGCAATGCTTATGAATTGATCAGGCTTACTGCATGTAATTTTAGGCAAAACATAAAATTCCACCCCCGTCGTATAATCGCTGAACCTAGATTTTATTGTTGTTTCTACCCTCCTTGTTATTCTCGTGTTGATGCCGCTAATGCCATTAACATCTAACGTACACGTACTTCTTGGAAATTTTAAGATTTGTGCCAAGTAATTGCACATAATATTTATTTGCGAAGCTGAATCTAAGATTGCACGCGCTTCGTGATAGCCTCCGGAAACATCCTTTACTAAGATAACCGCCGTCTCTAAAAAGACCTCTTGCAGCCCAGATGTATTCGTAAAAAGAGTACTCCTTTTAGGCACGGAAGTTCCAACATTGTTTGCAGATCCGCTTATGTCATTAGACGGCACTTCTGAATCTCTATGCCGATGCAACAATACATGATGAGGTTGCTTACATGATGAACACTTCTCCGCATTACATTGCTTAAACCAATGACCTTTTTTCAAACATAAAATACATAATTTCGACGCTCGAGCAGCGGAGTAGCGCTCATATGCCGTCATGCGTAAAAATTTAGAACAATTCAATACATTGTGATCATCTTTGTGGCAAATGCTACAACTCACCTTCTCTATTGCGAAAGAAGAGGATTTATTCCATTTTGAAAACGCAGCTTTTGGCTTACCTTCTTTATGTGCCTCTCTTACCGCACTCTGCTTAGGATCAACGCGCTCCAACTTTGTTTCACGGGCTTCTAACGTTTGACATCGTCTAGACAATACTGCTGAACAATCTTCCCATGAACACAATTTAGTATAGTCAACAGTTTCTTCCCATTTTGCTTGTGAATCCGAATCCAGCTTTTCCATAACGAGATATATAATAAGAGCGTTAGCAATATTTTCATAACTACCGAGCGAAAGCATCGCATTCAAGCGCGCATTTGTGGTGTTAATTATTTTACGTAAATGCTCAGCAGACCCTCTGGTAGTCCGTGGCATTTCAAACAACGCAGCGATGTGCTCTTCAAACATTAGTGCGTTTTTATGGAAACAATTCTTTAAACGCTCCAATGCTTTGGGATAGTTTTCATCCGTCTCGTCGAATTCTGCGATTGCTGCCAAGGGTCTTGGACCAAGACTTTCCTTCAATATAAGAAAACGCTCACAGTTATCCAATGATTCATCTTGATGTACCAACTTATTGAATAATGCGATAAATTTGGGAAATTCTGCATATTTTCCATCGAATTTTGGAAGTTTTATCTCACGTCGTAATCTTGATGTTGAAGCTGCAAATGCAGCTGTGTTGGACATGCTGATCTCACCTGCTGAAGTACGCTGTTTTGGCATAAACATCATTATGCTTGACTTAGCACTTACATATAACTCCTCTACTTCGCCAAGGAAGGTGGCATTTGCACCTTTATCTGCCTCTGAAGCAATTTTGTCTATACTTGCTTGCACCGTAAGAATCTGCTTGAAATATGACTCTAAGATTCCGAGTCTGCACTCTAATTCTTCTGAGGGCAGAGTAGATCCCTTTTTTGCAATAAGATTTCTTATCCGAGTTATGCTACCCTTTGTTGTGGCTCTCAAAGATTTCAGTTCTATTAGCCTTTGATTGCCCTTTGATGTTGTCCTCCCCTCAGCAATTTCTTTGCGTTCATCTTCCGAATTCATATTTTGCCTTGAATGTTCTTGATTACTTTATGTTACTGTCAAAACAAGAAATCTGCACAGAATAGCTTTTTCTAAACACTTTTGACTGTTGCCCTCGCTGATAAACTTTTATTCTGAACAGCTTTTGATTACCTATGCGATAGACGTTTGGCTGCAAAAGAAATCGTTTTTCGCCCGCGCTTTTCCTATTGTACTTATGTTCCGCACCGCTTTCTGCAAAGATTTGGGATGAACTTTTGGGTGTAAACGAGATTGTTTTCGCCCGCGCTTTTATTATTAATCCGCGCTTTTATTTTTAATCCGCGCTTTTATCAATAATCAATCGCGCAACTTTTGATCAATCTTCCGCGCTTTAATGCATTTGATTCTGCGAACCGATATTTTGCTAAGACTGTATCGATCGCTCTATGAATGCATGAAATTGCGTGTACTTTGATCGCGACTCACGATATTAACTTTATATTGAAAATTAAATTTAAATCGCGGCGCTAGTTCACTTAGCCAATTCGTATACGACCAACAAATATTTTATATTTCGCCTTTGCTTCCAATGAAGCGTTTTTTTACACAAATTCAATTGAGACCTATGTCCCGGGTTTCGGCACCAAAATGTTAGGACGCAAGAGTTTTTACGACCCTGAAATATAAATAAGAAATAGATTTTAGAAACGAATTCAACTTTTTCCAGAATTTTATTTCATGATCTATGTCGTTTTAAGGCTAAGTGAACACTACTTATTTCTTTTGTAAATTTACAGCTTGGAACTCCTGTTGGCTGTACAATTACATTTGCATAATGATAAATGTATTTATTCAGCAAAATATTACATTATACCATATACCAAGTACATAAATTTCAATATGTGAACATATACAGTCTGCTGTAAAAGTTACGCCTTTGTTGCTTTTAAAATTCAAATAATTCAATTAACTATTATATTTATTCGTATGTACATATTGAAAATAAATAAAACAAAATTAATCTGCGTTTCATACGCAACAACATGCTTCTAAAAAAATTATACAATGCTGGTCTTAGAGGACTAATCCACAAATGGTTTACTTCTTCTCTAAAAGGTAGGAGTCAAAAAGTATTATAAATGTAAACGGGAGCTTTAGTGATTATCGTATCTTAAAAAATGGTGTACAACAGTGTTCAATTCTTGGTCCTGTGCTCTTTTTAATATACATTAACTCTCTCTTTGTACGAAATCTGCAACTGCATTTTCAGACGACACAGCCTTTACATACCAAATTGATGCAAGATACGGAAATATTGCAAAGATCCCGGAAGGTCTAGAAATGTTGAGACCTTGGTTTGCGAAACATAAACTGATTATTAGCGAGTAGACAGAACTAATGTCTTTCAACATATCAAATACTGTTTTAAATGATTTTAATTTATGCTTTCATGCTTATGGTTGTAATAAATTCTGTTTATAGTTGCGAAAAAGTAAATATAGTATTAGTAGTTCACATTGTTCTAATAATTGTTTGAACATTGAATCAGTACATCGCTATAAATACCTCGGAATATTAATTGACCATAACTTGAATTGGAAAGATCATATTCAAACTCTGAAATCGCATATGTTCCTTGCGACGCGCAAAATGTATCTCATCAAACAATACCACCCTGATCAAAAAGTTCCCGTACCACACCACAGTGTGGCGCTCCCATTGTTCCGATTTGAGTTCTGTTTTTTCTGTTAAGTTGGTAAGTCTGTTGTTGACATTTTCTATAAATCTTAGCGTCAGAGCTTGACATTTGCAAGAGTTACGTAGCCAAGTGTACATCTATCTCTGTGTGTGTTGGTGATTTTTTACTATTTTAGAAATGGATTTAAATTTGCAACAACGAACTTGTATCAAATTTTGCGTAAAAACGGATTTAATGGTGCGCGAACGTTGGAAATGTTGGAAAAGTGTTTCGGCAACGATTCTCTAAAGAAAGCGGTTGTTTACCAGTTGCACGAGCGCGAGCGGTTCAAAAGTGGTCGTGAATTAATCGAAGATGATGGACGCAGTGGCAGACCATCGACATCGAAAACCGACGAAAATATTGATGAAGTAAAAGAAATGTTGGTCAATAACCGCAAATTAACCATCAGAGAGATAGCGGAGGACTTGAACATTGTCCATGGATTCGTCCAAGACATTTTGGTTAATGTTTTGGGTTTTCGCCGTGTAGCAGCAAAGTTGGTGCCAAAAGACCTCAATCTCATGCAAAAAAGAGACCGTGTTGACGTCGCAAAAGAGATGATTTGCGAGGCTGAATCCGATCCCACATTCATCAAAAAGATCATTACTGGAGACGAGACGTGGGTTTATGAGTACGACACGCAATCCAGACATCAGGCAAGTGAATGCCGTTCACCAAATGAGCCGAGACCAAAAAAAACACGTTGTTTTCAGTCAAAAAAGAAGGCAATGCTCATGGTTTTCATGAATTACAACGGTGCAGTGCATCATGAATTTTTGCCAGAAGGCCAGACAGTAAACAAAGGGTACGAGTATTATTTGGGCGTTATGAGACGTTTGCGTGAAGCAATTCGCCGAAAGAGACCAGAATTGTGGCCAGAAAATTCGTGGATTTTGCACCATGATAACACACCGTCGCACAGTGCCATCATTATTCGTAATTTTTTGACGAAAAATTCAACAAATACCATCCAACAGCCACCGAATTCACCTGATTTCGCTCCCTGTGACTTCTTTTTGTTCAATCGAGTTAAAAAACCACTACGGGGAACGCGTTTCGCGTTGCAGTAGCCAAGAGGAAGTAATGGAAAAATCGCAGGAAGCACTGATGGACATACCGAAAGTCGAATATAAAAAATGTTTCGAGGATTGGATCAAGCGCTGGCATAAATGTGTTGCAGTCAATGGGGATTACTTTAAAGGGGACAATATAGATTTAGATGAATAAACTTGTATTTAAAATTTTCTGAATAAATTCCGAAAAATTCGGATCATGGTAGTATAGGATTAGAAGTGGCAGACACGAGATCATTACTAAAAATTAAAAAGAGTGTCGGAGACAAACGGAGGCATGGGGCACACCAGCATTTATTTTGTGAATACCAGACTTGAAACCATCCAAGACAACTTGAATTGAACGTTCCGAAAGGTAACTTCTAATCCATTGAAGAAGAGAGTCGTCGATCCCAAAAGCATACATTTTCGACAAAAGAGCCTGTTGCCAAACTCTGTCAAATGCCTTAGAAATATAAAGTGCAACTACCTTACTTTCGCCAGATTGATGTACGCTTTGGTTCCACTGCTCGGTGAGACATCCCATCAGACCACCAGTGGACCTGTTGCTACGAAAACCGTACTGCCGGTCATCAAAAAGTTTTCGTGTTTCGAGATATTTCATCAGCTGACGGTTTATCAGCGTTTCCATGACCTTGGGGAGAAGGGACGTAAGTGCAATGGGTCTGTAGGAGGAGAGAGAGGAAGATATACCATCTGGACCAGCGGATTTTTGAATGTTAAGAACTCTTGCTACTACACGAGTGCGAAAGTGGATTCGTGAAATTGAAGATTCGACGCACTCAAGTGTTGGTGGAAACAAATCACAATCTAGGCGTGTTGAGCTGGCTGCAAAGTATGCAGGAAACAGATTGGCCTTTTCCAAAGAGCTGAGTTTTTACTACCTTTGGGTCATTGTAGTATTTTCTGTCTCAATTTTTGGTCGTATTGGAATTTTATACGCTTGAGAAAGACGTTGCAGTTATTCCTCGCTCGTTTAAACTTTTTTTCGGTTTTCCTCTGTTGGGTTGGCCGAAAATATATTTCTCTAACCCTGACAGCCTCTTTACAGCTCGAGTCGTACCATGCCTTTTTTTTTTTGGTTTGGTACTCTTCATCTCATTCCAAAGAGAATGGTGTCTGTGATCATATCAGCAGCGACATCCAGTGGCTGTTAAGACCGCGCCAGTTGGCTTTCTCGTGTTGAAATAGAGTTGTTTTGGAAATCTTTTCTCTAACTGTGTGGTCGATGTACGAGAAATTAGTTGATATGACACAGTGGTCCGATGAGCCTAGAGGGTATAGCACATTGACCTTGTATTTGTCGGGGTGAGAAGTTAAAAACAAGTCCAGGGTGTTGGCGGTATGACTATCAACGTCTGGTATCCGTGTGGGCTCATTTCCAAGGAGGGTTAAGTTATTTTCCGCAGCGAAGATCTCAACACACCGTCCTTCGGGTGTTGTTTGTCCAGAATGTCAAAGCCACCCAGAATTGTATATATTGGAACGTAATAACGATTTCAGTATGAGGATACAGGGATATAATTCTTTGAATGGAGTCAGACAGCGCATCAAACTCGTTAAAAGTCTAACTGCTGTGCAGTTTAGGGCGTCTGTAAATAAAGCAGTAGTGGATAATTTGCTTACGGATATGAAATTTTAACCACATGAAATTGAATTCCGGGACTACATTGTGGTGGAATTTGGTAAGTTACATCTCTACGCAGGTAAATGGGGAGACCGCGATGATAAAAGAATCGTGGCACTAGTTCGTAGCCAGGTAGCTTCAGATCAGAGTGATCTGAGAGGTGTGGGTGGGAATCTACCTGTGTTTCACTACGTGCCAAAACGGCGAGTCATTATAAAGACAAAAAACACAAACACCGACGTTACTGAGCACAGCTGTGAACTAAAAATTCAAAAATTGGTTTACCATTTAATTGGCCTTCTAGATTAGTGTCCTGCTCTTCCATTTCTTTTCTATTGTATGTTAATGTGATCCTCCACTCTTTTGTAGCTTCAGACAGCGATCTTTCTGCAAGTTTTATGCGCTATTTTTCAATCTTCAAGCACACTTCGCAGCTGCTAGGGCCGATTTCCAAATCCATTGCGTTCATTATGTACAAACTTGAAGCACAGCCGTCGTTGTACACGCAAACTGCAATATCCATAGATATACCCAACACAGTTTTACCAGTAGAAATGCATTTTGGGGCCAATGCCCCAAACTGTAATGATTAAATCTTTCATTACAGTTTTGAGTATAATCGCATCGAGTAAGAAGATCGTCTCTGGTCAATTCTGGCTTGATAGCTTCATACACTTCAATTGGAAGACCTGTCTTATGTTTGTACTCAGCCAGACTACATATGTAGCTTTAGCCTTTGGCCATGAGCATAATGAATCCTCTCCGATCGGACTTGCGATCTTTCATCAGTAGATAATTTATGATCGAGTGTAGCCCATATACTGTTTCTCATGTTTTCAACTGAATCACAGTTTCTACGAATGGCTAATCCATAATAAATAGAGTGTTTGTCTATTAGTTTTTCAAATTACGTAGGCGGGTACCCATTCGCTTTTGAATGTGATCTATACACTCTTTCTTGAGTGCTGTGACATTCTCATAGGGGTTAGAATCAGTAATGCCTTTAATAGTCTTAGAATCACTGACACTGACAGTTTCGGATCGTTGACACATCCGAACAACTGCATCGACTTCCATTTTCCCTACTGATCCATCGTGATTCATATCGCACTTATCTTTATTATTTGCTATATTGCTCATTCCGTATAGTTTTCGGTATCTGCTTTATTCTTCCAGTACTCACACGCATTACAGTATTTTGATTTCACTGCGCAGTCTATAATTTTTGCACTGGAATTGCCAATAAGAGTCACTAAGCCAAACAAGGACGAAGACCCACGTTTTCTCCACCAACCATCGCTTGATACTATAATTCCATTTTCTTTTTTTTCAATAGCAATAGTTATCACATCTTTCACCGCTTTCATCATACTGTTTTTGCAAACTAGTTTAGTTGCAGTTGAAATTCTTTTGACAACCTTATCATAGAAAGAGTGAAACATAGGCCGAGGAAATTGCTATTCTACGATTTATTTCATAGCCTTTTTCAATAAATGGACTTCTAGTTATCTCAGTCTGTACACATTTTTCACAGGACACTACTATTTTGAATCCCAAACGGTGCTTACAGCTTTCCGTAAATTTCACTTCCGATTTGCACTCTTTACAAACAACAACGTTTGAAATGGCTGAAAAAACTGCGATAAAGTTTATCAAAACCTGGATTCACTTCAACTTCGTACATATCTTTCGGTTATTTCAATGTTTTCGCGGATGTGGTAGCATTCATTTCACTTGGTACCTCTAACTCGTGTCGATTCAGCGGTCTTCTACCAGATATTTTCGGTCTCTTGCTGTATGTAGCAGTCTTTTTGACTACAAAACACGTTGTCAGCACTCACAAATCAAAAGAGCAAACGTTCCTTATATAGCGTCTTTCTCGAATGTTTCGCTGTAAGAAACTGACTGAAATCGACGTTTCTGAAGACAAAAAAAGCAATAGTCTAAACACGTGGCTTCAAAAACATCTGCCGTATACCTACTCTAGTCCCCTAAAATTCCATCCGTCGTTTCGGTCATAAGAGGCTCACTGCCTACCTGGCGGCCTTGTACTATACTTTGAAAAACAAGTATGTACTTCCGGATATTTCCCGGCCATAATCTTTTGAGATATCATTTTTGAGATCCTAATAGAGCATTATCGATTTTTTGAAAATCCTAGAGTGGTCTAACCTCTTAACTAGTCGTCTCCTAGCTGTAAAATCCCGGGGTTAGAACAATTAAAGACTATCGACAAAACAACAAACTCCACAAGAAAGAAAACGGACCGCAACCGCACAAAAGGTGGTTGATAAGCGAATTAAGAGGAGTGCGCAAAATCGAATGTGGGTCCAAGAGGGAATCGAAAAAACCAAAAATGATTGTCCAAAACGGAAAAAGTATCTTTTCCCTGGTGGGGTATTTATGGTGATATATTTGGTTGGTTTCAACGGAAGTACAGGGTATGCCGATAGATAGAAGAACCACAATTCCGCGTTGTCAAAATGGAAGAGTTAACGGATCGCGTAGGTCTGCAAAACAACCGTCTCACGAACGATTTCAAAACATAAACCAGAAGAAGGCTTACGGTCGCGGTTTTTACTCTAAGTATGTTCAAATACACAAATCTGGAAAAGGGGTACTTAGCTTGTTTGGGGTTTTCCGGCCTATACGGGGTCGCTCTCTAGCTGGGGTTTCTACTGGAGGAGGAGGGTAGGCCGTCCCGCCACAATCACTTCTTCGTCGTCATTTCATTGGATGTTCTAGTGTTTTTTTTGTCAAGTCTGCACGTTGGCGTGTTTCTAGTTTTCGGTTAACTTCCGTAGTTTGTTCGTGTTCTCGTTCTTGCTCCCGTTCTTATCCCCGTTCTCGTCTTCGGTAATTTCATTCTTTGTGCTGTTGTTGGATTTTTTTCCTTTGTCACCGTTTTGTGTTTGGTTTCCGTTTTTTTTCCCTTTTTTGTTCTATTTTTTTGCTGTTGGTTCTTGCCGCTAAGTCCAATGAGCCTACCGCGCTTTTTGGCCATCGCTGACGCATACAGACATACATGGGGTTTCGTCTATTCACTCTGTTAGAGCAAAGGGAATCACATCCAGAGCTCCAACAGCTTCTCGCCGAATCCCCAGCCAATCACACAGGTCGATGTTCTACATTTGTTGGTCATGATTGTTAGTTCTGTTTGTTTGTCGTCCAACCAAAGCTAATAGGTTGAGAGCTACAATTGAGACAGCCGAATAAGGAGGAAAACTATTTAACAAAATGTACGATGGGGTCGTAAACCTTCTTGCTAACTCATGGGGAAAAAAAAAAGACCACGGCGAATTCAGGACCTTCCTTTAAAATTATGCTCTGAATTCTTTTGTGAAGGTAGGGGATTCTTCACATTTTTTCTTTTTTTTTTGCAAACAATGTGCATGTAGTTTGGGGCAGACCGTCCATCCGCTAGAGTCTCTAGGGCAACCGCCTGGCTCCATCCACGGTACCTATATTGTCATCTCTGGAGCGGTAGACCAAGAGAGGGAACTGCATCCAAAGGATCCAGTGAATTCAATCTGTACCGTGACATCCAGAACATGACGGGAATGGAGAAAAGAAAACACAACACCAGAAGGTGGGAGGGAAAAAAGAAAGGTCAACAGACAACCGATGGACATAGGAAGTGGAGGATTTTTGGGACGAGATTTGTACGCAACGTCGTGGCAGTCCTTTCTCTGATATTGAGGTTAGTTTCTTTGAACAATTTTTTGAAGAAATGAAGAAATCTATTTTTACTTCCAATGCGATTAAACGGTCTTCTTTATTGGTTGTTTCTCGTGGACTTTCTCTATTTTCTTAAAATGGTTTAATTTTGAGTGCATTTTGCACCATTCCTAAAGAACAAGAAACAATTTTCGTTATTTCCCGGTAACTATTGAATATCCCTCCATTTCAATTTTCTAATCAACTCCCTCGTGTCATCCGAACAATGGTTCTTTCGTCCCATTTCGTGTACGTAATCTGTAAATCTTAAATTGAATTATATTTTAACAAAAATGTATAACTTTTTGCTTTGACTTTATTATAATATATTGTACAATAGGTAGATACCTAATTTTTACTTAAAAAAACACTTCACTAGCGGTACTTATCGTACATACGAATTTATTTTTGTGTCCATACAACATATTACACAAAACGAAATTTAACGAAATGGTACGGCTTGTTTTGTGCATGTTCTCCTACGTTTTCTACTCACTACCTAGCTTCCTTACTTCCACAAGATGGCGAGTTATTCGGTAACGAGTAAAAACAAGCAAATTACAAAATTATAAGCGGAAGCTGTATTAATTTTTGTGTGAATCACTGTATATGATTTTAATAATACAAACATTTGTAAAAAAACATTGTTAGACAAACTTTGCGGCAAATTGTTATTTATGTCTCATAATTACTGACTACGCCTTTGGGAAAAATTGTAAGCGACCATGCACAGCTTTCGAGAGCTTGCACGGCTTTCGAAGTTCTGTAAAGCTTTCGAAATGATTTTTTTGTGAAAACTTTAACAGCTTTCTATTAGATGCATAATATAAAAGTTTATGGGAAAATTTATAGTTAAATCTTTTGGACAAAGCTCTTTTAGTGTTCAAACGGTTAAGGTATAAAATATATCCCTTTGGATTTTCTATATTAGTATACGAGTATGTGTTGAATTATGATAGATTCGGTTACTGTACCTACCCAGTCATGTTTATATCTCGCTCCCGTATGGCGCTCTTGGTATGGCGCCTCGGAAACAACATACATATGTAAGCTGACCGAAGATTTTCATGAAGCACAATATGCTTTATCGGATTCCTTCAATAATACTCATATCATCGAGGAGAAGAGCCCTTAATGAACCGGTTGGGATAGGACTAGACATGCATATAACAGCTGAAGTAAGGTTTGTTTCATCATCTTATGCTGTAGTTCCTCTAAAACCTTGCTGGAAAGTGGCGCAACATTTACTTTTGAATAAACAAAGAGCAACGCACTAGCTAGCGTTTAATTGGGAGTGACAGACCCTTGCCCCTACCTGAATACTGATTATACAGGGTGTCCCCTAATATGTTAACGATAATTCGGGAAATGATTCCTGGGTATATTCTGTGAAAAAAATCGTTCTATAGTAAGGGTTTATCTCTAATGTTGACAGCATGTATCGAGGATTTAAGAAAAGGCTTACTTTGGTGTACCCTGATCTATGTTAACAGAAATTGCTCTGTTAGTACTAATGGTAGAAACTTCGTGTGCAACTTTATTTTTAGCAAAATACCAGCCTTTATAACGATGTTTAAATAAAGTTGATATCTTGTTTGAGTCTTTAGATATCCAATTTCTAAACCTGTTCAATTTTCATTGCCCATGCCCAAATAATTTTTGACTTTGAGGTCAATTTTCTCCAAAAAATCCCTAATTAACATAACGTTTTACTAATTTTTAAACAAAAGTCATCATCAACTCATAGACTTTATGATACTTGAGAAAACCTGCAGCAGATGAAATTTAAAAAAAAAAAAGTTTTTTTGCTTTAAGCTCCAAAGGCTATAACAGGTGCTCAAATTGTCTTCCTTGGTTTTGTATGCATGGATTTCACTGCAAATGTTTATTGATGCAAATGTTTATTGATGCTAACTGCTGCCTCACTTTTGATGACGCTTCGAGAATACGCTCTTCCAATTCAATGAAAGTTGCTATTTCGGTTCTTTCATTGTTTCCCATACAAAAATAATGAATACTGTAAGGTCAGCAGATCTTGCAAGCCAGTGAACTGGTCCATTTCTTCCTATTAAACGGTTACCGTACTCTTCATCTAGCCAATTTTTAACCTCACGACCATAGTAGGCTGGAGCACCGTCCTGTTGCAAATATGATGAAGCTGATTGAATCAGTGAAATGTCCTCCAATAGTTCTGGTAAATCCAGATAGTTTGTGGAATTCAGCCTAGGTGGTAGTTGGAAGGGGCCGATTAACTTGTTTCCAAGTTCAACTGCCCACCATTGGCAGCAACCCACGTATGGGGACTATGAAAATTTGTGATCCCATCTCTTGTAAATTGAGATTCGTCCGTCCAAAGAATTCTAGTTTTAGTTTTAGTTTTAAATGCATTTTATTATCTTAATCATTAACCCTTACATACTAACAAAAAATGCTTAAATGCTAGCTTAAAATTACTTAACAATCTTATATTAACTTATTGGCCCCACACAGGCACTCTAAGCTACTCTAAATTCTTATATCTATGTCTTTCGACTATATTTACATTTTACTTAGGAATAATTATTTTCTATACTTAAGGCTAAGAAAAAATTGTTCACAAAAACTTAGCATATGGACTTAATTTTTTATAAAACTTAATATCTAACTTAAAATAAACCTTAGTCTACCTAACCTACATACACAATACACACACACAGATATTATACACAATTATATACATATATTAGTATATATTAGTATATACAAAGGTATATACTAATATATGTATATATTTCTTAAATGCTAACCTAAACCTACGTAAGCTGGCCATCGCTATTCACAGAGCAAATAGATTGGTTAGCTCTGCCTCATTAGTGAGGCTGGTCCGTAATTGACGGAAACGACGACGAAACATCTTCTCCATCATTCAACCACCAGAAATGCTGGTGCTGCCGAACGACATCCCTCTTATCGCGATTCCCCACCGCCCTACTGAACCTGAGACGATCCACACTGCCGTGTGCGACGTCTCTGCCGTAGTTGAGTCGCCTGTCCCCAGCTTTCCGAGCGACATGGAAGATTAACGGGACCGCTGATCTATCCTGGATCAACCCTATCTGATCTGGGTAGAGGAATGCTTCCGGTGGAACGAAGCCGTCAGAGCGCACACTCTCGTGGTAAAGGTAGTTGGGGTAGTAAGCCCCAGATATCAGGTTATTGCTCTTGCAATGTGCCTTCGAGTCAGCTTAATTACGAAGTTGTCCACTCGTATTAGGTTCGCCCTGTTGTAAAGAACCTCATTACGATAAAATTTTTTGTACTCCGACTCTGGTGTTCTGTACAAGCGAAGGCAAGCCCTAAGGCAAGCCCTCTCAAAAACCCGAATCTTTTCCATTAAGCTTGCTCGCACATTGAACCACACGGGACAACCAAATACCAGCATGGGCCTGATAAGGGCCATGTAGCAGATTACCTTTACCCTCGCATCGAGTTGGCTGCTATAAAACAGTCTCTTTGTAAGGGCAAAAGCGCCTTTGGCTCTGGCCAGAGCAGCATCTACATTTTTATCAAAATACAGAAACTGATCTAGCCAGATCCCAAGGTACCTGACTACATTTCGACAGGCAAGAGGCTGCCCGCGTTGTCCAATGATCGAGAACTTTCGCCAATTTTTTCTAGTATCCCTAGAGGCTCCAGACAACGGCGTCCTAAAGAGAATGGTTTCCGACTTCTGAAAGTTGATTTTCAACTTCCAGTCATCGCAAAATCGTCTTATCTTATCGAAGTCACGCTGCAAGAGAGTATTAATGACCTCGATTCTTGGACCTGTTCTGTACGCTATCAAATCGTCTGTGTACGCAATAGTATGGGGAAGTGAACCTATCAAGTCGCTTGTATAAATGTTGAATAGGATCGGCGAATTGACCGCGCCTTGCTGAAGACCATTTTTAATTTGAAATATTCCAACAGAAGTCACATCGCCATTTTTCACGATGAACTGTCTGTTGGTTAGCATATTAAAAAGAATGTACAAGAGTGGTTTACTGATCCCCAGCCTAGTCAGCTTATAGAAAAGACCCTCTAACCATACGGTGTCGAAGGCCTTCTCCAAGTCAACAAGGCAGGCACCAGTACATTGGTTTTTGCCTTTATTCCATTGGATATCGGACACCAGTTTAGACGCGGCATGTGAGATATCATGTCCCGCCTTAAAACCGAATTGATTATCCGGAACTATATGTTTGTCCTCAACCCACCTAGACAGAGCTCTATTGATTACTTTTTCAAACACCTTACTGATATTTGGAAGGCGACTTATCGAACGGAGATTCGCCGGATTGGATATATCCTTTCCCTTTTTGGGGATAGGTTGAACCACCGCCGTTTTCCAATGCGCTGGATAATGTGCATTATTCATTGCATTATTAAACAGGGTGGTGTAAATGTCCACCGCATCTAGAGGAAGATGTCGAAGCACGATGTTCGGAATACCATCGGTCCCCACTGATTTCTTAGCCCTGATTGTGTCGAAGATCTCATGGAGCTCTTCCTTCGAAATGAACGGGGGTAGGTCACCCTCTCTGGTAATGACATTATTTGCCATATTTTCGTCGCTGAACCGGGTGAAACCAGAGCCCTCGGATCGCCAGTTCCCTACTTCATTTCGAATGTAGAGGTCGTGCACCAAGACGCGATTGTCCAGGTCATAATTAGGGCCAATGGTATCATTGGCCTTGTAGTCCAAAGAATTCTGCTAATAAACCCGTTGTCTTCCAAGCCCCGCTCCAGCAACCAGTTAGAAAACTCAAGTCTGTTTTCCAAATCATTGGGAAGCAGTTCTTTTATAGGTGTATGGTCGTATGGATAAGGATTTTCGACTTCTGCAGTACATTAGGGGTTTTATGTCTGAAAACATTGAATTGCAAAGCTAAGCGTCTGTTGCTGATTGGTGGATCAGCCGAAATCTTTTTTACTTGTGGAGCTCCTGCATTCGGTCGTGTATTTGAAACGGGACCCTTTTTTCGAAGCATTCGATACATATTTCCAAATACTCCTTTACTATTAAGTCGTCGGTTAGGATACAGTTCATGGAAGTTTCATTGCACAGCCCATAATTTACGTTTATGTCGGCGTATTCTTGGTTTGTAAATGCAGACAGTTAAAATCGCGTTTCGAAGCAACTGTAACCTTAGCGTAAAAAATTAAACTCGTGAATTATTTTTTTCTAATCTTTTATACCATTTTTGTTTGGTAAATTTACGAAATAGGCCTTCAAATCCCAAACCTAACTCTTCCTGAGAACTTTTAAGGAACGATGTAAAGAAATGAGGGTTTTGGCAGGTAGTCAAATAAACGAGCACGCGTTAAAACTCTTTAATAGCTATGAAGTTTTTAAAAAAATATTGGAAAATTAGTAATTCTTGGAAAACTTTACGAGTATTGTCCACTATTGTTAGAAACGTAGGTAAAAAAATCATAAATTCCTTTTTTCACCTGCTGCATGTTTTCTCAAGTATCATAAAATCCGTGGGTTTTTGTGCAAACTTGATGATATTTTTTATTATTGTTACTTTCATAAGAGAAAATTAGTAAAACGTTATATTAATTAGGCATTTTCTGGAGAAAATTCAAAAATTAGCATGGGCAATGAAAATGGAACGAAGTTTCTAACATTAATATTAACACATCAATTTCCGTTAACATGGGTCAGAGTACAACAAAGTAAGCCTTTTCTTAAGTCGTCTATAAATGCTGTCAACATTGGAGATAGGCCCTTACTGTAGAACGATTTTTTTCATAGAATATACCCAGGAATCATTTCCCGAATTATCGTTAACGAATTAGGGGACACCCTTATATATGGCGATAGAAAGGCAGCGGAAAGGTCCACTTGCATTTCCAGATGCATTTCCGACCGTACTAATTAAGTATTTAAGTAAATAAATTAAGAGTAGCTTCCCTGAAGCCAACACATCACTTCTAAAGGAAAACTAATGCAACAAGTCTTGGGCTTTAGGTACGTGCTCGAATGTATTGCAACAGCGCGCACCGAAGCTAAACCTGCCAACATCAGCCTGATATGCCTTTACAAACACAAAAACTTCCAGGCCTCTTCCTGTCAAGCCTATTCTTTTCAAAGTACAACCCAATTATCAGTAACGACTAAAAGCTACCGGAAACACCGGCCCTAATGTGCGAATTGACGAAAAGTGCCGCCAAGCGCATACATTAAAACAACTTGCTTATGAAGCATCGCTGTATACACCCTGAATGACTCGAACTGCAATCAACTTCAGACTGTTTTAATTTCCAAACCGTTCATGACAGTGAGCTCAAACTTTGACACATGACAGATAATTTTATTATTTACAAGTTTTTAAACGATTTGCGTCTCAGTTGTGTTGAAAAATTTTTATCCGCGATGGAATTCAAACGTGATAGTGTGATTGTTTTATATTTGGCTGGAAAACCACAAGTAGCTATCGTTAGAGCCCTCCAGCACCTCAACGTGAATAAATCATTTGTGCCTCGAACCATAGCTCGTTACCGTGATACTTGCAGCGTTGTAAAATGCCATGGAAGTGGTCATAAAAAAACAGCAACTTCGGCAGAAATGGTTCGGGAAGTGAAGACTCGAATTGAGCGAAATCCGCGTCGAAGTGGAAGAAAAATGGCTCGTGAGCTCAACATATCGTTGGAACGGATGCAACACATACTGAAAAATGAGCTTGGGCTCAAGCCATTGCAGTTCCAAAAAGCACACGATCTTACACCGCAACAGAAAAAATTTAGAGCCGAAAGATCGAAGGAGTTGCTACGCTTGCACGAAAGTGGTAAGTTGCCGAATTCGGTTTTTTCCGATGAGCAATATGTCAACAAACAAAATGACCGAGTTTACTTGCCAGAGAGGTCCTTCGAAAATTTACACCTTCGGACGGCCACCAGAAATCAGGCAGCACCGATGGTGATGGTTTGGGCCGCCATAACCGCCGATGGTCGCTCTCCGTTCGTATTTTTGTACCGTGGCCGTGGCGTCAAAATTAATGCGATCGTATACCGTGAAACTATCTTAGAGGCAGTATTGAAGCGTTGGGCAACCAATCATTTCGGTCGGAGACCGTGGACATTTCAACAAGACTCGGCACCGTCTCACAAAAGCGCGTCAACCAAGATTGGTTAAAAAACAATGTTCCACACTTCATTTCTTCGACACAATGGATTGCAAATTCTCCAGACGGATTTCTCTGTCTGGGGTATTTTAAAGGCGAAGGATGGCACTAAAAAATACCAAAGTTTGGACCACCTCAAACAAGCACTTCGCCGAGAATGGGCCAAAATACCACAGAGCCACTTGCGTGCAGCGTGCGATGCTTTCTTCGGCCGTCTCAAGGCCATTATTCGCGCCAAAGGTAGACATATTGAAAACTACTGATACAATTTGAAAACTGATGTATTTTCCAACATTTTTGCTTTGGCACAATAAAATTTGTCAAAAAATAAAAAAATTATAGCATTTTAAAAAGTTGGAGTTAAAGTCATTCACTCTGTAGAATGACTAGAGCGACTTGAGTAAGAGAGATTTGGTCGGAAGAAAATATACGTGGTGGATGGTACCACAATATCTTCGTCAGATTCACAACACTCTCTAAACTACTCCAATTATAGTGGCATCACTATCCTTAACGTCCCATTCAAATGAAACTTTTGCCAATGATCTGGCAATATTTAAGGTCACGCAAGTCTAGAATTGACCCAAAAACTCCAACAAGTCCAGATCACAAGCAACACCTTTTTATCGATTTTAATGCAGCATCTATAGAGACGAGCTAAACAAGACAATGTTCAGTTTTGGCACCCCTGTCAAATGAACATAGAAAATGCTCGCTGTTACGCAAAAATTGGAAGCAATCTCACCGATACTTTTGATGTCAAAAAAAGCCGCAAATAGGCTCTTAATGAGGGCAAAAGCCAAGCACATGCTGTCAAGAACTAGAGATGCATAACATCGACGAATTGGAACATCACAGTTATATCTTTGTCTCTGCTATTAACTCTCAGAATGGTGCCTCATCAGAATCCAAGAAAAAAACTACACTTGCCAGTCGTTGTTTCTTTGGCCTCAGAAGGAGATTTAGTGATAAGGCATTGTTAAGAAATATCGATAAAGAATCATCTTAATCCTGCTCAAGGGTGAAACAGGGACATTAGCGGCAGATGAAAATATCCTCTGCTGTTTTGAAAGCAAAATTCTTCGTAATATTTGGCCTTGTTTGCATCGACGGGTTTTGGGGGAAGAAATTTAAAAGCGAGACCTACGAACTGCCAGACGACATCGATTTAGTCAAAATCAGTCGCTTAAGATGGGGCATGTAGATCGAATAAATATTAATGCTCTGGACTGAAATATCTTCGTTGACCTGTTCGCTAAAGATTGGGTGCCGCATACAATAAAATACGACATGGCCGTATTCTATCATCGCATCTCCTTCTTCTTATTAACCGATGTTATTCGCCCAGCTCTGTCTGAGGAAAGCAGACGTATTCAATGGACCATGCCGAAAACATCTGCTTACCTTTGTATTCCGTCATGGACTCCCAACAAACAATCCAGAACTTAAAATCTGATAAAAGCAAAGTGAAGCACAACACCAGTGCGTCTAAAATATTTCAAGCTCTTTCTGTTAATCTAATATTCTTGAGCAATAGATCGAGAAAGTTGACAGCTCTTCCAAACTCGGAAGCATCGTGAACGTTTTGTCAAACATTCAAAATTCAATCTTATTGAAGGACTATGAGTTCATCAGGAGAAAACAGGTTTCGGAAAACTATCATGGTTCCTTTCAGGAAGAGCTAAAAAGCCCTCTTAGTTTAAATCACTGTAATTGGAAGCACGGATTTTTTAAACATCACATCAAAATAGACTAGACCCCGTTTGCATAATCCAGTTAGAAAAATCACAATTCGACTACCAAATGGCTATTCCCCGGAGGAATAAGGTGTTAAGGAATGATAATTACATTTGTACGAATTGACCCAATGAATTGGAAAATCTTAAAAACGTGATCTGTGCTTCGCTTAGTGCTTCGAAAGTTCATGTGTCATACCTGCTTCTCAAGCTTTGCATTGAGGTTACCAAGGATCACTTGAGATGTTGCTCATTGGACTACAAGAATTTTAATTTTGTTAGAACGTGTTGTTGTTGTTAGCACCCCATGTTAAGTAAGTCCCCTGCTATGTGCTCTGGGGTGAAAAGCAACGTGGGGTTTTGTAATCTTTTTTATTAAGCCAACTAAATGTTGCCAAATTAAGCTCCGACAGTAGGGATAAAGAATAGTGAGGCAGGGAAATAATAATGTTAACAATCACACACTACGCGCTTATTCGAAGTTTGACTTTGCCTATAATTTAGCTTAAGAATGCACAGTCTTCGCTGTCACCTCAAACACAGCGGCTGGGACCTGAAGATCTATTAGATGGAGCATTGTTAAACTGTCGGTCCATGTGGCTATGCTAGTGTCCTCGACGATATTTCGTTTGTTGAACTGTCGACCATCGCTCTGTAGGCCTCAAGATAATGAGTGGAATTATACTCGTATGTGGTTTTAAGGTCGATGACTTGAAATTTATTGGTCTTCTTTGGAATTGGTCGCAACGTGAGAAATTGGTCATTAGTCGATTTGCCGAATAGGGAACCACAACGATATTTTGTTTGCCTTTTGTTGGCCTTTGTGTTTTGCACAATTTTTTCTAGGGCGATGTTAAAACAAATGTCTTCCTTGACATTGAAGGTCTCAGTTAATTCATTACCGACCTGAGAATTTTCGATAGTTATGTCCATGGTGCTGTATAGCTGGTCCCTATGCACGATGCCATATGCGGCTGGTAAAGATCGATCCGAAATTGCCAAGACTTCTCCAAGATCTGCCGCAGTATGAGTATTTAATCAATGATGGATTTACTTACCCTAAAACTGCACCGTTATGGACCAACCAGATTGCTTATGAGTGGTCTCAGATGCTCACATAATACGACAGAAAAGATTTTATAGATTTAGACGGGGCTTGTTTATCTATTGAGGGCGCTATCGAAGGGGTCAAATTTATTCTGGGTGTGTTTTTCGATGATCAGCTCAAAGACGGCTTCCTTATCAACGCCTCGGGTTAAGATCTTCTAGCATTGTTTTGGTGTCGTATCTGGGGTGCTGATCATATGTTCGGTCTAGGAGGTCATATGTAGAATTTGTATATGCGGCCCAATACTTGTGGTATTTTCCTTCGGGTAGGAGGCTTGCACAAAATAGTATGCAATCATACTGGGAAGTTATATAATCGAATTTGGTTCCTTTGATACTGTCCACCTTATCGTCTTTGGAGGCATGCATGCAAATCAGGCTTAGATTTTAGAATTTGGTCTCGATGTAGATTATTATGAGGCATTCGCTAACATGCCAAAAGTTTAAGATATTTTGGCTGAATTTCTCTCAAAAGCAAATCTACTTTTTACTTGGCCAATCCAATCACAACTCATAGATTACAATTCATGCTATATAGCAGTCTAGAGCCTCCGCGAGTTGCTTGGTAGCACATGGTCTTTTGATGGTTCTTACATACCATGTGTTCGCTGGGGTCATCAACATTATACCCGACTCTATCTGACGCTGCTGGTTGTCTCTGAACTATTTTTGTTGTTGGTGAAGTGAGGAAGTACCAGGTCCTCAATAAAATCCTTGGATGAAGGGTCCGCCTCAACAGCCTGATGCTAATACCTTCAGAGTTCTTACACTATCATCTCAACACCAAGATCCCGTCATAACCATAGTGGTCCCTTTACAGCAGCGTTCCGTATACGTCGAAGTAAAGGGCTCGAACTGACTAGAGCCGTGGATGCTGCCATTCATCCGTACATGAGATTCCTCCGCCGCCGTTCTGCTGAAGGAAATATACGCTAGTGCGAATACTCGCCCTCTCCCAATAACTCTTGTAAACAGCCTTCAATCACGTCCCGCGGGGATTCGGTACCCCACGTTCAGTTAAAGGTAAGGAGTTGATGGCCAGAGGCTTTAGTGTCAGCGCTTGATCCTTTAAAAAATGCTTCACCCCAATTGTAAACCGAAACTAAAAGGTCACCAGCAGCGGCACTGCCGGTGAGCTATGTCAGCTGACCCTTTGTTCACCAGCTTTTTAATAGCTGTGCCAGTTTCAAGTAGACAATACTTTCATAGTTCGTTGTTGGCTGAAAGTAGGCACTCTTCTTGCCGTATCACTACATGCACACTTAGTAATAAATCTACGAATTTCTGCATCGTTTTGAAGAGTGTTTCTCCTGCCCCTAAAGCCAGCTATCTAGTTTTTTCTATGGCTATCTCGTGATAGCTAGGTTACTCTGTAGATCGGTAGAATACTGCTGCGATTACTCAGAAGCCGTTGTCTATTGTCATCTTGTGAAGCCTGACGATATTTACCGAATTTTAGCCTTGAAGTCTTCGAACACCACCCGAAAGGATATACTGATATTAAACATCACCCTTCTGTTTCATGTCTTTTTAATTATGCTCAGAACGCTGACGGATATTTCGAATAGTGTGTACAACTGACATACGTTCTTAGACTTGTAACCGAGCCTAGTATCACCCTCTCATAACTGTGTGTTTTTTACGTCTTGCGATCCTGAGACCAGGAGCTGCTTAAAATTTGCGAACTTGTACGCTGCCGTAGACCTGGTATGGATCCATTCGCCATAATTTCCGTATACTTCGAAGTAGCGCAGAATAGGTGTTAACTCGGCCGTGGTTCACCGTTAGTACTCGAGAATTCTAGTTGGAAAGATTTTCTGATTGCAGATTGCAGATTTGAAGTTGATCTCACAACTGAATTAGGCCTTTTTCCTGCAGATGTACCATCTGGAGCATACATTGGTCTGCGGGAAGCTTTAGAGCTCCGTGATAAGGAGAAGAACGACTACCATGGCAAGAGTGTCAAGGAAGCTGTGAAAAACATCAACAAGTCATTAGCCCCAGAACTCTAACTTGGAAGTTACCCAACAGGAGGAGATCGATAACTCCACGATTAAGCTCGATGGTAACGAGAACAAGTCAAAGTTCGGAGCTAATGCTATCTTGCGTATTTCATTGGCTGGAGCTGCCAAGAGGGGAGTAGCACTGTATAAGCCGGTTTGGCCGATTTGGCTGGAAACAAGAACATCATTATGTCAGTTTCAGCTTTCAATGTCATCAACGGTCGCAACCATGCTGGCAATAAGTTTGCCATACAGGAACTCATGATTTTACCAACTGGTGCTAGCTCCTTCCTTAAGGCCATGAAAATCGGCTCACTTGAGGAAGGTCATCAAGGATAAGTTTGGTTTGGATGCCACCGCTGGCGATGATGAGCGTGATTTCGCTCCCAACATTCAAAACAACAAGGAAGCTTTGATTTTAATTTAGGATGCCATCACCAAGAGTGGATAAACCGGCAAATTCAAAATCGGCATGGATGGTGCAACAAGTCATTTTGGTTGATCACCGACATATTGACCAACTTGTACTTTTTGTGAAAACTTTAACAGCTTTCTATTAGATGCATAATATAAAAGTTTATGGGAAAATTTATAGTTAAATCTTTTGGACAAAGCTCTTTTAGTGTTCAAACGGTTAAGGTATAAAATATATCCCTTTGGATTTTCTATATTAGTATACGAGTATGTGTTGAATTATGATAGATTCGGTTACTGTACCTACCCAGTCATGTTTATATCTCGCTCCCGTATGGCGCTCTTGGTATGGCGCCTCGGAAACAACATACATATGTAAGCTGACCGAAGATTTTCATGAAGCACAATATGCTTTATCGGATTCCTTCAATAATACTCATATCATCGAGGAGAAGAGCCCTTAATGAACCGGTTGGGATAGGACTAGACATGCATATAACAGCTGAAGTAAGGTTTGTTTCATCATCTTATGCTGTAGTTCCTCTAAAACCTTGCTGGAAAGTGGCGCAACATTTACTTTTGAATAAACAAAGAGCAACGCACTAGCTAGCGTTTAATTGGGAGTGACAGACCCTTGCCCCTACCTGAATACTGATTATACAGGGTGTCCCCTAATATGTTAACGATAATTCGGGAAATGATTCCTGGGTATATTCTGTGAAAAAAATCGTTCTATAGTAAGGGTTTATCTCTAATGTTGACAGCATGTATCGAGGATTTAAGAAAAGGCTTACTTTGGTGTACCCTGATCTATGTTAACAGAAATTGCTCTGTTAGTACTAATGGTAGAAACTTCGTGTGCAACTTTATTTTTAGCAAAATACCAGCCTTTATAACGATGTTTAAATAAAGTTGATATCTTGTTTGAGTCTTTAGATATCCAATTTCTAAACCTGTTCAATTTTCATTGCCCATGCCCAAATAATTTTTGACTTTGAGGTCAATTTTCTCCAAAAAATCCCTAATTAACATAACGTTTTACTAATTTTTAAACAAAAGTCATCATCAACTCATAGACTTTATGATACTTGAGAAAACCTGCAGCAGATGAAATTTAAAAAAAAAAAAGTTTTTTTGCTTTAAGCTCCAAAGGCTATAACAGGTGCTCAAATTGTCTTCCTTGGTTTTGTATGCATGGATTTCACTGCAAATGTTTATTGATGCAAATGTTTATTGATGCTAACTGCTGCCTCACTTTTGATGACGCTTCGAGAATACGCTCTTCCAATTCAATGAAAGTTGCTATTTCGGTTCTTTCATTGTTTCCCATACAAAAATAATGAATACTGTAAGGTCAGCAGATCTTGCAAGCCAGTGAACTGGTCCATTTCTTCCTATTAAACGGTTACCGTACTCTTCATCTAGCCAATTTTTAACCTCACGACCATAGTAGGCTGGAGCACCGTCCTGTTGCAAATATGATGAAGCTGATTGAATCAGTGAAATGTCCTCCAATAGTTCTGGTAAATCCAGATAGTTTGTGGAATTCAGCCTAGGTGGTAGTTGGAAGGGGCCGATTAACTTGTTTCCAAGTTCAACTGCCCACCATTGGCAGCAACCCACGTATGGGGACTATGAAAATTTGTGATCCCATCTCTTGTAAATTGAGATTCGTCCGTCCAAAGAATTCTAGTTTTAGTTTTAGTTTTAAATGCATTTTATTATCTTAATCATTAACCCTTACATACTAACAAAAAATGCTTAAATGCTAGCTTAAAATTACTTAACAATCTTATATTAACTTATTGGCCCCACACAGGCACTCTAAGCTACTCTAAATTCTTATATCTATGTCTTTCGACTATATTTACATTTTACTTAGGAATAATTATTTTCTATACTTAAGGCTAAGAAAAAATTGTTCACAAAAACTTAGCATATGGACTTAATTTTTTATAAAACTTAATATCTAACTTAAAATAAACCTTAGTCTACCTAACCTACATACACAATACACACACACAGATATTATACACAATTATATACATATATTAGTATATATTAGTATATACAAAGGTATATACTAATATATGTATATATTTCTTAAATGCTAACCTAAACCTACGTAAGCTGGCCATCGCTATTCACAGAGCAAATAGATTGGTTAGCTCTGCCTCATTAGTGAGGCTGGTCCGTAATTGACGGAAACGACGACGAAACATCTTCTCCATCATTCAACCACCAGAAATGCTGGTGCTGCCGAACGACATCCCTCTTATCGCGATTCCCCACCGCCCTACTGAACCTGAGACGATCCACACTGCCGTGTGCGACGTCTCTGCCGTAGTTGAGTCGCCTGTCCCCAGCTTTCCGAGCGACATGGAAGATTAACGGGACCGCTGATCTATCCTGGATCAACCCTATCTGATCTGGGTAGAGGAATGCTTCCGGTGGAACGAAGCCGTCAGAGCGCACACTCTCGTGGTAAAGGTAGTTGGGGTAGTAAGCCCCAGATATCAGGTTATTGCTCTTGCAATGTGCCTTCGAGTCAGCTTAATTACGAAGTTGTCCACTCGTATTAGGTTCGCCCTGTTGTAAAGAACCTCATTACGATAAAATTTTTTGTACTCCGACTCTGGTGTTCTGTACAAGCGAAGGCAAGCCCTAAGGTAAGCCCTCTCAAAAACCCGAATCTTTTCCATTAAGCTTGCTCGCACATTGAACCACACGGGACAACCAAATACCAGCATGGGCCTGATAAGGGCCATGTAGCAGATTACCTTTACCCTCGCATCGAGTTGGCTGCTATAAAACAGTCTCTTTGTAAGGGCAAAAGCGCCTTTGGCTCTGGCCAGAGCAGCATCTACATTTTTATCAAAATACAGAAACTGATCTAGCCAGATCCCAAGGTACCTGACTACATTTCGACAGGCAAGAGGCTGCCCGCGTTGTCCAATGATCGAGAACTTTCGCCAATTTTTTCTAGTATCCCTAGAGGCTCCAGACAACGGCGTCCTAAAGAGAATGGTTTCCGACTTCTGAAAGTTGATTTTCAACTTCCAGTCATCGCAAAATCGTCTTATCTTATCGAAGTCACGCTGCAAGAGAGTATTAATGACCTCGATTCTTGGACCTGTTCTGTACGCTATCAAATCGTCTGTGTACGCAATAGTATGGGGAAGTGAACCTATCAAGTCGCTTGTATAAATGTTGAATAGGATCGGCGAATTGACCGCGCCTTGCTGAAGACCATTTTTAATTTGAAATATTCCAACAGAAGTCACATCGCCATTTTTCACGATGAACTGTCTGTTGGTTAGCATATTAAAAAGAATGTACAAGAGTGGTTTACTGATCCCCAGCCTAGTCAGCTTATAGAAAAGACCCTCTAACCATACGGTGTCGAAGGCCTTCTCCAAGTCAACAAGGCAGGCACCAGTACATTGGTTTTTGCCTTTATTCCATTGGATATCGGACACCAGTTTAGACGCGGCATGTGAGATATCATGTCCCGCCTTAAAACCGAATTGATTATCCGGAACTATATGTTTGTCCTCAACCCACCTAGACAGAGCTCTATTGATTACTTTTTCAAACACCTTACTGATATTTGGAAGGCGACTTATCGAACGGAGATTCGCCGGATTGGATATATCCTTTCCCTTTTTGGGGATAGGTTGAACCACCGCCGTTTTCCAATGCGCTGGATAATGTGCATTATTCATTGCATTATTAAACAGGGTGGTGTAAATGTCCACCGCATCTAGAGGAAGATGTCGAAGCACGATGTTCGGAATACCATCGGTCCCCACTGATTTCTTAGCCCTGATTGTGTCGAAGATCTCATGGAGCTCTTCCTTCGAAATGAACGGGGGTAGGTCACCCTCTCTGGTAATGACATTATTTGCCATATTTTCGTCGCTGAACCGGGTGAAACCAGAGCCCTCGGATCGCCAGTTCCCTACTTCATTTCGAATGTAGAGGTCGTGCACCAAGACGCGATTGTCCAGGTCATAATTAGGGCCAATGGTATCATTGGCCTTGTAGTCCAAAGAATTCTGCTAATAAACCCGTTGTCTTCCAAGCCCCGCTCCAGCAACCAGTTAGAAAACTCAAGTCTGTTTTCCAAATCATTGGGAAGCAGTTCTTTTATAGGTGTATGGTCGTATGGATAAGGATTTTCGACT
The DNA here is from genome assembly GCA_963966105.1 of Volucella zonaria. NCBI lineage: Eukaryota > Metazoa > Arthropoda > Insecta > Diptera > Syrphidae > Volucella > Volucella zonaria. The sequence goes on from OZ014530.1 coordinate 214,936,017, forward strand.
TCTGCAGTACATTAGGGGTTTTATGTCTGAAAACATTGAATTGCAAAGCTAAGCGTCTGTTGCTGATTGGTGGATCAGCCGAAATCTTTTTTACTTGTGGAGCTCCTGCATTCGGTCGTGTATTTGAAACGGGACCCTTTTTTCGAAGCATTCGATACATATTTCCAAATACTCCTTTACTATTAAGTCGTCGGTTAGGATACAGTTCATGGAAGTTTCATTGCACAGCCCATAATTTACGTTTATGTCGGCGTATTCTTGGTTTGTAAATGCAGACAGTTAAAATCGCGTTTCGAAGCAACTGTAACCTTAGCGTAAAAAATTAAACTCGTGAATTATTTTTTTCTAATCTTTTATACCATTTTTGTTTGGTAAATTTACGAAATAGGCCTTCAAATCCCAAACCTAACTCTTCCTGAGAACTTTTAAGGAACGATGTAAAGAAATGAGGGTTTTGGCAGGTAGTCAAATAAACGAGCACGCGTTAAAACTCTTTAATAGCTATGAAGTTTTTAAAAAAATATTGGAAAATTAGTAATTCTTGGAAAACTTTACGAGTATTGTCCACTATTGTTAGAAACGTAGGTAAAAAAATCATAAATTCCTTTTTTCACCTGCTGCATGTTTTCTCAAGTATCATAAAATCCGTGGGTTTTTGTGCAAACTTGATGATATTTTTTATTATTGTTACTTTCATAAGAGAAAATTAGTAAAACGTTATATTAATTAGGCATTTTCTGGAGAAAATTCAAAAATTAGCATGGGCAATGAAAATGGAACGAAGTTTCTAACATTAATATTAACACATCAATTTCCGTTAACATGGGTCAGAGTACAACAAAGTAAGCCTTTTCTTAAGTCGTCTATAAATGCTGTCAACATTGGAGATAGGCCCTTACTGTAGAACGATTTTTTTCATAGAATATACCCAGGAATCATTTCCCGAATTATCGTTAACGAATTAGGGGACACCCTTATATATGGCGATAGAAAGGCAGCGGAAAGGTCCACTTGCATTTCCAGATGCATTTCCGACCGTACTAATTAAGTATTTAAGTAAATAAATTAAGAGTAGCTTCCCTGAAGCCAACACATCACTTCTAAAGGAAAACTAATGCAACAAGTCTTGGGCTTTAGGTACGTGCTCGAATGTATTGCAACAGCGCGCACCGAAGCTAAACCTGCCAACATCAGCCTGATATGCCTTTACAAACACAAAAACTTCCAGGCCTCTTCCTGTCAAGCCTATTCTTTTCAAAGTACAACCCAATTATCAGTAACGACTAAAAGCTACCGGAAACACCGGCCCTAATGTGCGAATTGACGAAAAGTGCCGCCAAGCGCATACATTAAAACAACTTGCTTATGAAGCATCGCTGTATACACCCTGAATGACTCGAACTGCAATCAACTTCAGACTGTTTTAATTTCCAAACCGTTCATGACAGTGAGCTCAAACTTTGACACATGACAGATAATTTTATTATTTACAAGTTTTTAAACGATTTGCGTCTCAGTTGTGTTGAAAAATTTTTATCCGCGATGGAATTCAAACGTGATAGTGTGATTGTTTTATATTTGGCTGGAAAACCACAAGTAGCTATCGTTAGAGCCCTCCAGCACCTCAACGTGAATAAATCATTTGTGCCTCGAACCATAGCTCGTTACCGTGATACTTGCAGCGTTGTAAAATGCCATGGAAGTGGTCATAAAAAAACAGCAACTTCGGCAGAAATGGTTCGGGAAGTGAAGACTCGAATTGAGCGAAATCCGCGTCGAAGTGGAAGAAAAATGGCTCGTGAGCTCAACATATCGTTGGAACGGATGCAACACATACTGAAAAATGAGCTTGGGCTCAAGCCATTGCAGTTCCAAAAAGCACACGATCTTACACCGCAACAGAAAAAATTTAGAGCCGAAAGATCGAAGGAGTTGCTACGCTTGCACGAAAGTGGTAAGTTGCCGAATTCGGTTTTTTCCGATGAGCAATATGTCAACAAACAAAATGACCGAGTTTACTTGCCAGAGAGGTCCTTCGAAAATTTACACCTTCGGACGGCCACCAGAAATCAGGCAGCACCGATGGTGATGGTTTGGGCCGCCATAACCGCCGATGGTCGCTCTCCGTTCGTATTTTTGTACCGTGGCCGTGGCGTCAAAATTAATGCGATCGTATACCGTGAAACTATCTTAGAGGCAGTATTGAAGCGTTGGGCAACCAATCATTTCGGTCGGAGACCGTGGACATTTCAACAAGACTCGGCACCGTCTCACAAAAGCGCGTCAACCAAGATTGGTTAAAAAACAATGTTCCACACTTCATTTCTTCGACACAATGGATTGCAAATTCTCCAGACGGATTTCTCTGTCTGGGGTATTTTAAAGGCGAAGGATGGCACTAAAAAATACCAAAGTTTGGACCACCTCAAACAAGCACTTCGCCGAGAATGGGCCAAAATACCACAGAGCCACTTGCGTGCAGCGTGCGATGCTTTCTTCGGCCGTCTCAAGGCCATTATTCGCGCCAAAGGTAGACATATTGAAAACTACTGATACAATTTGAAAACTGATGTATTTTCCAACATTTTTGCTTTGGCACAATAAAATTTGTCAAAAAATAAAAAAATTATAGCATTTTAAAAAGTTGGAGTTAAAGTCATTCACTCTGTAGAATGACTAGAGCGACTTGAGTAAGAGAGATTTGGTCGGAAGAAAATATACGTGGTGGATGGTACCACAATATCTTCGTCAGATTCACAACACTCTCTAAACTACTCCAATTATAGTGGCATCACTATCCTTAACGTCCCATTCAAATGAAACTTTTGCCAATGATCTGGCAATATTTAAGGTCACGCAAGTCTAGAATTGACCCAAAAACTCCAACAAGTCCAGATCACAAGCAACACCTTTTTATCGATTTTAATGCAGCATCTATAGAGACGAGCTAAACAAGACAATGTTCAGTTTTGGCACCCCTGTCAAATGAACATAGAAAATGCTCGCTGTTACGCAAAAATTGGAAGCAATCTCACCGATACTTTTGATGTCAAAAAAAGCCGCAAATAGGCTCTTAATGAGGGCAAAAGCCAAGCACATGCTGTCAAGAACTAGAGATGCATAACATCGACGAATTGGAACATCACAGTTATATCTTTGTCTCTGCTATTAACTCTCAGAATGGTGCCTCATCAGAATCCAAGAAAAAAACTACACTTGCCAGTCGTTGTTTCTTTGGCCTCAGAAGGAGATTTAGTGATAAGGCATTGTTAAGAAATATCGATAAAGAATCATCTTAATCCTGCTCAAGGGTGAAACAGGGACATTAGCGGCAGATGAAAATATCCTCTGCTGTTTTGAAAGCAAAATTCTTCGTAATATTTGGCCTTGTTTGCATCGACGGGTTTTGGGGGAAGAAATTTAAAAGCGAGACCTACGAACTGCCAGACGACATCGATTTAGTCAAAATCAGTCGCTTAAGATGGGGCATGTAGATCGAATAAATATTAATGCTCTGGACTGAAATATCTTCGTTGACCTGTTCGCTAAAGATTGGGTGCCGCATACAATAAAATACGACATGGCCGTATTCTATCATCGCATCTCCTTCTTCTTATTAACCGATGTTATTCGCCCAGCTCTGTCTGAGGAAAGCAGACGTATTCAATGGACCATGCCGAAAACATCTGCTTACCTTTGTATTCCGTCATGGACTCCCAACAAACAATCCAGAACTTAAAATCTGATAAAAGCAAAGTGAAGCACAACACCAGTGCGTCTAAAATATTTCAAGCTCTTTCTGTTAATCTAATATTCTTGAGCAATAGATCGAGAAAGTTGACAGCTCTTCCAAACTCGGAAGCATCGTGAACGTTTTGTCAAACATTCAAAATTCAATCTTATTGAAGGACTATGAGTTCATCAGGAGAAAACAGGTTTCGGAAAACTATCATGGTTCCTTTCAGGAAGAGCTAAAAAGCCCTCTTAGTTTAAATCACTGTAATTGGAAGCACGGATTTTTTAAACATCACATCAAAATAGACTAGACCCCGTTTGCATAATCCAGTTAGAAAAATCACAATTCGACTACCAAATGGCTATTCCCCGGAGGAATAAGGTGTTAAGGAATGATAATTACATTTGTACGAATTGACCCAATGAATTGGAAAATCTTAAAAACGTGATCTGTGCTTCGCTTAGTGCTTCGAAAGTTCATGTGTCATACCTGCTTCTCAAGCTTTGCATTGAGGTTACCAAGGATCACTTGAGATGTTGCTCATTGGACTACAAGAATTTTAATTTTGTTAGAACGTGTTGTTGTTGTTAGCACCCCATGTTAAGTAAGTCCCCTGCTATGTGCTCTGGGGTGAAAAGCAACGTGGGGTTTTGTAATCTTTTTTATTAAGCCAACTAAATGTTGCCAAATTAAGCTCCGACAGTAGGGATAAAGAATAGTGAGGCAGGGAAATAATAATGTTAACAATCACACACTACGCGCTTATTCGAAGTTTGACTTTGCCTATAATTTAGCTTAAGAATGCACAGTCTTCGCTGTCACCTCAAACACAGCGGCTGGGACCTGAAGATCTATTAGATGGAGCATTGTTAAACTGTCGGTCCATGTGGCTATGCTAGTGTCCTCGACGATATTTCGTTTGTTGAACTGTCGACCATCGCTCTGTAGGCCTCAAGATAATGAGTGGAATTATACTCGTATGTGGTTTTAAGGTCGATGACTTGAAATTTATTGGTCTTCTTTGGAATTGGTCGCAACGTGAGAAATTGGTCATTAGTCGATTTGCCGAATAGGGAACCACAACGATATTTTGTTTGCCTTTTGTTGGCCTTTGTGTTTTGCACAATTTTTTCTAGGGCGATGTTAAAACAAATGTCTTCCTTGACATTGAAGGTCTCAGTTAATTCATTACCGACCTGAGAATTTTCGATAGTTATGTCCATGGTGCTGTATAGCTGGTCCCTATGCACGATGCCATATGCGGCTGGTAAAGATCGATCCGAAATTGCCAAGACTTCTCCAAGATCTGCCGCAGTATGAGTATTTAATCAATGATGGATTTACTTACCCTAAAACTGCACCGTTATGGACCAACCAGATTGCTTATGAGTGGTCTCAGATGCTCACATAATACGACAGAAAAGATTTTATAGATTTAGACGGGGCTTGTTTATCTATTGAGGGCGCTATCGAAGGGGTCAAATTTATTCTGGGTGTGTTTTTCGATGATCAGCTCAAAGACGGCTTCCTTATCAACGCCTCGGGTTAAGATCTTCTAGCATTGTTTTGGTGTCGTATCTGGGGTGCTGATCATATGTTCGGTCTAGGAGGTCATATGTAGAATTTGTATATGCGGCCCAATACTTGTGGTATTTTCCTTCGGGTAGGAGGCTTGCACAAAATAGTATGCAATCATACTGGGAAGTTATATAATCGAATTTGGTTCCTTTGATACTGTCCACCTTATCGTCTTTGGAGGCATGCATGCAAATCAGGCTTAGATTTTAGAATTTGGTCTCGATGTAGATTATTATGAGGCATTCGCTAACATGCCAAAAGTTTAAGATATTTTGGCTGAATTTCTCTCAAAAGCAAATCTACTTTTTACTTGGCCAATCCAATCACAACTCATAGATTACAATTCATGCTATATAGCAGTCTAGAGCCTCCGCGAGTTGCTTGGTAGCACATGGTCTTTTGATGGTTCTTACATACCATGTGTTCGCTGGGGTCATCAACATTATACCCGACTCTATCTGACGCTGCTGGTTGTCTCTGAACTATTTTTGTTGTTGGTGAAGTGAGGAAGTACCAGGTCCTCAATAAAATCCTTGGATGAAGGGTCCGCCTCAACAGCCTGATGCTAATACCTTCAGAGTTCTTACACTATCATCTCAACACCAAGATCCCGTCATAACCATAGTGGTCCCTTTACAGCAGCGTTCCGTATACGTCGAAGTAAAGGGCTCGAACTGACTAGAGCCGTGGATGCTGCCATTCATCCGTACATGAGATTCCTCCGCCGCCGTTCTGCTGAAGGAAATATACGCTAGTGCGAATACTCGCCCTCTCCCAATAACTCTTGTAAACAGCCTTCAATCACGTCCCGCGGGGATTCGGTACCCCACGTTCAGTTAAAGGTAAGGAGTTGATGGCCAGAGGCTTTAGTGTCAGCGCTTGATCCTTTAAAAAATGCTTCACCCCAATTGTAAACCGAAACTAAAAGGTCACCAGCAGCGGCACTGCCGGTGAGCTATGTCAGCTGACCCTTTGTTCACCAGCTTTTTAATAGCTGTGCCAGTTTCAAGTAGACAATACTTTCATAGTTCGTTGTTGGCTGAAAGTAGGCACTCTTCTTGCCGTATCACTACATGCACACTTAGTAATAAATCTACGAATTTCTGCATCGTTTTGAAGAGTGTTTCTCCTGCCCCTAAAGCCAGCTATCTAGTTTTTTCTATGGCTATCTCGTGATAGCTAGGTTACTCTGTAGATCGGTAGAATACTGCTGCGATTACTCAGAAGCCGTTGTCTATTGTCATCTTGTGAAGCCTGACGATATTTACCGAATTTTAGCCTTGAAGTCTTCGAACACCACCCGAAAGGATATACTGATATTAAACATCACCCTTCTGTTTCATGTCTTTTTAATTATGCTCAGAACGCTGACGGATATTTCGAATAGTGTGTACAACTGACATACGTTCTTAGACTTGTAACCGAGCCTAGTATCACCCTCTCATAACTGTGTGTTTTTTACGTCTTGCGATCCTGAGACCAGGAGCTGCTTAAAATTTGCGAACTTGTACGCTGCCGTAGACCTGGTATGGATCCATTCGCCATAATTTCCGTATACTTCGAAGTAGCGCAGAATAGGTGTTAACTCGGCCGTGGTTCACCGTTAGTACTCGAGAATTCTAGTTGGAAAGATTTTCTGATTGCAGATTGCAGATTTGAAGTTGATCTCACAACTGAATTAGGCCTTTTTCCTGCAGATGTACCATCTGGAGCATACATTGGTCTGCGGGAAGCTTTAGAGCTCCGTGATAAGGAGAAGAACGACTACCATGGCAAGAGTGTCAAGGAAGCTGTGAAAAACATCAACAAGTCATTAGCCCCAGAACTCTAACTTGGAAGTTACCCAACAGGAGGAGATCGATAACTCCACGATTAAGCTCGATGGTAACGAGAACAAGTCAAAGTTCGGAGCTAATGCTATCTTGCGTATTTCATTGGCTGGAGCTGCCAAGAGGGGAGTAGCACTGTATAAGCCGGTTTGGCCGATTTGGCTGGAAACAAGAACATCATTATGTCAGTTTCAGCTTTCAATGTCATCAACGGTCGCAACCATGCTGGCAATAAGTTTGCCATACAGGAACTCATGATTTTACCAACTGGTGCTAGCTCCTTCCTTAAGGCCATGAAAATCGGCTCACTTGAGGAAGGTCATCAAGGATAAGTTTGGTTTGGATGCCACCGCTGGCGATGATGAGCGTGATTTCGCTCCCAACATTCAAAACAACAAGGAAGCTTTGATTTTAATTTAGGATGCCATCACCAAGAGTGGATAAACCGGCAAATTCAAAATCGGCATGGATGGTGCAACAAGTCATTTTGGTTGATCACCGACATATTGACCAACTTGTACTAAGAATTCATCAAGAATTCCCCATCACTAGCATTGGAGATCTCTTCGATCGGGATCATTGGGATGCCTGGACCAAAATGACTGCCGGTACACCAATTCAGATTGTCGGCGATGATATGACTGATATGATGATATGACTGATAAGACCAACAATTGCCTGTTGGTGGTGCTGGTTCGTGGTACATGGTACGGCAACAGGCATCATGGTATCGCACAGGTCCGGTGAAACTGAGGACACTTGCTGACTTGGTCGTCGGTCTTAGCACCGGACAAATTAAGACTGGAACTCCATGTCATTCAGAATATTTGGCCAAATACTATCAAATTCTTTGTATCGAATAGGAGCTCGGCGCTGTTGCTAAATGCGACGGCAAGTCTTTCCGCACTAAGGGAGTAACAATACACTAATCCACCGTTATCACCAACACAATACATCTCTCTCTCTCTTTTAATTTTTATTTTTAATAAATTAATGCGATTACGTGTATGTTTATTTGTTAATCCATGTATTGGTTTGCGCACCATAAATTCACTGTTTCGAGTAGGAGAAAAGAAAAAAGGATAAGCAACAGGACACATTTGCTTGCAAATTAAACGTTGTGGACGTTATGCAGGTTAGTGTCACTATTTTGGTTTCTTGTTCATCACTCGCGCTTATAAGTTTGGCAAGTGGGGTCTAGGTTGATAACGCCGGGTTTGCGAAACCTGCCGCTTGGGGGTACAATAAGTATAATTGATGCCTTGTTATAGTAATAACACTGTGCACTGCCAGATCTTAGCACTATTGGGCACCCAGCTCTCAACCAGTGGAGCAAGGCGGTTGCAGCAATTCAGTACTTTTCTACTACTACCATATGTCAAATTTTAATACTTTGGCAAGAAAAATGCCTCACTGTGCTTTGTCGAGCGGCAACTCTAGCGCAATCCATTCGGCTGTAGTTTTTTTCCACAAACAATTTAGCACATTTTAATTCATTTAGCAGCGGCATCACTTGCCTTTAACTATTGTACTCGTACTTATGTCTGACGTAAAACGCATTCTTGCACAATGTCATCGAAAATCCCCAGGTGCGCTTACGCTTAGCAAAAGTACTCATTTGGCGATGATATTTAATTTGAAATTCCATTTTAGCTTTGCTGTTCATCTAGAATCCGCAAAACTGGATGAGTCAATAGATGTAGATACTACCAAAGCTTCACCTCTATGCTTAAAGATCCAGATCCGAATCCATATGGAAACCACATAGCAGCAATCAACAAACCGTAGCTGTTGGTACATTCAACATTCAACATTCAACATTCTATCGCTACTCTGCTACTCACATAAATTTTACTCACAACCAACATCAACACTCAAGCTTGAAGTATAGCGCGACTGCCTCTTCGTACACCCCCTAAACTGGAAGAGCAGGTGACTCCAACTGGAAATGACAACAGAGAGTGAAATCCAAAGCACAGACGCTTTAAATGCGCCAACTCAGATTAGGACTCGTATTAGATATGAGTATTCCCGCTCCGCGCACCTTCAACAGATACACACAGATACGAACGAATTTCAAAGTATGTGTGTGCAAGTTCTTTTTTTCCTTTAAGTGTATTTGTGTTGATGGTTAAGAAGAAAAAGAAAGTACATAGTCTCCAGCTCCATGGAACGCTGGAATAACGCTCATTATCGTCTCTCGTAGCAGCACAACCATACTCGTCGTCGTCATCATCATCATCGCCGTTGTCGAGACCGTCACTGGATGGTTGGCGGGCTAACAGCAGGCGCTACTCGTAGTCACACTCGTGTTCGTCTCGTACTCGTACTCGTACTCGTACTCGTATTGTAGCAATCGACTTGGAGCTTTTCGAGATGCACGTCGTAGCTGCCGGATCGACTACGGACAGTAGCTCCAACCTAGAGCCACACCAGTGAGACACTGCTGTCGTGGACGTTTAAACGTATTTTTCCTCTGTGTGTGCCTGTGTCCAAGTGCCTAGCCTATTAGCGCGGCGGGTCTTCTGTCAATATTTGTTTTTTTTATTTCCATTCCCTCGATTATTGTTATTATTTTCTTTTTGAATTGGATTTTCCAGTTTCCATTTTTGTTTTTTTTTTTTTTTTTTTTTTTTTTCTGTTGGAATTTTGTTTATTTCTGCTTTAATCGGTCGCCGCGAATAACGCGAATGTCGTCGCATCATTAGAGATACTCGTCCAAATCGAACGTTTTTTTGAAATTAGCTCACCATCAGCCAAAGCATCAGCTACAGAATCAGCTACAGTATCTCTATGTTTCGCCGGGAAAGTTGTATAATTCTCCGCGTGTGAGGGAAATAATTAAAAAATAAAGAAAAAAAAATAAAATTAAAATTAATTAGCGACGAATTGTATCGAAAGCTTAGCATTGAATCTAGAGAATCGGTGAGAAATAATCGCAAAGCAAACTCTAAATATTTGTCGAGTTAATAGTGAAACGGCTTATAGCCAAAATAAGTGTAAAAAAAAAAAATAAAATCTCAAAATTATCTCTGTATCTTTTGTGTGTTAATGTTGTGCGAGATCTGTGAAATTTCGTAACGAGAAACTCGAGTCTCAGTGCCATTCGTCGGGTATTTAATTTTTGTTGTTTTTTTTTTTTTTCTAATTCATGTTAGCTGTTCGGTGTTCGGTGTTCAGTGTTTGCTTGTTTATTTGTTCGCATACCAGCACGAATACATGCCAGCATTTTACCAGTCACCTTAGCTTACCTTACCAATCCAACTTTATAACCACCGCAACAGTCGGCCAAAAGTGTGAGAGTAGAATTAACAAACAGCAGCAACAATCAGCCAGGCAGGCAGAGCAGCGCTAAGCAGTCTACGGATAAGTAAACGAATTGGAAAAAACTCAACAAAAGAAAAATAAAAAAAAAAAAAAAATAAACGAACAACGGAGTAGAAACAGGAATACATATTAACCTACATCATCGAGTCCAAGTTTGAGTTTGAGTTTGAATCTGAGCTTTAGATTGAATTTGAGATTAAAATACAAGTGCTGCTCTCACCCAAACCGAGGAGGAGATCGTTACTTTCAGATACAAATACGAGCGCAGTTCACCGGGAGTTTGAAGTCCCACGCACCATCACGATACAGCAACAATTACAAGAAGTAGCAACCAACAACCAACAACCAACAGCAGTGCAGCGGTCTTGAGGTTAGTGTTAATGTAGTCATACTGTATATTCGAAAGTTGAATTTCCGTTTAGCATTCAAGCGTTCAACGGCATCTGAGCTAAGCTGAGCTGATTCGCTTGACTCATTATCCCAAATGTGGTACCGTACCTGAGTTCTCTATGCATACACTCGTATCTGTGTGTTTGGGTTACGCTTAATAGCCTACTCTTGGGAATATAACAGCCGTTAATATTTTATCATTTGAACTTGAGCGCACTTCAACTGGCGCTGCCGTTTTATCTTTCTGCCGCCACTGCCGCCCCGCCGTCGACCAAAACAACATGAATGGGGGAGGACGAATTACTGTTTAGGGTTGTTTAATGCTTATGCCTCCACAGGTGGGCTTGATGGATACGCACCATACTCTTGCACAACGTTGGCGATGGTAAAAGATGAAAGAAACAAGGGTGTATACGAGTACATACTCGTACAAGTAGATATATACTCGTACTTACCATACATACACTCTTGCGAATAGTGTACAGTCAAGTGGTATGAAATATTTTTTCCCCTTTCTTCTTTGGCTCAGAAGATGAACAAGTTTGCTTGTTGAGAATTAACCACCTTTGGGGTAGATGAACGTGCAGTGTTGCCATGCCATATAATTTATTAGATTTTTTCTAATTTTAATTTTCTACTAGTAAAAAAAAAGGGTTTCACGAATCTCATAACCATTCTAAGAAAGTAAAAAATCAGCAGGAGGAAACTGCATTTAAATCGAGTGGAAATTTCTTCCAAAACTTACTATAACCATTATAATTTGTATGTATCTACGGATGAATACGCACCCAATAGTGTGAGATAATTTAGCCCCATTACCAGCAAGCCTCTCTTCTGTCAACTCGGCTTAGATTACAGCTTCCAATTGTGCATGGGTCGAAGCGATACTGCGGTTCTACATATTTCTCATGTCTTAAGGCAGTTCTTTTGATTAGGTCGATATAGTTATATTTCCCGTCAACTCAAATATAAGACAAACAATTTTTTTAATTTTAATTTTGCTGGAGGTTCACACCCCAGTTATTTCGCTTAATACATGCTTGAACTAACTTAAAAACTAGGACTTAAAAGCTAACAAAATTAAGGGTTACGAAATAAGAGAATGGTGGAGGAGATCAAGTTTAAGACGGGAAGTGCTCAGGTTAAAATCAAAAACGGGGAGGTTTAAGTTGACCTTAGGGAGCATGCGGGAGATAAGAGCTGCGGTGGGTTGGAACATAGAAGAGACAAGGACAGCGTAAATTACGAGGATCAGTGTTAAAGGAAATAGAATTGTAAAGAGAAGCTCAATCCACTGAACCAGAGAGCAGTCGATGAATGAAGAGAATGTCAGCTACGTCTCAGAGTTTTTAGGAGGTATTCGTGTTAAGAAGTTAGAGGCGGTCACGATAGGGAGGTACGATAAAGGGATAATCCCAGAATAGTTTTTTTAGAGTTTTGGTTTTTAAACTGGCAACACTGTTTCTGAAGATTGTCAATTTCACAGTTAAAAGTTGATTTGTGGTTAGTATTGTACATTTTGCCATTTTACGATGAATAGATTAACGCCAGAACAACGCGTGCAAATTGTGCAAACTTGTTTTGAAAACCATGGTTCGACATAATCATTCACCTGAGCAATTTGTTCGGAACACGATGAGTCATTTTCACATCGTGGATACTCTAGTGGACAATACACATCCCCAAAGACGGCAAACAGTGCGATCAGAAGAAGTTATTGCCCTTTACGGAGCGCAGTGTTGAGGAGAATCCGAATGAGTCGATTCGCCATCGTGCACAGCAATTGGAGCTATGCCCATCCAGTTTGTGGAAGATTTTACGGAAAGATATTAGCTTAAAAGCTTATAAAATTCAACTTGTGCAAGAGTTGAAACCGCGCGACCATTATACATGTCCTAGGTTCGGCGAATGGGCCGAAAACATGCTTCAGCCTGATCCTCATTTCCCCGATGAGGCCCATTTTTAAATGGATATGTGAACAAGAAAAATTGCCAAATTTGGAGTGAGAAAACCCAGAAGCCTTTATCTAGACGCCCTTATAACAATTAAAACTCACGGTTTGGTGTGCTTTATGGGCTGGTGGAATCATCGGCTCATATTTCTTTAAGGACGATGCCGGCCAGAATGTTACCGCCAATGGAGAGCGTTATAGAAACATGGTTTATGAGTTCTTCGTTCCTCAGTTCGCGATGGAGCTTTGGTTTCAATAAGATAGCGCAACAAGCCACACATTTGATGAGCGCATAATTTCGCGTAATGGACCTGTGAACTGGTCTCCACGACCCTGTGATCTCACACCTTTAGATTACTTTCTTTGGGGGTATGTGAAGTCACTAGTCTATGCCGATAAACCAAAGACGTTGGACTATTTGGAAGTCAACATTGGCGTTATTATTGCTGATATACGGCCCCAGTTTCTCGATAAAGTTGTCGAAAATTAGACTTCACGTTTGCGCTTCATACGAGCTTGCCGTGGTACGCATCTGCCCGATATCATACATATTTAAACAATAATTGCGTAAAATTATATTTTAAATAGACATTAACATTAGCTTCAAGTATTTTATTTTATATTGAATTTGTATACCTCTAAAAAAAAACACCCTTTACATACATATGACCTCGCTGAAAGGGGGACCACACTTGGTTGCTATATTCGAGAAGGGGTCGGACAAGGGTAATGTAAAGTGACCCTTTCACATATGGGTAGCAAAATTCTTTGGACCATCGTTTGATAAAACCAAGTGATGAGTTGGCTCTATGGATTATCTCATCAAAATTCGCACGGAAGTTTAATATTCCAAGGTCGCGCAGGAATTGGACCTGGGGTACAGGTTGGCCATACAGAAAATAAAGTCGAGGGAGAGATTGTTTGGACTTACGTGACAAAGTCATAGATTGACATTTGGAGTCATTGAGCTCTAACCAATTTTTTAGACACCAAGTGAAAAACCTGCCGAGGTCCTCTTGAAGAAGAATAGAGTCTTGGCGTGAAGAAATAGTTTTGGGGAACATAGTGTCGTCGGCGTAAATGGACTGGGGCAGTGTTTAATAATCCTGTCAAGATCGTTTATAGTTAAAATGACAAAGAGGGTGACCTAGATAGCTAAATACGGCGTTCAGAAGGCTTACCTAAAACGAATGCTATAATGACGGTTCTCCGTTTAAGAAAGTATCCATTTTAATAATATAGGGTCAAAGCCGAGGTAAGACAATTTGAAAAGTATCAATTGCCTTAGGAAAATCTATAGCAATAACATCGATTTCGTTGCCATTTTCTAGGGCTGAAAGCGCAAAGAATACGATTTCAACTAAGTTTATAGTAGTTGATTTACCTTCCAGAAATGCATGCTGGCTGGGTAATATATTTAAGCAACTTGCACTGAAAGCTTAGAAATTCGTATAAAAAACCTTTCGAATATTTTAGGTATGTATGTTAGTTGCCTTCGAGGGCGATACACTGATTGAAACGATTTTTCAATCTTTCGATACCAGTTTTGTAGTACGATTTCGGTTTAGCCTCAAAATAGGCCTCTGTTTCGGCGATTACTTCTTCATCGGTCTTAAATCTCTTGCCGGCGAGCATTCTTTTGAGGACTGCGAACAGGAAATAGTCGCTGGGGGCCAAATCTGGAGAATACGGTGGGTGGGGAAGCAATTCGTAGCCGAATTCTTTTCTTTTTCTTCAAATGCAGCCGTTTTTCTGCGTTTTCGTCCTTCAAACGCTCCAACAACGCAATGTAATAGTCGCTGTTGATAGTCTGCCCCTTTCGGAGATAGTCGATGAAAATTATTCCATGTGCATCCCAAAATACGGATGCCATAACCTTGCCAGCGGACTGTTGAGTTTTTGGTAGTTTTGGACAAGGTTCGTCGCCTGCTCGCCACTCAGCTGACTGCCGACTTGAATCTGGTGTGAAGTGATGGAGCCAAGTTTCATCCATTGTCACATACCGATGCAAAAATTCGGCTTTATTGCGGTTGAACAGCTTTAAACACTCCTCTGAATCATCAACGCGTTGTTGTTTTTGGTCGACTGTGAGCAAATGCGGTACCCACTTTGAATAGAGCTCTAGCATGTCCAAATATTCGTGTATGATATATCCAACACGATCTTTTGATATCTTCAGAGCCTCAGCTATCTCGATTAACTTCACTTTACGGTCATTCGTAATCATTTTGTGGACTTTTTTGATGTTTTCATCTGAAACAGCTTCTTTTGGACGTCCACTGCATGCATCATCTTCGGTGCTTGTATGACCACTTTTAAATTTTTCAATCCACTTGCGAATGGTTCGTTCGGCTGGTGCAGAGTCCGGGTAATACTTATCAAGTCATTTCTTTGCATCGGCTGCATTTTTTCCCATCAAAAAGCAATGATAAATCAACACACGAAATAGCTTTGAATCCATTTTTTTTCATAATAACAAAAGTTGCTTCACTCACAACGCTATATCTCGAGAACTAATCGTCCGACAGCTGTTAAATTTATACACGTATCTTTTGAAGGTTGAAACTAACTGAAAATGGTATGAATTTAATTCAAGTGGTGTCCTCTCTTAAAAACGGAACGGACTTTTCAGCACATGTGTTAAGAAACCTTAGCAATGGAATGGAAGTTAGTTACTTCATTCTTTGATCCCTTTTTGTGGGCCGGAGTTATGAAAGAGGTCTTCCAAACTTGGGCGAATTCCCCTTGTGTGATGGATAACAAAATAGGGAGGAAAGTACGTGCGAGAGACCGGAGGAACACTTTTCGAGAAATATTGCTGAGAGCCCGTCTGGCCCAAGTAAAAATGTATCATTGACTTTTTGTAACTTTTCTTCGATAAGGGTATGATCAAATGACTGAAAGAGAGAGAGGGGCCAATGGAAAAATTGGGAAGGTACTTTAAATATGTGGGGTCAGATGCCAAGAAGTTTTCTGCAAATGGTAGTTTTAAAAAGTTTGCAAAACAGTTGGCAAATAGTATGTGGGTCGGTCGATGATATATTATCGAACGAGAGAGAGGAGGGATAACCGTCTGATTTTCTTTTGCTGTTGACGAATTGGTAAAATGTCTTATGGCCGTTGATAAGGTTGATCTGCGCTGTGTCGAGAAAGGGATGATAGAAGCAGTTATTGAGCTGGGTGAATTGAAGATAGTTAGAGTTGTCAGAATAAGAATTAGGGCGAAGAAAAACTGCCCATATTTTGTTTCATAAAGAGCGAAGCCTACTGTTATACTAGGGAACGGAAGTAGATGATGTTTTATGCCGAGAAAATGGGACGTCACTGTAAAAAATGGAAATAACATCAGATAAAGATGGTTTGGTAAAATCAAAACAAGATTTGCGAAATTTAGCTTCACGGAAATTGTAAGAAGAGGTAGTAGAGCAAGAAGTGGGCTGTGGTGGAGAATTATGGAAAAATGATAGAAGAAAAGGGGGTGAGAGTTGTCGACAGTTGATAGGTTTAAGGGACAAAACGTTACTGTGGAGTCAATGGAATTGCTAGTGAAAATAAGGTCTAGTTGCCTACGGATAGAGTTACAAACGTCACTTACTTGGTATAGGCTTGAACGTTCAAAGAGTAGACCTTCCTTGAATAGACTAGCGTTTGACGCCGTAAAAAAAGGTGATTATCCGATAGAATCCAGGTCAGCAGAGGCAGTGGCCAAAAATAAGGATACCGTCGATGAAATCACTTAGGTCAATAAGTTGGGAGAATGTAGCAACGTATAGGGACCTATCGGGAAGTATTATTTTAATTGAAGCAAAGTTAAGTTTGACAGAGAAAAGTTAGCAACGAGAGAAGAGTTGAGCCTATTGTGAATAGCAAGTAGGACACTATAGGAAGGACAGGATCGTTAGCCTCTCTCTATGAGTGATCGTCATCTCAGACAACATTATAAGAACATAGGAGTAGCTCCTGGCGCTTTATGTTAGCGGCTTTTGTGGGAGCATAGGCGTCGAAAGACAGACCATGAGATTTAGAGTTTTAGAGCGTAATCCTCTTACGTTTTGAAGGAAAGGAAAAACGGAAAAAATTTCAAACGAGCCATGAATGACTGCAACGTCTTTCTTAACCGTGTGAAATTTCAATACGACCGAAAACTACAATGTCCCAAAAGTAGTAACAATTGTTATGCGTTCGTCAAAAACATTCGAAATTCTGCCTCAATCTCCATCCCAACGCTTATTTAAAATGACATTCCAGCTTTCAGCTCTCTGTACACGGCCAATCTGATTGCTGCACACTTTGCGGCCAGCTCAACATTGAGTGCGTCGAAACTTCAATTTGATGAATCCACTTTCGCACTCGTGTAGTATCAAGAGTACTTAAATATCTTAATATATACAAAACCACTGGTCCAGAGGTGTTCTTCCACGCTGGTAAAACCACTGAGTAAGCTTTCACATCAATTCTACCCTTTAGAACTCTTTCCGAGCAGATGGAAAACAGCTTTTTTCCGTCCTTAAAAAAGGCTAATCTTCTTCTCTCTGCTCCTACAGACCCATTACGACTCTTCTATCTAAAGTCATGGAAATGCTGATAAACCGTCAGCTCATGGAATATCTCGAAACACAATCACTGGCAGTACTGTTTTCGTAGTAACAGTTCCACTGGTAATTTGATGACGTGTCTAAACGAAAACTGGAACCAATGCGTACATCACCTGATATTTATAATTCTAAGGCACTTGACCGAGTTTGGCATAACGATCTTTTGTCGAAAATGCGTGCATTTCAGATCGGCGAATCTCTTCTTCAGTGAATTGAAAAAAAAGAAAATACTAGTGTGACCAGGGCTCCGTTCTGTCTCCGACACTCTTTTTAATCTTCGCCAATTATCTCTTGTCTCTTACTTCTAATCCAAAATATTTCTGACGACAGTACTTTCTGCTTTTCGTTTCCAGACTCACATCCCTGCTCTTCGGCTGTAGATCGGTAACGGCCGGCGTCTGCTTAGCTCCTTAAATTCCGATATTAACAGCATTACCAATTGGGGAACTATCAACAGTGTGGAATTTAATGAAATTTAAATACTCGGCCATTATCCATGAATGGCACTTGCATCTTCGAAACCAAAAACCTTTCCATTTTCGGTACATGTGTCAATGACAACTTATGTTGAAGTGACCCCATATTCGATGTCGTCAAAAATGCTGAGAACTATCTAGGTTTCTTCAAGGGATGTAAGAAATATTTCATCCCCTCTGATCTGACCTAAATGTGTACGGCAATGCCCACATCTGGTCAGGTGCTCCTATAACATCTCTGAAAACCGTGCGATAGAACAGTATTACGCAGTCAGTCTACACCCTCGAATATCGTCGTAATGTCTCCAGACTCGCCTTGTTCTATTGCTATTTTCATGACCAGTGCTCCGGACGCCCGTCCGGAACCTTCAACCGTAACATCCATTGCGCTATGAATGCTCATCGGTATGCCCTCAAGTCCACTTTCGGACATATCCTAAAATATCATGATTCTTTCCTAAGACGTACAACTCGGTTATGAAATACCCTGCCGAGCTCTTTATTTCCTAGTCACTATAACTTGTAAATATTTAAAACCAACGTGCATCGGTATCCCTCTGTCTTTTCTGTATGCAAGCATCTTAAGTGTACGCAATCCCTTAAGTGTGCACCAATTACAATATAAAAAAAAATACTCCGCACATTCGTTTCGCCATTTATGATGGCTATTTCGCTATTTTACAATTGCAACCATTCAGTATTAAATCTCCTTCCGGTATTTTTTGTTATACATAGACGTACCTTAGATGCAGATACAATTCAATGGGATGTTCTGACCTCTGACGGGAATAGAGCTTTGCGTTGATCGTAATATGATCATGTTTCCTTCCCACTTCGTAAATCGTGGTGGTATCTGCATTAACACTCATGCAAATGTTGACCACTACTACGTTTTAGGTGTTCCATACGGAGGCTCTAATTTCGAATCACTTTTTTCGTGTAATGCTGTCTTCCAAGGCTGCAATTGACGCTGGTGTATCGGCATAGACGAGTGATTTAACGTATCCCCGTGAAAAATAGTTCAAAGTGAAACATAAATTGCTCACCAACCTCATTTCTCAATTGGTACATCGATTTGCCTGTGTGTGGAACCACATGGTGAAATCGCAATCCTAACTGAGCATGCTGAGCACTGAAAAACCAAATAGCAAAAAAATCACCCTTATTTATCGACTTCAAAGGCCTGAAGGAAGCCATTATCAATCTTTACAGAGTAGTAAACATTCCCTATTCATTCCCTAAACATTGTAGAAATGACCTTGGTTAGCTCATCCCATGGATCTGTCATTGACAACTTTGAAACTGATGATGTAAAGGTAACAATCGACTTGGAATTCTTGGGTTTTGTTGAAGATTTGGGTGAGTGTGAGAATGTGACATTCTTGGGGCGTTTTATGCTAATTTTTCTATTGTGCAGGGTATTCTGTATAACAAACAAGTAAGCAAAGGTTTTCACTATTATCTGACTTAAATATCATGTTGGCGGTATAGAGGTGAAAGCGAGTTTCTACAATCACGACATCGACAGGAAAAAAAAAAAACACTTGCTGCTCCTAAAAGAACTGTTCGTCCGTAGTGTTAATATATAAATAGCTCTGAATTGCATAAAGCATGGCAATGCGGTGTGTACTATAATAGAATTTTGGCTAACAAAATTAAAAAAAAAGAGACCTCTATCCAACAAAGCAAAATGCATTAATAATTAAAATGAATATAAATTGTTCTGAAAGGAAATCGTGGTCCACACTCTCGCCCCCAAGCACTGACACTGACACTGACCCATATGCATTTCCTAATCCTACTTCGCAACATGATTCAAACTACAATATGTCGCCTGAAATGCTTACTTTTAACTTAGGTGGCTCTACACTTCGTAGCGAATCTGGCCCTCAACGAACAAGCCTCTTCAGTTACTCCGGTCTTTAGCGCACTTCAGGTGCGCACCCCAAGTCTGTTGTGGTTACCTTCTACTTGTGCGCCTCACCTAGAGTCTGAGGTCTTCCTCTACTTGGTTGTCCATCCGTGTTAGTTTCGAAGACTCTACGGGCCGGAATATGCATTCACTTTACATATTCTAGCCACAGCAGGCGAATGATGCTAGGTTTTCTGACCAGGCCGATTGTCATTGTACAGCTCATATAGTTCGTCGCTGAATACTTTCCTCCAAAGCCCGTCAACGCAAACGCGGCCGAATATTTTTCGAAGGATTTTTCTCTCAAAACGACTGATGACATCTTCATCCGCTTTCGATAGAGTACATGCTTCAGTTCTATAAATTAGAATTGAGATGATCAAAGTCTAATACATCTTGTTCGGAATAGGGCCATACTACTAGATTGCCGTCTTAGCCCAAAGAAACAGCGATTGGCAAGAGTGATTCTTCGTTTTATTTCTGCTGATGTCTTGTAGGCAGAATTTATAGCACAGCGAAGGTACACAAAGTCCCTTACGACCTCGAAATTATAGCTGCGACTTTCTGTCCAATTCATTGATGTTGTATGCCCCTTCTTATTGATAGCATACGAGTATATTCGGTTTTTCCCTCATTTACCGCTAAGATCCATTTTGGCAGCTTCCGTTTCAATACTAGCAAACACACCGGTGACAGCGGGCTGCCCTGCTCAGTTCAAATGGCGGCTCAAAATTAATTATCCAATTTTGTTTTTGAATTACTTTTTTACTAAATCAAAAAAAAAATGATTTTGGGTGATGGAAATCTTTATTTGAACCTTTACAATTACATGATATCCGCCAAGTGGCTGCCGCCAGTGTTGATACACATTTGTGCTCGTTTTATCGCATTTTCCATGACTTTCCGCAAGATTTCCGGCGATAACTGTTCGCATTCCTGTCAAATATTCTCCTTAAGGACTGCGATTGTCTGAGGCTTGTTGGCATAAACCCGCGACTTCAAGTAGCCCCAAAGAAAGAAGTCACCAAAACGGGAGATTACGCGAGGACGAAACGCTTTCTTCACAATATCCATTGTGGCTCGTGCTGTGTGTGCAGTCTTGTTGAAACCATATGTTCACCAAGCATCGCTCATTCAATTTCGGCAGTAGGAAGTCGTTTATCGTGGGACTGCAGCTTTCGCCAGTAACAGTGAAGGTATTGCCGATTTTTTTTTTTTCCCCCGTGGGTAGGTAAAACCCTTCATAGGCACCATAAGCACGCGCTCATGAGAGCACCACCACACCACCACAGCAGGCACCACAAGTACGAGCAGCTACTGCCTACCACAGTGGCATAGCAGCGCCCACCATAAGCACGCCCTTATGGTAGTGTGAGATTCTTACTCACTAAAAAATAAGACTACGACTAAGTTTCCTTAACAAGTAGCTCAAGCTCCTGTAGTTTATCGCGTTTGGTAGGTAGCTTTTCAGCTAAGGCACCTACTATTACCGCTATTTCATAGGGTTTCTCCTTAAGGCGCTAGGTCGAACGGTCTTGTTCTTTGAAGTCGCCGCACAAGATTTGTCTTATCCAATCTCCGGATTATTTCCTGGTTGCAATGATGCACAAGACGAGTGCGAAGTTTACGAGCAAAGCTTGTTGCTTCGTCTTTCACGGTTGCAATTCCCAGTTCGCGGTGAATATTGCTATTCCTTATATACTCGTACCATAGAGCATTTACGATTGCTCTAAGCGCTTTGTTCTGGAATATCTATAGGACAGACATATTGTTTGGTTTGGTACAACGCCATAGTTGTATACCACAAGTCCACGAAGGTCTTAGCACTTGCTTATACAAAAGCAGCTTGTTATATGTGCTTAGTTTAGAGTATCTTCCGATAAGCCAACTCATTTCTCTTAGCCTGATTTCGAGCTCTTCACGTTTCTTTTTTACGTGTGATTTTCACTTCAGTTTTGCGTCTAGGGTCATTCCCAAATATTTTGCCTCGTTTGCATACGGTACTTGTACCTAGTTGATGAATAAAGGTAAGTTGTTTATCTTTCTGTACGTGAAATTGACGTACGTTGACTTAATCTCGTTTAGCACGATTCGCCGGCTCTTCGTCCACTCAAATAGTTTGTTCGGAGCTCGTTAAAGTTTTGCAGTAGAGGATTCAACTGTTTGTTATGTGGCGAGGATCGCCGTGTCATCCGCGAACGTGGCTACCGCAGTCTCTCCATCTAGAGGTACGTCTCTAGTGTACAGTAAGAATAGGTATGGCCCCAGAACGCTTCCTTGTGGAACTCCAGATTGCATTTCCTTGAATTCAGAATATTCAATCCCATATCTAACCCGAAACAGTCTAATTTCAAGATAAGATTCGAGTATTCTATTCATTTCTCTCGCTAAAATTTGTTGTAGCTTATACTTCAAGCCCTCGTGCCATACCTAGTCAAAAGCTATACATCGAGAAAAACGCTTGAACATATCTTTTTTCCCTCTAGCGCGTTTTCAATTACATTTGTTATCCGATAGACTTGATCGATTGTGGAATGTTTGACCTTAAGGCCGAACTGGTGATCCGGGGTCAATCGTCTTTCTTCAGTCGTCGGTTTTAAACGTTTAAGCAGAAGAATTTCGAAGACTTTTGAAATTATCGGCAGGAGCGAAATGGGTCTGTATGATTTTTTGTCGTTTCGGAACGTATAAAAGTCTCATGTGGGGGAGCTTGACAAACGCTTTTAGAATTTCACTTGTATTCAAATCGTATCCTGAAGCCTTATTGTTTTTTTAGGTTTTTTATTGTTTGCCTTAGCTCAGACAGTGATACGGATTTTATATTGTAGTTGTCGTATCCCGTTCTGAGATTAAGTTCTTGGGCCAATTTGTTCCAAGTGGTCGGCAAACAAATTCGCTTTCTCTTTGTCTCCTTTTGCCCATTCACCGTTGACTGTTTTTATCGGTGGCAATTGCATGACAGGTTTTTTAGTCGACTTCACGGCTTTCCAGAGCGAAAAATTGGAATTCTTGTCCGCAGTCAAGCCTTCGAGATATTTAGAAGTCTCACGGTTCTTATATTCTTGCAGCATTTGCTTTAGCTTATTTGATAGACGGTTCAAATAGGATCTATGCGCACGTGATTGTTGCCATCTCCTCCGTGATTTCCTTTTTTCTCGTAAGAGGCCTTCTATATCGGGCGCGTATATTTGCTTTTATTCCTCTTGTTCGAAAGGAAGTGTTGTTCCACGCAGCTCTTTGGACGATTTCCATGAACTTGTCAACTTCGTCTTCTATTTGCAACGGCGTCATAAGTGGAACTCTTAAAGCAATATTTTCCTTGCAATTTATCCTGAAACCATCCTAATTTGTTTCTTTATTCATTGTCGATGACGTCCTCAAAAAAATACGGCCCAATCACTCCTCCCGCATGAACGCCGCACCACACAGTGGCTTTGAGTGGATGCAATGGCTTTTCGTGCAGCACACGCGGATTTTCAGTGCCCCAGAAACGAAGATTTTGCTAATTGACATAACCGGTTAAGTGGAAATGCGCTTCGTCGCTCATGATGATTTTCGACACAAAATTGTCCTCTTCGTTGTTGAGATTGATATCACACGCGACTGACAATCAGGAGGCATTAACTGATGAACTGTTTGCACTTTGTACGGCAACATGTGTAAGTCTTTCACTAAAATTCGTTGTAGGGTCCGTCTGGTGATGCCCAATTGCGTGGCCCGTCGTTTGGTTGATGTTCCTTCGTTCTCAGCGACATCGGCAGCCACAGCCGCGATATTCTCGGCCGAATGACCAGTCCGGTGGCGGCCACGTCCTGCTCGGTCTCCTTTGGTTCCACTCTATTCGAGTCGAGTAGCTTAGCGCCGGAATGTTTGCCCAGTTGGCGCGACACTATTAGGAAATCGACGTCGAAATTCACGCTGCGCTAACACCACCGACCGATTATTGGTCAAAAACATCGACGCAGTTATTCCACGCTCTTGCGAAGTACGAATATATCGCCACATTGCTTATCTGTTTGCATACTGCAGCTGTCTAATTTACAAATGTTAAATGTGATTGACGTACGAGGCCATTTGCAAAAATTATACCATCTTCCGATAGGGTGATTAATTTTGCGCCACCTTGTATGTCGACATCATCGGTGTACGCTGGTAGTAACACTGACTTTTTAAAGATTGTACCTCTAGTGTTCACATGTGAGTTCCGCAGAATTCTTTCAAGTATGATGTTAAAGAAGTCACATGACAGCGCGTGACCTTGTCCAAAACCTTCTTTGACATTAAAGGTCTCGGTGAAGTCGTTACCGACCTTGACGGAAGAGCGAGCGTTATCAATCGTCCTTCTGCAAAAATAGATGAGTTTGGCAGGGATGCCAAAACTCAGCATTGCTCTATATAGCTCGTCTCTATGTATAAAAGCTTTCATAAGAACCCTTAAAATCGATGAAAAGACGGTGGGTATCGATTTGAACTTGTTAAGTTTTTGCCAGCACCTACCGGAGTGTGAAGATCGAAACTTCCTGGTCTGAAACCGATCAGGTTGTTGCATTCTGCCTTCGCACAATATGGCAGATAATATCTTCTATGTGATTTTGCCTCTAAAGTTGGCGCAGTTGACCGGTCTCCTTTTTTGTGGATCGGGCAGACTATTGTGGGATTCCATCATTCCCGAGGCGTACATTCTTCTGACCAGAATTGAGAAATGAGTTGGTTTATGCTCTCCACAAAGTGGCCAGTAAAGCGTCAGCTCCAACTGCTTTGTTGGATTTCAAGTCTAAGTTGTTAAGTTTTGGTCTGATGGGCGGAAGTTTGGCTATCATGTTGGGTTTCATCGCTCTTATTTTTATTTTTTTTTGTTTTTTTATTTATTAATATAATAAAACTTACACAAAAACAACAATATCTTACAAATTAAATTAATTTTATTTCAATTAAATAAAATAATGTTGTTAGCAATGGAAGGTTTTACGATGTGTGTTCAGAAAATAACGAGAATTTTTAAATTTCGCGGGCTTGGAGAGTCCGATTGCCAAATTATTATTATGTTGGCATACATGCCTCTGAAGTATGATCAGATTTTTGGCTGTATTGATTGTTTACTTTGCCTGTGGCAGCCGCTCAAGTTAGACGTGTTTTTATGAGCTCGGCGATTTTCGTTTGTTAAAAGAAATAGATCAAAGAATTTGTATCAAATTTTGCGTTAAAAATCAAAAAAAGTGTAACAAAGTATGTGGAATGTTAACAAAAGCCTATGGTGAGCCTGCTATGAGTAAAACTAGAGTTTACGAGCGGTATAAGCGTTTCCCAGATGGCTGTGAAGACCTTGAAGATGACGAACGCCCCAAAACATCAGCCACCGATGAAAACGTGGAAAAAGTGAAAGAAATGGTTATGAACGACCGCCGAATCGCAATCCGAGAAGTCGCATATGATGTTGGCATATCGATTGGCCCATGTCATGAATTTTTTTCGGATGTTTTGGGTATGAAACGCGTGGCAGCAAAATTTGTTCCAAAATTGTTGAACTTTGAACAAAAAAAAGCCGCGAATATAAGCTGCTCAGGTGTCGCTAAATGAAGTCAACGACGATCCAAAATTACTAAATTCACCGGACATGGCTCCGTGTGACTTTTTCCTATTTCCAAAAATAAAGCGAACTTTAAAGGGACGTCGTTTTACAAGCATATATGACGTTAAAAGCGCGTCGCTGGAAGAGCTAAGGGCTATCCCAAAGATCGAGTTTGAGAAGTGTTTCGATTGGCAGAAGCACTGGAATAAGTGCATAATATCTAATGGGGACTACTTTGAAGGCGACAACCTTAATGTAAGTAGACGAATAAATAAATATTTTATTCAAGAAACTAAAATTTTCGTTATTTTCTTAACACACCTCGTACATGTGTACCTGAATTTAAAACTGCTGAAACTGCTTACACGTCAGTTAGGATAAAGAGAAATGTCTGAGGAGGGAAATTTTGAATGTTCTGTACTTTTCAGTCCTTCCTTTAATAATTGGCAAAGAATTCCATAGACGGGTGGTGTGCATAAAGATGATTCGTTCTGATGTCAAGCAGGTTTATCTCGGTTGCATAAGTGAATATGATCTTTGGGAAATTTGATACTCCGGCTGTCCTGTTCTCATAACCCCATGACTACAACATAAAGTTTTAAAATTTAAATATTTTCCAAAAGATCAGCCAAAAATTTTAACTGAATGTTGAAATACGTGGTCATAACGTCTGAGGTTGACTACGTATTTAGTTTTATTTTAGTATTGGAATCAGTCTAGCAATATACTTCGTAGCCATACAAAAGAATCTGTAAAATTCGAGTTTTCGCGGATAGGGTTCTTATTTTTATAGGGAGAAAATGTTCCGTGGCCCACAAGACACTAATAATTGCGTACACTTTTCCAATGGTCGCATTAACATGGTCAGTCCGAGTAAGGGTTACATTAATAACTCTGCCGAGGTTTTTTACTACTATGATATGACCCCCTAATTTTAACATATATCGAGTAACTAAGTGCTACCTAATTTTATTCTCGAGTTCGCCAGCGTTTTACTTTCCGTAGGATTACGACTGAGCTTATTTAGATGTGCCCAGAGTTGTATTGTACTTGCAAGAGTTTTGAAAGAGATCTACTTATTAATATCTGTACATCATCCGCAAAAGTTTTGACAGAAGAATACGTAAGAGTTCGTCGGAGATCATTTATGAATAGAATGAAGAAAATGATACCTAAAATTGAGCCCTGAGCTAGTTCACAACTAACTGGAAGTAGAGCAGAAGTCTTCTTTCCAATGACAACTCACTGATATATTCCTGTACGGTTGATTGTAGTTTTTTTTTTTCTTTAATTCTGCTGTGTTGAATTCCTTCGAAAAGTCGTATCTATGGCTTTTCAATATTCGATAACTACTCGTATATACAGAAGTAAGGTCTTGCACCTTCAGTTTGATCTAAATCCTGACTGAGTACTTTTAAGGAGATTATTTATTTTTAAAAGCATTTGCATCTACTTTAAAACGGCTTGTCGAAAACTTTTGAAGGGAATGGTAAATCGCTATTGACCTATAATCTATGTACTACACCGCCGTTTCCTTTTTTCATAATTGGAATAATTTTAGCATCCCATTGTTTCCGTTGGAAACACAGAAGTTGTTAGGATAGATTTGTATACATACAATAGATGGCATAGATACGGCAAAATGAACGGCAGCAGCAATTTGATGAACTTGGGATCCATGTTGTCTAGCCTATGGCATTTGATTTTATAGACAATCAGGCATCAACAACATCTTCCTCGCTGAGCCTTACGGGTTTAAACGAGTTATCAGCATCTGATATTCTACATCAACTTTTTTGGGCAAAGAAATTTGCATTGAAAAGATTGCAATCGTATCTGGTGTTTTCGGCTGTTGTTTACCTATGCCTAGCTTAGTTAAACTTTACCAGACTCTGTTGGGTTCAGATTAGTTGGTTTTTAGCTAATCTAATTTTATGCACGATTTGATTTTGAAGAGTAGAATAAATTATGTTGAACTCCTGAATTCTGCATCGCTTCCACCGAACGTCCTCAATTCATCCGGGAGGGATGGGTGTAAATGATGATTTTTTACTTAATGGTACATGATTATCAAACAAAAATGAAATATTACTATTTATATATGCTAATTGATCATCAATTGAAGCCATTGCATAAATCCTACCCTAATCAATGCCACGACTATAATTTAGAAGGCGATTTTTATCTATAGACTTAAAGTGTCTGTATTGAATTGATTTTATATTTTCATGACTCAAAATGGTAGGTTAAAAAGATCAATTCACGTTTGGAAAATCCAGGTGCAGGTACAAAAAGAAAGACATCCAGTAGAGTGCTGGAGCTGCTGGTAAAATGTGTTGACGCTATAGTTTTAACCGGACTTGAATCTCCACCTCTTCGCCCATTCCTTTCGGCACGAAATACATTAAAACCGTGGACATTATAATTTATATGGCTAACCGCAGGGTCAAACCACGTCTCCGAAACACAAACAATATCAACATCTGACTCTGTGAATAAATTCCGAAATCCATCAAATTTTGGATTAAGACTTTGTGCATTTAAATGGCAAATCTTTAGCCAATTTCTTTGCGAACTACGAACTCGATGGTTACTCTATTACTTGATTCTAAAAGAAAACTCATTATAGTTTCAGAAAATTTGAAAACATATAACAAGAAGAAACAAAATTTCAGAATAGTAAGCTGATAAGGGAAGAGAAGATGAGGGAGTTGTTTGCAAACATTGCGGATAGTGAAATAATAATATAAAATAGAAGAAGGAAAGGAAAAAAAGAAATAAAGAAATAAATTCGTACAATCTGCGGAAAAAGTTTTTTCATATTCTCAGCATCGACAGTAACTCTACTAGAATGTATCCTTCTCCACAGGAATAATAATGATCGTAATTTAATTTAAGCTTTTCAGTTCAGACAAAATAAATGACTCGTAGAAGCCATTCAAAATCTGAGGGAGGAATAGAATCTTCCCCGCCTTAATTCAATTTGAATCAGAAAGTAAGCCTTCTTAATCCTCTTATCATATTGGCTTCAGATAGAAACATGGCCATCCCCTTTCCTTTGAATTGAGAAAGAATTTGTCACAACACCGGGGTTAGGATATGATAATCTCTACTTTATCTCGCAGAGGTATTGATCACCCCACTCGTCTGTGGGTAGGACCCTCTTCGCTGGAACCAAAAGAATTGCAGCCACTTCTGAAAAGGTCTATGTGAAAGTATCTGCATGTTGTCATCTTGCTTCTTTGATGGGCTGTGGGGGTTGATTAACCCTTAAATGCCCAAGGAAACCGGTTTTGATGAAAAAAATATATTGTATGTAAACGGAAACAAAAACAACAAATCCGCTGTTAAAAAAAAAATTAATTCCTTTTTGACGAAGTTATTGACAAAAAAATGGTTGTATCTTTAAAGATACACTGGGCATTAACCCCTCACAGCTATTCGGAAAGAAAACTACCACGAATGCATAGGAATTTTTGTTAGTTTATTGTTTGTTTATTTTAGGCTTTTCATGCCTATTTTATGGCGTCCCATGAAACTGTCCATCAGATCCACTCCTCCCATGTGCTGATTATAGTCTTTAATAATTTGTGGAGATGGTATCATTTTGACAGACTTCTCTGTTCTATCGAATTTCCTAACACTTATACCCGTTTGACTATCTGAATTAGAAGAAGAAGGAGGTTGGTTTTCCTTCCAAGATATGGACGTAACATCCATGCCGTGAATAGAAGCAACGAATTCCTGGCTTGTTACACGCTCGCACTTCATCATCATTTCTTCCGGTAGCTTACAGTTTTTATTCTGTTACGACTTATACATAGTGCCAACTGTAAGTATGCCTTGAGTCCGAAGATATGACACCAAAGGCAGGGTTGTGTAGTAGTTGTCACAGTATATAATGTAATTTTTATACCGTGGCACTTCCCGGAGCAATCCTACAGCAATATTTGCTGATGGTTACAGATCTGGTTCGCCATAAAATGTCCAATTTTAGCCAGTCTAATCGTGTTATGCTTCCAAAAGTCCTGTTAAAATATTCGATTAGAGGTCTTATAAGGTAAAGACGGTCGCGATCGGGGTCATCTCGTTTTCCGGCTGTATTTTTGTCCTTGAAATTGATATATTGCCGAATTTTTTCAAATTTGTTTCTCGTCATTTGATTTTGAACTTCCGGTACGCAACGGTGTAATTTTTCAGTCCAAAAATCTCTAGTGCTCGGAAGGTTAAACTATGTCATATAAGATAATATACAAATAAACTTTCGTAAATAGGACATAGCAAACTGAAATGACTCGTTGACCCCCGAATAGATTTTGGTTTCGTCCACAATTCGTTGCTCCAAAGTCTCTGGAAGCAAATATGACCAAACTTGATAGGCGTTTCTAAAGTTTGTACAATTTCTGGAATGCTAGTATTCCCTCCAAATCTCACTTGTTCCGCATTATAAACAAGGTGCGCTTTCTTCCACACGACTTTTTAAATTCCACGTACTTCGGGTTAATTTTTGTTTTAGAAAATTGTGAGGAGAATGGATTCAAGGAACTGCTTAGGGATGCTGTCGATGATAGTGCGGGAACTGAATCCGGTATGAAATGACCTGGATCCGCATTGTCTTTGTTTATCATATTAACGAAACTATCGTTTATTGACATGCTGAGATCGAAATCATAGGTATCACCATCCTCCGACAAATCACGGTCTTCTGCCATCTCATCTACACTACCCTCATTATTATCGTCAGTTACCACTGCAATTTTGCTTACACCTGCTATTGATATTGCTTCGCAAAGCTCATCAACGTCATCATCCAAATCGTCAGTACTGTCAAAACTAAAATCATGCAGCAATGCACTGACCTCTTCGTCTGTCATCTTCATACCGTCAATTTTAGTGGAAGCCATGCTAAATCTAAGACCTATTAGAAAAAATTGCGAATAAGAAAAAAAAAAGCGAACAAGCACACCAACTACCGTATATAGAATTGTTTTCCGTTTAAATCGTAATCCAAATTTTACTTCTTTCAGGAACGATACAATGCATAACACATACTCGTAGGTTTACGAAAACTACTAAATTTTGTGGAGCAATCTGCAATTTTTAATACAATAATTGTAATTGTACATCAAAATTACAGTGTACTGTTATGTAAACTAATATAAATATATACCTTCAAACTAGTTTACCTGCACTGATACACAACTAAAGTAACTAAATCACAAAATTAAACTACAAGGTAAAAAACTACTCTGAATACACAACAAATGAAGAAATAATCAAAATTCAACAGAAGTCATGATATATGCTCAGTGTATCTTCAAAGATACAACCATTTACCGCTATGTAATGTGAGCTGGGTATATCGTATTTGCTTGACATAACTGTATTTTACTTCACAATATATACGTTCAACAGGATATATTTTTTCTGTAACAGCAGTGTTACCAAGTACAACGTTATTCAAAAACAAATGTTTTTTTTTTTTAACTTCGTTTAAAATTAAAAAATTCAAACCTTTCGCTATAAGTAATTTAATATAAAAACTATAGTTCTATTTTTTTTACAGTGGATACGAATTGAGTCAATAAAGCAAAAATAGTAAGCCATAAGTAAATAAAGTCAAAACTAAAGAATTAATAATTTTTTTAAGGGTTGTATCTTTAAGGGTTAACGAAGGAACTCAGTATACAAAGTTAGAAATTAATAAACTGGAACTTTCACATCACTTGTAATTAGAATAAATCCAGTAACCACTTTCTTATTTATGGCTATGGCGTCGCATATGCAGTGAAACTTGGGGTGTGCAACCAACAATCATATTTCGGTTATCAACTAAAATAATCGGACCTATCATCACCTGTGCTTCTGTGGCATGGAAGATCAAAACTCACTAAATAAAACAAGTTGTTTTAAACAACAACGTCAAAAATAAGCTTGTGTCTGCATCACAGAAACCATTGTGACCTTGTCCAACAGCAGCCTTAGAGGATCTTATCTTTTTTTATTTTTCTAATTATTATGTTCATACATTGCTTTACCTGCAAAGCAGAGTGCTTATTAGAAGATGGTTATACATAAATTTAATTATGTTTGAAGTAACTTTAAATTAAAACATTTTTGTTAACATTAATTCAAATTGATGGTTTTCAGTGGAATTATTATCTACAAATTAGATGCTCTAATAAACAGAAAGTGATAGAATAAGATGTTTTTTTTAACTCGTTTTACCTTTTTTTTTTAAACCATATACCATAAATTCCCGGAATCTATTCAGAAAATTTAAAATACAAATTTATTCATCTAAATCTATGTATATTGTCCCGTTCAAAGTAATCCCCATCGACTGCAACACACTTATGCCAGCGCTTGATGTAATCCTCGAAACATTTTTTATATTCGGTTTTCGGTATGTCCATCAGTGCTTCCTGCGATTTTTCCATTACCTCCTCTCGGCTGCTGAAACGCGAAAAGCGTTCCCCGTAGTGGTTTTTTAACTCGATTGAACAGGGAGCCAAATCAGGTGAATCCGGTGGCTGTTGGATGGTATTTGTTGAATTTTTCGTCAAAAAATTACGAATAATGATGGTACTGTGCGACGGTGCGTTATCATGGTGCAAAATCCACGAATTTTCTGGCCACAATTCTGGTCTCTTTCGGCGAATTGCTTTACGCAAACGTCTCATAACGCCCAAATAATACTCGTACTCTTTGTTTACTGTCTGGCCTTCTGGCAAAAATTCGTCATGCACTACGCCGTTGTAATCCATGAAAACCGTGAGTATTGCCTTCTTTCTTGACTGAAAACGACGTGTGTCGTAATGGATTGTGTAATGATTCTTTTGATGAATGTGGGATCGGATTCAGCCTCGCAAATCATCTCTTTTGCGACGTCAACACGGCCTCTTTTTTGCACGAAATTGCGGTCTTTCGACACCAATTTTGCTGCTACACCACGGAAACCCAAATCATTAACCAAAATGTCTTGGACGGATCCATAGGCAATGTTCAAGTCCTCCGCTATCTCTCTAATGGTTAATTTGCTGTTATTAACCAACATTTCTTTTACTTCATCAATGTTTTCGTCTGTTTTCGAGGTCGATGGTCTGCTACTGCGTTCATCATCTTCGATTGACTCACGACCACTTTTGAACCGCTCGCGCTCGTGCCACTGGTAAACGACCGTTTTCTTTAGAGAATCGTTGCCGAAACACTTTTCCAACATTCGCGCACCATTAAATCCGCTTTTTTACGCAAAATTTAATACAAGTTCGTTGTTGCAAATTTAAATCCATTTCAAAAATTGTCAAAAATCGTCAACACACACAAAGATAGATGTACTCTTGGGTACGTAACTCTTGCAAATGTCAAGCTCTGACGCTAAGATTTAGAGGGAATGTCAACAATGGATTTCCCAACCTAACAAAAAAAAAAAAACAGAATTCAAATCGGAACAATGGGAGCGCCACACGGTGATGTGGTGCGGGAATTTTTTGATCAAGGTAGTAAGTTGTAAGCATTCGGACAACAATCTTGTCATCTGGAAGATAGCTTTGACATGTAAAACTTTAAAAAATGGGTTAGTAGGCCTAATAAATTTTACAAGACGATGTTGTAGATTAGATATTTTATCCATATGGAATTTTGCTGCATTTCTCCAGACCAAAATCCCGTAACTAATGCGTTACTCTGCCAACCAGTAATACGCCCGTTTTTGCACTTCTAGATATGAGTATCGTTTTAGATATACCATTGCAAAAATAGCGCTCTTTAGCTGAAGACGCAGGACATTGATGTGTTCATGCCACAGAAAAAGCTCCGATGTATTTAATGCATTTTGACCACTTCAGTTGCGATGATATTTGATGGTAGTGGACAGCGGTCATTTCGATGAAAGATTTGAATAGTTTCCATTGTCTTGGAAGGAGTCCGAATATGCATCACCTTCGTTTTAGTTGTATTTATGACCAGCCCGTTATCATGACACCATTCAGATACAGCGTTGAATTCGTCTTGCAATATCTTAACGGAAAAATGCAAGTGTTTGGGTTTTACCAGAATTGCGATGTCATCGGAATAGGCATAGACGTTACATTTTTTAAATGATCTCAACGTTTGTGAAAAGAATGAATAATATGGGACCGAATTTGGAACCTTGTGATGCACCATATTTGCTCACTTTTGCTTTGGTTATTTTGTTAGGCACCTTAACTTTAATTGTTCTATCAGTCACATAGCTTTTGAGCCAGTTTGCCACGAGTCCTCTCAATCCCAGTCTGCTGACATTTTCCACAAGTATCGAATGGCTCGCTGAAATCGATGAATAGTACCACTACATGATGATTTTTATTTAGTCCCGCATTAGTAAATTAGTAAATTCTCCTAATAATGACTGGGTACTCTTGCCTTTTAGAAACCCGTACTGGTTTGGGTAAAGTACTTTGTGCTTCGACATAAAATAGTTATCTCTTCCAAGCATTTTTCAACAACAGATAGAATTGCAATTGGCCTGTAATTTTCTGTGTCGTTTTTTACCCTTCCCTTGTCAATTTTGCGAATTATAGACACTTTCATCAGCTTTGGCACATAGCACTGACACATACTTCGGTTTATTATTTTGGTGATTACCGGAGTAAGATAGAAAGCATTAATGTTGAGATCAACTGGTCTAATATTGTCAGCTTTAGGACTTTTTTTGTTATTTATGTTGGCAAAGTAACTTATAAACTTCAGGTTCCTTTGCTTCCTCTAAGCAGATGCTTTGTTGAACTTGCAAGTTCTCAAGTTTTTGTGTCGCAGGCATGAATAATATTTGCCGCTTGGTTCGAAAATTGCTCCGCGAATTTCTACACTATATTTTTGAAGCTTTCGTCAGCTTCTCGATAATTGCTCTTAATAGTTTGGGCTACCTAGCGTTTCTTTCTTAAAAGAAGTTCATTGACGATGTTCCACGTTTTCCTCGGATCATTTGGAGCATTTACGAATTTTTGTTTATAATAATTGGCTTTTATAAGTTGGATGTTCTTATTAACTGCATTTCGACTCGTTTTGTATTCACTTTCAATTTTTTTACACATCGGGCTACTTTTCCGCCTCCTGTTTACCATAGTTCATACTTTTTTTGCACATCGTGATTATTTTGGGCGTGATCCATGGCTTATGTTTAAGTGTTCTTTTGGTTGTGCTCGTTTTGCATGCTTCAGCTTATATTTTATTCATTTCTATTACGAAATTATTGCATAGTGCCTCCAGGTCATTTTTTTTGCATTTTGCTGTAGATTTCGCCAGTTTTTATGCTTTATTAGCTCATTATGATTTTCACAAGCCGTTTCTGTACTATTTAAACTTTGCGTTGCATATAAGACTTCGTTGCATAAACTTATTGACGGTGGCGTTACAGTCCGGGGTAAACCTGGGTCTCAACCAATAAGCTCTCAAGCCAGCTCGATCTTTAACCAGCTGCGGCCTTCTTCAACTCCGCTGTCCCTCTAGGTCATTCGCTTTACATGACTCAACGACTTCAGTTGTTGGACCTTCACTCTTTTGGCTAAGCTGATATCTGTTCGAGAGAGGTCTTTGCTATTAGCCCAAAGAAGTAGCGATTTGCAAGAGTTTTTCTTCGTTTTTTCTCAGCGCTGGTGTCGTTGTCCGAATTAATAGCGGAGCCGGAGGCATAACGTCTCCCATCTCACCTTGTTGTATCGCTATTTTCACCAACGATGCTGCACCGAAATTTCCACCCGTCTCGCTATGAATGCTATTCAGTATACCCTCAAGCCCAGCTTCGGAGATGCTCGCTCATGGAGTGCCCTGCCGAGCTCTTTATTTTCTAGTCATTATAACTTGCAAACGTTCAAAGCCAACACACACCGGTATCTCTCTTTTCTACCACCCTAAGAGTGCATATCCCTTGTGCGCGCACCAATTATAAAAAAAAAGACAAGGTACTTAACTACTACAAAGCTACATATATCTGTTGAGTGTACGTACTGACAGGTGTCCTTTCTTGCTGATTTTCCTTCACGCGCCGTTCAACCCACTTCGCCGCTTCTACCTCAATACTCGCGAAAGCGCCACTCTGCTTTCTTCGGGTTATGTCAATATCATTGGCGTGTGCGTGTAGTTACACGGATTTTATGAAGATTGTGCCTCTTGTATTGGTGGGTGAGTTTTACACTATTCTTTCAAGAAAGTTTGCCTTGTCTAGATCTTATTTTTGACGTCAAAAGTCTCAGTGAGTTCTGTACCGAACTTGATGGAGCAGCGTCATCCTGTACAAGCGTATGAGCGTGGCAGAGATGCCAAAGCTAGACATTGCTCTGTATTGGTCATCACGATAGATGTTGTCATACACGGCCTTAAAATCAATGAATCCAAGATCTGCCATAGTGTGAATATTTGGTCAATGGTTGAGATTCCTAAGTTAAAGCCACACTGATATGGATCAATCAGGTTGCTGACGAGCGGCTTCAGGTATTCACCCAATATGGCAGAGAGGGTTTCCTTTTATGAGGATCGGACAAACAACGCTGAGGTTCCATCCAACGGGCAGACTTTTGTCCGACCAAATGAATTGGTGTATGCTCCTTACCAAGTCATAGCCTGCCGCTTTGAGTAACTCAGCACTCAGGCCGTCCGGTTCCACAAGCTTTGTTGGATTTAAGATTAGATATGGCTATTTGGGTCTTATTCGATACTGGCCGCTGCGGCGGCTGTGTTTTCTTCATTTCACATAAATCTCTGTCTGGTTGGTGGCTTAAGATCCACAAGAGTGTACTCATACTCAAACTTTTCCACGATGCGACGAATTGCCTGCACACTGAAGCCATTCCATATTTTCCAGTTCTAGCGGTTCAAAATAATACAAAATCCTCATTGTCATTTAGATCAGCGCCAAACGATTGCTCGAAAATTTGCATGCAAATATTATCATCTCAAAGATGAAAAATGAAAATTAACGTGAAACATGTCTAATTCCATCAATCAAAACTCGCTGCAATCAAATCGATTTTGACACTTCTCACAAATCTGTTCTTCCTTAAGTGTAGGAGCAGAAAATCCAGTTCCAATCTACAATATTTGGAACACACTTATTGAACACAAAACAGATCAGTTTCGGACAGAAATTTTTCTCCTTGAACTCAAAAACTTGGACTTTTCTGTTCTGAACTTCTTGGAACAATGATGAAGAAAGCTAATATCGAATTGAGTCAAAAATACCATAATTTGACATTTCAGAACAATAGTGCTGTCAGCTTTCGTTCAAACACAGCTTCCACAACTTCGCTTACCAAACTGTGAAACTGAACTAGTTTCATCAAAAGTTTAAGCTCTCGTTTAAACTCCCACTGTTGAATTGGACATTGGAGTTGATGTGGCCCAAACAAAGAACCAAAGCACATCCATTATTCGTAAAACGGAATATGTCTAGGTCAACCCAAGACTACCTTGTATTGGGGACTTTTTGTCTGTAGGTACCAGGTCTTTGTCAGAAGCCATTCATTTGATTCTCAGTTGTTTATTGAGGTTCTAATATGAAGCTTCCTTGTCTCGTTTGGAGATTATTTTTAATCCACAGGTTCTTATAGAAAAGAATGCTTGCCAATGGTGTCACCGAAGAAGGAGGAAGTTTAACAATTTCTGCGCTCTTTTTTCATAACCGGAGTCTTTTCACATCCCCAACAATGTATTCCCAGCTGTGTATCTTCCACATTTTTGTGTTAATTAAATTATCCGAAATTAAATCCTTGGAAATACAACAGTCACCCACGTCATTTTTATGCGCGATACTTTCTTTTCTTTCCATTATTAGCATCTTTTCTTAATCCGGATAGAATTCTCATGCCCATGCTGAATAAATTTATATGATTCTCCTAGCTGTCGTCCGTGGGAAGAAAATATTTAATTATTTTCCTTCCTCTTGCAAGAGGATGCAGCTCAGTAACTCAGTTTCTATTCGCAAAGAGTAGTATGCAGTAGAGCGCAGAACACAAGTATGAGTACGTAGGTAGGCAGGTAGGTAGGTTATTCGAAATAAGTTATTCGAATAATTAAATACGAGAAAGGAAATGGAAATTATTTACCAACCTAGTACTCGTAAAATATCGTAGAATCGTGTTTTTATTTATACAATTTGTACGAGTTCCGATGATGAACAGACACGACACTTCAAGTGTCGACTTTGACACGTCATAAGACTTGCCTTGGATGCGCTTTAATTTTATGCTTCACCAAGAAGACACGAGTGCTTTTTAAGAGTTTCGGCAAACGCCTCCTTATAGATGCAAATATCTATGTTAGGAACCAACATTGAATATTTTTGTGAGGAGAATTCTTTGTTTACAGAAAATTGGCGTATTTTTTTTGCTCCTTAATGCAATAGATGCGAGTACTAATATAGAACACTCGTGTCCTTGATTGTGCCTTGAAATTAACATTCTATTCTGAGGTATATTGTCTGGCCCGGTTGCTTTTCACAACATGAGCAAGGATGGTAAGAGTTGCAGTGTTGCCATTTACAAATGATTAAAATGTTCTTTAGGGGTTGTAGCAGGACTAAATTAGAAATCTGTATTTTAAGATTTTTGCTGTCAATGTAAATAGGTTGACTTCTACCCTTAAGAGAGGCTTCTATTAATACAATACTATGGCGCACTAGAGAGTCAAATGGTTCATGTACGTTATTAGAAAATTTTAGACTAGCCAGAATGGACTGACTATGTTTCCTAATATCTCATCCTCTGTCCACTAGAACAACGTTTACCAGAGTGGAATCATGAATACAGAGTGCATTACTTAAATTGTTACACATTCAATAAATTACTACGAGTACACGTTCTATCGGAGGTTATCATGTCAAATTATTGGTATAATACATCGAATTCAGAGTCCAATGTAAGGTCTCGACCTTGTTGCAGAGGAGGTATCCGCGGAACACCAACTGGACATGTTTTAAGGACGAGATCAGTAAGTCTGGTAATGCTCCCTATAAACTCAGAACAAAGAGTCATAGAGTCTTTTCAACTGACATGCCCAGGTAGGAAAAAATCGTGCAGATCGCCCGTTCCATGGGCGAACGAAAATAATCTAGAAAACATCGGAAGAAATTATTTAAAAAGAAAGGCTGCAATCTTCACAGATCGAAGCAAAAAGACAGTAAAAAGCTACGAGTAATTCGGATTTCGAAGAGTGTTTCTCATAAAGATTTTACCAAAGGATCGAAGCAGTCGGTTGAAGCAACATGCTAGTCAAAGTCTTCAAAAGAGGTAAGACGGTCAGACTGAAATGACTACACGCCGTAGATGAATCACTAATTTTGTAAATAAAGGCAATACTGCTGAATAGGACACTGATTGTGGATGCTGACAGTCGCCAATACGTAATGGCGGGGGTGTACAGGGTTTTCCCTATTCAGTTTTCACTGCTATGATACATGTTGGCCGACTCACTACATAAGGAACTTAATAGTTCTGACACCTATGCTCATATACATATATTCAGATGGCGCAGCTATACTGCCTGATGGATCATGTCTTGCGACTTAAAGCGCAGGAAGCTCAAGACGTGATCGACTAATGAGGTTCTAAACTGAGGTTCTTCTCTTTACGAGAAAGAGAATATTGTCTAGTTTGACTCACTAAGGCATCACCTTCGCATATCTAACACTGTTAAGCATTTGAATGTCATCTTGAATAGCAAACTTCTTCGGAAGAAACATGTAAGCCTCTGAGACACTGTCGGCCTTCTAGCAGTGCAAAAGAGCTATCAGCAAGACATCTACACGGCTTTGATAAGGCCAATTATATCCAATATGTTTGCTGGTTAATTTGTGGAACAAGCTTTCAGTGCTGCTTTTACCAGACTCCAAAGAACGTTCTGTCTGGGCTATATAGGGGTCTGACTCTGCTATAGATGCAGTCATAAGTCTCCCTCTCTTTGATATTCATATTATGAGCTGAAGTCTCAAGGCCATTCCCGTTTAAATAGAAGTAGCCTTTAGAGACCACCGACAATATTTTGACTCTGGTCGAAAAAATACGAAATCGATGGCTCTAAATACGACATCCGATGCAGTGCTGGTGTCTTTCTCTTCGTTTAGAAAACTTGCATCTGTCTTTCAAGTGGATATATATGCAATCGTGATGCTAAAGAACTACAATATATTCCGAAAAATTAATGGAGTGGCGAAACATTTGCTTAAAGCCTTTCTGAACGCCCTCACGAACTCCAAGGTAGTTCGAGAATACAAGCATTGAAAGTAGTCAGCAGGCTAAATTTGCTGAGTCTTGTTTGGTTCCCAAGTCACAATGGGACCATGCGAAATGAAATCGCCAATGAACTTGCTAGGGAAGGCTCAGCGGAGAGGTTTTCGAATCCGAACCT
Organism: Volucella zonaria; assembly: GCA_963966105.1. NCBI lineage: Eukaryota > Metazoa > Arthropoda > Insecta > Diptera > Syrphidae > Volucella > Volucella zonaria. Next base: position 214,975,759 of record OZ014530.1, read on the forward strand.
AATTTAAGACTGCCTGCGTCCTCGGCTAGGGCTTCCATTGATAGTCGGATTTCATATGAGCATTATTGACTTTCCAGGTGGCCGCAGACTAAACGAATTCTTCCTGATATCTATTAGAGGTCAGCGACTTTCGTGCTGGTAAGACTGTAAAAATTCATTACCCTTCGCCACGAAGGATGACTGGGACGATCAATATTTTATAGTGTTTTTTTTTTTTGGCTCCCCAAATAGGAGTTGGAAGGCACTCTTTGAATGATCTCTAAGTTGGTGTCATTGTTTATGTTGACTGCGGACCCTAGTTACGTTTTATTCTAGCCATCGGTGTTGTATGCCCTTTCTCCATGGCCGCAGGTACAATATTTTACTTTTAATATGCTTACCCAGCCCCGTCCTAGCAAATACCTTTTAACGTTCTACTGAGAATGTCTAAGTCATCCACATAGATAAGTATCTATCTTATAGTTGCACTAACTTTTGAAAGATTGTACTTCAGGATGGCGAGTTTCGCACAATAATTTCTATGGCAAATCGCATGGCAGAAGATCGCCTCGTCTGGAAATTATCACCGACCCCCACGTAGCAGTACGCTTCCTTCATGTTAGTTCTTAAGCCAGACAATTTACTCAAAGACGCCAAAAGCAGATATGGTTCCGTTTAATTTTTCCCGATATATCCTGCCATATGCTACCTTAATGTTGGCAAATAGAGCGTGGGGGTCGAATTAAAATTCGAGGGTCTTTTCAGGCCTGAAAGCTCTGATAATCTGTTGGTTGACAGAAGGTTTTAGGCAAGAGAAGAGTGAACTTACAGGCGATGTTAAGGAGATTGATGCACTGCTGGTGCTAACTCTAGTGTCTCCGAATTATGCATACAATGCTGAGGGTCTCTAGCATGCTTTCGTCCTACTATATTTTAAATACAAAGAACTCATCTCCTGCCATTCCGTTAATTTCGGCCGGCTTTTTGGACTTAAGTTTAAAGATGTCTATTCTTACTTCGTTTTTTTTTATAAATAAGCGTGCGCTCAAGGGGTTATTAGTATCCCTAAAATATTTGCACATAGCAGTTCGTTGAAGTCGGCTAAACGGAATTGTAGCCCATCATAGTCCAGGTAGAATGGCTCAATCTGTCTGACAATAGGATACGGATTGCCAATTTACAAGTGTGGTTCCTCTATATGGGTGTTCTGTTTACCTTTGGAGTCTCTGCATTCGCCAGCAAACATCTATCATCAAACCATAAGTTTCGTAGTGGTGGTCGGGTGAAACCTAGCGGCATCTCTTATGACTTGTTCGCAGCCTTGTCCCTGCGTTTTAGTACAACATCGTGGCGGTGCAGCCCGAACAGCGATGTTAAAGGACACTAGACCAAGAAAGGCGCTGCAGCTTTTCGAAGTCAAGCAGTATTTCATCTTCTTCCACAATAAGGAACACTCCACCTTGTTCCAATCGCAGTGTTATCAATCTGGTTAGTAGTAGATTGTGCTCATAAAACAGTCCTCTCTCTCCTACTTTGGTGATGCTGTTTGTTTTTTTCTTTTTGGGAAAGATCTATTGGAACATGAAAACTTTCTATGCACATTGGGAGTGCCGACTTTTTACCGGCTAACAACCTCCACCGGAATAGACCGATTCCTGACCTCCGTGTTCCCACCGTAAAACATTACTGCGACGGGGTCGGGTTGATGACTTGGCTTATACAAACTTAGGGTTGGTAAGTACGAGTATGTGCACGGCTAATTTATTACTGGTGATAGTCCGATTTTCCTCGTTTTAAAGCAAGAACGCTACGAGATTGTCGAAAGCGATTGTCTAAACTATCCTCTCAGTTTCGTGTCATTGACAATAATTAAAATTTTCCGGAAAAGCTTCACGGTAAGGACAATTTAAGATGTTTTTGAATGTACGTTTAAACATGCCCCCTCTGAAGCAACAATCTCCTGTCACACAGAAGTTTGTTTCCCGGAGATTCCGTTTAATCCGTACATCGATCACTTACATAAGACGATGAGACTATTCGAAGGTGCTGACGACTCCTGGTCTGCTGAGGCGGTGAACGGATTTGACTCGAAACACTTAACTTTTGGCGCATTTGAACATATTTCCAGTGCGTAAATATGAGTATAGAACTCGGAGCCTCAACAAGGATGGTTTTCTGGATTCTGTCCTGAGCTTCCAAACTCTCCAGCACTTAAAGCTTTAAATGATTTCTCGCATATCCCTCTAGGTGATGTTTAAAACTTAGACGGCCGTCAGTAATAACTTCAAGACACATTCTCGTACTTAGAGAATGGTTGAGAAACAATTTCACGCCTAATGCTTCAGATTTATGAAAAGTTGAAATTTTTTAGGCGTTTTTCCAACAACCACTACGGCAATGGTATCAGCAAATCCTACAGTCGACAGATAGTCTCTGGTTTTTAACATGAACACCTGTCGTGTAGACTTAAGTTTATGGGATGCCCGTACATCCATGGGTGCAAGGATACGCCTTGCCATCGCTCTCCGTCAATCCTCTGATACCAATTCGGAACTGTGTTTGAGGCACAAGTTCCACCCTTGGTATGAGTCGAGGCTGACCTAAAACCTCTTACTGTTCTTAGGGTCACAGCACCCAGTACTTATTGCAACTCAACGTTGGGTCAAACCAAGAGGAAGACCCTTCCCGCGAGTTGGGTTTAAACCACAGCCACCATGACGCTCCCACAAGGGGGCCTACCTCAACAAGTCAGGCCCAGACCGAAATCCGGGGGGCTCCTGACTCCCATGGTACCGTGATTTAAGTCCTGGTAGGGACTACCGGTGGTCTTGCCGCCAACAAGACCTATGACCGGCAACTTGTAACTGGTCAAATCGTAGCAACCTTCAGAGGCGTCATATGAAGATGTTTACGATAAGACCAGTAATATGTTCTGCTACCGTTTTTTATTAGGCAACGTCATTGATGGGTGAAGCCTTGATAATTGGGCGGGGGCACATCCCACAGTCGACACTTTGCATGGAATCCGTAGGCGCAGAATTTCATCATAGATAATGTTCCATAATAGGGGGCCAAAAACTATGTCTTTGAAGCCTTAACTTCAGAATCAGGAGGACTCTATTTGAGAAATAGTTAGTTAGTTGATTAGTCCGTTTCCAATTTGTCAAGCAGGTTTATGATGTCGCACTATTTCTTGGTGCTTACCATCGAGTGCCTGCTCTGTTTATCGTCTCGAGCTCAAGTTGTTGCTGCGTTATATACGTCCACTATTGATAGTGACTTACAAAAACAGTATTAGCTTACGAATGGTTTAAGGATGCACAAGATGCAAAGATTCTAGTAGTTTGCTGCGATTACAGCCATTCAACGTTAAATCTCCGTTGCTGTAGCATTAAAGACATCCGTAAACATATCTTAGTGGTAATTAAGTAGTCGTTTGCACTATTTTATCGAACCGGGGGGCTCCGCAGACGTGGTGTATTCCAGGTTCCCTTTGAACCTCTAAAGATGTCTTCATTTCCACTTTTCTACGTCGTACTGAGAATAATGCGAGCTGATTGGTAGCATTGTCTATTCTTCTACAGCAGTCTAGAGCCTCCGCTAGCTGTTCGACTGTACGTACTCTGTTCAAGATCCGAGCATCGTCAAAAGTAAGTCCATACTTATCTGAGAGTTTTGGTTCCTTCGCGATATTTTGCTTCTTTCGTGAGTGAGCAGTCAACCCCATGCACAGCCACCACCTGAATACGTAAAATAAGATTGAAGGATTTGTAGCCACAGTTACAGCACTAGACATCGCTAGGTTGACATTTGTAAGAAATATATATCAGATGATTATCCTGGCCGTCTTAAATGATGACTCCTCTCCATATCACCTTCTAGGTAACTAAAATCGTATTGGTTAGGGTTCACAGACCAATTTATTTTTTTTTCGGGTTATAAAGCTCCGTATATATGGCAAACAGTACTGCGATATTAACTAGAATGATTATCTACTGTATAGCTGATGCGTTTCCTCCAGTTCACTTTTCTCTTAGAGTTCGCGAAGGGCTCTTGCATTAGGCCTCATCTTGTTTCGATATCCGTCAAATTATGGATTTCGTCATGGTGGAACCCAGCATATAACATGCCTCCTCTGTTGGCTTGTGACAAAATTGCCATTAATCTTCTAAGCCTAAGCATAAAACTTCCGCCATACTGGACAGCAATTCGACCTTTAACGGGTTTGCTACGCTGTCTAATTCAAAGAATTGTATCTCTGTGTCCTCATATTGAAATTGTTTTTGCGGGCGGCTGTAGAACGGGAACGTCAGCGAATGTTCAGCTCATCAAATTCCAATTTTAATAGCATTACTAAATAGAACGACCACAACAGAGTGGGATTCAATGTTTCCAAAACACAATGTTGTCTGCTGTCTTTAAATACCCAGTCATTATCCACGAATGGCACTTACATCGTTGAAACCGAAAAACTTTTCATTATCTGTATGTTTGTCAATCACAACTGACGTTGGAATGACCAAATATTTGATGTCGCCAAAAATACTGCGAAATGTCTGGGTCTCCTCAAGCGATGAAAGAAATATTTCAGCCCCTCTGATCTGGCCTAAATCTATAAGTAAAGCGTTCATCCGCTCAAAATTGGAATGGGATTCAAAATCGTGCCATAACACAATATTACACAGTCAGTTGATGCCTTTGAACATCGGCGTAATGTCTCGTGCCTCACCTTGTTCTATTGCTATTTTCGCGACCAGTGCTCCATCGAAATTGCCAGTAGCATTTCCTCTCCGTCTCTTCAAACCTTCAACCGTAACACCCGTCACGCCATGAATATCGTGATGCTTTCCTAAGCCGTACAACTCGCTTATGGACTGCCCTACCGAGCTCTTTATTTCCGTGTCATTATAATCTTCAAACATTTAACACCAACGTGCATTGGTGTCTCCCTTTATTTCCTCCCTAACTTTCCTTCGTCTGCACTGTGTGCAAACTTTTTAAGGATACGCAATCCCTTAACGTGCGACAATTCTACAAAAAAAAAAAAAAGATTCGTGTAGTTAGTGCAATACTTGTTGGGTGTTGTGATGTACAGAATATTCTTAGCTGCAAAAAGATGGTAAGCTATATCAATGTTGGCTGTTAGGAATGCTTGAACCATCAGAATAATGTATCTAGCGTTTTGAGGTGGTGTTATGCAGGTTGCAGATCTCACAACATTGCTGTGAAACATTGTGGTCTTTCTCAAAATCACCTTAACGCTATATTTGGGACACTCTCGTTAAATCTCGCTGGGGTTTGTTATCAGATGTTTGTTTAGATGTCCCCAACATAATTTTACTCTAACGAGAAGGCCTCATACAAAAAGGTACCAGTACTGCTAACGGTATAGCCTTTACCATAGTAAATGTCATCGCTTTTCATACCTCTTTTTCCCGGACTATTCCATCGCACCGCTTGGTACCATCCAAGTGGGAAGTTGCTTTCCCACTTACGAGTACTTCAAACATCTAGGAGTAGAATCCTAACTTGTCTTAACAAAACAAAAATGCTCAAGCCACCAATTTGAGAAAACTGTTTCTTTATTCCGATGATCGCATCTCGACATGAATTAGAAAATCCGATTCCATGTGACTTCCAGATACTTAAAATATTTTATTCTGATTGCTTCTTAGAATGCGCTGCACAGTTTCCAAGTTTACTACGAACAGATACAGACAAAGGAATTTCCTTATTTTATCATATGCATAGTATCGCCGCATCGGCAACACGGCTATTTCTGTAGAAATTTAAAGTACTCCACCTCAATGGCCTTAATGTCTATTGACAACCGACAACCGACAACCGACAACCACCACATGAATACATTGAAGGCCAGCGCGAATTTTGTTTATTCCGTTGTTGCCCTTGCTGTTATTGTTGCTGTTGTTATTGTTGCCGGTAAGCGAAAGTGAAAACACAACTAACTCGACCACTTAGTCACAAAACAACAAATAATTGCTCTTCAGCAGGGTGGTAGTACTCAGTAATGTAAGGCAGCGTTAAAATAGCATTGGCATCACACTAGTTACTAATTCCACCACCCCCTGTGGGGATATTGGTTGATGGTAAATTATTTAAACAACAAGTTGCGGCATAGACCTATTAGTGTAGATAGATACTACAGGCCATCTGTGACCCCGGCAAGTTTTTTGTTTATCTATTCACTTTTGATGGCCCTCGCCACGATTTATCGTCACCAGCAACTGGTGCGACACAATGTTTTTTTTTTTAGCTCTTCGGTTTTTGTTTACCAAATGGATTACAAGCGCATTAGGGGTGAGGTGGAGCCCACCATAGCTGGTTTTAACCAGTCCTTAGGCAGCCCAACAAGTCCTGTCCTTGACAATGTGTAAAGTATTTCCTCAGCACAAATCGTGTGCAGAAGGACAATTAAATCGAATGGATTCAGGGCCTTACTGTTGGATGGGGTTGTAGTTTTTTTTTTTTTTTTTCTGTTTCTGGTTAAATAGTGGTCGGTAGAATGACTTAATGTATTTTACAACATCGACATTGCACAGTGATGGGCACGTCATGCAAAATGCAAATGAATATCCCATCCCCTCCTATCGTCTTCATCGTCGTCGTCATCGTCGTCGCCGTCGCCGTCGCCGTCGCCGTCGAGGTTCCAGTCCTCATCATCTTCATCGTCGGTCGTCACAGTCGATGTCTTCTATAAAAAGAGTTTTACTCAGTCGGAATCCATAATTGGATTTAGGTGCACTGCACTTAGGTGTACCTGCAGCTAGGTACTCGTATACCAAGGTAAATTCCTACTCCAATATCCAGCCCTGACAGAGACTCATTCCCCAGTCGCTGTCGTTGGTGATGGTTGACGTTGCAATGTGATACAAGGATTGAGGATGATGGACGCATTACAGGGAAATTGTGATTTCAATGTGTGGGAGTAGATATGTTTACACGTTCCCTTATATTTGCTGGAAAATAAATTTAAAGGAGCTAAAGTGAGTGAGTGTCAACAATTTAAAGGATTATGGTTAGATGTCAAAGCATGGCCGGTCTATGGGGTGGTCTGTGGTGCATCTAAATTTGATTAAGTTCGGGCCATGGATTTGAAGATTTAAATAGATAGAAAGGGATTACTTGGCGAACCATTCAAGCGAAGTGGTTTTACGAAGTGAATTTTCATTTTAATAGATGTTTTTTTTTTATGGTTTTTTTGCGGCTTAAGTAGATAAAAGAGTGTTGAAATGAATCAATTCGATTGGAGATGGAGAAAGGGATGACCTCTACTGTCTACTTGTCAAACTATCACAGCCTTCATTTCCATCTGAGACGTTGGATCCATATACGTCTGACTAGACCAATGTTGAAGTGGTTGGATTTAATCCTCCATTTCCTATCGATACAACCGTGACTGAAAATCACACACAGTGTTTTTGTCTCGAAAAGGCCCAGTACTCCTTCATCTGCTTTCTTCAAGAGTCGAACCTTTGGGCCATAGACCAGGACCGGGATACTGAGGGTCTTGTTAAAAAAATCATTATATTAGGCAGTCTGTCTCCGCCAGTAGATTGGATATTGCTACCTTAATTTCATTTTTGTCAGCGAACGGGAATCTCTGCCATCTTTGTCCAGGGTGAATGATTCATTTACAGTCTGCAGAAATCTTCTTTTCATATTCTCAGCAAGCGCTCCGACTCTACTAATAGTTGTCCATGTTCAACTTTGCCGACTTCCATTCTAGTTTTGTAGTCCTGGCATGTTCTATAAAACTTCGGAATGTTATTCTTTCAGTAACATCTCTCCTTAAAGTGGGCAGCTTTCGGTGCTCTTTCTTTTTTTTTCCAGGAAGCCCGTGCTCTTCCCTTCTTCTCAGCTTGTCGGGCCGACGAGCAGTTCTCGCTTTCCGATGTCGGGTAGTTTTATATACTCCTTGTTTGACTGGAGGTACTTGTCTACATTCATTGTCAAACCAGAGGTTTACTTACGATTGAAGCTTTTCACCATCGAACTTTGGCGATTTTATTATACTTGTCTCCATTGTGCTTGTTAGCACACACCATGTGGATGCGGGTATATGGCGTCGATCGCAATGTGATAAATCTGGTTGACGGTTGATTAATCAGGGGATAACCAAGTCCCTTCATGAATAATCAGATGTAAGAAGTGGTTGCGCTCAGTTACAAATTTTAAAAACTTGAATCCATTGTCGGAAGTGAGGGTATACGGTCTGGGTTTTTCGATGACCTGTTCAAGGATGAATCCCTTACCAAATTTCCTTGCCCACTTGGAAAAGTTTAATCTAAGATCATGTTCATGTCACGGACATCATCATAATATAACCCCATTATGCATGACACCAAATGGAGATTAGAACTTTGTGTAGCCCATGGTTAATTTCTAGGTACCTTGTGTTCTTGACCTTGCAAGGTGGAAAACTTTTATAATGGAACCACGGAAGTCTCAAAGTTTCAATACATAGACAGTTAAAATCTGTGCAGAATCTTGAGATTTATCGCTAAGCCTGCTAGAATATCATTGCAGTATCAAGGGTATGTCCATTAGTAGTCTTTTTCACATCAATGCGTCTTCGGAAAATGCAACTTCTTTCAGCTTGATTACCGGCTTTTATTACTGGAGCTGCAAATGATAATTTGTAATATATTCGGCCCGTCGGCATCGTCGATTGTGATAATCTGTCAGTAAATACCATCCTTTTACGGCTGCAAGTAAGCATACAAACTAACTCTGACAACCACCTTTATAACAAGCTTGGATCTACAATAACCTGAACACCGCAACAACAGACGAGGTGTTAGATACAATTTGGTCGTACCTAACGATTATTTGATCAATGGTATAGGGAATCATATAGCTAGCCTTAATCAAGGCACTGCATTTTTGTTTCTGTGTTGTCCTTTTCTCAACTCATTTTGTTGTTTGGTACTCACAGGCGACAATATGCATTTTGACGACAAACATAAGTACGAGTATCTAGATGTTAGCTTGGAAAGTTAACTTCTTTGGAGTTAAAAAATACCAAGGCGAGTTTTTATTTAGTAAGATATGGGCCTGCCTTCAAAAAGTATCCACATCGGCTCAGCTCTTTTCGGCTCCTACAAAACCCTAGGCTAGATACGCTGATGTATGCCTCTCTAAGATCGCTCTTACTGGATTTGGTAGTATATTTCACGATGTGAACGGGTTTCTCACAAATACAACTGTAGGTAGTAGGATCAATCATGCTGTAAACAAGTATGATAGGTGTGTTTCAACATCCCTAAAAAGATAGCAACATTCCTGGTATGACTGCTATTGGGTCACTACTTCCACTTAATGTAAAAGCGACTACGATAGAGGATACTCTGATTACCTATTATATTTCTAATAGCCCTATTATTCTAGATTCTATGTGGGTCTCAACCAACCAAACTCTCTATCTACCCCGGTGCTTTAGAAAGTGCCTTTGATTTTCTTTCCCTTCGATGAAGAACATATTCTTAGGTGTAGCCACGAATAACTTATCTCTCGGAGCATCAAAGGATATTTTCATCCGCATTGTTTCTGTCCCGTAAAGCAAAACAAGTCACAGAATCACTTTCGACGGTTTTGGTTGCCTCCTAAGTATCCAAATTGCTGTCCACACTCTAAAGAGCTGCCATTAGCGATGAATGATTCGTTGTTGAATGTGCTTATTACGGCTGCTTTTAGAGTTTAATCTGAGTCTTAAATGGGTGAACTGTTGGGCTACTTCGACGTTAAAGCCTCTGATGGTGATAAATGTCCCTCTGGATTGCTACTTTCAAAATTGTAAAATTGATGTTAAGAGGCAGATGCCTCTGTGGTTGGCCTAATTTGTAAGGCCTAGGATTCCACAGATCGGGCGTGCTTTCATCCGGTCGGACGAGTTGCCATTGCTGTTAAAAGCTCAGTGAATCCTGCTGATTTTTTGTTTTAATCGAAACTGTTGAATATTGTCATCTATATTGAGTGGAACACTCTGTTTAACAGCTGAAGTTAGAGCGCTTTTTCAAAATTTAGGCTATTTTCACTCAAAGACTTTAAGTCTTTGATACGAGTATGTTCTGTATACATTTATATATAACTTCTAAGTTCCTCCCTAAATTTCCTTTGCCCGCGCTGTGTACGAACATTTTAAGGATACAAAAACCCCTTGAGTGCACGCTGATTAAAAAAAAATTACCATTCATGCAGCCCCGTCGGATATCCTTGACCACACACTTCTCGTACTATATTAATCTTGTGGAGAAACCGGTGGGCTTCCTTTCATGTTTGCTCGTAGAGCATGTGATCGCTGGCATTCGCTTTTAAATCAAAAGTTTGGTTGTCTGAGATAATCATATCCGTACATCTTGTATAACAGACTGAAGATTCGGTTCGATGTTTGGAGCTCGGAACCTTCGTACTTACAAAATAGTGGATGGTGTCTTGTGTTGGTTTTAATAAGCTCTATTCCATTGGAAGTCAGATGATCGCCAGATCGGCATATACCTTTGATGTCAGGACTGCGTGCTAGCAATGGTGATATTTTATAATGAAAAAAATCGCCTAAAACCAACATAACGTCGTATATAGGGCATTGTTTGCATGTCTTGTCAAGAAGCCCGTCCTTGATTACACCATCCTTCTGGTCTGTAGAGCCCACGTATACGTATATTAGAGTAAGGTTGTCGAATTTAGCCCTGATGCTATTTGTTATTAAATATTCGCTCACGTGGGTTACTGAAGTCTGCCTCTGCAAACAAATCCGCATTTACTACATCTATTCCCTGTCGAAATCACAGAAGTAGATGCCACATTCTTTCATTGTTCCACCGGGCTATTCGACTACACTACGACCCTCTTAGTACCAAATGAGTATAATCTGTTTATTGGTCTAATATTCCGCATGCGGATTCGAAATTGTTGTGATTCCAAGGCCCACCAGCAGTTGAATCTGGACTGCTCTTTGTTCGTATGGAGGTTATTTGTCTTTGGCATGGGGTCCTTTGTTCTGCCTTGGCCGCGACACCCGATTTCTTAGTTTATGTATGGACATCTCAATGGTTTTTGCTGCTTTCAAACGGTAATAAACTGCAATGTGATTTAACACTGTGACTACTCACAGCAATGCACTTTGGCACCCTTGGAAGTAAAATTTAACAAAGCTCGGACTTATGTTTTATCCCTCGCACAATTTCTAACCACTCAGGGTATAAGCCAACCACTTGATCGTGAACATGAGAACATATTGCTGGTTCAATTCAGGTCTTGAACAATCAGAGACTGTCAATCACCCTTTACTGGGAACTTGTCATGAAGATTTGAGCCCACTGTGTGCCATAACACATGCGATTCGAATGCAGTAATAAGCGTCCTGATGGTAAATTTGAAATACTGCCCAACCCAACCACAGCCACCATGGCAGTTCTAAAAAGTGACTCTAACAAATCAGCCTGGAACTCAAGTTCCAAGGGATCCTAATTCCCATAATGCAAGAAAATAGCCTCTGGTCAGGTTACCAGGAGGACTCCCATACGTCTCCAGACTGTCCATTAAGAGCCTTTACAGGAGGTAGCCTATGTAACTGAGCGGGGACACTACAGATGGACAGAAGAAACTAGCACCCTGTGTATTACTTATACCAACTGAAGATTAAAATAGTTCAGTTGGTGTTTCGTTAAGTTAATAACCTGCACAAGGGATATTTGACTGGGCACACGGGGAATTCTTAAAACTTCTACACTCTTGCAGTGTATGGGAGAAATTTAAAGTTACTGTTAGTAAGTAGTCTACTTGAATAAGCTGTTTACTTTTATCATGGGTTCTACGCAAAACTAAAAAATTGGTGATCTACCTAAATTACAAATTTCTGGCTTTTATGGGATTAACGTAAATAGCAGCATTGAATACTGATCAAGAATAGTTCCAGTATTCTGTACGGTTAGGATCTTTTCAGAATACCAAATGCGTGAGCTTTAGTGGCCTAAAATCACCAAAAGTCTTAATTCCCAGTAGGATGTTTAGAATACGACTTACATTCAAGAGTTTGTTGCGTCGTGAACCATTATCCTATTTTCTTTTTTTCGCAGGCCTCCGCTTGAATGCAAATACAGTGTTTACACCCCGTGTTGTTTAGATATTTATAACTGCCTGGCTTCCTAACTGAAAGTGTCAGAGAGAAGTTAGCACACTTAAAGGTAACTTTTATCAGTGTGGTAGAAAAGGCCGCAGGAATCATCGGAATCGAAAGATCTAGTAGCCTCTGTACCAGCGCCTAAATCAGCGGGGGCTGCTTTAGTATATTGGTTGTGGTCTCCTCCGCGGCCGAGGAGACCACCGGTGGACTGCCAGTTTTGCAATTACTGCATAAAGTCATTGGGGTCACTGTTATACTGTTTACGAATCTAGCATGTAGTTATGGAAGTCTCTGCGACTCTCTCAGTTCAACGTTTCGTCTTTATACTTGTCAGGACCGTAGAATTTTAACTCTTATGCTTCTCTGCCGCAATGAAGCAACCATCCTCTCATCTGTTATTCTCTAATTTGGGAAAATAACATTCATCAAATAACAAGACTTAATAGCTATGCAAATTCTGTTCCCATTAACTATTGCTGACAGCATTTATCGGTCTTAAGTGTGTAGCAAAAGGCTTTAGACAGAGTTCGTTGCAATTAAATGAACGACTTAATGACAGAAAATACTATAACGTCTAAATAAAATAACCAAAACCTTTCTCGTTGATAGACCGATACCATTTTCTTTGTTTCCTAAATAACCAACTAGGAGAATGGGTTTTGTAAGTATCAAGTGCTAGAGGCTTCGACAGTTTAAGGCAGACGTATTTTTTTGAAGAAGCTTGTGTTTCAACTTCACAGCCAATTATTGTTTCATCCCGGAAAATATCCCCATATCCATTGCCTCAGTATTTAACTCATTTTTGAGATTGGTTGATTTACCCTTTCTGTGTTTGGGTTTCTTTTGTGAGACAAATCAAAATGCCGCGAAAAGGTCCGTTTTGTTCATTTACCAGTTCTCTGGATGAATGGAGTTGTCATTCAAGGTAATTATTTTTTCGAGTGCTTTAAAAGCTTTCCCTGAAAAATATCGTCGTTAAATCGATCAGATTTAAATAATTTGGAAAAAAATTGGTTTCAATTACTTCCATCCACCCAACACCGAACTTTTCGTCATTCGAAAATGATGTTTCTGCTCAAAAGTGACAGCAGCCATTAAAAGTCTTGCAAAACATCTTTTATCAGTGTTGCCTGAGTCTGAGTACCACTTGTCATTATTTTTTTTTTTTTTTTTAAGAAAATGATTCGAAACGACAGTTCCTGAGATGTATTGCCGTTGTGTGGGTTAAGCAAATAGGGCTGAGTATAATGAACTTCCTACCCTACTTGACGTTATTTTTTCTCTTCCTCCCTTATTTGGTCGTCATGTTGTCATCATTGCATATATTTATATTTCCAGTTATGTTTTTCTTTTTTTCTATATTGATTTTTAGGATCCATTTCGTCGGGCTGCGAGTATTTTGTTTTTGCCCATTAAAGGGATTTGTTTTGTGAATCAGTGATTTGGAAAGTATCAACATTTGGATACCCCACTTAGAGCTACTAATTCAGCTGTTTGTCGTAAACACTTTGAAGGATTGAGTACTGGACTGATGGACGCTTTAAATCATCCTAAGTGCTATTTTTGAAAGAATGAAGTACAAAATATTCTTGACAAGTCCTTGAAGTACAACTTGAAATGAGCTGTAAATGGAATTCTTAAAAGAAAATTTGTAGAATTGTGGATACTTTGTAGTCTAAATTTCTTGACTGTTCTATAGGTCAACTAGGTTTGGACCACATTGGCAGTTGGACCGCGAGTTTTTTGATGGCCTTGCATTTAAGTGATCCAATTTGTTTTCCTTCGGCTTCCATTGCTTTCAGAGATGAAACCACCTTCTAACATTGTCCTCTATTACCCTTAGTCAATTATTAAGAATTATCTAAAGCGGCGGTATTGCTTCTGATGGCAAATTCACCATCAAATAGAAAGTATTCGTTTCAGATTCGACTTCTAGCTCTTCTGGAATCAAGGAATTCTCATTGTCACTTCGAAATTTGGTTAGAACCGCCAGTTTTCGTGGGCTAAGAATTAATCCTTGCTCTGCGTAGGTTCATGTCATTAAATATAGTCCAGCCTGGAAGAGAACAATGTCCAGATCTCTCGAACTACTCTGATTACAAACGGTCTCATCGTGATTTCAGCATTCACGTGCATACTGAGCTATTCACTACTATATATAAGTACATTATCCAAGGCTCCAGCTGTAGAAACCCGAAACTAGAGAGTATTTCGGATTCGTTGCCGCTTCCATTCAAAGAATTGTATTCCGAGCAGCCAACACGTCTGAGGAAAACCAGCTGAGCTCATTTTGTAAATAACCCAACATCATTCCCAGAAGTTGATAGTTACACCTTGGAGTTGTGTTTAACTTCTTACCCCGATGATTAACTCTGTGTACGCCTATCGCACTATTGTATTATTTCAACTGACATTTTCTATCAGCACGGGAAAGATTCCTAGAACATCCGTGTATCAATATGAGAAGGCCAATGCGAGCCGAATAAATATTTCTTTTAGGAACACACACTGGTCGTTATGTTTTCTCGATAATACGAGTAACTGTTGATATGGTTACAAAAATTATGCTCTTTGAAATTGAATCCGTACCACTTTAACAGGTTAAGAGCAGTTAAAGGTTAAAGAACAGTTCTTTCCGTCTTTCAATACCAGCTTGATAGAAAAGACCTGAAAAAGTTCAAATAAAATCCTAATACGGTCAAAGATTGTGGTAAAGTTTATAACAGTGTCACCAAGGTGATTAATATTTTTGTCGTTCATCATAAACAAAAGGAATTTTGCGTCTTCCTGCGACCCAACAATGACATTCCAGCTTTGAGCTCTTTAGGCAAGATCAATCTGTTTGTTGTGTACATCACAGCCATCTCAATCCTTCCAGATTGTGCCATGCTTTCACTCGCAACTGAAGGCTTTGAATTTTTTGCAATGAAACCAATCTACATAATTTCGAAATCGTGTAGAACCAAGAGTACTTAAAGGCCTCAATATACATACATAAATCCGCTTGCATAGGGTGTGATGAATCTCTTCTTCAATGGATTAGAAATTACCTTTCGGAACGTGCAAATCAAGTTGTCTTGGACGGTTTCAAGTCTGGTATCCACAAAATAAATTCTGGTGTGCCCTAGGGTTCCGTTCTGTCTCCAATACTCTTTTTAATTTTCTTTAACGCTCTCTTGTCTACGTCTCTAATCCTATATATTTCTCACTGCTTCTCAAATTCGTTCCGGGACTCCAGTCTCTGCTCCTCGGCCGCATAACAATAACAGAAGGTTATGTTAAGCTTACTAAATCTCGATATAAAATAAATAGCATAAATAGTTGTGGTATTACCAAAGAAGTAAAATTGAATGCTTTCAAAATACAGTGCTATCTACTGTCATTATCCATGAATGGTACTTCCATCGTCAAAACTGAAAGACTTTACGTTCTCGGTATATATGACTACTTTGCTCTGTCTAATCGCCAGAATATAAAAGCCACTTATTCGCTTTAAATTAGAATACAGTGCCGAAATCTGGCCAGGTGCTCCTAAAACATCTCTACACTTGCTAGATTATAACTCATAGGTGATGCCAATATTGCCCAGTCAATTGCCACTTTTCAACACCTACATAATGTCTCTTGCATTACCTTGTTCTGTTTCTAAGCCACCAATGGAATTGCGAGTGGCAGTCCTCCCCTTCATGCTTTCAACTGTGACTCTCTTTTGAAATGACCTGCCAAATTTTGTACTTAATAGTCATTATAGCCCTCAACACTAACCAACGTCGTTTTAAGATCTCTCTGGCTTCCGTCTGAGCTCTTACCAGATCACGATGTTTCTCTATTGTTGTCCATAAACTTTGTGTTTTATGTCAGGCGAACTGTCTCTCATAAAGTCCTATGGACCACCATGAAATTTGACAATATTACTATCTCGGATGTATGTATGGATCTCATTCGATCGGCAGTTGTTACAGTTTTTCGTGTCACTTTTGCCTTTATATTATGAAACAAGCTACCTCTTCTTCTTCCGAAATTTATTAAGAAACGTGTTAAAATACTTTTTCACCTCACTGAAGCCTCAAGATGTATATTCCGGATAGTCTTCTCCGATGTAGTTGCACATCAGTGTTACGATTTTTTTTCGTTTAGTGGCCTTTTGCTTAAAGGAGCGGAATGACTAATAACACTATAAAATAGAATATTTATTAATGAAAGTTTCACTAGTTTCACTAGAGCGTTGTTTGTAAAAGCAAAAAAAAATATTAAAACTGAAAGAAATTATAAATATTTATGGTATCAGCAAAGCTAATGTACTCTTACTAAGTGAAGAGACTGCAATGTGTTGTGGTTAAGGCACAGTCTTCCGGCTTCCTTAAAGTTTCGTGCGGCGTTCCACAAAGATCAATACTTGGACCTATTTTGTTTTCAATGTACATCAACGATTTGTCTCTTATTTCTCGACGTTCCCTGATGTCCGATTGTCTTTGAGTGGTCCTGTTGGTATTTTACAAGTTGAATGATGTCTTGCTGTGGACACAACGTAAACCCCACAAAATCTAAAGTCCTAGCCATAAATAGGAAAGCACTAGACTTCGCACACTTGCCACCGATCACACTTGGTCAAGAAATCGTCCCATATGTCAGAACTGCTAAAAACCTTGGACTTATCTTTAATGAAGCCCTTACCTGGAATGACCATATTAATGGTGTTATCGGAAAGGTTTGCATGTTTGCATGATATAATACAGACACATCAACCTGAGTACCTATATTATACACAGATTATATTTTCCGCGTTCGCGAAAAACTTTCGCGTTGATTCCAACAACATACTCATGCCTAACCTCGGAATGCCAATTCTTTGTTCATGCTGTCCGCCTGTGGAACTCCTTACCTACTGAAGTGAGAGGAGTTGGAAACACGAACAACTTTAAGTCTATAATTTTAAGGCAATTAGCCAATTTGTATATGTAATTAGGAACCCTTTATCTTTTAAGTTCTGCAATTTTTTCATAACGTTCCACCTAGCTATTTAAAATTTGTTAACCTAATTTTAAGGCTTTCACTAATTTATAAGATTCATCTTAATGTGAACAGCGATTTAAGTATAAATATCAGAACTCACAAATTTTACTGATAAAAGTAAGCTACAAGATTGCTAATTTGGAAGTGCTCAAAGACATTTAATAAATAAATAAATAAATAATAAATTATAAAAAAAAAAGATAAAAGCTTCTGTCTTTTATGCAGTAATTCTTCCTTGCCAACTATAAACAACACAATTTACTTTTTACTTTCTTCAGTTGGTAACACTAATGATTCCTTTTTTAATGTTCATCAGAATATACGTAGTTTGCGACAAAATTTTGACTTGATGGCTTGTAATCTGGAAGCTCTTGCATTCTTAACAGATCTCATTTTTGTTACGGAGATTTAGATATATGATTGCTAAAGATATGATTATTCTGTTGCGGGTTATAATTTTTATCGATACCCAAACAAAAATTATCCTACAGGCGGAGTTGGAGTTTTTGTGCGTTGCTTATTTCAATTTTACATTATTTCATAACAGTTTTCAAGTTACATTTCATTTCATTAAATTTTCTTGCAAAGTATACTATGTTAGATGGAGTGAAAAGTAATCTCCTTGGGAATGAAAAAAAATTTTTTTTAAGTGTTTTTTTTTTATTTTATTCAATATAGTCCCCTTTTAGTTTGATACACTTATTCCAGCGATTTTTCAACTTCTTGATCCCGTCCGAAAAGTAATTTTCCGGAAGGTCTGCAAAATATTCCTCCGTGGCGTCGATAATTTCCTCGCGTGAGCGGATTTTTTTATTGATGAGCCATCTTTTGAGGTTTGGGAAGAGGTAATAGTCCGAGGTATCCAAATCCAGTTACCAATCGATGCCAAAAGTCCGCCCGATTCCGCATCAGCAAGTCCAAACACTCTTTCGAAGTGCTCTCGCCTTCGTGTTTTTGGTCAAGAGTGAGCATGCGCGGCACCCAGCGGCAGGATAACTTTTTCGTATGCAGAATCTTGCCCAAAATATGGCGTGTGCGCGTGGTATCTGCTAGCTGGCGCACCTTCACTTTCCGGTCAGCCAACACCATTTCATGTACTTTTTTGACATTGTCCTCTGTAACCGCATCGGAGGGCTTGCCGCTGCGGACTCGAACGGTAGTGGAGTTGCGGCCACCACGAAACTCTCAAAACCAATATTTGACGGTGTAATCTGACGGAGCATTAGCCCCATAATATTTATCCAACTTTTCTTTTGTTTCCTGCGCCGTTTTGCTGCTCAAAAAATAATGTTTTATGAGAGAACGAAAATCGTTTTTGTCCATACTCAACCTGATGCCAAACACGTCAACAACAATCAGCTGTCAAAACAAAACTAAAGACAGTATCGCACTGAAATTTGGCGTGTCTGGCTAAGTATGAACGGACTTCAAGGCACCATAACCTTTTTTGTACTAGCAGCGCATTCTGGCGGTCACGGATGTCACTCTTCACTCCATCTAGTACAAAGAAATACTGAGTTTTATTTGTATTTGCAGATTGCACACCTATGATATTAATTTATTTCTGGAAGAATTTTCTAGCCGTAAGAATAATGAGAAGGTGATATAAACACCGATATCTTAGGGTCGTCATCGACATCTGACTCTTATTTAGCAATTACAGCGGAACAGTATCGCACTCCTCCTTTAAAAATATGTCAACTTAGCCTAGTTCAGGTACATGCCTTGATCATGCCTTTGGAAGGTTTTCAAAAGCCATTTTAAATTAAACATCGCTAATCACTGCATGACTGGGATATTGTTCAAAAACATAATAAATAAAAATCGTCCTAAAATCCATTTAACAAAATGTAAGATTGGACCAATGTCTTCTCAGAGGAAAATGTTAATATGTATACTCGTAGCATTTGAAATGTTTCTAGAAATTTTAAAAGATTATATAAGTAGACCTTGGATAACTAGATCCTTAGATAACTAAAATCCAATTGAAAAATAAACTAGGGAGAAAATGTTGTAACCATCTGCTCAACGCCAGTTCGAGAAATAAAAAAATATGTATGCATTTGAATAAAGAAATAAAGTGAATCGAGACAATTACTTTCACGTTCAAATACAAGGCGCTATAAGTAACCCTAAAAAGGAGTAGAAAGTCATAAATAACATCATGAATTGAAATATCTCCAACATCCCATTTTCTATTTCGCTTAATCACGAAGGTAATGATATTGATGACCCATTGTCATCCTCCAGCGTTTGTGATAATTTTTGTATTGAGTGCCAAAGGTCTGCTTTGGTTGAGTGTCTGCCTTCCAGGAACAGTTTCTTTTTTGAAGTAATAACAGATCAGGAACTCCAATTCATGTGGAAATGATGGCATTTCGAACATTACCCTAAAAAAGTTTGCTCTCAATGTTACCGACATTTTAGCTTATACTCGTATATTAAATCTTAGCATTAAAACTGAAGCATTCATATCCACGCTCAAATATGCCATGATAAAAAAGATAAAAATGATAAAAATAATTACAGGCTATTCTCCCTATTGTTTTCATTTTCAAAAGTTTTTGAAAACTCCATTAAAAATAGAATGCTGAAATACCTTAATAAAATTAAATTTGTTACTTCGCAGCAATTCGGTTTCAAGAAGGGGTTATCTACTGAAGATGCCTTTTTAATATCATTTTCTTACATTAACAAAAGCTTAGATGGAAAGGAAGTCTAGAAAGCTAGTCTTTTCGTTGATATTACTAAAGCTTTCGAAATGATAGATCCAGTAATTCTTTTAAATAAATTCCGCTGTGCAGGCTTTCGCGGTTGCTTTGCTTCATAGCTCAACGATAGGACGCAAACAGTTAAAATTGAACAATGCCATAGTTACATGATAATCATAAACTTAGAAGTACTTGGTCCCACACTATTTCTTGTATATATATTTGTCCAATCGTTTCAAGGGAAAATCACAGATTTTGTTCTACTAGTTCAATGGTTCCCAACCCAAGGGTCGCGACCCAAAATTGGGTCGCCAGGCCATTTTCAATGGGTCGCGAACACAAATTGACATTGACACTTTGATTTGAAGTTGGAAAAAAATCTGGAAACGTGAAAGAAAATTTTAATAATGTAATTTAACCAGCCGCCTATTATTCGACTTGTTATTTCAGGTACAATGTTGAAATGAAAATATTATGAAGATTATTTGAAATTCGATTTCATATTTTTGATCTCAAATGGCACCGAAAAACCTCAATGTGTTCTTTGTAGTGTAGCTCTTAGTGCGGAATCCATGGAACTAAAGCGCCATCTGGAAACTAAGCATCCAGAACATATTGATAAGGACTTAGCCTTCTTCCAACGTCATCAAGCTTCTGTTCGGAAACAGAGGTTGGATAGCGGAGGAAGTTTTCAGTGACAAAATTCTGCAGTAGTTCAAGCTTCATATGAAGTTTCATTGGAAATAGCCAAAAACAAGAAACCGCAAACTGCATTCTTAAATCGGTAAACTTGTTCTTGGTGAACCTTCTGAAAATAAAATGAGCAAATATCGTTATCAAACAACTCAGTATCCAGACGCATTGAGTACATGTCGTTGGACATTAAGACCCAAGTAATTGCTGAAATAAAGGCATCACCATATTTTGCAACACAAATCGACGAATCAACGGACGTGGCCTCCTGTGCTAAGCTGCTAGTTTACGCAAGAAATATAGATGCTGAAAATATTAAAGAAAAGTCTGTGAACCGTTGGAAACTACAACCAAAGGTTCAGATATATGGCCGAAGCTTTGTGGTGTTTGCACTGATGGTACTCCTGCTATGCTTGGCTCAAAATCAGGATTCCAAACGAAAATTAAAGAACTTTCTCCTTAAGCAATTGGGACCCATTGTATGATTCACAGGTATGCACTTGCAACAAAGACTCTGCCGGTTGTTTGGAAGGAAGTCCTTGATGACATTGTACATATTGTTAACTATATTAAACCGAATGCTCTTAACAGTCGTTTGTTTAAAGAACTCTGTGCAGACATGGATGCCGTTTATCAAAATCTGTTATTTTATTCAAATGTGCAGTAGTTATCAAGAGGAAATACCGTTGATCGTTTCTTTGAACTGAAAGAAGAAATTGAAATATTTTTAGATATGCAAAAAAAAAAAAAACAGAGTTTGCAAACAAATTGAAGAATTATGACTGGTGGGTTAAAGTCGCTTATTTGGCAGACATATTTGAAGAACTCGACAAATTAAACCATAAAATGCAAGGACAGGGCACCAGCATCATTCAATTTAGGGAGCAGTTGGAATCTTTTGTTGAAAAACTCACAAACTGGAGTAGGAAGGTAACTGAAAATAATGTAGCAATGTTTCACAAACTCAACACAACATTAGAAACCAGGAAAGGATATTCTAAAGAAAATTTGGAAAGTCTAATTATCAACCACTTGAATCATTTAAAGCAGGAGGTAGTGACTTCCGTGATTTGTGCAATATTCAGCTCATACCAATCCTGTCGCTGTAACCATAAGTATTTCTGACATTCCGCATATCCTTCAAGACGAATTCTTAGAGTTGAAAAATAATTCTTTTGCTAAAGATGATTTTGGAGCAAAGTCATTGACTGAGTTTCTGTGCCGTGTAAGAGAAACTTGCCCTAACTTAGCGAATATGGCCTTAAAATTATTAATACCATTCGTTTCAACATACCTTTGTGAAACTGGGTTTTCTACTCTTGTAAACATTAAAACCAAATCTAGGAATAAGCTAGATGTAAAGAACGACATGAGGCTGGCCCTGACAAAAACACTCCCAAGAATTACTGAACTGGTATTGAAATCTCCACATCAAGTTTCTCACTAGGAAACTCATAAAAAAATTAGTTATTAATTAATTAATAAAAATCAAATACATTATACATATTGGGTCTACAAGTAAGTTTCCAGCGTTTGTCAGAGATGGCGCCACCAGTGGATCCCGGGCAGAAATGTCAGACCCCATGTGTTTTATTTGTAGGTTTTGTATCTGTCAACAACTTTGCAGCGTTATATTTGAGCAGTTCTATCGGTGTCGTACATTTTATCGAGCAAAATCATGGCAAGTTTCCAGCCAAATAAACGTCATTTGCGGGAAGCGCTGCTTTTATTCTTTAATATGAAGAAAAGTGCGGCTGAGGCCTATCGTTTGCTTTCGGAAACTTATGGGGCGGAATGTATTGGTGGTTCAAACGGTTCAAAAGTAGTGATTTTGGAGTTGAAGACAAAGGTCGCCTCGGAAAGCCGAAAAGTTTTGAAGACGAGGAATTGGACGCTTTACTGGATGAGGATCCGTGTCAGATTCAAGAAGAACTTGCTGCATCATTGGGCGTCACGCAACAAGCCGTTTCCTTGCGCCTAAAAGCACTGGGATTCATTCAAAAGGTTGGAAACTGGGTGCCGTACGAATTGAAGCCAAGAGACGTCGAACGGCGATTTTGCATGTCCGAAATGTTACTGCAGCGGTATAAAAATAAATCATTTTTGCATCGTATTGTCACTGGTGATGAGAAATGAATTTATTATGATAATCTTAAACGCAGAAAATCGTATAGAAAGCCCGGCGAGCACGCCCAATCGACGCCGAAACGAAATATTCACGTGAATAAGGTCATGCTCTGCGTATGGTGGGATCAAAAGGGTGTCGTATACTACGAACTGCTTCCGAGTGGTGAAACCATCAAAGGACCATTATATCGAACCCAACTAATTCGTTTGAAGCGGCCATTAAAAGAAAAACGGCCAGAATATGAGACCGGGCATGAGTCCGTCATTTTTCATCACGACAACGCTCGGCTACATGTTGCGGTTTCGGTGAAAAACTATTTGGGAAATAGTGGATGGGAAATTCTGCCTCACCCGCCTTACAGTCCAGACTTGGCACCATCTGACTACCACTTGTTTCGTTCGATGCAGAACGCTCTTACGGGAATACGCTTCAGCTCAGTAGAGGAAATCAAAAAATGGCTCGATACGTTCTTGGGCTCGAAAGACGAGAAATGTTTTTGGTCCGGAATTCATAAATTGCCAGAAAGATGGGGGAAAGTTGTAGCTTCCGATGGACGATTCTTTGAATAAAGCATTGTAACTATGTTTTCATAATAAAACTTCAAATTTTGGAAAAAATCGCTGGAAACTTACTTGTAGGCCCAATATATAAGTAGATATGTATATAAATGTATACAAATATATTATATGTGTAAAATTTTCTCTTTTTAAATAAATAAAATTTACACTTTACTTATAAAAGTTTTTATTGTAATTATTGTTAAAGATTAAAGAAACTAAATCCCTAGCAAATTGTTACAGTACACTTTGTTTCAGAATTGAAATAGTCAAAGAATTCAATATCTGGGTGTTATTGTTGATCAAAATATGAGCTGGCTGCAATATGCTATATACCTTAAGAAAAAACTAAGATTTTACAACCGATGTTTTTATCATTTGGAAAATTTTCTAGATTATAATTGCTTAAAAACTGTCTACTTCACTATTTTTCACTGAAGATCATAATATGGAATTATTGTAGTTTTTTTTGGGGGGGGGATATCCCACCCGACGAAGCTACAGCCACTTATTATATTACAAATGTGCACTGTCAGAAAAATATGTGCTGCAAACCGCACAGCTAAATCTACGTCTTTATTTAAAAGGGAAAAATCCCTCTATACAATTTTAAGGTTTAGAAAGTTTTCCTCTTTTCCGCTCAATACAGAAACTTTTACTCCATTGTTTCCTGCAAACTCTTTAAAAGCTTGCCTGAAAATTTTCGACATTTAAGACATACATCTGTTTATATTTACATTTTTTTAAAAAAATGAAAAGCCTAGCTTCTTGATGACGACCATTAACAAATTGAAATTTTCCATTTCAATATTTGTGTTAATTATTTTATTTCAAATTATTAAATGGTTTTTGATATTAAACATTGTTCACCCCACATAATAATGTAGATAAGAGTTTTTGAAGTGACATTAACACTACTTGAATTTAAATACGAATGTCACTAACTATTCTTAGGTTAAGCACTTTTTTAGATATACATAGTATTAGAAATTTATTTTGTTAATTTAAGAATAATGAAATAAACAAAAAAATAAAACTTGTACAAGGAGTAGTAAAAGTATCATCTTTCGACGAGCTAAACAACGAAAGAGGCACCCGAACTTCTAGAAAAACATAAATCATTGGATACGAATGGAAGATTTTTCAAAGATACTTTTCGGGTAACTAAAGGACAATCCCTAAAATGGGAGATTCGTCTTATTTGAGAGAAAGGCCATACGGTACAAGATGAATATCTTGGGTTTGATCAAAATCAGATGGTATTATGTTGGTGAGTATCCTAGTCAACTGTGACCACTGTCTTATACTTCGCTGACAAATCCAATTCGATGTAGGACAAAAGCACGGAGGAGCATTATATTGTCGAAACCTTAGGAGTGCCTATACGGTAAGATTGCTCTTTTATTACGTACCGACGGAATCCTCGACTGTAGACAAAAAGAACTGCTTCTTTGGGTGTTTGAGACTTATGTAACTACAATATACATATATATGCTAACGGCGGGACCGTAGTTATAATGGAAGATTTCAACACATGACAAGTGTAACCGAACTCGGAGAACGAAATGAAAACGGCAGGCGTTTTATCGATTTCTTCAATGCCAATCGGCTGGGCATAGGAGACTCATTGTTTGGATACCGCACTTACCACAAAATCAACAGGGCCTTGCACGAAAAGCAGTAGGAATCGAATAATGAAAACTGCATTGCACTTATCTGAGAATTTCGATGGAGTGTCCAGAGCAGTCGTGGCGTCGAAACTCCACCACTGTGGTCCGATAGCTGTAACCTACAGGACTCGGGATTCCCGCAGTGCGTCAAGAATTGAGGGAATATATCAGCTTAGCAGCGGAGCAATCAGCAAATTTTAGTACACAACTGTGACCACGGGGGTGGCCGTGGTGTAGTGGTACTACCAATCGCTTCTCACTCGGAGGGTCAAGGTTCAAATCCTAACCAAGACAAAGTTTTCATTTGTGTAATTGGAACTCAGTCAGAAAAATCTGCGTGTGAAGGCATAACACTCACATGTAGATTTGGCTGTTGTAGGGTTTTCAAGCACAAAACAACCGTTAAAATTCACAACCTGAATCATTCCGAGTGAAGAAAAATCTCTCCATCCTATTCGAACTCCCACCCCTGGAGAATCAATATCGAAACCAAACACACCTGAGTTTCAAACCACTACATCACAACAATGCTTTCCTTTCTCCTCCTTCTATCTTTCCGACCGCGCCAAGGCAACAGTAAAAGGGTATAACCCCTTAGGCGCGCGTAAATTATAAAAAAAAAAAAAGAAAAAAAACAACTGGAAGTCCGTGAGAAGTGTTAAGGCAACCAGGGAATAGAGAAACTTCGGTAAAAGGAGAAGAAAACCCCTAGTTTTTCAGGTGTGTATTTCAATCGAGGTTCAAACTGCAGCAGACTCAGTAGTAAAGTGAGAAAAGAATGGAAGTAAAGCGTATTGTAGCAGAATAACGTTTCAGCTTCTAAAGCCAAACTGGCGAGGTATATGAAACCTTCCCGCTGTGGCCAATATATGTCCATTAGTAGGACAAGCAACACCTTAATTTCGAATAAATTGGCTTTTTGGCCTGTGGATATTCCGGCATCGGTCATATAAGCACCTTTCGGAAGATTGTAGGGAATTTGATTAAAAACAACCGCTCTACCGCCTTTAGATTGATTTCTAAAAGGCTATCAACAATGATAACTGGGACTGAAAATTACCCCCTTGCCCAGGAGGGGTAAAATTTGGTCATTTGGGCTACAAATAAAGGAACGTAATATTAGAGAGGATTCGAACGAGTCGTTTCGCCATCGTGATCAGCAATTGGACTAGTATCTATCCACTTTATGGAAGATTGTGCAAGAACATCTTGGTGTACGAGTTTACAAGATCCATCTCCTGCAAAAATTAGAGCTGCATGATCATCCTATGGGGCGTACCTTTAGTATTGTACTCGTATGTAGATGGGCCTAAAACGAGTTTGCTCCTGATCCCCTTCTTTACTACAAAATTTTGTTAAGCGATGACATTCAAGCAACAATCTTGGACTGCGCAACTGGAGACAGTTGGCTAAAGATCAAACTAATTGAAGAGTCTTGTTAGTTGAGGCTCAGGTTCACTCCAAACTGTAGAGCCACCTAAGTAAGTAAGTAGATGAGGCTCACTTTTGGTTGAATGGCTATGTTAACAGGTAAAATTGCCATATTTGGAGTGAAGAACATCCACAATCCATTATTAAGTTTCATCCACAAAAAGCCACTGTTTAGTATGCTTTATGGTAGAATCATTGGTCCACATGTTTTCAAAAATTATGCTGGTCTGAAAAATACAGTGAATGAGGAGCACTATGAATTCACTGATTTTTTCGTTCCCAACTTGAATGGCATTAATGTTAAAGAGCTGTTATTTCAACAAGA
The DNA here is from genome assembly GCA_963966105.1 of Volucella zonaria. Classification (NCBI taxonomy): domain Eukaryota; kingdom Metazoa; phylum Arthropoda; class Insecta; order Diptera; family Syrphidae; genus Volucella; species Volucella zonaria. Next base: position 215,002,408 of record OZ014530.1, read on the forward strand.
TGCCAAGGCAACATGCCTGACAATGGCCGTGCACGATCGTCTGACTTAATTACTGAAATGAATAAAATTTGGAAACTTCCAAGTAAAAAAAAAAATCTTTTGATAATTCCTGTAAATTTTTTTATTTTCTTTAAAACTCTGTTTTTATTAAATTCATTCACAATTACACAAAATAAAAAAAATCATTTGGGTTCCCATTCTTTCCTCAACTTCTTTCGAATGTCCTTCATAAGATTGGTGACAGGTTCATCTGTAATCTTTTTGGACGCTCTTTTCTATTTAGCACTAAAATCTTTTACATCCTTTGCACACTGCTCACTTTTCCTCAATTTAGCTTTGACCAAAGCCCAATACCTTTCAATGGGACGGCACTGTGGAACATTGGGTGGAATCTGGCCAAAATAATTTTGAACCCTCGTATTTATTTATGAAAGGAATCAACCGTTTTTTTTTAGGCACTCGTTAATGTACACTTCTCCATTAATTGTTCCCGTTGTAATAAACGATGAGCTTCTGTGTCCACATTGGCCAATGGCCTACCAAACGAGATATTTTGACCCGAATTTTTCCTTCCCAATCGATGTTGTTGATTGCGGAAGAATCTCAGCTTCAAACGAAATGTAAAACTGCTCGCCTGGAAGAGTAGTATAGTCGGCTTTGACATAAGTTTCGTCATCCAAAACCAAGCACGCTTTCTTGTTGCAGATCAACTCGTATAGCTTTCGGGCTCGTGTTTTTATGTATTTTTATTTTTGCCTTTCAGTAACTTTCAGTAACTTTCAGTAACTTTTGGTATTTTTTGTTTTTTTTTCGTGTTTTTAGACCGTTACGTTTTTTAGATCTTTGTACCATTGTTTGGTTGGTATTACATTTCCGAGCAACATCTCTGGATGACATAGTCCGGTTATTTACGATGGTACCCACTATTTTCCTGTCCAAATTTGTATCATGTGCTCCACTTTTAGCTCCACTTCTCTGTTTTCGCTTAATTGTCAACGTCTCCAAATATCGTTTAATAATGTTTTGCGATGAAATAGTTTGGATGCGAAATATTTTCGAGCCATTTGTCGATGATCTTTTTACGGCGTTCCTCTTGACTCATATTTTATAAATATTTTAAACCGCACCGAACTAAAATCAATAACAAACTGAAACTAGAGAATATACAGGCTAATTTGGGTACAAAATGGGATTGCAATTTTTACGCATTGGAAGTATAGCCCGTATTAAAATTTACAGATTTTATTCGTTTCAGTCCTTAATTCCTTTTGAATATTTTCTGCAGGGATATTCGAAGTCGCTCATCTTTGTCGATATTCTGCTACCACCTTGATCAAAAATTTATTCAGAAAATTAAAAATACAAGTTTATTCAGCTAAACATATGTTGTTCCCTTCAAAGCAATCCCCAACGACTGTAACAGACTTATGCCAGCGCTTGATGCAATCCTCGAAATATTTTTTGTATTCGGTTTTCGGTGTATCCATCAGTGCTTCGTGCGATTTTTCCATTACTTCCTCTCGGCTGCTGAAATGCGTTCCCCGCAGTGGTTTTTTAACTCGATTGAACAGAAAGGAGTCACAGGGAGCCAAATCAGGTGAATTCGGTGGCTGTTTGATGGTATTTGTTGCATTTTTCGTCAAAAAATTACAAATAATGATGGTACTGTGCGACGGTGCGTTATCATAGTGCAAAATCCAGGAGTTTTCTGCCCACAATTCTGATCTCTTTCGGCGAATTGCTTCACGCAAACGTCTCATAACGTCCAAATATGAGTCATACTCTTTGTTTACTGTCTGGCCTTCTGGCAAAAATTCATGATGCACTACACCGTTGTAATCCATGAAAACCGTGAGCATTGCCTTGTTTTTTTGACTGAAAACGAAGTGATTTTGTTGGTCTCGGCTCATTTGGTGAAGGTCATTCACTTGCCTGATGTCTGGATTGCGTGTCGTACTCATAAACCCACGTCTCGTCTCCAGTAATGATCCTTTTGATGAATGTGGGATCGGATTCAGCCTCGCAAATCATCTTTTATGCGACGTCAACACGGTCTCTTTTTTGCATGAAATTGAAAACCCAAAACATTAATCAAAGTGTCTTGGACGAATCCATGGACAATGTTCAAGTCCTCCGCTATCTCTCTGATGGTTAATTTGCGGTTACTGACCAACATTTCTTTTACTTCATCAATGTTGTCGTCGGTTTTCGATGTCGATGGTCTGCCACTGCGTTCATCATCTTCGATTGACTCACGACCACTTTTGAACCGCTCGCGCTCGTGCCACTGGTAAACGACCGTTTTCTTTAGAGAATCGCTGCCGAAACACTTTTCCAACATATCCAACGTTCGCGAAGCATTAAATTCGTTTTTTACGCAAAATTTAATACAAGTTCGTTGATGCAAATTTAAATCCATTTCTAAAATTGTAAAAAATCGCCAACACACACAGAGATAGATGTACTCTTGGCTACGTAACATTTGCAAATGTCAAGCTATGACGCTAAGATTTAGAGAGAATGTCAGCAACAGATTTACCAGCCTAACAAAGAAAAAGGAACTCAAATCGGAACAATGAGAGCGCCACACAGTGGTTTTGATCAAGGTGGTATTTCAGATATTTCCAGCCTCAGCTGATAGAAAAAGTGGTCGTAAACTGTGATCTTCATTCGAGCCAGCCGAGATTTTTTTGTGTTTTAAAATACTTTATTTGAAAGACCTGTACCTCAAAGTAACAGCGTTCCTCCAGTTACAGTTCTTCCAGTAACAGCGACACTGAACTTGATGTGACATCACTAGAATTCAAAGGCTGCATTCAGTATGTTGGTAACATTTAGTAAGCAGCGCATACAATATTGAGATCAAGTTGCAACTGGAGAAGTTGGCTGGAGAATCCGGAAAACAAACGCCAACGTCACCGAAAAGTGCACACCTGTAACTACATCTCAAACGAACACCTCCTTATGGGAATAGGCTAGGAGCATCTATCACATCTTTATACGGTAGAAGAAGCGTCAATGGTTCATCACACCTTAAGGAGCAGGGTCAATGCCATTGCTTTCTACGCCATGCAGTAGATTTTGTTTGCAAAAGATAGGGGCACAGAATAGTTGAACACACATCGAGGACACTTGCTATCTCATCGCAAGTAGAGCTGAATAGAATAGTGTACATATGAAGGATCATACCCCATGGGCGTGGAATACGCATATATCAGACTAATGAGTGCAAGTTATATTTTAAAAAACCGGTGGTCGGAGAATACGACTTACGTGTATGATAGTATGCTCAACTTAATTATCACTTCCAAAACGTAATGATTACGGATGAATTTGCTGAGTAGCTTGAACATACGGATGCAGAACATGAAGCTATATTAATTTAGAACTGCAAACGTTCTATTTCCTATTGTGGCATTCACAGATGGTCAGCTTCATATGAAAACAATCTCAGATTCTGTAATTTCAGTGTCTTTTTTTGCCTCAGCATGTGGTATTTTTTTTTGGAAAATGCTGTAGAGATAGAAAGAAAGATATTTGGGCTCAGTGGTTATTTCGCTCCAGAACACCATTAGCATTCGTGAAGTCTTATAGCAAGAAATGTTGAGGATTGCTTACTGAGTGTGGATTAGAAACAACACCCAACCAAGCACACCAACCCGGCTATACATTTTCCTAGTTTTAATTCAATTTAACTTTCTTAATTACCAGAAGACCCTAGACCCAATTGTATAGAATCAACCGTCCTAGGATTTTTCTTTCTGTTTTTAGTTCTTTTAATTTCGAAAACTTTTAATCGTGAAAAAAAAATGAACGTACTTACGAAATAGTTACACAATTCGCTTGAATTATTCGCAGCCATTTCCAAACTTAACTTACGAAAGGTGAACCACGATAAAAGTATTGTTATCCCCCGGATACCAAAGTAAACTTTAACCCAAAAGACAATGAGAAAAAAAATACGAATCTCTCAATTCAATAAATCAACTTGAAAACTTTGCGCATTGAATTATTTGTTTTATTTTGTTTTTTTTGTTTCTAGTACTGAAATCGTGTCTGTAGTTTACCAGAACGTGAGTAAGTACCTACTCGTATCTGTACGAAAGTACGGCAGCATACTCATAAATAAGATGTGAAAATCCATCGTCTTCACCCCGTTAAACCTCAACGAAAATATTGACTTTTGAAAAGTCGCCCGAAGGCGTCCTTAACCAGATACAAAGCGGACAAACATCGAATGGTTCCAACTTTTGAATTTAAATTTAAATTTGCATTTGTCGTCCTTGTGGTGGTGCTATTGGCATTTGTGTTTGTTTGTTTGCATGTACTCTAAAATGTCAAGCTCAGCATTATGCTGAGCACGTTATCCCAAATGAGTAAACCTTCCAGATTTTCCAACATGGAACGATTTTCAAGTAAAGCACAGATCCGTTGAAGATGTGGTACGAATTCGCATGGTGGAGACTGTTAATTTAATCCAATACAAGGTCAATCCAATGTCTGAAAAAAATTGTTTATAAGTGATTGACCTTTCACATGGACGCTGAGGAGTAGGTCCTTGGACAGATTTAATAAGTTTTTATTGGAGCATTAATCATTGTGTTATTGTACGAAAAGAAGACCGTTAAAATGATTACTTTTGGTATGATTCTGAATGTGATTTCTGAGCATGTTATGGATGTTCCTTTTTGCAAATGAATAGTGAAGCGTAGCTCAGAGATAATGATAATCTAAGTATCTAGATTCCAAAAATAGTCTTGTCCACAAAAGATGTCGTTGTTTGCCAAAATCGGAGAAATTATGGAACATATGAGTACTCTTCAGGGATACTCGTACTTGGCTTTTTTAAGGTCAAGGTTTTAGTTACGTCCAATTGCAGTAATTTTACGGCAGGCCCGAGGGACCGTATACCGTACGATTCCTTTTGGTATGTGTGTATGTTAAAGTACACAGAGCCATTATTTAGCTGGAAAATTAAACTGAAGCACATTGATGTTAGGAAAGCGCTATTGTCTGGGGCTTAGGAATTTCGCTGTTGACCTATAATTTTCCAGGTATTTTTACGGTTGGACAAGGATAGATAATATGTCCTTGCCATTTCAATTTAATATGTTTATTTTCTCGTTATCTTTTTCTGAAATTTATATCTCCATCTGGCATTCTTGGTGCTTTCTGAGGAGTCTAGGATTACAAATGTTCGGCAAAATAGGATCGGCTTTCGTTAGATTTTACCATTTTACCATACACATGGAGGATAGAGCTGACCTATACATAGATGAAAGTATTTTCGTAGAAGTTAAAAGAACCAAAAATACGTTTTGACCTTTACTATTGAAGAACTGTGCCCACGACATTTTTCTTGTTTTTTTTTTGTTATGTTCTACGAGTATTTATTCAAGAACCGATTGTACTAATACCCAAAACATCAGCGCTGGGTACGTGCAGCCGCGAGTGTAGGACGGATACTCACAGAGTATAGGGCACCCCTGTGTCTTCATCGCTGTCACAGCCAGAGCCGCGTGATGTTGTTTCACTTACGTCTAACACACTTAGGTGTGTGCAGAATACTGGCTTCCCTACTGAAGTGCAGCTGGTTTTCTAACGACGTCGGGAAGCATTCATCTTGCCATCCGGCAGCCTCCAAATTGACTACATCTATATTTATGCCCCATACAAAACTCAACTGTGCATGGAAACCATAACGGATGACGCAGGCAGTGCTATTGGTAACACAGGTTCGAGTCCTGAGAAACTATCCTCCGAGTCTTATCTAGCATTGGCTCCTGTGAACCCATTGTAACTTCAGACCCAAACACGATTCAGTGAATTGACTTCATTCAGAGAAGCTTTACATTCTCGATCTAATCTGGAAGCAACAACGATTTCGCTATAAACGCCGATACTTCTTCCACTCTTTAGATTCCTGACAATATATTACCGTTCATTTCCATTAGAATATCTCAGACAGATTTTTCTAATGTTATCTAATGTGTTCTAAAAAAAACACCAGGGTCGAATCTTAAATCGGCTTTGGAGTCATTCGTGAAGACCGGACTATATTCCTTCCCTGACTCAAATTATAGCCGAAACGAAGTCGAGTTCTGGTGTCAATGCAGTATGTCCATAAGACTAGAGTTAAAGGACAGTTGTCGTGCATAAGACTCGATAGATTCTTGAAGGTTACGACATACATCTTTAGTCCGAAGAAGTTTGTTATCCGCAATGACACCCAAATATAAAGCTTGATTGGAGGAATGCATGGTGATGCCTTTAAGCACTAGATGAGTCAGACCAGTCTGCTTCCTTCTTCTCATAAGGCAGAGAACCTCAGTTTTTAGAGAATTGACTGAGAGTTCATTTCTCGTACCTGTGGTTTGGAGCAGATAGGCTGTACCTATGATCCAACAGATAGTCTGGCTACAACATCTGTAGACCCCTGACCATAGAGGTCAGAATTATTGAGAGCTTTAGGCAGTAGGTCGATCAAAATGCACCGTAGCAGTGGTGCCGCCTTGCGGGCAACCCTTGCTTACCGCAGTCTTTACATATTGATCGCATTTAGCATCCGATATTAGGGTCCTATTAGTCAGCATTGCTTTTATTCACTAGTGACTCGTCTATGCCGTGTTTGGCCGAGTTACATATTCCATCAAAAGTTGTGCTGTCGAAAGCAACCTATATGCCGACGAAAAAGACCAACATGTACTCTTTCAATTCTGCCCATTAGACACTCTCGCGGGATTTTTCGCGTTGGTAGCCATAGGATGCATTTTCAAAGCAGTTTTGAGCATATGGAGCCCGAGAAATCTCTCATGCTTTTGAAGCTACTCTCACAGTTCGTCAGGGTGTTGGTATGTATCCCAGTGCCGAGCTAACAATGGAGATTCTCTTCAGAGCTACTATCAGCTGATCTATACCTTTTTGTAACACAACTGGGGTTATGTCATCGGTGGCAAGCGACTTGAAGCCATCAAGCAACAGCTCATCCGTCACCACAACCGATGGGATATACCAGTGTTGTGCTATTCAGCCCACTTGCAGTTTTGTTAATAGGAACTGACTGTGAGTTGGCTCTGAATAAGTTACCTGGGAAAGGAGACCCAAGCATGTGACAGATAATCTCTGCTTTTGACTGAGTGTAAATGCCATCAGATTTTCTGAGTAATTCGTGCCTAGTTTAGTTTCAGAATCTGACGGATCCACGACCAGTCCATGGCATATTTCCTTTGACGATATGAAAAAAAAGATCTTGCTACATCTGAACAAATGCTCTCAAATTATCAGGAAATTTCGAGTTAGCGAAGTAGATATGTGAGCAAGAACAAAAGAGAAGGACTCCAAAGAGTCCGCAAGGTACAAATCACCAGAACTCGACAGCATAGCAGAGATTTAACAAGCTCCGGATTAATTGAGTCGCTGGCTAATAAATATTTAAAAAAGGATTACTCATACTAGGTAATATACCGTCTGCGTGGAGACAGTTAAAGTCGTCTTCATTCTGAAAGCCAGGATTTGCTCTCAGACTGATCCAAAAGACCTGCGCCAATCTGTCTAGAGTTGTTCTTTCCAAAGAATTATTTAATTACTAGGCTAATAGACGACTTAATTTATGCAAGTTAAAAATATTGTATTACCTGATTCGATGTAGTTTCTAGAGAGTTGCATACAGAAAAAGTGTTATTTGCATTATATCTGTTGACATGTTACAGGCCGGATTCATCCTGGGTCCCAACCAATATGAGTACATTCATTCGATCAAAAAAAAAAGTCAATAGTGAAAGATACGCGTAAGAATATCTTAAAACCCTCTGGAGATAAGACCTTGACCTGCAAATGGGGGGTTCGTCGTGGTATAATAGACTTACTTACATGGGTGGCGCTAGCGGTCGGGGTGGACCTGTTATTTGCCAGCTGCTACCAATTTCGCACGCTAAGTTGGTTGGATCGATATCTCTTTGTAGGCGCCACCTAAGGTAGGGTCTTCTTTCGCTGTATTTCGATTGTATTGATGGATTCAAAGACTATCTGAGCTGGAGTACTGGTGTCCATCGGGATTGCATTTCCAAGCCATATTACCCGGTGAATTGTGACTTTTTAAGCTAAGTCCGTATAGCTGTGCAGGTGGGGTTGACCTGTTGTTTGCCAGCTGCTACCAATTTCGCACGCTAAGTTGGTTGGATCGCTATCTCTTTGTAGGCGCCACCTAAGGTAGTCTTCTTTCGCTGTATTTCGATTGTATTGATGGATTCAAAAACTATCTGAGCTAGAGTACTGGTGTAAATCGGGATTGCATTTTCAGGCCACATTTACTCTTTAAACTAAGTCTGTATATCTGTGCAGGTTAAATTTATTCTTCCATTACTGTGCAGACCGAGACGTATGTCATTCGGAGCACTTTTCTCTCGACTTCATCCCTTAGGCCCATAGAGAAGGTCTGACACGACAGTTTGGTTGTCCGAGAGGAGTTACTCTTCGTATGATTTAATTATACACAAACAAGGGAGCCTTGGTAGGCAAAGCTTTGAGAACCCAGAAGTTAAACCTGTCTGTTGTACTGTTTTATTCGAGTCGTCGCTGTTGTGGTATGCAAATTTGCTTTGTTTCCCGCCAGACCCGTCTTCGGTGCTTCTGCTTTTATACTTACAAGTGCATCAAAACTAGGTTGCAGTATTCTGCCGATGTCTTTGTCATCCGAATAGGCAAGTAGTTGTATAGACTTTTGGAAGATTGTGCTACTTGTACTGAATCTCAAGCTTTGCACAATATTCTCAAGTGCAAGCGATTTCTTGCATGACATTGGATGGCGTTGTATAAAGGCTTTTTTTGGACAACAAAACACTTAGTAAGATCATTGCCGAAACTCACGGAGTGGGATTGCATGCTTGCTACGTTGGCATTTCGATTCGAAGAGAAGTAAATGAGATGTTCTCCTTTACTAGGAGTGTGTCAAAATCGCCTGGAATGATTTTAACCCCATGATTAGGACGTTGACCATATGTCTAGTTGAGGGGCCTATAAAAACAAGCCTTTAGGCCGTCGTCTTCCCGTGCCATTGGGGCGTGTGCATAAATTAGAATTAAGTTGGTGAATTTAGCTTTGTTAAGGGTTGTCACATAGCGCTCTATCATATGCCTGTATCTTAAGACTTATTGGCTAAGTCTGCGTCTAATCTCGGTAGCAATCACCATAGTACATGTCGAAGTTTTTCATTCGTCTTACAGTTTCATCCCATCGCTCTTCTTGGATGGCCTTACAACAGTCAAAGATCTCTGCGAGTTGTTCAGCTGCGATTGATCTGTTCGGATACTTAATATTCCACTTACAATGTCGAAGATTGTCTGAGTTTTTTTAGTCTTTAACAGTGATATCATTCACATCCGAGGCTTTCGGTTGTTTTGTAATCATATATATTTTTTTACACTGGCGGGGAGGTAACCCGAAGATAATCCCCACCCTAGAGTGCCAGGCCCATATATGAAATCCTTTGAATATAAAACACTGAATATACTGCTGTTAGTAGCCCCGTACAAGATTATAAGCGCTGGCGTCGATCCATGTTGGGTTCTGCCGGCATCATATCTACGATGGAAAATCTGAAATCGGGTCCTGAAGCTCCTTTCAGACTTGGGCCTAGAATATGTCAAAGAACCCTTGAAACAGGATGAACAGGCCAAGATGCTGGATGCAGGCAATACAATTTGTTGATTGGACGACCTTAAGTCAAACTTGCTTTGGTAATTTCAGCGTACATAATTAAAGGCTTACAAATGAACACTCCAATACTGATATTATGCCTAACTCAATTGTTATCCGCTTAGCCTTTGTCCAAGACCCCAAGCTCAATGCTCATGAATGTAAGTTATTGTACCTTCATTTTTAACAAAACGGCGGCAGGCGTCAGTGAAAAAAAGTCCTAATGAGTAGAATTATGCAATGGTTTTGCCAGCGTGACACTTCTCTTGCTAAGACTATATTACTACCCTGCGAAGCGATGTTACCTGCATTGCAAGTTTGTCAACCCTGCTCCTTCATTGATTTCGTCAAATGGAATCCTTGAAGACGTCTAGCTAAGCCGATATATGCATTGGTTACTTGTATAAACATCTTTAGGATATTTCAGCTTCAATTAGTGATGATGAATGATCCACATGGAATTGGCCCATTGTCTTGTTGCTTTACAATATAGTCTACCTGCATTGTCGTCTCCTTTCTGGGAACGGGCACCTTCACTCCACGACTGAATCTATGTCTTAGAAGTACCTCGCAGCTGCCTCTTTCTTCTTTCTCATCGTAATGGTTTCCTGGTTGATAAATTTTGGGTTCATTTATCAAATTCAAGTGATATTATTGCCAAAATAGTGTTTTGCGGCAACACTGAGAACATCTTAGGGCACTCTATCACTCATTTAAATGTACTACCAGAAGTAGAAGAGGAATGAGAAGCCCGCGACCTGCAATACCTTTCAGTATGTCGCAAACATTACTCGAACCACTTAAATAAATACCAAACGGTCCTTTAAACAGTTTGTTGAAAAAAAAAAAAACAAAAAACAAGTAACCCCAAAAGTTTATTTGGAATTTTTCATATCTCGAGGACTATTGTCACACCAACCATTTGATTCCATTAGTCTTGCATTTGTTCACCCTCCTGCTCTAGGAATTTCCTCAGCAAATCGATTTCTCAAAATCGTCCTAAGATTTAGTTCAAATATTATACGCTGGCATTAATCTTTCAAGAAAAATGTTCAACCGTTCCCTTTCACATATTTCATTTCACAAACTTGTCAAAAAAGAGAATTTTTCAACAAAAAATCCATTTTCATCTCCGACGAAGTATGCCAACTGGGTCTGTCCTAAAATTTCCTCCCCAGAACAGTACCATAAGTTTGTAGTTGTACATCGACCGCTCATCAGTGTCAGAATTTATTCGATCCACTTAACCCTTCCAGAGGAAAGGAGACTATCCGAGGCAGGACGCAACACCAAGTTCCAGTTCTTGTACACAGAAACTTGTGTAGTCTTGTACAATAATTCATCACCCAGGATTGACACATTCCGATCAAATGGAAGATAAACACACACGACCAATATTCCTCTCCAATGGTCTGGTCAGATGAAAAAGTGGTTACAACAACAACGAAGGAGAAAATCACTATTGGCAATGGAAGTTCCATAGAATCTGAGGGTCTAGGAACGAGGTGGGTACAAGTACCGGCGCTGGTATTCATAACCTCGTACACAGAGGTACTTGAAAGTTATATTAATGTTCAGTCCAGTACGAGTATATAGTATGTAAGTATCTGTATCTTATCTAGTGGAACCACTTTTTCTGTTCAAGTATTTGCCAAGTGAGGCGAAGTTTTCTCCGGATAGTGCATCTAGTGACAGCACCGGACAAAGGTTTTTGGGTTGTTTTTTAAATTTTTTTTTGTTGTTGAAATGTCATCCATCGGGTTGATGGCTTTCATTTCGGCTCGTTTTAGCTTGGAGCACTCACTTCGTTCGCTTGACTGGGCCTGATGAATGCGAACTTCATGTCTGTGTCGCACTTTTTTTCTTTTCTATTATCATTGTCGTTTTAGTCGTCGTTTGGCGTTGTGTTCTATGTTGACGTTCTCATCGTTGTGGTCGTCGTCGTTGTCTGTCGTGGTCGTTGTCATCATCTTTTGTCATTTGTCATTTGTTGTTGGTCGTTGGTCGGTCGTCGTCTTCATGACAGTGATTCTCATTCTCATTCTCATTCCAATGACTATTTTTGTGATGCGCCAGAGCACAATAACCCTCCGGTCGGCGGATGACAGTAGTTTGGAACAGGGTTGCCGTACCTCCATCTTATTTAAGTCCGGCATAACTTTAAGTCTACCAGTGTCTAATACGAAATAACGAGAAGAATAGAAAAAATAAGGTCGAGGAACTGTATTTGACTTGTTAAATTCAAAAGTTTAAACTCCGTAGCGTTTAACACGCACATACGTATCTGAATATCAAGCAATCAATGTATAAATATGAAGGCACTATTTGGCGGTGTCCTTGAAAAAAATAAAAACAGCTCTGCCAAAACATTTAGGTGCTCAAGATAGTTAATGAAACATTGTTACATTTCTTCGAGATTCCGTGACACTTTCTTCCTCCTGTCTTTTTTCTTTTAAAGTCGTGACAGGTTTATGATTTTTTGCTATGAGCACATTTGCAATTGATTCTATTCCAGTAGGCTCAATCGTTCAAATAGGGGATTACCTGGATTACATATCTCTGCCAACAGTCTTCCCTAAGACAAAATCTTTTGGGTGTACATATACACTCGTAAATACAAGTAGGTAAAATCCATATCCTGAAAGATTAACTTCGTCATGTCTATACTCCATGGCCTCAGCTCTAAAGTTTGTGGGAGCCATGATTGATGAATTCTTTGCATTCCCTTTGACATATAAATAGTCCCTAGTTTTTATCACAATAGGAATCCTTTCCGCAGTTCTAAGCCTTGTGGGCTCTGAAACTGTTCTGTTAAAAGTGGAAGCATGAAGATCATGAATCTTAAGTTCGTCATTGCCTCATTACGACAATCAGCTTGTTGCATTTCTTTTACTCTAGCCTATCGATGGCGGTCTCGAAGTCATTAGAAAATTAGTTTTCTTAAAGCCGGAATTTTTGTAGCTCTTTTGAACTCAACCTTATTTTGTGGGAATAAGTGAGCTTTACCACAAATTGATATTTCTGCAGCCAAACTAGAATCCTGATTTTGCTCCTAATGCTTATAAGGTCTCAGTCTAGAGCCTTGTGGTACATCAGCAGGGTATCATGACGATCAGCAATATTTTCTGAAGGTAACAGAGGTGGTAGAATTTAGATAAAAGATTAGATTTTTTTTTTAAATCAACGTGAGCTCAAGGGGTTAAAATGTACCTTGGTAGAATAGCTCTTCAAGTTCACTGAAGAGGTGACCAGGCGCTGTGCCTGGTCTCCGCTAGAGCCCGGCTCTTTCAAAGAAAATGAGTAAGAGTTTCTTTCTCATTTACATCTTGCAGCTTTGACAAAATGTTTTATACCTAGCTTGAATGCATGATCCCTTAAGGACTAGTGGTCAGCGGATGTGGATATATTGCAACTCTAGCATTACCAGTTTTTTTTGTTCTGACTTTGTTATTGCAAATTTGTTGGTATATATTGCTCTTAGCTACTCTGAAATGTTGACTGATTTCCGTTAGTGAGTCGCCATCTGCCGTTTCGTTGCCTTCAATGCCACTGTGTCCTGGAACCTAGATGACCGCAATTTATTTTTGAGCGCTTCAAAAGATTATCGATATGTGGGTTTAAAACATTATTTCACCCTTACGGATATTCGCTCTAAGCTGGTCAAGCTGTATAATACCATATATAAACAGGTCGATAATCAGCAGGTAACGGTTATGGCATCAGTTCTGCTACGTAGAAATACGTCTTGGCCGTTTAATTTGGGAATTGGAGAGTCGTATACATCACTTCAGATTTGGCTAGATTGACTCCGAGGCCACAGCCCGTGGCCCAGTTGTAAAAATGGTCGAACTCCCTTTAAATGGGTTGGGTTACCTCAAAAACCAAAATTTTTGATGTTAGGATTGTCACATCATCGCCTTACCCGACCACCTTAAAACCCGTTCTGTCACTAACAATTTTTTTCATGACGATAAGCAATAGCAGAGGAGATATTACCACTCCCTGAGGAGTTCCCCTGTTCATGGTCCTTGTGACCCTGTTTTCGAATGTTGCAATGAATAATTCTAGTTCTTAGCATTGATACAATCAATTGACAAATGGAATCGTCTACACGTAGTTCGGAAAGGGACTCAAAAATAGCCTAGAGTGTGTTATTTGTAGCATACAGCTCGCATTACTTCCTGTAGAGCCTTCTCAGTGAATATACCTTTAAGGTAAACGTATTGAGATTTCGATAGAAGGGATGACTTATTCTGGTTACTCATACTGTCTTGCAAAAAAGTTAAAAATTTTGTACACGTTACGGCTGTTTTTACTACAATCCAAAGAGCGACTCAAAGTATATCAGGCGTATCAGGACAGGCTGCACTTTCCTTAATGCAATCTTTCGCGCAGACTATTTTTCGACACTTGTCTGTGGAAACGCAGTCTAATGCCATGTATTTTGGTCTGAAAATAGGTAGCTAATCTTCCGTATTCTCAAGACCAGTTTTAGCCGGAATAGACTGTTTCCAAAACCAGTAGTATTATACCATACTTCTCATTAGGTTAATATGAGTCTGTTTTCAAATCGAGCAAAGTCTTCTTGTCCAGAACTATGTATATTTTGATGAACAGATAAAAGAGCCGAGGTGTCTGCGTCAGCCAAGATGTGATAAGGGTCTTGGTCTAATCTGATTTCAGTCATATGACTGAATTTGCAAAGTTCTGGTAAAGAGCTAGGCAAGATATTTCACAGAAGCTGAACTTAAGTTAGAACTTCCCACGTCCACAGGGGAAGGAGTTTGTGAAAATCTATTGTAAGTTACTTTCGCATCAGTGTGAGATAGTTCGCTTTGCTAAATTAGGCAACTTATCACTAAGGTTTATCTTTCAGCGGAGATTGAGGAACAATCAATTGGAGAGCGTTGGCATGTTTTGTTCGGCATGTTTTTGGATGTATCTCAAGCTTTCAACAAATTCTGGCACGACGGACTAGTGAACAAACAGAGCAATATTCTACCAATACAATATTCCAAGTTGCTTGGAGCATACTTAACGCCTTGTTTCTTTAGAATAAAACAAGAAGATACGTACAGCGAATTAAGCGGGAGTTCCACAGGGAAGTATCCTGGGTCCAACACTCTACCTTTTGTTCACCAATGTTTTACCTACGCCAAAAAATAGCATAATAGCTACATTCGCTGATGATATAGCGATTCTGGCAGTCGGCAAAACAGCAGAAGACACAGCGAGGCACACCATAAACACGATGAACACCGTAGAATGTTGGACTACAAAATGGCGCATAAAAATAAGCATCGCAACGTCTATGCATGTTGACTTTACAAACAAAAGAATAAGGAAAATTTCGATATTCACCAATAGTATCCAAATTCCTAATGCTAACACGGTCAAATACCTAGGAAACACCTTAGATGCAAAACTTCGTTGGAAAAAACGTCAATAAAAAAACGAGAGGAAATTAACTTAAGCCTGAGCAAAATGGACTGGCTCATGGGATTACGATCAGTCTTATCTACCCACACCAAACTTTTGCTCAACAAACAAGTAATAAAACCAGTATGGATCTATGGCATCAATGAAGGGGGTGTGCTAAGGAAAGTACCATCAAACCCATTCAAAGCATAGCGCCGCATTGTTAATGCACCATGGTACCTCCGTAAAACATACTACCTTCAACGTGATCTAAAGATAGAGACAGTATCTATCGAAATCCAGAGGTATGCAACAGCTCACGCGAAAAGACTGAGACAGCACATAAATGAAGGCGCATCTAAACTCCTAAACCAAAGCGAGCAAGTTAGAAGACTCCAACGTACGAAGCTGCACGAACTGGTAGTGCAATCTTTGATTTTGAGGCCCGGGTTAACCTCGGACAGATTTATTAAGTCTTACGAGTACTGCAAGCATATTCTTAAAACTAACAATTTTACTTAAAACTAAAGGGTGGGATCCGTTAAAGAAAGTTAGGACGTTAGGCATAGGTGGAAATAAGAATGTTCTTGGTTGAGAGAGAAGTGAAGTGAAGATTGAGCCGGAAGGGTGGCACAGACCTTAGATTGCGTGGGTTGGTGTTAAAAGAAATAAGTTGATGTAAAGAAGGACATTAGTCTCTGGTTTTTAACGTAAACCACCTGTCATGTAGACTTATGTTTACCTGGTGACCATACATCCATGGGAGCAAGGATACGCCTTGCCATCGCTCTCCGTCAATCCTTTGATACCAATTCGGAACTGTGTTGGAGGCACAAGTTCCACCCTTGGTATGAGTCGAGGCTGACCTAAAACCTCTTACTGTTATTAGGGTCACAGCACCCAGTACTTATTGCAACTCAACGTTGGGTCAAACCAACAGGAAGACCTTTCCCGCGAGTTGGGTTTAAACCACAGCCACCATGACGCTCCCACAAGGGGGCCTACCTCAACAAGTCAGGCCCAGACCGAAATCCGGGGTGCTCCTGACTCCCATGATACCGTGATTTAAATCCTGGTAGGGACTACCTGTGGTCTTGCCGGCAACAAGACCTATGACCGGCAACTTGTAACTGGTCAAATCGTAGCAACCTTCAGAGGCGTCATGTGAAGATGTTTACGGTAAGACCCGTAATATGCTCTACCCCCGCTTTTTATTAGACAACGTCATTGATGGGCGAAACCTTGATAATTGCACGGAGGACCAGTAAAGAAGGACAATCGATATTACCAATTAAGGTTATGATGAATTAGGAGACGCAGCATTTCGGCGTACAGAGAGGAGTTGTAAATTTAAATGTTTCAGCCAATCAGTGTATGGTGGTAAGTTTTGGCTACGAGTATCACCCAGAGAAGGCCACGTAAAGCAAATCGTCTCCGTTAAACAGCTACTATCCGGAGGATGTGAGTTCTGTAGTTGGGATTTGGTAACATAAAGATTGGAAAACTCTTAGACCAGCGCTTGATGAATCCAAGGGCAGAGTTGGCTATTTTTTAATCATATTATCAACGTGAGAACGGAAATTGAGTTCCTTATCACAGATAACACCTATATCACTCAACTCATTCACTAAGGGAACTGACAGATTAATAATTAGATAGCAACGAGGTGGAGTAGGAGGGCGCTTACGGGTATAAGTTATAGCCTGACACTGATTGACGTTAAGCTCAAGGAAATTCTTCTGACACCAAGTACAAAATCGGTCCAGATCTTCCTGCAGTGGTAGGCTGTCTGAGGAAGGTTTATTGTATTGTATATATCTAAAGATTTTCATATCATCTACGTAAACAGATATGTATGAATTTTTAATGATGCAATCAACATCATTTGTAGTCAGAATAAATAATATGGGACCCAGGTGGGTGCCTTGAGGGACAGCAGAGGAGGATTTAATTGGGTCAGAAGCCATGGACCTAAATAGAACATAGTAATGTCGTTCATTTAAATAGGATTGAACCCATGTTATAATGCATATTTGGAAGACAAGAGCCTTTAATATTAGAAGGATTGTATCATGAGAAATTCTATCAAAGGCTTTGCTGAAATCGATGGCCATCATATCAACTTCGTTTTCAGATTCCAGTGCACATAAAGTGCTTGATACGTATTCCGTCAAGTTGGTGCTTGTAGATCTACCTTTGAGAAATCCGTGCTGATTTTGGGAAACAATAGATTTACAATCGAAAAGAGTCACGTCATAAATAATGCTCTCGAAATTCTTAGATATACAGGACAGCTTTGTAACTGGTCGATAATTGGAAATATCGTCTTTGCGACCTTTTTTACGTAGGCGAATAATAAAAGACCCTTTCCATGTTGAGGAAAATAATGCCTAGGTGATAGAGGGCAGAAAGGGAGCTGTAAGAGGTTGGGCTAGGTGCATTTCACATTTCTTTTAAAAATATATGTAGGGGGACGATTATCAGGTCCAGCAGAATAAGCATCTTTGAGGTTTATTATTTTATATTTAACTTACTCTAAGGTTATAGACATAGATTCCAAAGTTATCTGTGGGCAGCTATTTAAGTGGGAAAAGTAAAAGTGGTCTGGCTCTTGGGAATGGATGGCGAACGCTTGGCAAAAAAAAAAATTACGAAGAGATTTGCAATAATTCGGGGATCGCCTGAGGGCTTATGAAGAAAATTCAGAGATGATGGATAGTTATCCGATTTACTTTTAGTTTTGATGAACTGAAAGAATTGTATGGGGTCGGAGATGAGTGTATGGTAACTCCGGTTTAAATAGCTGTCATAGAGAGTTTGATAAAGTTCAGTGAACCTTATTTGGGCAGACTGGTAGTAGAAGAAATCGGTGTTGAAATGCGATTTTAAGTAAGTACTATATACCAGAGCTTACATATTTCTTTTTTATACCAGGGTGGTGAAGATGAGGGGTTCTTTTTGGATAAAAATGGTACAGGACTGGGAGAGACATTTTAAAATGTAAGATTAGGATTATCGTAGAGAAGTTACAATTATCCATGCTGAGGAGGTTGTTCAGTTTGGCGTAGTTAGCCCTATGAAAATTAAAACTGTAAGAATACTCATAGGAAACGGGATTAAGACCATTGTCATACGTCAACGTAGGAGAAAGAGGAGGGTGGTAACTATCCAACTTAGAGAAAAGATGTCTACTTTCTAAAACGACGCAGTTATCTGTATCAGTGGCGAAGACTAGGCCGAGTTTTCTGGAAATGTTATTGGTGACACCACTTAATTGATACAGACCAGAGTCAGTAAGGCAGTCCATGAGAAGATTTTCTTTATCAGAGGTGGGATTTGTTGGAATGAAGAAGGACTGGTCAGTCTGCTCCCATACAAGCTTATGTACATACACTCTGACTGACTCGAACTGCAACCAACTTCAGACTGCTTTAATTTCCAAACCGTTCACGACAGTGAGCTCAAATTTTGACATGTGATAGATAATTTTATTATTTACAAGCTTTTTAAACGATTTGCGTCTCAGTTGTGTTAAAATTTTTTATCCGCGATGGAATTCAAACGTGATAGTGTGATTGCTTTATATTTGGCTGGAAAACCACAAGTAGCTATCGCTAGAGCCCTCCAGCATCTCAATGTGAATAAATCATTTGTGTCTCGAACCACAGCTCGTTACCGTCATACTGACAGCATTGCAAAACGTCATGGAGGTGGTCATAAAAAAAACAGCAACATCGGCAGAAATGGTTCGGAAAATGAAGGCTCGAATTGAGCGACATCCGCGTCGAAGTGGAAGAAAAATGGCTCGTGAGCTCAACATATCGTTGGAACGGATGCAACACATACTAAAAAATTAGCTTGGGCTCAAGCCATTGAAGGTCTAAAAAGCACACGATCTTACACCGCAACAGAAAAAAGATAGAGTCGAAAGAGCGAAGCGAAGGAGTTGCTACGCTTGCACGAAAGTGGTAAGTTGCCGAATTCGGTTTTTTTCTGATGAGTCGCCATTTGTTATCGAGCAATATGTCAACAAACAAAATGACCGAGTTTACTTGCCAGAGAGGTCCTTCGAAAATACCAAAGTTTGGACCACCTCAAACAAGCACTTCGCCGGGAATGGGCCAAAATACCGCAGAGCCACTTGCGTGCAGCGTGCGATGCTTTCTTCAGCCGTCTCAAGGCCATTATTCCCGCCAAAGGTGAACATATTGAAAACTACTGATATAATTTGAAAACTGATGTATTTTCCAACATTTTTGCTTTGGCCCAATAAAATTTATCAAAAAATAAAAAAATTATAGCATTTTAAAAAGTTGGAGTTCAAGTCATTCACCCTGTAGATTAAAATCACTTAAAAAATAACAACGTCGCTGGGATGCAGCATTAAAAATACAATCGATTGCATCTGCAGCCAGCTGGCAACCTAGAATTGGTTGAAAGGGGCGAATATAGCAGCAACAAATATATGGTATAGGTTGCGCCAGAAAAAAGAAATTCCAGCGCAAACGAATTCGAAGAACGCAGTGAACGCTTTTTTAAAGAGTCTAGACTCGAGACGAGAGTCCGGTCACGGTCTTCGAAGCCTTGCGAAAATAATTCATTATTCTTGGGTGAAATTGGTTTATGTGAGGGCAAAAATGTCGTATAGCATAATCTGCGAATAAAGGTATCTGTATAGCAGAAATCTTAATTCGTAATCCTCTTACGTTTTGAAAATAAAGGGACAGAGCCCAAGTGGTTGACTCCTCTGTGCACAAAATAAAAAGACGGGCAACATATTGAGTTGAGCAACTATATACATAGAACTTGGTCCACAACGGACCAATTTATTATTGGATAGCATTGTATATCTTGCGAATCAATGAAACCTATCGACTTCATAATATGGCTTAAAATCAGTATAGACCCTTTCTCAATCCATTTTTTTCATTTCAGCAGAATTCTATTCATTAGGCTGCCCAAAATTTAATACATAATAGGAGGTCCGAGACTGATATACAAAAACCCATTTTCTTAGCAAATTCGATTCATCAAATTAGTCTCCTTCTAGAGTGATACAATCATTCCAGTGCCGCTCTAATACTACTATGCCTTTTTTACAGATCGATTTATCAAACCCTTCAAAATACGCTGCAGTTTCGACGATCACTTCTTCATTGGAGTCGTATCTATTTCCGGCTTGCGTTTTTTTAAAGTTTTCAAATAAGTAATAGGATCCATGTTACATCCATTGCCGAATACCACATGAAAAAATCCTTCTGAATCATCAGCACGTTATTGTTTTGGATGGTCAGCTGTGAGTATACGCGGTACCCACTTCGAGTAGAGCTTTCGCACAACATGGTTTTGAA
Organism: Volucella zonaria; assembly: GCA_963966105.1. Classification (NCBI taxonomy): domain Eukaryota; kingdom Metazoa; phylum Arthropoda; class Insecta; order Diptera; family Syrphidae; genus Volucella; species Volucella zonaria. The sequence goes on from OZ014530.1 coordinate 215,022,870, forward strand.
AGTCCCAAAAGGTGGGTAACAAAAATTTCAATATCTGGAGGACTAATGGTCGAAATATCATCAAATTTTCTCACTATCGTTGAAAGGTTGATACGAGTACTATAAATATATTATTAGAGTCGCCATCTATGTGTCAATCTCGGGAATTTTCGAACCACCTGTTAATATGTATATTGTTACATATTCGTCTTACCGGCGAGTATTTTTCCGCCGCTGTTAGGCTCTACCTCGTGTTCCACTTACTCGTACATGTATTGTATCTCAAGCCCTGTCTCTTCGTTCTATTAGCTTGACTAAAGATGTTCATATCAGACAATACTTAGAGAAAAGTAAACCTCCGCACTCGAATCAATTCGCCTGCACGAAAGAACGATCTAAGGAAGCCGCCCTATTAAATCTGGTATCACAGATAAAAGGAGCATTCCGACGGAAAGAGATCGCGCTCTGTGCTTTTCTAGATATTTAAGGCACTTCCCTATATAGAATGCGATTTCATCTCAAAGGCCATAGAACTCAGAGGTATTGATCACTATACCCTATGGCCGAAAACCACAGAATTACCAATACCACCGGCGATATATTAATTATTGTTTGGGAAGAGGTGTTCTTTCATTCCTTCTATAGAGACTTGTCATCGCCAACTTACAAGTAGGAAAAATAGGCCACAAGCCTATGCCATCGACTTGGTCATCATCGTGAAAGATAATCAAACATCTAAAAGAATTTGCAATAAAATGCAAAATGTCCCAAAAGTAGTGTATGACGGGTGTGTCGGAGAAAATCACAAAATCAACCCTGCGAAAGCTGGTCTCCTTCAGTCGTAGAAGAAAGCTGAGTCTTGGCGAGATCTTACTGAACGATAGAATTATAGGCATTTGCAATGAAGCTAAATATCAAAGAGTAGTACTAGACAACAAACTAAATTAGAACTTACATACATGTAGATATTTTAACAAAGTTACCAAAGCCTCATGGGCTATTAGATCTACGTTTGATAATACCTGGAGAATATCCCCAAAATTCTTCCATTGGATCTACGCAATGATGGTTAAACGATCATCATATTCTCGTCAGAAATATGGTGGCGTAGGACAATCCAGCCGAAACCCGTGCTGCAACCAGCACAAGTTGCGGTTGTGGTGGACGGAACTTGGGCGTCGCTGGAAAAGCAACCTCCAAGAAAACCGCGAAACGCCAAAGCGAATGAAACCAGCGCATCTATAAGGATCCCACTATCTCTTCCCTAAGGCTTCGAATTGGATAGGTTAGCAATGACAACAGTCTGAACGGCGCTGAGTGCAAGCACTATGTCGATCAACTGTGGGAGCTAGCCAAAGCAGAGAATGTTTGCATTCAAGCAGAGAGCTATGATATAGAGAATGGAACTCTTAGAGTGAAGCGCTCCACACAGCTAACTTTTCAATGGTTAAACAAGTCTGTACTGAAAATCCACCCCTGGAAATTAAAGCCTTCGCGGTTTCCAGACATTTTGAGTTCCAGGGTAACTCAATTAAACGGGTGATGTTCTGATGCGTCTTCATACCCAGAATCCTGAACTCGGCACTGAAGAGCGGATAATCTACTCTCATAGAGAGAAAAAGAATCGGGAAAACAAGAACGGCTCTTCTTTTGGACGGCTTCTAGACAAAGCTTCTGTAGGGTATGTTAAGTCTGGGTATGACCCACGCGCTCATCTGCACCACCACGACCACCCCAGCACTTATGTATTTTGTGTACTCAGATCAACCCTCATCATTCCAAGTCTGCTACTACTTCCCTATATAGGAGGCTTTCCGTGTTGAACACAATACCTCACGTATTATCTATAGAAGAACCACGAGTGTGGAATAAACGCATCTGTGGTTTCGCTTTATGACGAGCGATCGGAAAGACCGAGAACTTGTCTTTATGTGCCGAACTCACTCTCACCATCCAAACTTGTGCAATTTTGCAACCAAGATTTAGTTGCTGCAGACACACTCGTAAGCTAACTCATAAGGCTGCAAGTAATCGACTTGGCGTTATTCAATAGGGATTCTAAGGTGATTAACAGCTGTAAATTACTATTGGATGTCTCCATATCAGAACAAAGGTACATCGAATTCAGAATGGGATGAGAGCTATTGACCTTGTAGAAGAGGAGTAATTCGCAGAAAACCAAATCGACACGGTTTATGGGGGAGCTCGACAAGTATAACATGGCTCCATCTAAGCTCCGGTCAAAACAAAAGCTAGAGGAAGCTGTTTAGAACAGCAATGGTACCCTCGCTAAGTGTTATGAAATGGCATGTCCAGCTAGAAAGCACTCCTGCAGATCGCTCGTTCGTTGGTGGAATGCAGATCTGCAGCGCACTCGTAAAGAAACCAGAAAATTTCTAAACAGGTCGCTGAAGACTAATTTGAGAGAAGATTGGAATCTTTACAAGATCGAAGAAAAAAGAATATAAGAAGCTCATTCGGATTACGAAGTGTGCCTCTTACAAAGATTTTTGCGAAAAGACTGAAACTTAGTCAAGTCTAATTCCTCAAAACAGGATGGGACCACTCAGAAATCTGATATGGTACCTATACTGAGTTGAAAGCAGAGACTCTCCGTCTTATGCTTGAGGCTCATTTGCTACATAGATAACGAAATCGGGACCGACTCACAATCAGCACCTAGTAACGAAGCTGCTAGTGAGCTGAATAACACAACACACCTCAGCTGGAATATGTCATCAGTTGTTGTGACGAATGAGGCCATTAAACATGGTCTTGCTTTCTTTGATGGCTTTAAGTCGCCTGACATCGATGGCATATAGCTCCTTCACTGCTAGCCTGGCACTGGCATACATACTGGAACTCTGGCGAACAGTGAGAGTAGCCTTTATAACGAAAATCGGCAAGAGGGACTACACGCTCGCCAAGAGCTTCAGACCGATAAGTCTGACTTCCTTCTTGTTGGAAAGCATCCAGAGAAAGTTCGAGATCCATGTGCGCAAAACTGCGTTGCGAATGCATGCTCTATCTGCGATGCAACACATCTACCAATGCAGAATTTAGTAGCCAGAATGGAAGGCACGCAAATCTTGACGGCTGGTGGAACTCGGCCAGATAACCTGGTGTAGGCGAATCACTAGTTTGGCCAATACGTGGTTGTACGGTTAAACAGCGGTTGCCCGCAAGGCCACGTTCTACCTGCACTACTATAATTCATGTTGGACGATGCACTGCTCAACGCACTCAATAGTTATAGGACGATATAGCTGTACTGCCTGTTGGATCGTGTCTAGCGAGTGTCTGTTCTGAAGCGCAGGCAGCCCTTGACATGATCAACGATTGGTGCACTAATAAAGGGCTTTCGGTCAGTCCTCTCAAAACTGAGGCTGTTATCTTTACGAGAAGGAACAAGCTATCTGGTCTGACTCATCTAGTGCCAAAAAGCATCACCATCCGATTCTCCAAAGACACTAAGTATTTGGGTGTCATCCTGGATAACAAACATCTATGATACCAGAATTCCTGCTGCCGAAAAAATACGAAATCGACTTACGGCTTACGTTCGCATCTGGCTGCAGATACTCGGCATTGACGTAGTAGGTGGTGGTACTGTAACCACTTTATCACTGAATCTCTTAGTCATCTTCTTCCAAATACTGAAAGATTTTATTAAGAGTGTAATGGACTACTAGTTCTTTGCGTGAGTGCTCTGTTCTGACAAAATGTGAAAGTTGTAACTTTCTCGAAGACTCGCTGACAAAAGTATCTCTGTTGCACCACAGCTACCACTTTTAAAATCCAACATCAAACCTTATAGGTAGTGGTATACAGATGGATCCAAAATGGAAACCGGAGTAGGTGCAGGCCAATGGGAAAAAGTGCCAGCCTCATTCATGCTGAGCTTCAGCCATTAAAAATATGCCAGTACCATTCTCGAAACAGGAATAAAAGCAGCTCCCATCCATATACTCATAGAGAGTCATGCAGCACTGAAAGCATTCGAACTGGTTTCACTCCACGTCTTATGTACCTCTATAGGTACAATAGAAGAGAAAAAATCAAACTCTGGAGCTGGCACTCTTCACAAGGTTATTGGAGGAATTGGAAAGACCTATCCGTTCAATGGCCTAGAGCATTTCTACCGCATCCTGTATTCAGCAATAAATCAAACAATCAAAAAATGGGAGAACAAAGTGTGGCTATACTAAAATAAATCCAATTTCTCTCTTAACTCAAAGAAAAGATGATATCAGAAGACTGGTCAGCTTTCTAAGAGGGCACTGCCAGCTTCGATATCATTTACATAATCTTAGCTTAGTTAGTCATGAGACTGAATGACGCCGTCGAATGGCACACGACGAAACCGCAGAGCACATAGTGTATGAAGGTGTGTCTCTATGTGTCATAAGCAGACATTACAATACTTTCTTAGAGAAATCTTAGTGACTAAAGAACTGCAAAGTTAAAGGTCATCTGGCATCTTAAACTAACTTTGGGGCACAATAGATCTTAAATGTCGCCCTTCAGTCTAGACATGATTTTGGTCTTTTGGTCGTTCCATTGATTAAGCTTCTTTGGCTTTGCCCTATTTTACCTTGCGTTAGCGTCTACTTGATTCTTTGTTGGTTTGTGGTCATAAAGTGATTTTTAAGGGGCTTAGTAACTTTATAGAGGCTAACGATACTTAACATAACGGCTGCTTTCAACCCAGTGATTTTCATTCCACCTTACGAAGGAGTGGTTTTGGGGATAGGAAAGGGTGATCTTATGAGAATGGGTGACAGATCATCAGTGAAAGGCTGAGGTTTTTCGTAAAATTCAAAAGTATGTCGATCTAAAGAACAAGCCCTGAAGGAGCTTCTGTCCCTGTGTTAAACTTTTGATTATTGAATAGGTATAAATTGGAAAGCATACAAATTTTATTAATATATCTCAAGACATTTAGCTTGAGAGAGGTTCACAACTTTCAGAGAAAATCCCGAACAAACAGATAGTACCATCGACGTCAAGTCTTTTCCAATGAACACTGAACTTCGTGAATTCTGGCAACACTGTTTTTACAGGCAGTATAAGTCACACTCTTATTAGTACGTCCCCTTGGGGGATTTAGTTTCTGTTGCTGTTGACTATTAGACTATTTAAATAGTTCTGTGTGTGCTGACCCGATGAGCAAAGCAGAAGTGTAGGTGGTGTTTGTGTGGTATTTGTGTGGTGTGGGTATGGTGCTTTAGGTTCCGTTCTCACCGTTTTCTTTACGATGCAGACGATTAAAATGTCGTGCTGACTTATGGTATGACTTCTTCTTCCACGGACCGAGAGATCACACTCCCACACTCTGTTGTCGAAGAGGGCAAACAATTTTATTATCCGTATGACCACAACCGCACGCTTAACTCTTTCCTACCGAACATAGATACAAAATTGAAGTAGAGGTATCTACAGGTAAGTGCTGGTAGGGGGAACGGATTTTTTGATTCATAAGGCAAATGCACTGTGAGTGTGGCCATGAAAAAAAGGCAGGTGTGCCGTTATTTACAAAAAAAATAAAAATAAAAATAAAAAAATAAACGATACCACGTCCATTCTTTGTTTGCGACCAAAACGTAGAAGTAAAACGACGAAGACTTAGTCATGCTGAGCCACAGCCACGTTATATGTATGAGGTGAGGGCGGAGGTTGTGAAGTCGACTTTAACGTCGAATAAAAAAAATAGCACTCAACGTACAGGTAACCGGTTTTACCAGTATTCTTCGTGATTCAAAGTCGGAGAGGGGCAAAGAAAAATATAAAAGAGATTGCCAGTGGCACTGGAAGTATATGTGTCTTCACAGAGAGACTGACTTTATGGTGTTGCGGTGGAGAGTTTTTGTTCTGTGAATAGTGCCAGGAACTAGGGAAACCCTCTCTCAATGGTGATTAGGTAAAAGTTGACCTTTATTTCCGTATCCGTTGGGAAATACCGTGAAATTTTTGCTTGAACGTCATAAATACAATAATGGAAACTACTCGTAGCAATACTGGTATGCACGCTTGTGAGGTTTCCACTTCTGATGACTTGGTTTTCAGATACATACTCGTACATATAACTAATACTTTTTTTTCTGGTTTCCGTAACTGCGGATGCTAGAGTATTTCAGTGGCAACCTGAATTGATAATAACTTGGGCTACGAAGTACGGAAATTACTTTTAGACGACCGACGTCGATGGTAAAGTACGAATACATCCGGGGAATGGAATTGCAAAATTGGTTGCATCATGACGCTGTCAACAGGAATGCTATATTGTCACTGTTGTCAACTTTTTCACTTTAACGAATACCTACATTGTATCAATATTCGATGTTTTTACTCTGATTTCGAACTAAACAGTTCAAAATCGAATTTTGTTGAATTTTTGTTGAATTTTGAAGGTAACCAAGGTCGGTTTGGAAAAACGGGGAATTTGACACCTTTGTCATCCCCGATATCATCGACCAAATCCAACTTAAACTGCCGTAAATTCCAATATTTACAAAGAACCGCCCCCAACCAACGTTAGATTGACACATAAAATCTAAATGTGAAGGCGCTTAGATGAGACAGATTTTAGCGCTTGAATCAAAAATGTTTATTCGTTAGGAGGATTTCAGCTTTATGTTCTGAAAATGACTTTATGGCTTCCTCAGCTTCCTCAGCGCATCCTGTCTGTTCAATTAAGGGCAACTTTTCGAGCATTTTTGGGTGTATCTCATCAATAACGCAGTTAATGTTGGCTTCAAAGGCCCCAATATTTTACAGTTTATCAGCATAGACCAAATACTTTACAAGGTCTCACATAAAGTAATCAAATGGCACGATCTGGGTGGCCAATTCAAGTTTGCGAGAAAATGTTATCAGTGAATCGATTAGCCAGTAAGCCAATGTTTTTTAGTTTTGTGGCAGTAGCGCAATTAGCGTTCGTAATAACTACTGATGATTGTTTGGTAACATTGATCTCTGACTGTAGTAAGAGTTCTGGCCTCATTTTAGAGAAAATAAGAACCGAAGATGCCACCAGCGCTAAAATCGCAACAAACAGAGCACTTTTGCGGGTGTAATTGAGTCAGATGAGTCTTTCTGAATTGAGTAACAAGTGAGTCTTGTCTTTAAAGAGGAGTTTTCGGTGACTCAAGAGTCCAATACACGAACTCACGCCGCAAGCCATTGGCTTGTTAGTTATTCAGTTAGTTAAATGATTATTTGTTTCATAAAAAATAATTGTTTACAATATAAGTTATTAGTTTAATTGGTTTGGCTTAAGGCCGTCTGCCAGATGGAGAGAAAAGTAATTTTTTAAAGTTAACATACTTTTTAAGAACTATCTTCAAACGCAGTTGCACAGCAAGTCTCAGCCTCGGGCAGGATGCAAATCGTTTCCTCCAAATCAAGCACTTGAACTTGAAAGTATCTGTGACGAAATTCTTGTAAAATAGGACATATAGCGATGAAGCCAAATACGTCTTCTCGTTGTTTGAGGTTGGATGAGGTATATCATTCAGATTGATCAGTTCTCCTCTTAAAGATTAAGTATATATGTATCATCATATCAATTGTGCTACTAGTTAAAAGATACGTTTTCTCCTGCAGATTATGGTTCAGTTACAAATTCATCATACAATTTATGGCCTAATTTGTTCAGTAGGGTGTAAAGTTTTTATTTCGTGGATGTCGATGGCTCATTTGCAAAATACTTAAAGCAAAAGTCATACCGATTTCCTTAGTTTGCCTACTCTTGTACACATTTTCCTCCATACAGTAGCGTGTGAGAAGCACTATTCGCGCTAACTTTTGTAGAAGCACGGCCAGTCTTGAAGATCTCCAATAATAAGGGCGCTAGTCCAGTCTCGAGATGGAGAATATAATTGGATTAGGAATACGGGAATCTGAAAAATCTCTTGGTACAGTAGCAAATGAACTTTTCGACGGCTTCGTAAGAGCGAAAGTCGTATACCTAGGTTGCACATGAGAGAATGGAGGCTGCAATTCCACGGAATACTTTTTGTTTCGCTGTATGAGTTACGCTTTTATTTTCGATGCAACTATTCCGTACTGCACAAATTGTCAGTTTTGCTAGTGTTAATTTCATTTGGGCATGTTAAGGTTTCTTGTAACCAAGACCCCGAGATTCTTACATATACTACATTGATCAAAAAGTTCCCGGAATGTATTCAGAAAATGTCAAATACAAGTTTATTCGTCTACATCGGTATTGTTCCCTTCAGTCATCGCCATCGACTGCAACACACTTATGCCAGCGCTTGATGCAATCCTCGAAACATTTTTTTATATTCGGTTTTCGGCATGTCCATCAGTGCTTCCTGCGATTTTTCCATCACTTCCTCTCGGCTGCTGAAACGCGTTCCCCGTAGTGGTTTTTTAACTCGATTGAGCAGAAAGAAGTCACAGGGAGCCAAATCAGGTGAATTCGGTGGCTGTTTGATGGGATGGCACTGTGCGACGGTGCGTTATCGTGGTGCAAAATCCACGACTTTTCTGCCCACAATTCTGGTCTCTTTCGGGCAATTGCTTCACGCAAACGTCTCATAACGCCCAAATAATACTCGTACTCTTTGTTTACTGTCTGGCCTTCTGGCCTTCTGGCAAAAATTCATGATGCACTACACCGTTGTAATCCATGAAAACCGTGAGCATTGCCTTCTTTTTTGACTGAAAACGACGTGGTTCTTTTGGTCTCGGTTCATTTCGTGAACGCCATTCACTTGCCTGATGTCTGGATTGCATGTCGTACTCATAAATCCACGTCTCGTCTCCAGTAATGATCCTTTTGATGAATGTGGGATCGGATTCAGCCTCGCAAATCATCTCTTTTGCGACGTTAACACGGTCTCTTTTTTGCATGAGACTGAGGTCTTTTGGCACCAACTTTGCTGCTACACGACGGAAACCCAAATCATTAACCAAAATGTCTTGGACGGATCCATTTCTTTTACTTCATCAATGTTTTCGTCGGTTTTCGATGTCGATGGTCTGCCACTGCGTTCATCATCTTCGATTGACTTACGACCACTTTTGAACCGCTCGTGCTACTGGTAAACAACCGTTTTCCTTAGAGAATCGTTGCCGAAACACTTTTCCAACATTTCCAACGTTCGCGTACCATTGAATCCGTTTTTTACGCAAAAATTAATACAAGTTCGTTGCTGCAAATTTAAATCCATTTCTAAAATTGTAAAAAATCGCCAATACACACAGAGATAGATGTCCTCTTGGCTATGTAACTTTTACAAATGTCAAGCTATGATGCTAAGATTTAGAGGGAATGTCAGTTTTACCAACTTAACAAAAAAAAAACAGAACTCAAATCGGAACAACGGGAGCGCCACACGGTGGGTGTGGTGCGATAACTTTTTGAACAAAGTGGTATTCTCGAAAGATTTAAATTTCATCACCTTGAAATTTCCAAGGTTCCCTCCGTGAATTCCTGCCTCATCCTTCTCTAAAAATTATCATTTTCATCAAGTTCACGGGTTCCAAGTTCCGCAGTAGTTTTCGAGCCGGTTAATCATTAATTGCATGGCGTCAGTTGTATCAAGTCAGTCCTGCTTTTACATTCTCTGTTACATCCTACATAAAAGTGTACTTAAGACACATCGTGGTGGTCGCATCCCAGACTTGTGCCACATTAGTTTAATATAAAGTTCTTATCACGTTAATGAACTTCCCCAAAATTCCACATCTTCAGAGCTTATAAAAAAGGGATTCTCGCGCTACAGAGTTGAATGCGAATCTAAAGTTTACGAATAGGTTGTTCAGCTTCCTTTTCTTCCTTTTGTAGATTTCTGCAATATATACTACTGTGAATATGCGGTCTATGGTTGAATAGTTTTGCCTAAGACCGGCTTGGAATTCATGGAAAATTTTGTTCAGTTCAACCCATTGTATAAGTCTGTTAAAAAGTACACCGGAAATAGTTTAGTGGACGTGTTCAGAAACGAGATACCTCTATGGGTATTTGATGGATTATTGTGTTCACCTTTCATGTACGGTGGGAAAATGATCGCACTATGGAAACTACAATATCCGGTACGTCTGCCGTTGGGAATATCCGATTGGATACCTGTGTAAGTGCTGTTAGAAATTCAGGTGTTAGAAATAGAATACCATCGTTTCCGGGGGCTTTATTTTCCTTTGATTTCTCAATCGCTGTTTTCACTTCTGCGACGGTAATTGAAAAGTCTAAAAAGTTTCCCTAGATCATAGGGGCCGCGTACTGGAAAGATGGAGATATTTGCGTAGCATTGAGAATGTTGCGAATCGCTCTATTAACTGTTCTGCTTGCTTGCCAGATGCGATAATATTTCTCTTTCCGTTTATATGCTTAACAGCTTTCCAGAACTCAGTTGTTGACCTGGTTTCATTCAATAGGTCCATACTTTATTGTTCGAATGCTATTTTTTTCTATGCTATAAAACTCTAAATAATCGTAGAAAAGCAAACGACGACTCTCTAGCTTGCATACATTCCTATCGAACCAGTTTTGTCTATTTTTATCCCTGCTTTTTCTCGCTGTCGTTTTTTGCGGGACTGTGTTTCTGAATACTTGCGTAAGGGCTTCAATTGTGGGTAATATACTCATTTTATGCATTTTTAAGAGTTTGGCGTTGGGGTTACTATTATATTGGTCCCGATAACTGTTTTTCCAAATAATGTTTGGGAGAAGACCTATTGTAGTTTAGAAGTTCTTGCTGCGTTCTTTGTGCCGGAGACCGATATCAGAACTTCTAGGGGCATATGGTCAGAAAACCTTTTGCAAGGCTACTCGGAAATCGCTTATATATAAATACTATTCTCCCAAAGCGAAACTGAGCTTGTCTTATCACGTAAGAACTCAAAGGCTCTCCTCCATAGATGCCGTTTACAACTTTGCTGTTCCATTCATCAGCTAGTCCGAGAATTTTGACACCTTTTGCATTACAGCATGCACAGTCTCCAAGTGCAATCTTTTTACAATATGCTTCTACATTCGCCTATCTCAATCAATCAGCTTGCTGTAGATACTATTGACTCCATATTAGATATTGTAGACCCCGGAGATATGGTAATAGTTTTGAGGGATTTCAACTTTCTTCACCTCCAATGGGTACGTTCTGATAACCGAGACATATTTTCTTGCTACATCAGAAAAAGAAATATTTTTTATCAATTGCCTCTCTGACTCCGACTTTTTTCAACTAAGTGGCATTACTAACAATTTAGGCAGCTAACTTGATTTTGTTATCTCGTCCGATGTCGATAAATGCTTTGTCACAGAGAGCAAACATCTTTCACCCAAATTCGATAGCTACCACCCACCTTTACACATTACATTCGCTCACAGTAAAGAAAATAAAATAATTCAGTAGCAGCATTCTCAGATTTCAACTACTTGCTTAGTACTACTAGTTTCAATATCATCTCAATTGGATCCAATATTTCCATAAATAATGCTATCGAAATTTTCTACATTCTAATTCTCAAATTCTTTAGAAAAACCATTCCTTTCGTTCCCAAAAAAGATCCCACAACCTCACCACCCTGGAACAATAATAAGCTACGCTCGCTGCATAACAAAAGAAATAAGTTATTGGGCACGTATCTTAAATCTCGGTCTACCTCTGATTTCTTCATTTACCAGCAAGTTCATGTCATTTTTCCCCGCTCGGTTATTTATTACGTATGCCGAATGCAATCTGAACTTGTCTTCGTAAAGACTTTTTTCACTTCATAAATATGAAACGAAAATATTATAATTACGCACCTACAAGTAGATTCTCAAACGAATCCTCGAACAACCCTAAAGAAATCTCAAACTTATTATCGTTTGCTACGCATGTTGGAGAACCTGATATCAATAATTTTTTTACATGAGCCGCTGTCCCCAAACTTTACTTAGATCAGTTGATATTAATATCGAGCATTTACATAAACCTGCTCAAAGACCAGTACTTTCCAGGTCCTGACGGACTGCCTAATCTATTAAACTCCCTTGGATTCCCAAACTATTTGAGGGTATTGTTTGCGACCTAATGTTCTTTCACTGCAATCCTTTCTTCTCTCTTTATCAGCACGGTTTTCTAGAAGGTAGATCAAAAATTACTAATTTAACAGAATTCGATTCTACTACTATCTGTCTATTGGAAAACAGAAACGAAATAGAAATAATTGCTACCGATTTTAGCAAAATTTTCGATACAAAGAAATTTCGCTCGAAATAATCTTTCTAAAGCTTGAAGTCCTTGGCTTCCAACTTGGGTTCTTTTTGTGGATCAAATCTTATTTGACAAATGGTCATTTAGTTCCTTTATTTCTGATTGTTGTATCTCATAAAAGTCATCTCGGTGCTGCGATATTCATATTGGCAATCAATGATGTAGATGACATTATCAAAGAATCCCACATTTCCATCTATGTAGATGATATGAAGATCTATAAGCACATCTCTATACCGTATGACTCTCAAGCACTAAAATACGATCTTTAACATTCTGCGAAAAAAATGCTAAACTATAACTTATTCCCATAAACGTGTGCCGTCACCACCAATGTCCTGTCACATTACTTCGGGATTTAGGTGTTATATGCGAGAAGGAATTTAATTTGCTGGCGCATATTGATAATGTTATTAACAAAACTAATCCTTCACTGGGGTTCATTAAGCGATGGTCCAAGGAATTTTCTAGCCCTTACATCACTAAATGCCTTTACCTTACATTCGTTTGGTCCATACTGTAGAATATGCTAGCCAAGTTTGGTCCCTTACCACGAAAGCGACTCTAGTTACTCTGAAGCTATTCAACACTATCAACTACCCACTGGTTGTGCTCCAAATGATATAAATTAGTTCGAATATGCACCCTCTTCCAAATCAACTTTCACTTAACCGATTACCGCTGCAACGAACCCTTAACTTAATCATTAATTAAGAGTCAGTCTTGATGTTTTAATGGCATTTTTTCGTAGGAAATTAATCACTCCGAATCATTGTCTTTGGTACAGTCAGCACAAAAAGGTACAATATGTTCTAAACAAATATGTTTGTTGCAACTCTCGCAGGTGTAATTTCTTTTACGGTCTTTCTTGGCTGGACACACTTCGCACCTTTTGCGAACATTGGCCTTTTTTGACGGAGGTTCCTCTGAAGATTCACCAACAAATTTTAGAATTTTTTGTCACAACTCGCGTGGAAGGACTGATACATTTTGGCCAAATTTTAGGTGTTCCATGCCAAGACCGAGGCCTAGGTTTTTTATAAATTGCCTTCGTTTTGCTTTGGAACGATTATTAATTTTATTTATTATTAGGCCATTAATGGCGACTAAGTTCAATGAAGCATAAAAAATAGTCAATGGCCACCTTTTAGAATTACGACTTACGTCATCTGTAGCGCATAGCTCGTCGGCTACATCCACACCACATTTCGTTCTGTCATAATATGTATTTATTTCAGGTTTGCGCTGTTCTCCAGTTGTTTCATCAATGGCATCGTCGTGGTGTAAGCTAGACATCAGCAACACTATTTTATTTTTTTTAGGCACATGAGCAACAAGTGTGACATCCTTTTGGAAACCAAATCGGGATGAGAAAACTTCCACTCCGCGAGTGTTAATGAATTCCACTGGGCTTGTCTTATATTTTTTCGAAGGGTACCAACTGATATCAATTTATGCTCCTAGAGCAAATGTATAATCCGGTCAGCAACATCAAATGGCTTGTTACTTATAGAAAAAGCGCCTTCAGACTGCTTTCCAGGTTCTCTAGGTTCTTGATATAATAATTGTTTGCGTTGACTAAAGCAATGATTTTTATCAGGTACTTAGCAGGTTTAGATGGTATATACTGGCGAAATTTACACATACCTCGGAAAGTTACGAGCACTTCGTCAATTGTTAGACAATCACTTGGTATGTAGGTTTTCTTACAATTTTCTACTAAAGCTTCAAAAAGTTCTCTAATTGCAGCCAAATTGTCTAGTTGCATTCTCTGCTGACGGGTAGAAATATCATCAAAGGTCAAAGAACTCTGAATAAAATAAAATCTCTGTAAAGACACAAAACACATCGGCACCCGTGCCATCAGTAGCCCATAAATCGCTCAAATTCTGTCTGCCTGATCGGTAAAGACCAACAAGATAAAGAAGGCCCATAAAAGCCTTCAATTCAATCATAGTGCATTCTTTTACATGGGTGATTTTAGATAAATTAGTACGTGAAGCTATTTTAGGTTTAATGCGTGAATTAGTATGCATAAGCATGATTTGCAGCATATCCCCAGTAATGAAAAGATTCCAGCATTCCACTTCAGACATCGCCGATTTTGCTTCTAGCACTACACCTGGCAATCGATGAATTATTTTTCCCGTTCTGGTTCTGATATTTTGTCGAAAAGGCGTCTTACAACAAATCGTACTATCTTTTCCAAGATAAAAGCACGCAGAACACTCACGGTTTGCGTTTGAAGAACTAGTCGATCCAAATGTAGAATGCTCCTCCAACTGTGGCGAACGATTTCTATCCGACAGTGTAGATAGTGGAATGTCATCATCATCAGACTATGAGATTCCTTGCTCTGTGTCACTGAGATAACTACGCTCACTCAAATGATCTTCCTCAACACACTCCTGGTCTGACAACGCAGAATGAGAGTCAGACTCTTGTAAAATCGACATTATACGCTGGCGTTCATAGAGCCAGCCACATTATGGCATTTTAAAGCTAACCCTTGAAAAATTGTTGGACCAATTTCATCAGAAAAATTCGTTTATCTCGAAATTTTCAACTTTTAGGTTAACTTTTTTTCTCAAAACTCTTGTCTTTTCTTCATTATCTACGATTTTTATGTATGATTTTCCACCTACGAACAACGCAAGTTATTGCAAATCACTATTTTATTCAATCAAATGGGTCACAAAATAAACAGTGTGCTCAAATAAAAAAAAATTGACTAAAAGCTGTCAGAATTAAGCCAACGGTAAATTTTCCGCAATTTTGTGGAATGTTTTTGTTTAATTCGGTGACAACTTTTTAAATGTGCCGATGTTACTTTATTTACTGATTCAGAGTGAACTACGAGTAGTAATGTGTTTAGCAAATGTTAAAAATTTTCGATTCGCGAATACGCCGATATAATTTTCGTTTACGGTTTCTATAATAGGGATGCTGGGTTAACTAGATTAGAGTACCAACAGCGATATCCTAGACGGAAGACCAATTTTTATCAATGCTTTTCACCGCCTTTCAACCGTCGGCTCAGCATATAGGTTAAGAAAAGAAAGATTGTCTAACATAACAGCAGCAGAAGAGGAAGAAAGAATTTTAAATGCCGTAAGAATGCAGCCATCTATTAGCACCAGAAGGCTTGCAGCACAGAGTTGCAAACTCCAAGAGCTATAGTTCATAAAGTTCTTCAAACCAACCGCGTTTACCACTTTCATTATACGCCCGTACAGGAAATTTTTCAGGGGACTTCCAAAAAAGGATTGAATTTTGCTAATGGCTGCTGCATCAACAAGATGAGGATGAGCAGTTTATTCAAAAAATTTTATGGATGATGAGGCCCAGTTTACGAGAATCGACATTACCAACCAATGAAATTCCCACTATTGGGCAGTGTCTAATCCCAATGAATGACATCTTCTCAAAGGCAAATATTCAGTTGAAATGCAGATGTTTTTCTAAACTGTATAACATTTTACAGAAGGTTTAGCATGAATGTCTGGGCCGGCGTATTGTGTAGTACTTTAAATTCAACATTCTATTTAGAATTTTTGAAAGACCAGTTGCCGGAACTCTTGGAAAATGTTGCTCTTGCTCAGAGGCAAAGAATGGTTTTCCAACAAGATGGTGCTCCTAGCGATTGTAGCAATAATGTAACTTCGTTTTTAAATCAAAAATTTAGTGGACTGTGGATTGACCGATTTGGTCCTTTTCCTTGGCCACCTAGATCTCCTGACTTAACGCCAATGAATTTTTTTTTCTGGGGAGCCATAAAAGAAAGGGTTTATTTAACTGTGATTCCAAGTTGGGATGAGCTCCAACGGAGAATAAATACAGTATCAGAGGAGCTAAGAGGCATTTTACCAAACATTAATTTGCAGTCTGAAATCACCAAATGCGCTACAACGTGCATCCAAAGGCTCGGGCAACATTTCGAATATTTAATAAGGACTGAAACGAATAAAATTTGGAAACTTCAAAGTAAAAAAAAAAAATCTTTTGATAATTCCTGGAAATTTTTTTTTATTTGCTTTAAAACTCTGTTTTTATTAAATACATTCACAATTACAAAAAATAAATAAAACTTATTTGCGTGAGGAAAGAATTCAACTTCTTTCGAATGTCCTTCATAAGGTTGGTGACAGTTACATCCGTGATCTTTTTGGACGCTCTTTTCCATATAGCACTAACATCTTTTACGACCTTTGCGCACTGCTTACTTTCCCTTTGACCAAAGCCCAATACCTTTCAATGGAACGGCACTGTGGAACATTGGGTGGATTCATGTCTTTTGGGACAAAGTCGACATTTTTAGCAACAAGAAAGCTCAATATCGCATGAGCATAGTGAGCTGAAGCTAAATCTGGCCAAAATAATGTTGAACCCTCGTGTTTATTTATGAAAGGAATCAACCTTTTTTATAGGCACTCGTTAATTGTTGCCGTTGTAATAAACGATGAGCTTCTGTGTCCACATTGGCAAATGGCCTGCCAAACGAGATATTTTGACCCGAATTTTTCCATCCCGATCGATGTTGTAGATTGCGGAAGAATCTCAGCTTGAAGAGAGTTGTAAAACTGCACACCTGGAAGAGTAGTAAAGTCGGCTTTGACATAAGTTTCGTCATCCAAAACCAAGCACGCTTTCTTGTTGCCGATCAACTCGTATAGCTTTCGAGCTCGTGTTTTTATGACTTTTTTTTTGCTTTTCAGTAACTTTTGGTAATTTTTGTTTTTTTTTTGTGTTTTTAGACTGTTGCGTTTTTTAGATCTTTGTTTGGTTGGTATTACATTACCGAGCAACATCTCTGGATGACATAGTCCGGTTTTTTACGATGGTACCCACTATTTTCCTGTCCAAATTTGTATCATGTGCTCCACTTTTAGCTCCACTTCTCTGTTTTCGCTTAACTGTCAACGTCTCCAAATATCATTTAATAACGTTTTGCGATGAAATAGTTTGGATGCGAAATATTTTCGAGCCATTTGTCGATGATCTTTTTACGGCGTTCCTCTTGACTCATATTTTATAAATATTTTAAACCGCACCGAACTAAAATCATTAACAAACTGAAACTAGAGAATACACAGGCTAATTTGGGTACAGAATGGGATTGCAATTTTTACGCATTGGAAGTATAGCCCGTATTAAAATTTACAGATTTTATTCGTTTCAGTCCTTAAAGCGTGACGGTCCTTTTTAGGAGCACAAAAACTATTTAAAGGGATATTAAATTTATTTTGTTACCCATTTGCCTGAATAAAATAGTGATTTGCAATAACTTGCGTTGTTCGTAGGTGGAAAAGTCATACATAAAAATCGCAGATAAAGATGAAGAGAAGACAAGAGTTTTGAGAAAAAAAGTTAACCTAAAAGTTGAAAATTTCGAGATAAACGAATTTTTCTGATGAAATTGGTCCAACGATTTTTCAAAATGTTAGTTTTAAAATGCCATAATTTGGCTGGCTCTATGAATGCCAGCGTATAATGTCGATTTTACAAGAGTCTGATTCTGATTTTGCGTTGTCAGACCAGGAGTGTGTGATACAGAGCAAGGAATCTCAGTCCGATGATGATGACATTCCGCTATCTACGCCATAATTTTGGGTGGCGTTCATCGAACTCGACGAAATTTTAGTATTTTATTCACACTGAAATTCTCTTTCAAAAATATGCACAAGGGTTTCTTAAACTGAATCCGTTAGAAAGCTACTTCCTTTTAAGAAGTTTCACCAGAGGTTCCTCATTTTAACGGTCTATAAGTTGGAGGGGGGTGAAAATAGACCCACACTGCAATACAATTTTTTGTTTACCATAACTTCGGAAATCGTCAGCTATCAGGACGACAACCTAAACTGGAACACCCTGTATGTATACAAAATGGCGCGAAATTGTTACACTAACTGCGCGGATACCTTTTTCAATTTAGTGCACGTGTAACTCCCACTGCGGCTGTCGCACGACTAATGTGTTAACTGCGACGCAAAGAATAGAACAACTCAACAGCTCCAGCTACTGAGAAGAACGGCAACGTCGTACGCATAGTAACTGAACTGCAAGCGAAATAAAATATGAAGGGGGTCTCTCAGACCCAACTCCCATGACGCCGGGTTGCATTCAATAAACTGTCCGGGGTTGACAAAAGTTTATTAGGGCATATTCTGTCGATTTACCATTTCTGAAGCCGAATTGATTATTATTTTTAAAGTGAATCATTTTCAAGGAAAGAAACGATCTTAGATTCTACCACTTTCTCGAAAATCTTGGAGAATACCGAGAGCAACGAGATAAGCCTGTGCCGTCAACTAGGCTAACATTGACCAGGGATGGTAACTTTGACCAAAATCTTGTCAAATATATTTGTTATGTTTTTCGCCGTTTGCTGACAGAAAAAGAAAAATGCGACCAGACCTTAAAGTTGATTTAAAGTCATACAGAGAGATAGATACGATTTCTCGTGAGAGGGTTCAGCAAGACTTTAGGCGCAGTTCGGTTTTTGCTGCAGATGTCAATGATTTGCCCTTCCAACGTATCGTATGTCTGCGCATTGTAGTAAAATTTAATGTTGTTCACACGGAGAAGACGGCTTTGCGAGTATAGTCAGTATAGACAATACACAATGAGATTCATCAGTGCATCTTGAGCAGAGGTGGGCATCTAGGAAAGCCCCATTCAGCCGAATGGGGGTAAAGTCTGGTAAAAGCAAGAGTAGCATACTTTGGTGAAGGCTTTTTCCACCAGACAACCGACGCATACATTATAATTGGCCTTTATATAGGGGTGCAGATCCAGAAGCCCCTTTTCAATAACAAGCCCTATGTAATTCACTATTCGCGTTATACGAGGGCTATTCCAAAATCAACCTCCGAAGTGAAAAATATTTTTTTTAAAAAAAACCAAACACATTCATTTTTATACACAAAATAGTTTTATTAACATCTAAATTATTTTTCTACATAGTCTCCGTTTAAATCTATACATTTTTGGTAACGTGGGACGAGCTTTTATATACCCTTCTTAAAAAATGACACCGCCAGCGCGTTGAGGCTGAGTCAATGCCTTCCTCATAAATTCCTCATTACTTCCAAAATGTTGAGATGCAATGGATGATTTCAATTTTGGGAAAAAGTGATAATCAGTTGATGTCAAATCAGGACTGTAGGGAGGGTGATCAAAAATATCCCAATTGAACTCCTCCACTAAAGTTTTTGTGCGTGCAGCAGTGTGTGGTCGTGCGTTGTCATGCAGAGGCACCACAAATTTGGTAAGCATTCCTTACGTAAAGTTTCACAGTAAATCGCTGTACGTAAAGTTTCACAGTAAATCGCTGCATTTATTGTGTTTCCAGCTTCCATAAACTCGGTCAACAATATGCCTTTACTGTCCCAAAAACTATGGCCATCATTTTTCGATAGGAAAAAGTTTGTTTGAATTTTTTTGGCTTGTTTGGGGAATGAGTGTGCATCCATTGCTTTGACTGCTCTTTGCTTTCTAAGTTTACGTACTGGACCCAAGTCTCATCTCGAGTCACAATTTGCTGTAAAATTTCTTCACCTTCCATTTCTAAGCGTTCGAGAAATGCTTTTCCTGAATTGACACGTTAGGCCTTGTGGACATCTGTGAGCTGTTTTGGGACCCAACGGGCACAGAACTTGTGGTAACCCAAGTTTTCAGACACGATTCTGTATAAAGTAGTTCGAGAAATTTAGGAAAATCTTGTCGCAAGATCTGAAATCGTAAAACACCTGTTTTCTCGAACACATTGGTCAACTTGGTGAACGACGTCTTGATTCATGATCGATTTGCGCCCTTTGTGCACATTTGTGCGTGCGTTTTTAAGTTGTCTACACCAATCACGTACCGAACCATCACTCATCACTGTATTGCCGTGAACAGCACATAACCGCGCCATTTCCTTCGGCTTACAAAAAACGGATTACTTACACTTCGTACCACACAGGCGGCGGGAGATAAAATTGTACTCTCCATGTTAAAACGGCAATTACTAGGTGGAGCGAAAAGTAACCTCCTTGACCGCCAGAATGCGCTGCTACTACAAAAAAGGTTATGGTGCTTTGCAGTCCGTTCATATTTAGGCAGACATGCCAAATTTCAGTGCGATACTGTCTTTAGTTTTGTTTTGACAGCTGATTGTTGTTGACGTGTTTGGCATCATGTTGAGTATGGACAAAAACGATTTTCGCTCTCTCATAAAACATTATTTTTTGAGAGGCAGAACGGCGAAGGAAACAAAAGAAAAGCTGGAAAATATTAAGGGGCTAATGCTACGTCAGATTACACCGTCAAATATTGATTTCAAGAGTTTCGTGGTGGCCGCAACTTCACTGCCGATCGAGTCCGCAGCGGCAGGCCCTCCGATGCGATTACGGAGGACAATGTCAAAAAAGTACATGAAATGGTGTTGGCTGACCGGAAAGTGAAGGTGCGCGAGCTAGCAGATACAACAAAGATTAGTACTGAGCGTATGAAAAAGTTATCCTGCCTTGAAAAATCGCTGGAATAAGTGTATCAAACTAAAAGGGGACTATAAAACATTTAAAAAAAAAATTTTTTTCATTCGCAAGGAGGCTACTTTTCACTCCATCTAGTATTAGAAAAATACTGAACAAAACGGTCGAAACTTGGCACATTATCAGAGAATAATGTACTGGTTGCGACATGCAGAAACACGTCACCGAAGTGCACGTATGTAATGAATTGTAACACATCGGAGGTTGATTTTGAAATAGCCCTCGTATATTGGATATACCTTCCTGAATGTTGTCAAACCTATGTAAAGTTCTCAAAGTGTGTGATTGGAGATGGCGAGCAGGTTTGCGGTTGCATGGCGTTCGTTCGTCGGAGGGGTGGGATTTAGCTGCTCTTGTCTGGAACTTACTGAATTATCGTGCTGGAAAATAATGAAGCAAATGTAAAAGAAATGAAAATCATAGTCTGACCCTGGTCGTCTGATAAGAACGACAGAAAAAAAAAATTAAATAAAACAAAAACGATGTGAGATATAAAACTGGTTCTGGCTTTATTTTGAAGCTACGTTTATGCCATTATGTGCGGAACAGCACATCATTCAAATGGCCGCTTGGGCTTCGCTGGCAGTGCTTCAAGCGGTTGGTTACATTTTTGATGACTCCGTCCAATATGTACGGCGTTATTCCGGCAATATGGTGTCGAATGTTGTCCTCGAGCTCGTCCAAAGTGGCTGGTTTGTTAGCGTAGACAAAGGGCTTGACGTAACCACAGAGAAAATAATCGAGTCGTATTAAATCGCATGATCGCGGCGACCATTTAATGAACGCTCGCCGTGAGGTGACCCAGTCGCCAAATTTCTCCTTCACAACTTCGAGTCGCTTGTATGGCATGTAGCGTCATCTTGTTAGAACCACAGCTCGGATATATCGATGTTGTCGAGCTCTGACTATAGAAAGTCAGTCTATACTCCTACGTGGGACCATTAACGTTAACGGTGTTTCCTTCCTCAGTTCAAAAGAAATATGGTCCGATGATG
The DNA here is from genome assembly GCA_963966105.1 of Volucella zonaria. NCBI lineage: Eukaryota > Metazoa > Arthropoda > Insecta > Diptera > Syrphidae > Volucella > Volucella zonaria. The sequence goes on from OZ014530.1 coordinate 215,044,605, forward strand.
CCGCCATACCATAAACTGCACCAAATAGTCAATCTCTGTGGATGCATTGATGCATTGCCGAACACTTGTGGATTGTATTTGCTCCAATAATGGCTATTTTGCTTATTGACATAGCCGCTGAGCCAAAAATAAGCCTCGTCGGAAAATGGTTTTTTTGGCCAAAATCACGGCATTCCGGCTTCAATTTTTACGTCAGCATAATCTTATACGGATGTAGACCCAAATCCAACAGCAAAATATGCCTGGTTGACTCTCCGGCGATGCCCATTTCACCTGATTGGCGCCGAATCGACATTTCGTCGATACTGGCCGCTACGGCGGCTGTGTTTTCTTCTTTTCGCATCAATCTCTCTCTAGTTGGTGGCTTAAAATCCAAAAGAGTGTACCCACGCTCAAACTTTTCCACGGTGCGACGAATTGCCTGCACACTGAAGCCAGGAAGACGACCGACCTCACCACGAAATTCACGTTGCATATTTACAACTGAGCCGGAATTTCGGCAATACTGTATTTTTTAATAATTTACGCACGTTCTGCAAGTGTAAAACGATGCATGACGAAGTTGCAAACATTATTAAATATTTTGGTAACTTTGACAGCTGCTGAAATTGTAAAAACCATCATTGCTATCTGGTCACCCAATATTTGTTCATCTTGTTGGTCATGGCTGTTATTGCTTAAACCTTGAGCTTTGAAATAAAATTTTGAAGCCACTTCTCGTTTCCCCCAGCGAATTAGGTATTTTATCCTTAATGAAGGTCTTTCAGTGGCCTTTCCTTCAAACCTATAATAAATTTTGTGATTTAAGAAATTGAATATTTATTTTAGTAGCATCTCTGTAAAATGATAATTTTATCTTAAAGATTGTAAATTTCTGGCACAATAAAATATTCAAATATGCGCATCATATGTGACAGTTAGTTTAAGCATATAAGAGCCTACGAGATTAAATTCGCAGCACTTTGGATCTAAATCCTCATTGTAAAAAACTGCAACACCATCAGGAGAATAAGAATTATTGTACTTTGGAAAAAACTTGAAACCGGGAATGCTAAAAAAAATCCTTCTCATGATCATAGATCTATATTTCTGTAACAAGAATTAACACAGGCTTGTTTAAAAAGGATTCCAGGTGAAGCACAAGATTATCAAAGTTCTTACGTAAACTACGAATATTTTGGTGGACTATATAGAGGACATTTCTGAATTCATCAGAATGGAATAAACTTGTAGATAGCACATGATTAAAATTACATAATTAAGGTTTAAAGCAACTGCTTGGAGGATCCAGATTATAAGGTAAAAAAGTTTGTCGAGATGCTCCAGAGTACAAATTTTTGCGCTTTGACTTTCCTTTTTTCCATTTTTAATCCATAAGAATCCTGCCCTTGAGATTTTGAAGCACAATCCCGTAGGTTTTTTTATATCGGAGAGCCTGTTATGCAATAGGTAAAGCAGGGCCTTGTCATATTTTCCTATTTTCGGTACACAGGCTGCCCTCACTATTCGTGAGGGTTTTCGTAGGATTGCAGTGAAGATTCTCTGTTATCAACCTCTGTTATCATACCTTTTTGTAGCCTAATATGCCATCGATGTAGCCATGAAAAGCAGCAACAGCATATTTGATACCCTCTCCCGTCACCACACCGAATAACAGATATCAGTTGTGTTACTCACCTGATTTGCAGTTTCAATGATGGTAGCTGGTTGTACGCCAGTTTTGATCAGATTACATGGGAAGTGAGTCTCAAGCAGAAAACCGAAAGTCTCTGGTTCCAATTCTGTTCAAGCTCCATCAGATTTTCTGAGTGTTTCCAGTCTGGCTCATTTGCCTCTAAACTCTTTAAGCAGTGCACTGATGCCACCAAATATTTCAAACTCTTCGCAAAGGTCTTTTAAAGAGCATTTTGTTTCAATTTGTAAAGATTCCAGCCTTCTTAAGTTAATGACCTGTTAAGAAGTATTCGAGTTTGCTTAAGCAGTCATTTTCCTTGATGGTGAAGTGTAAATTTAAGATACTGTTTCAATGACTATGGTGATAAAACTTCTAGTGTAAATTAGCAAGACCGAAATCGAATGCTGTGATTCAAATTGAAACCAGCACAAACATCAGCAGTCTGGGTCAACATTTTACATGGTCCTTGGTGAAGTAGACTCTTTAGTCTAGGGTACATGAAGATGGCACAACCGAGTATCTGATATTACTATCTTATTCTGGCTACAAGAAGACTCGACGTCTTGCATATCACCGCGATGAAGTAACGACGGCAAACTATACAAAAGTGCTCAAAATGAAACCTCAGAGACAGAGTGATCTGTTAAATCTATCCAAATAGATAGGAGTATATGTGCTGAAAAAGAATAGAATGTAACTCATGTCACATCTGCCTTTCCAATTGAAGGACAAACTCTGCAGATACATCCGCTCTGCCAACAATAATGACTGACAAGTTTCCATAATTAGAAAGAAAAAGGCACTTAAGCCAAGGACAGTGATCAATGCATTGTCTTCTAATGATATGCGATTTTTTTTATAGTGGCTTAGCTGTTTGAATACCGAGTTCACCAGATTTATAACTATGAATAAGGTGACTGAAATCCAGTCCAACCAGTAAGGTCGTTGCTTGCGGTTAAGGTTTTTTTTTTTTGGTTGCTAGATCAGTTTAAGAATTGATAATACTCTCTGCAAAAGATCACCGGCGATTAAATTAAGCTATAAACACATATTGTAGTTGAATGAAGGTTAAGCCATATTTTGTAAGAATTCATTCAAAACTTGTGGCAATATCTTAACTTCCTGTTGTAATGGAATTAAATCGTTACCTTAGTTGGTGTATAAGCGCTATACGATCGACCGGTCTGAAAGATCGTTCGCCCTTTTCTAGTGCCATAAAGATCGGCATTGTTCGCAGTCGCTTCAAGTCCGGAATATCAATTGGCACAATTTTGATGGTTTTTTGGTATCGTCAACGATGGGTTCTTAGCGAAGATACAGTTGATCTGAAGACTGTCATGTCATTACATAAAGGGCAAAATGAAGAAACCATGATTACTCCCAATAGTCATCCGCAAAGATTTAAATTCCTTCTCGATTGTATGTCTCCATGTCTTCCTTAGGCGGAACACTCATTTAATGAAGACAGTTCAGTGGCGTGTGCCATTTTCTGTTTGAATGTTCTGGACCGCGTATAATTGGCCATTCAATAAACGGTTTGGCCAGGAGATTATTGCGATATTTCTTGTGACGAATTTTCTTTTCATTGTCCAGGTCACTTTTCACCTATAAAATACCACTGCATCCATGTTTGGTAGGATTCTCCAGATTTTAGATGACATACCGAACACAGCTTTTTCCTGATTTTGCTGTTCACATCCAGTCTTGTACCTTCATCTCCTGAAACAACACTTCATCAATTTTAAAAGCCACTTTCTTTTAATATGCTGTCCTAGAATGTTGAATTGATCAGCGCTGATGCTATGCTGGGAAGTTAAAGTGCGTAGGGCCTTGGTTTTTACTTATTTTGAGCCCTACTTTGTTCCAAGGTGTGAGACTTCTGGTGCAGGTTGAATATCCTGTATGAGAGCAGACAAATGTCGTTAGAATAGGGAATATGTTTAAGATATGATGTCATATACAATCTCGGCCCTAAGTTTGCTCCAGCCAGAGCTACCCGGATCACATCAGCCGTTATTATAAAATACTATGTACATCTTTCCAATGTTTAAGGTACTGCACTTACGAGTACAACTATCATTGGTAGCCTAATGTCTTGACATAATATAATTACACATGTTTTGACTTATAGTACGCTGCACTTCTTTTCTCCTTATGCTGTACTGGTCTTCTTGTTCGATGAGACCTACTGCTGAGGCTGGTTCATTAATCCGTCTCCAGGGGTTTGCTGTCACCCATGTGCTCTGGATTGTTCAATGGTCGCTTATCTGTTGGCCAACTTACGGATCCTGGAACCTGCCGAGTGATTCCAGAAACCAATAGCTAACTGCCAGGAGTGAATACATTTCTAGAGCCAACAGCACGCCATGAGCTTATTTCCTGGCAACCCATCCGAAGTTGGATTCTTATACATAGTCAAATTATATAATAAAACGCCTGGAAAAACCTTCTCCGTCAAGCTGGTTGCTGTTGCCTATCCGCATAATGTAGAGCACTTTGTCGATTTTTACATGCAAATTGCCTTGTCGTAGGTGGCAGGATGGGTGTCAACTAGTCAAATGGGTGTCAAATAGGCAAGTAACCTCCGGTTGCAGCTTTTGAAGCAATCTCCTGGACATCATAACAAGCTAGGAGCCGATATGAAAAGGGCTCGAGATAACAACCTTATGATTGCTACAGTCCGACTGCGTACAGCTGTAGTTAGAAAGTTTGAGATCAACACCAGGATAGCTGGCTATAATACTGAAAGGATAAAAGAATTCCAAGTCAGCCGATAAATCAGCGATTATCTTCAACAAGATACTGAAACAATCAAGAGTTCGCCACCCGCCAACATTAAAAACAGTGAATCATCTTGTCGGAACCCTTTTTTAACATCAAAGGCCTCGGTAAAATCACAACCGAGCTGTTTTCATAGCCAGTCCAGCATATTCGGACAACATAAGCAGGGATGCGAAAACCGGGCATGATTTCGAATAAATATACCCGACATGCGCTGTCGCAGGCAGCCTTAATATCAACAGGGTCGATTTCAAAGTCGAAGGTCAGCCGTTTTGTAAGGATCTCGTCAGGCCTGATAATAACCAATCAGTTGGTTTACAAAAGGCTTAAGGTGATTTCAGAGCACGGCGGAAAAAAGCTTAGAAACGATGTTGAAGAAACTGATACTTCTATGTATAGTTGACGCAGATGATGAGGGTTCATTCGTTTGGTCATATTTTAGATATGATTTGATGCATGCTCTTCACAAATTCATTTCGCGCCTGCCTTCAATAGCTAGGCGCCTAGGCCGTCAGTATACGAAAATTTGTGGAACTTAAGTTTTGAAGTGGCTATCCTTATTTTGTAGAGGGCGAGCAGACGCTCGCAGACGCAGTTTTTACCCATCATCGTCGGGGTTGAATGATTTGTTCTGCCTGCCATTGACAGAGAGAATACCATTACTCTTTTGTTCATCATGGTAGGCTTGCGTTCGCACTTTACTGAACTGGTACGTTCTTTCTAGCTCTTGCTGAAATTCTCGAACGTTTTTCACTCGATTTTCTCGATCTTGTGCTTCTTGTATTCTTTATTCTTCCTTCTGAAAAGGTTGCGGTTGTAATTCGTTTTTGCTGGAAGAGCTCACTAGCTGCTCTAATTCACATTAGAAGAGGAGCATTATTTGCTTTCTGTTTTTTTGCATGCTCCAGTTGGCTTTCATCGTTAAACTACGAATTTCCGGCGATAACTAGCACATCAGTGGCTGTATCTGTGATGGCTTGTGGCCATCACTGGGGATGCTGGGGAGTAACGCAAAGATAAAGGCTAGTGTGTTCAGTAGTAGTTCCCTTTTTTCACTGAGTTTGGGAAATTGTGGGGAGTACTAGAGACGCGTAATGTGATCAATCTGGTTTGTGGTAGAAACGGCCAGGTCCCGTAATCAATGTCGAGATGTCGGAAATGTGTAATATTATAACATTTCATTGATAAGCCCGAATATATGTATTTTCAGAGGTGGTGTCGTGCTATAGACTACCAAAGATGTCTTCATTTCCTGGCTTTGCTTTTAAATTGCCTAGAGAAATTTTCATACCATGCTTAGGACATTGAGCATATCTCTTGTCAAGTAGCTTACACCAGGTTATGATTGCTGCTGTTGATCCAATATGAGTCCTTCTGTCACTATCTCGTTTTCAGAAACTGCAGAACTGGACTTTGAATATGTCAAAGTAGCCTAGAAAAAGGCTGGATGGAGGCGCCACACCGTTGATTCCATTTGTGGTGTTTCTCCTCTGTCCCATCATCCAAAGTTGACTCCTGGCTCACGCTTGAAATTTTAGCCTGCATATATGAACAGATGCAATTTCGAGTAGGTAAAGCAAGCCCTTAAGGTGAACTCGAAACGTTGCACCACTGACCTGGAGGATCCTGTATTTACAGTCCTTTATCTGTAGAATATTTCAAATTATACGCTCCACGCCATTAATAGTGGAGCTGATTTCAAAAATGTTTCTGAAATAATTTTTCGCCGAGTTTTATTTCATTTAGGACACCCTTAACAATTCCGTTTTCAAGTAGAAATATTCGAACCACGGATAATATGGATTGTGTACAATTTCAATCTCTCAAACTGATGCTGTTCATTGAACTGTATCTGAGCCAATTACGTTTTTCGCTTTGCTATCCTTGCTTCCACAGAATGCAAATATTCAAAAGAGATTTGTAATATGCGAAGAAGCTGGAACATGTACCCGTATTTGTTTTTTTCTAGTTGCCAGTAAACATGATTCAATTTTCACAAGGATATTGAAATGATGATGGTAACCCGTTCATTTACATGTACTTATGCATGCCCCAATTTCATTTGATGAATGTTTCGTGGCTACAGCCACTGAATACAGAAGTTATAAGGGATAAGCAGAGTTGGAAATATTTGATAAAAAAAATGACAGCTTTGAATTAGATTTTTTCCAACTACCAAATTTCAAATTGTACGAGCATATAAATCAACGTTACTTCAATTCGATACTTAAAGTCCAAAGGCTTAAAAATTCAAGTAATAGACTACTGGTTGCCTAAAGAGGAATTATTGGCTGCCTTGCCTGAAGGAGTGCGCACTTAATTCCGTTTCGAAGTATCTCAAAATGGAATTCTTTGTATTGACAGACAAAACAAACTATTACATTCACAACAAGATGGATGGTTTGGTGCACATATTTCAAAATCTGCAAAATTGCTAACCTGAGAAAAATTAAGCTTTAACAGATTGAATGGCAATATCACATTTCAGGGGAATACTATATTTTTTTAAGCTCATTGCCGCAGATGGCACTTTCCCTATCGAAGTATTCCTGACTCGAATAAATCGGTCAACTGTTATGAAGATGAAATTTTCCTGTAGCCAGGAACTGAGTGTCGAAATCTTTCCGTCACCACTAAAATAGCTGGATGGATAGACGTCGTTGAGAAATGGCAAGTCTAAAGAGGTTTTCCTGCGTCCGTGTACTAGTAAATTGTAAATTAATTTTACGGCAATCTGTCGAAGAAATTGATACCAACAAAAAGACAACAGCCAGAGTGTTTGCTTCCAATAATACCCCGTTCGTTGTTTAAAGAGATCATAACGTTATACCGCGATACTATGTGCGGAGAGTATTTCGGGTCTAAGAAAACTTTCGCTAAATTAAAATGCAGGTTTTATTGGGTTGGATCTAGAAAAGAACATTATTGTGGGCCACAGAAAAAAAAACACATGGAAAACTGCAGATTTATTTGACCGTGAACCATTTCAACGAGTTACTGTCGACATTCTCGGACCTTCACCGCCGACAGCTCGAGGAAATTGAAATGATAGACTACGTTTCTAAATGGCTTGAGGTTTTTGAGGGCGTAACTCCAACAACACCACTCCACCCTCAATCTGACCGACTTGTAGAGAGTATGAATCGGATAATACTTCACTACCTCTCTAAATTTGTGAACTGGGATGATCTTCCTCCAATTTTTGCAATGGCTTATCGTCCATCGACTTAGAAGCAGCTTTTGCAATGATGTTTGGTAATGAGATGCGGCTACCATAAGACTTGCTTTTCGAAACACCACCTAATTTACGCTCCAAGACATATCGGGGATTTTCCCAGCAGTTGCAGGACGAGCTTCGAGAAATTCATGATCAAGCAAGAATGGAGTTACGACGATCCGCACAAAAAATTAAGACCAGGTACGACTTAAAAGCTGTTTCCCCAAATTCCAGGTTGGAAATTTCGTGCGGTTCCACAATCCCCGCAGATGTGTTCGAGTCAGCCTGAAACTTCAATAGGATTGGGGTAGACCCTATCGCGTTATAAAAGTTATGAACGACGTGAACATCAGGATCCAAAAACACCCCGATCTAGATTTTAGCTTCTTCAGGTTAATCATGTAAGCAGCTACCGAGGCAAGATGTCGCCCGAAGAGGGTCCAGTACAAGAAGGCGGGAGTGTTACGCATTTTGTGAACACACAGTGAGAAGGAAACGACAATTTCAATGTACAAATGACATCTGTCGCTTTTTTTTTTAAATAAGCGAACCACAGAGAAGTAGATCACAAATGGAAAAAGCAAAATTTCGTGTTTTTTTTTTTTTTTTTTAATCCGCCAGTTCCCATGTATCTACAATATATTTCTTGTTGGCTTTATTTTTGGATCCCCTTCTTCTGACAATTCTTCAAGTAGTATCGATTGATATTCGATTATATTTTGTGAATTTTTTTTCGGCATATATCTGCTTTACTGGCTCTGCAGTTTTTTTAGCACACTACATAAACTTGACTGTGTTAACATTTTTCTGCAATTCAAAGGATTAAGTATTACTTCAAGCTTCGTTATTACCTCTCTATAGCCTCTGATTCTTGAAAAAATCTCCCCCAAGTATTACCATCATTGGAATTTCCAAGTCCTTGTTTTGATCTATCCACATCGACTCCAACCTCATCGCGAAAATGCTTTTGGATCTCTTGTTTTCCTCTTTTTTTTGTGCCTCCTTGATTCCAATAGATTCATCAATATCCTCTCCCACTTGTCCAAGTGTATATGGAAGTTTCAAAATAAATTCCATGCACCTAATTATTGCGTATAATGGAGAGATTCCATATCCGTATTTATGTTCCTCATCATCTGATTCATCTTCATTATTGAATTTGTCTGCGTCCTTTTGCATTTGAGACATGACGGCTTTGCATATTGGAACATTACGGGTCGGCAAAAATGAACTGATGATGGACGAGGGTTCCCCCAATGTTCAACATTTGAACTGTTAAGCCTCAGTGAAACAACTAAGGCTATAAACATGTTTGCATCTGTTTCACCATCTGATGTATTTATGTTTTGCTAGCCCAGATTATCCATCACAAGCCCACTTACTTTGTAATGTAAGAATTCTTGGAAGTGCAATTTTGCTTTCGAAAAGCCACCTTGTAGTATGATCCATCATGCCTTGATATGGGGTATATAGTAGATACCCAAAATATAGGAACTAGTTTTCTATTGAGTTTAGGTTGGACCCTTTCGGACTTTTTTTTAAACTTAACCTCAACCTTTTACACTCAAACACAAAAAAAAAAAAAATAAAAAAATTGATAGGCAACTAGTAGTTCTACAAGCAAAACTATTCTTAATGCCAGTAAATTTAAAAAAATTGCATTATAGTCCCATCCGAAAATTGAAATATGCAATCACTTTTGCCTGGGTCACATGGGCCACTGTGCGTCGGTGCTTTGATTTGCATTCCTCCTATACTTGCTATCCATTCTAGGCAACCGACGTTTACCTTTCTGACCAGGTCGATGTCGTTGTACAGGCTGTAGACTTCACTGTTACATCTCCTCTTTCAAAGTCCATCAACTTAAATCATAAAAGCATTTGGCAAACATCACGGGTGGCCGTGGTAGTGCATAGGCTTCCCAATCGGACGGTTTCGCGCTCAATCCTAACCGAAAGATATTTTTTTTTTTTAGGCAACTAAAATCACATGAGATGAATGGTTACCTATATACAACAACAATTCAATTTTCACTAATAACTTCGTCTCCCCATTAAAAATTTAATGGCACCCATGGAGTGAAATAACCACTGAGCCCAAATATTTTTCTCTCTCCTCAAATCCAATTTTTCGGTATTTTAAGAGTAGTCCTACACTCTTTATTGTTAAGTCCTTTTAAAAAAATAAAAAAAAATTAAAATTGCCAATGATATTTTTGTCCGCCAGTATAAAACTCACAGCACTAGCAATAACTAGTTTTTTTTATTCTGATTTGGACTTCAGATATCTCTCATCAGCCCTGTTAGCACTAAGACCGGCCTGTGGCATACTGCTAGTAACTTCATTTAATTTTAACTTAAACTCCATCGTCAGAGTCAGTTATAGGGAAAAGGTAATTGTGTCGTTGAACCCTCCACAACTATGTTACATTGTCCTTAAAATTTGGATATGTTCCAGTGTTTGACACTATGAACAAGAATATACATATGTATATGTATACACGCGTATACAATAGTTTTTTTAATTTGAAAATTAAAATAGCTCAATCACCAATCGATGAAATTTTAAAATTGGGTGCTGGAGCCAGAAGAAGTGGGGGGAGAAAAAAATTTGAAAGTAATATTAAAACCCTCCAAACTCCACTTCCAGTGCCCTTTTCACATACACATACACACACCCACCACTCCTCGTAGGTAATTATTTAATTTTTGGATAAAGTTCTGAAAAGTACGAGTACCCAATTCCGATTTTCTTTAAAAAAAAGTCTACATACTCGTATTGGGTTGTACCACATGAAATTTTCACTCAGTCAGTTTCAAATAAGAAGTTCTCAAGTGAACATCTGTGCCAGAACGTTAAATTTCTTTTTTTTTATAAAATAAAGAGGTACGTGTACTTGACGTGTGAGAAATTTAGGGTTCGTTACAAGTACCGTTTTTTTTTTTTTCTAGGAATTATTTACCATGCTGTCGGCAGTTCAAATTTTGAACCCTCTAGGGATTTCAGCCTCGTAAATGTAACACGTGGGAAGCCGGAAACGTTTGTTGACGACGTTGTTTTAAGAGCAACGGGGGATGCGGACCCAACGGAATCGGTGTGGGAGATTCCACAAAGCATGTGAATATCCCCAATGACAATAAGTTGACATCGTTCTCTCATAGGAAAAGTAAAGTAGGTACCCCATGAACTGAACGAATCCCAAAAACTACGGCGCCTGATGTCTGCGCATCGCTTACATGAAGAAACCAAACTGAGCCGTTTTTGCACCGGATAGTCACCTGTGATGAAAAGTGGATACTGTATGATAATCGTAAAAGATCTGGGCAGTGGTTGGATGCAGATGAAAAACCAAAACACACTCCAAGCCCGATCTTAGGGTTATGGTGACAATTTGGTGGTCATCGAAAGGACCAATCCACTTTTCATTTTTTCAACCAGGAGAAATGATAAACGTTATCAAATATTGTGAGGAAATCGACATATTGCATGCCAAATTGGCTGAAAAGCAACCTGCGTTGGTCAATAGGCACGGTCCGATTCTTTTGCACGACAATGCTAGATCCATACCTCACAAGTAACAGTGCAAAAACTGTTGCAGTTGAGATTTGAAATTCTTCTGCATCCACCGTACTCTCCTGTATTTACCCAACGTATTACCATCTTTTCCGCAATCTGGATCCGGAACCGAGCAGAGGTCATAAAAGCCTTTGACGATTTTATTGCCTCAAAAATTCAGCTTTTCTATGAAAAAAGAATATTTGGTCTTGTATCACGTTGAAAAAATGTCATAGATGCCAACGGATCCTATGGCATTTAAATTTTTACTATAAAATCGGACATTTCATGTGGAACAACCCAATGTTTAACCTATAGTACATCAGAAGTAAAAATCTAAAGCACTTTTGAAACTGGAAGGACTTGAAGAATTCAAATATCTTCAAAATTAGAGGATGTCCCAAAATTCACGGAAGAAGCAATTCTAATCGAAACCCAGATTTTTAACTAAAAATTTTCATTCTTTTATTGATTTATAAAATATACAAACAGTATGGGGTCATCTATGGAATAGCTTATCGGGTAAATGGCTTTCACGGCTTTGCTGGCACACACGCACTCTTTTAACGAAATTTTCCATGGCATTTTTGCATAAATGTGGTTGAATTTCATTGAAACAGCGCTTAATTTGGTCCCAGGCGAGGATAGTCGTAGGCTTGTCGGCATAAGCCTTAGACTAAAAATACCAAAGAAAAGAGTCAAACGGCGTTAAATCGTATGATTTGGGCAAGCAATTCTGATCGCCAAAAGTGGACATTACGCGACCAGGTAATTATTCAATTGAATTATTTATTGTGCTGTATGGCAAGTAGTACCGTCTTGTAGAAACCACATGTCGTCTACATCCATACCTTGCAATTTATGTACAAAAAACTGAATGTTCCAGTCGCTACAGGGATTGCCTGAGGAGTCGCATTTTCAAAGAAGAACGGTCCGATGATGCATCCATCCCTAAACCCCCACCAAATAGTGGCACGTTGTGGATGCATTTGTTTCTCAACAATTATTTTCTGAACCCCCAATTCGACAATATTGACGACTAATCGTTGAAGACGATTTTGTTTAAAAAATTAGCACTCAATTAGTATTTTTCCAAAGTCCATTCTACGAACTCTCTTCTCTTAGGTCCTAATTCAGTTGCACTTTGTATACTTGAAGATCTAAATCGTTCGTGATAACACGCTGTAGAAAACTTCTTGAAATGTCCAATTTCTGAGCAGGCTACAGAATTGATGTGTCTGGACTATCACAAATACTCTCACGTACTGCTACGATATTTTGTGGTTAACAACTTGTTTCAGGTCCACCAAAGTGTCTAAGATCTAGTCTCCGTGAATTTTTGAATTAATCTCTTCACAGTTGATGAAGTTATATTACTATTCCGAACATATTTTCTACAAAAATTGCTAACTGCATTCACTATTCTTAAAATATAGCTCAACGATGAAACGCGGTGTTCTCTCGGGTAGCGCTCCACTTTCGATAAGCCTGACCTGTCAGCTGTCATGCAATTAATTTCTTGTCGTTGACAACATTTTACCGCACAAATGGTGTCCTTGCGTGACTTTAAGGACATCCAGCATATAAAACCTACAATTGAGGACTTTCAATTGAGGTGAAAATCAAATCAATCCCAACAAGCTTTGTATATTTTAAATTTTTCAAGAATGTGCTTATAATTTTGGTAAAAAATGTGTATTTATCATAAAAATGTTCGTATCAAACTCATTTCAAGGCCTTTCCAACGGCACTAAACATGCTGTATTTTCTTCAACATATTACCTAATAGAAACGGTTTATTTCCCTAGAATGACACGTCCATTCAGGATGGGAGCGGGCACAGAGACTCCCATTTGTACATTTTTGCCTTACAATTAAACTCGTCGATCACCGGTTTGATTCATAAGTGTATTGCAGGTGTCTGCCTGCCAGTTGTTAACGTACCCTTAGCAAAGCGACGAAGTCGTGTGAGCCGCTAAAGCCTGCCCAAAAGAAGTTTAGTTCTTTCCAGTTGATTTTTTACTTCAGATATGTCAGACTATGCATTCGTACAACAAATTTGAAGAAAATCAGAGGTCACTACTATCCTACATAAATATACTGGGTAGTTCAAATATAAGTTTCTGCCTCAAAATAAAATAAAACGAACAGAACTCAACTACCTTTAGTATGTTATGGCGAACATTTCTATTAATCATAGAATGCGACTTAATTCATGTGAATGCCTCGGCTGACTTCGCAGTAGCGCATCCTGTTTATCCAATTTTCCAAAACCTTGCGGCTCTATCTCGCGAATGGATTGTCCGCATAATATCGATCCCTAAGATCACCCCGCAAATAAAAAACTCTAACGGGGTCAAATCGCAGCTCGGAGGCGGCCAATTGAACATCGCCAAGGCGGCTGATAACACTATTACCGAACTTGGCGAGCTAAAGATCAATTACATGATGGGCGTCGAAGTCCATGTCTTCAATGTCAGACCACAAAAATTCGGTAATCATGGCTCTGTAGCGGTCCCCGTTGACATAAATACTCGTAGCGTTTCCAGCTGCATTTTCGAAATAAAATGGGCTGATGATACCACCACTCCCAAATCCAGAACAAATTCCAGAGCAAATTGTCATCCTCTGTGGATGCATTGGCTTCTCGACAATCACGTGCGAGTTTTCCGAACTCCAAATGCAGCAATTTTGTACGTTTACGTAGTCGCCGAGATGAAAATGCGCTTTGTCAGAAAAAATTATTTTTCGGCCAATTTCGACACCTGACCTAATATGAACTGCTGTATGGCCCAAACTGACAAGCGATAACGAAGCGGATGGGCATTTGCCTTCAATTGCTGAATCAGATGGACTTTGCAAGGGGATAATCCGAGACTTTTATGCAAAATTCTTATCAGGCTGGTACGTGAACTGTTGAGTTGTTGAAGTCGATATCGAGTCTATGCTCCTTAATTGAGTCGCACACTCTCGTTTGCACGTAGCGGGGACCATGAGTGTTGTCCGCAAGTAAGCCAGTCTCACGGACTTTTTGGAGAAACTTGCGTACATCAGGCGCGGTGAGTGCTTTATTTTAGTCGAAACTTATTTTCAATAGACGAACTGTTTGATGCAACACAGCACTTAATTTTGAAATAAGTTTAAAAGTTATTGAAGCATAAAGCGATTCATTTCGTTCTGCGGAGGTATGATACTGACTAGCAGGAGCTGTTATTGTCAAAATCACATGTGATTCAAAAAGAAACATGTATTTTGGACTACACATTGGTCACAATGACAAGTACTAACAACATACTAAAATTTCTTGAAAATCAGAGTTGAGAGAGTTCATTGACATAATTATCGAGAAGGATTCTATTCGAGAAGTAGGTATATAACCCGTTCTCGTTTTACTGAGATACATACATAATTTGGTAACCAAAAACTGTCTGTTGCACGGCCCCAGCTCGCCGAATTAAATTTCTAGTGAGGAAATAGGATCGTAATTATTTGTCGCAAGAGTGCCTTGCATTTTTGCAATTGGAAGCGGGGCCTTTCAGGCTCATTCATTTGATAGGCTTTACGACCTACATTTTGATAAAGTTGTTCATAAAGAATTCCAAAGCAAAGGATTTTGCAAGTCTAACTCGCAAAAAAAGGCGAATTAACTTCTCTCTCCTCCTATAGAGCCATTGCACTTGCGTCCCTTCTTTCCAAGATCATAGAAACGCTGATAAACCGTCAGCTCATGACCGGCAGTACGGTTTTCATTGAAACAGCTCCACTGGTGATCTGATAACATGTCTCACCGAAAATTGGAACCAAAGCGAACATCAATCTGTGGAAAGCAAAATAGATGCGCTTGATATTTCTCAGGCATTTGACAGAGTTTGGCATAAGGCTATATTGCCGAAAATGCGTGCTTTTGTGATCGATGAGCTCTCCTTCAATGGATTAGAAATCACCTTTCGGAACGTTCATTCCAAGTTGTCTTAGATGGTTTCAAGACTGATATCCACAAAATAAATGCTGGTGTGCCATAGAGCTCCGTTCTGTATCCGACAATCTTTTTAATTTTCATCAACGATCTCTTGTCACCTACTTCTAATCCAATATATTCCTCTTCTGACGGCAGTACTCTCTGATTTTCTTATTCGCTCCCAGACTCACGTCCCTGCTCTTCGGCTGTAGAACGTGACCGCCAGCGTATGTTAAGCTCATTAAATTCTGATATTAACATCATTACTAATTGGAGAACCGCTAACAGAGTAGAATATAATGCTTCCAAAACACAATGCTGTCTGTTGTTACAGACATCTGGTCAGGAGCGCCCAAAACATCTCTACGCCTGGTAGATAGGACTCACGACCGTGCGATAAAACACCTAGGTGATACTAATATCACTCAAACAATGCACAAATTCAAACACCAACGTAATGTCTCGTATCTCACTCTGTTTTATCGCTATTTCCACCACCAGTGCTCCATAGAATTCGCCAGTAGCTTCCCCACCCTTCAAACTTTTAAGCGTAACAAACGTCTCGCTATGAATGCTCATCAGTATATTGAGCAAGCCCACTTTCGGAAGTACTCTAACTCGCTTATTGAATGCCCTGCCTAAGCTCTTTATTTCCTAATCATTATAGCCTTCAAACATTTAAAACCAACGTTCACCGGTACCTCTCCTTCCATCCGCCCTAATTTTACTCCCCTTGGGTCTTCCCTAGAATCTACGGTAGTGTGAATATTTGGTTAATTGTGGAGTTATCTACCTTAAAACCACACTGGTATACATAATCTTGTACGCGATTTTAAGGAGACTGTTGCTCTACAGTAAGCTCAGCTTAGAGATCTATTTTAACCTACAATAGATTAGGCAGATGATGTCAAGGTTGTCACTACTATAAATCTAGACTGTGATAAATTCATTGCACGTAACGGAACTCATTTGGATGCGCGATCCAGTGTCAGTCGGAAAGACTTACCCCAAAATATTGTCCAGCAACTCTGTGCTCCAGCGAAAAGCACTGGAATGATGTCAGTAGAGTGTACATTCAAATACCAGCCTGGAAATGGTGGACATAATTATGCGCCACCCTAATAAAAACGCAGAAGCTGTATACATATAATGCTTTCAATAAGAGGCATCATGAAGCGATTCCAAAGATATGGAAGCCTGTCACGGTAGCAGAACTCTATATAGGAATCCCTGTAATGACAGGCACAAATCGGAGTAACAATGAAAGCATTCGCGACTTATGGAATCCAAGGAACCATTTATTATATCGCATAGTTAAACGGTTTTGTGCAATTTTACGCTTTATAAGATTTGATAACTCAAACACTCGGGCCGCACGCATGCAGAGAGATAAAGCAGCGCCAATCGTTGACTTATGGAGTGAGTGAGTGAGTGAGCAGCTCACAATCGATATCGTGGACGTACGTGTTTCAGGCAATATATTCCATCAAAGCCCTGAAATAATGGCTTCAAAGTTTGGTGGATATGCGGTGTCAAAAACGCTTTTCAATTTGGACAGGTATATGGTATACTGGCCAAGCGGAGTCCAGGGAAGAACCAGGCAAAGGGAACGCGATTGTGAAAGATCTGCCTTGCAGGTTTCGGGGAAGTGGCCGCAATATTACTATGGATAATTTTTTCACATCTCTACCAATAGCAGAATATTTATTGTCATGGGATTTGACCATCGTTGGCACTCTAAGGAAGTGGCTTATACCATATATTCTAAGTGAAATGAAGGCACACAAGGATAGGTCAATTGGTTCCACAACGTTTGGTTTCTAAAAGAACGCGACACTTTGTTCCTCTACCGCAAATAAAACAAAGTTGTAACGCTGCTTGTGACGAAGGCAAGGCGGAAATAATCGATGGTAGACCAGCTGCTCGGCGAATAGGTATATCAGGCAGCGCCAGACAAAGTTTTGGTTATTATCGCTATTTTTTAACACGATTAACGTTATGACACTGGCAGCGTATATTGTCTACGACAGACGAAAACTTTTCCTGCACAAAATGGGTAACGAGCGTTGTATGACCATTATTGAAGAACATGTATTGCCAAGTTACGCGGAACTTTACAACGAAAGTAGCTATTCAAAGTTATTTGAAGAGACCGCAGGAACTTCTTTTTAACACCGGTTCATCGACATCTGCTTCAGCTCGTTGCAGAAAATCAATAACGAGTTGCTGGTAAATGGATACACGGGCGCCCTTCTGTGTATTCTAGGATTACAGAGCTTGGTAAAACGACACCCTTGTTATAGGAGTAGATATTGCTGTATTTTTTCCATTCTGGTCGGGAGGGCGGAAATCTGGCCTTGATTGCCAAAACTAAATGGTTCTTCTTACCTGACAGAAGATTTTTAGTCGTTTTCGTCGGGGTGCAAAGTGCTTTTCTGCACTACTCTTCAAACCAGGTGTTTCGTTGGCACGGTCGAACGGAACCCAGTACAGGAACTTGCAGCAATTTTGTCATTACTGCCACTGATCAGCAGCACTAAATGCAAGTTGCAAGGGCAATAACGAAAAATTTAGACAAGCGACATGTTTGTTCTGGTGGTTTGATGCTATCACACCCGTTCAACTTTATGTCTCTATACAGTATTTATGCGCTATTACGACATTTGAAATATTTCATAGACACATTAGCAACAACTTGGTCGTCGATAACAACATGATCAGATTGGTAAACTTTTTTTTATGATCAAGTGACCACCATATTCCTTTGTGAGGAAGCTGTGTATTCCGCCTCCCGCAAAGTCTATTAGCCTAAGTCCGTTTCCAGCCGTAGCTTAGTCTCGTTTATAGAAGCCAGTAAGTATGTCAGTATTGCAGGATCGAATACAGTTAAAGTGGTACTGCTATATGCAGATTTTTCTTTAAGTTCCTTATGCCGTTTCCTGGGATGTTCGTGGATGCCGCGTTTTGTCTGTTCTCAAATATTACGAAGACAGTATAATATTTCTTTAAGGATTACCCAGTGGCGCAATCAAGATTATTTCTTTGTGAAACAGAGGTTTCTATTGTATGAAGGCCAAGGCCCTGCTTGTAGTGCAAGTGATTGAGAATTTAATTTATTGTATGCCTGTACACATCTGCTGCCCAACTGTCTGCAATTTTACTTACACCTTTACTTCTAGTAGGTGTAGTTGCTCAAGTCTCACTTCTTATACAAGATGGATGGAAAAACCTACGAACCTACTCGCATATGCAGATGACATTGATATCGAAAAATATCAGCGATCTCTCAGTGAACATTTGTGAGTAGAGCATAGTAGAGTCAGCTAGAACCACCAAAATAGGCCTGGTTGACAATGAAACCAAAGCAAAGTATGCTGCCATCAAAAAGGCCAACTAGCCCCGATTGTGCTAGATTAAAGATTAGAACTGATTTCCCTAGGTTCAAAATTATGTGATCAGTGCGAAGACGTAACAAGAAATAACCTTATCGCTGTTTTCTTGGTGAGCTGGAACGTATATGACTAGCAAGCTCTCAATAGAGTTGCACCAGACTGTTAAACAGTCTAACGATTAATAAACACCAGTACCTCAACCCAAAAAATCTTCGAATTTACACTTATGGGAAACCAAGGTAAAGGAAGACACCTTATGGAAGGTGGCGGATGCAGACCTACGACCCTTCAGTCTGTAGACAGACGTAAGTTTTGTTAACAAGGACTGATATCATGCTCCAAAAAGACACAGATGACAAAGAAGGCCAGACTTTAAAAAAAAAAGTCAGCTTGCAGGATCATCAATTGCATGTTGTACCAGAGACCACTTGTTTTTAAGTGGAAGTGAGTGAGAGGCCGAAGATATAAATATCAGGGAAGCGAGATTCATCAGAGTGCCAATAACATACTGAGGTGTGCTAGGGAAAGACCCCACGTATTTTTATGACTGCTTGTCTTGGTCTTATCAAAGCCATTTTGTTCCAAAGGGTTCTTTTCAGTTGATAAGCCGTGCCAAAAGCTTATTCACACTGTTAGAAAGCCGACAGCGTGTTGAAAATTTTTGACTTTATATGGATGGTGGTCCCTTTAGGATGAGTTAGAGAAGTCAGCTATTTCCTTCTCTTCAATCGAAAAAAATCATTCCTGGTGTACTAATCGCCGATCACATCTAGGGCTGCAGCACCAGTAGCACGATATTATTTTAAGAGGCAAGACACCTTTACTTTGGCATGGAAAGTCAACCGCTTAAAATACTTAAAGGCATTGCCGCTACACTCTAACACAAGATACATAAGTGGCAATAATTCTCAGGTCCATAGTTTGGGTCATATTCCGGCTAAGAATCCGCAAGAAAATATTTGTGTTACGTAGGTTGCTACTTAAGTTTTGAGATATCGCAATACCTATGATTAACGTTTTTAATGGTACAAGTGCTATTTGGGTTTTTCAGACTTGAATAATTCATCTCACCATGTTTCTCTAGTCTTCCGAATTCAATCGTGATCGTCATTCGCACCACGACGAATTTCGTGAAGGTCCTCCAAAATCGGTTGATGTGCAAGAAGACAACGATGATGGGCGGGAACTGACATTGCAAGATCGTCATGTGATTTATCGTGAAATTGAGGCATGCTCGTTCATACATGTGCATACATTTCATATTGCATGGACATTTGACCGTCAAAAAGATTTCTTCGTGTTGGGTACCGCATAATTTGGCAATCGCTCAAAAAAAGGCTTGTGTCGATTGGTGCAAAGAAATGTTGAAAACATTCGATCGCGGTGCTTTAAGAGACGTCAATAAGATCGCACAGTCAACAAAATTGTTCGCGCACGAAACACTTCGAAGCAAACGGTCCCCTGTTTCTTCGGAAGAATCGAGCATATCGCCACAGTGCCATTAGAGCAACGTAGTTCGGTTAATTCGGAATGGTACAGCACCATTTGCATTCCAGAAGTCTTTTGAGGAATATTGTAAGGCAATTGCCAAAAATGGATCATTCTCCGCCATGACTCAAACAAGTGACGTTTTGTCACTCAAAACATCGAATTGATGGGTCATCCGCCGTACAACCCGGACTTGGTACCCAATGGGCTCTTTTTATTCCCGCACATGAAAAATAAATTGGGAGGTCAACGTTTTTCGGACGTTTGAAAAAGAAAGTGATTCGAAAAATGGTTCAAGAGCATCGAAAAGTGTATTGATCTTCATGGAGAGTATCTTGAAAAAACATTTTGGATGACAAGTATTTGTTTTTGCTTATTTTTCTCAAAACTTAACTAGCACGTATTGTATTGTACTTAGTAGAAGATTCAACAAAAATTTTTTACGAACTCTGTTGCTAGATGCTTCTTGACAGATTCCACTGGCCTTTTATGAAAGCCAACAGGAACATCAATATTTCAATATCCGAAGGAAGAAAGGCTGTTGTAGACCAGAAGGGATGAGGAATGTCTGCTGTGCAGATGACGAACTTAAGTGCTCTTTCGACCCATGGTGTTTTAAGATTTCCCCATCTTTCAATCTCCGAATTACTGATACCAATTACGTGTGCAAGCCAGGATTTTAGTAGATTATAGTGGCTGCCAGCAGACGAATTAACATGACTCCAAGGCAATTGAGACCGAGCAATTGGCCCTGGCACATCACTCCACTATCCGTACTAGGGTGCAGGGTGAACTGTTTCCTAATTTTTCCAATTGATAAGACTTTTTGGCTTTTCTGGAGGACCTTCTATGATGAATTTTAGCCAAATGATTTCAGATTTATCGAAGAACCACTGTTTGAAACGAAATTACTGAAAATGAGATAACTCTATCTTGAAAGTAACAGAGGGCGGAAGTTGTGCTTTATTCAATAATTTTTGCTTTGCTCAAAAGAAGCTCCTTCTGTCGCTATTCTTCCAGAAGCCACCCGACTGCCACCTCACTATTAAAAGTTCTCATTTCTCATACTTCCTTTGATTACAACTGAAATGACTTTCTTGGCAAAACAACGAACGCTTGTATCTGTAACTCTTACAATTTTCAATTAATTCGTCTAAACTTTAATTCAACATTTAACTCAATTAGTGTATTACGATCTTAGTCTCAGACGACAATCCTTACTATGGTTTGCCATTGAGAGGGTGAGCTAATAACAATTGTCATATTTTACCGACTGACGAGACTACCATCCGTCTGACTACGAGTATGACTTCACCTCATCTCATTACAGATACAAGAGACAGCAGATACATTCGTAAGAAAACAAAGCACGTAGTCTCGTGACAAGTAATTGAATCACATCGCCGGGTATAGAATTTTCAAATTTAGAAAACCGCTGTCAGCGTTTCGGCACCCTCTCCATAAACCACCGCCGTAAAAGTTCAAATTTGTGTATGCTTCTCCAAATGAATAGCTTCAAATGGGTTTAGTGTTGCGTGGCTCCTTCGTTTTTCAGTCATGTCTGTCATCGTTGTGTGGGTTTATTTACTTTTTTTTCTTTTTTTTTAACTACCCACTCTATTGGATATGAGGCGGCGGATATGTATAACTATCTGAGTTGTCATTTCGTGATATCGAATGAAAGATGGAAAGTTGATTCGAATTGCAGAGTTCATCTGTTGTGGTATTTTCTTCCTTGGGATCTTTCTGTCAATTGTCATGTAAAAAAGCACACGCATGGCATAACATACAAATACCTAACAAAACCTAAATATGTAGGTACATATGTAGGTAAACTCGGGGGAATTGATATAGAGAATGGAGCTCCTCCAGCTTTGGAGGTTTCTGTACAAGTAAAAAAGGTTTCGCTAAGCCGCTCACTGGAATTTTTATATTTTTTTTTTCTTTCTTTGTTGCCAGTTTTATTTGTGATCGATGGCAACGACGTACGAGTGTCTATGTGTCGTTGTACTTGGGATGGAATCATATGTAGCCGAGTGGAATTTAATTATTTTCTCCGTACCAGATACCAGGCGCTAGCATGACGATAAGAGTCTTTTACATTTGAAGGGCATAATCCTAGTATACAAATGAGAGTTGGTCCCTATGTCAATATTGGCAAATCATTTTTACTTTTGTCATAACTGTAGAGTACCATGGCATCCAACTTTCCACAGTTGAAATTGGCAAAAGCATGACGAAATGAGTGAATGTTTCGTTTAATCTAAATCGGTAGAAGAATTCTATTTCAAAAATTTCAAAGGCTACAAGATCGATGGAGCAATCTCAAATTTAGGGCTCTGCGCATCCAAGCTTTCTCAGAAATGGGTTGATTCTCAGAAATTAATACGGTCCTGACGCAAACTGTTTCAAAGGCACAGTATCGAAATTTCCAGAGCACTCTTCCCGAGGTAATAAGAACCAATCTCGGTGTAACCTCAAAAGCTCAAGTACAAAATCACAGTACAAAATTTCTTTTATGAACCCTTAACATTTAGACATCATACATAGGCTATGTCGTTTCTGTGTTCCGTTATGAGTTAGGAGTATATCGTCATGTGTCAAATTATGCGGTATACAATGCGAAGAAATTTTTTTGGCAGCCAAATGTTCATGCAATATTAAATATATACAAGTGGAACTAATACCCACTCATGCCTCAATTTCACGATATCTGAGAACTTGCTTCGCAGCAACCCAGTGACACTTACTGGGATCGCTCGTAAATTGCGCCAACATCGAAACAGTATTTGCAACATCAGGCCTTGCTGCCACAGACAAGTACATCAAAGCGGTCGGTGCTTCGGTTCAGGATAAGGGTAGATATCGTGTGAACTATCAGCACTTATATGTATCATCAAGAACTTCTTTTCTAAGTTGGGGTGCCAGTTATAGAATATACCCTTTCTCAGAAAGCTAGATCCGGTTTTCATTTTGATTAACCTCCAAACCAAGACACAAGATCTTTGACCTCAAAATTATTTCCAATTTTAAAAATATGTCTTTGGTCTTGTGCCGCCACCAGCAAGTCATCGACATAAATCAGTACAAAAACACATTATTTTCATTAGCGTTATGAAAGAGCCATGGCTCATTTTGGTCGGTTTCAGCCAAAGGTCCAGCAATCCATACAAGGCTTTCCGCAAGCGGCACGCGTTTCTTCCATCTTCTATGTCTCTCAGCACTTCCTTGGCTTCAACTCCAGGTTTCATTTTTTTGTTCGTCTATAAATGCAATCCCTTCCAGAATCTCTGTCACCATCCCAGGTACTTTAATGATTGCCTCCCCGTCCCCGTCCAACGATCCATTTAAATATGCTGTTACAACATCGAATTTGTTCGACTTTCAGTTCGAACTGAAGAGCAAGAGCAAGCAGCAGACGCAAAGTCTCCAACTGTGCTACTTACAGGAGCAAAAGTCTGATGATAGTTGACACCGTACTTTTGACTATACCCCTCAGCTGCGGTTCATACTTATTACCAAAGATCCAGCGACTTCAAACTTAGTTCGCATTATCTTTCTTCTTTCGTATGCTCGTCACGTCCAATTCCATTGGCCCTTTTCAGTCTAGAGGTACGTCGTTTTCGGTTTTGGTGTTAATGAAGCGAAACAGTTATTTGAAGAAATATATGTATGTTAAAAACGAAAAAGACGATAACGATCGGGGAAGTACCATAATATAACTTTTCTGCGTCTTTTCCGTGTTTTGTTCGTTTGCACTAAAAGATATGAAAACGCTTTTTCGTTCGTTTCGTAAATGTAGTTACTGTCAGCCAGGGGCACTATGTACTAGTATCACTCTGAATCATGTTATTGGTTTTTCTCCTTCATGCGTTTTTCATATTTGCGGAACAGAATGATCCGTTCACATACCTGAGTTGAATTTTGTCTATGCAAATAGATAAATGTAGTTACTGCATATATAAACAGATTTTTTATGAAAATAAAACGGTTGCGTCGTTACGAGATGAAAACCTGTTTTTTTATCTAATTCGTTTTATTTATACCCACTCCTACTTTCTACTAGGTCCGCGCCGAATTATCAAGGCTTCTTCCATCAATGACATTGTCTAATAAAAAGCGGGTGCAAAGCAAATTACTAGTCTTATCGTAACGGTTTTTTGAACTTAAGGCCCCTGAAGGTTGCTTCGATTTGACCAGTTATAAGCCGCCGATCATAGGTCCAGTCGGTGGCAGGACCAGCGGTAGTCCATTCCCAAACTTAAATCACGGAAAGGGTCGTCCTGGTGATTAGGCCCAATGTACTGGATGCTGTAACGCTAAGATCAGTAAGACGTTTTAGATCAGTCTCTGCTCATACCAAGGCTGTAACTTATGTCACTAACACAAGTTCCATTTTGGTATCAAAGTGAATTGACGGAGAGCCTTGGAAGTTTGCAAGTCGTGAGAAGTTTCACCAAGGTTTGAAGTCTAGCTTGGTTGCCGGGACATCGCAGATACTTCGCCCTTTCTGTTGATTCTTTACGATATATGGAGTTCATTGTCAGCACGAATAGGTAAATCTCCGCTTAAAAAATAGACTCAAAGTGGCCCTCCAGAAAGAGATCAGTACCTTCAGCACTTAATGAAAGTTATAAGGGCACTGAGGAGAGCAGATAGACATTTGGCAAAGGTTCTGGCGGTTTGTTGCGACTGATCAACAATAAGTCTAATCACTTGTGGCTTGTGAGGTATTCGCAAATAAACCTTGGATACAATATTCATAGTAGTCCTGGTCAGCATTGGAATGCTCGGGCATTCTAAAGGTGTGCCTTGCGTTTATCATAATATGATCGGTTTGGGTGGCGATTTTATAACTGAGGCGACCGCCATGTTCCCTTGCGCATATCAGTCAGAGGTGTTTGTTTATGTGAAGAAAGCGCAAAACTTCTAGTTTAAATCTTCCATTTATGTTATAACAAATCCGCACCCAAATTGACGCCGTTTCTATTCTCTGTGGTAGTCACCGAAGTATGGGTCACAGTTGTATATCTTTGCCCGGCCCATCCATCCGCAATTCCATGAGCTCGCGGTTTCCACTAGTATTTGGATGCAAGTGTCCTATTCGAGGTCTCTTCATTCCTTGTGCAAATGTCATCTCATTTCGGAGATATGACAGCTGCCGTTGACCCATTCAGGTTTCATCCACCATCAACTTTAGGGATGCTGACTTAGTTCACTTAGTCATGCGTACTCATCCACCGCATGTCCTCAGTCGTATCTGACAGGACATTATATTTTTCCTATTTCTCCTGGTCACGCTTCTATGGTTGTCACGTTAAGCCCAGTTAGACGAGGCGTCAGATTGATACAGCTCAGTGCTTATCCTTATAGTACAATACAATGCCGAGTCACTTGGATGGTTTGTTTTAACGCACATGTACTAAATTAACACCATCTATCGGATATTTGCGGTAGTTTTATCTCTGCTTCTACTGGGCCGATTTTGACAAAATAAAGTCCAAGCTACGTCTCAGGCAATATCATAATTTTTTTGGAAAGCCATCGCCAGTTTCATCTTTACTTTAAGAATGTTTATGTATAAATAAAAAAGCAGATCAATTCATCATTATCACAAAGAAGAACTGAAATCACTTCTAAAAAAGCCTTAAAACCATTCAACCCGATTGGAAGCTGTTACATTCAATTTAAAATAATTGCTTCATTGCTATAATTCATGTCGTGACCCCAGTTTCTAAGTTAAGTACCATACTTGAAGCGGCCATTGAAACAAATTTCGCCCCAGCTTTTGCAGCAACAAGTTGAATAAGCAAAATGACTCTGTGCACGAGACTTAAGGAGGCAGCTATCGGGTTCGCTCTCGGACAGGGGTGCGATTACTGCTCGAATTATTTTTGCTCTTTGCCATTCATGGAGGCGATAAATCTGGATTTGCCCTGAAAGAACATTAGTGGCGTAGCTGTAACGTTAGTGATTTATTACGTTCAAGGCATTCACACCTAATGTGAGTTTTTTTTAGTTTTTTCTTTTACATTCGTGGAAAGTGGTGTTCCTTAATGGACAAACAATTTGTCAAACAGAGAGTTAGTTTCGAATGAAAGGTGTTTTTTTTTATTGTTACTGGTGAAGCTGGAGATGTACCTTCTTGTGAAGGTGTGGATGTCACAGGTATGGAAGGCTGTTTTAAGCGATGCAATGTAGATATGGTAATTTAACTCAGGGTTTGGTAACCGCCAAGAAGAAATAGATCAGCCTGACAAAGATGCTAAAACTCAAAACCTCTTACAGATATCAAGGAGGCCATATTCGATTTATATCATCATATCCTCACGAGTTGTACGTTTCTTTCATGCCATGCTATGCTTTCATCAGTTGCTCTTTGACTTGAGTTTTCTACCACAGATTTTGTAGATCCAGGATGGATAACCAAGAGACTTACTGACCCAATTGGTATACATTCAACTTGACCAAACCACTATAGGCAACCCTTTGGAGCTGTTTATCCTTCGTAACCCAGTGGCAGTAGTACATTTCTGAAATACCATCCAACTTTGCACTTACACTACTAGATGGAGAGAAAAGTAACCTCCTTGAGAATGAAAATAATTTTTTTTATTCAATATAGTCCCCTTTTAGTTTGATACACTTATTCCAGCGATTTTCCAACTTCTTGATCCCATCCGAAAAGTAATTTTCCGGAAGGTTTGCAAAATACTCCTCCGTGGCATCGATGATTTCCTCGCGTGAGCTGAATTTTTTATTGATGAGTCATCTTTTGAGGCTTGGGAAGAGATAATACTCCGAGGGATCCAAATCCAGTTACCAATAGACGCCAAAAGTCCGCCCGATTCCGCATCAGCAAGTCTAAACACTCTTTCGAAGTGCTCTCGCGTTCGTGTTTTTGGTCAGGAGTGAGCATTCGCTGCACCCAGCGGCGGGATAACTTTTTCATATGCAGAATATTGCCCGAAATATGGCGTGTGCACTCAGTACTAATATTTGTGGTATCTGTTAGCTGGCGCACCTTCACTTTCCGGTCAGCCAACACCATTTCATGTACTTTTTTGACATTGTCCTCTGTAACCGCATCGGAGAGCCTGCCGCTGCGGACTCGATCGGTAGTGGAGTTTCGGCCACCACGAAACTCTGGAAACCAATATTTGACGGTGTAATCTGACGGAGCATTAGCCCCATAATATTTTCCAGCTTTTCTTTTGTTTCCTTCGCCGTTCTGCCTCTCAAAAAATAATGTTTTATGAGAGAACGAAAATCGTTTTTGTCCATACTCAACATGATGCCAAACACGTCAACAACAATCAGCTGTCAAAACAAAACTAAAGACAGTATCGTACTGAAATTTGGCATGTATGCCTAAATATGAACGGACTTCAAGGCAACATAACCTTTTTTGCAGTAGCAGTGCATTCTGGCTGTCAAGGAGGCTACTTTTCACTCCAGCTAGTAATTTAACAATATGGAGAAATGCCTCTGGCAGAAAAAAGCCGGACCGGAGCGAATTTAGCATATGACTTTCAGCTTATAGTCAAGTTGAGTGCTGCGAAACAGTTTTCTTGTCCCAAAATCGCCTTCATCTGAAATGAATGAAAATAATACACCTGTTGGTATAATCTCTGGTTTTTAGCGTAAACCACCTGTCATGTAGACTTATGTTTACGGGATGCCCATACATCCATTGGAACTAGGATACCCCTTGCCATCGCTCTCCGTCAATCCTTTGATACAAATTCGGAACTGTGTTGAAGGCACAAGATCCACACTTGGTATGAATCGAGGCCGATCTAAAACCTCTTACTGCTCTTAGGGTCACAGCACCCAGTACTTATTTGCAGCTCTACAATGGGTCAAACCGAGAGGAAGACCCTACCCGCGATTTGGGTTTAAACCACAACCACCATGACGCTCACACAAGGGGGCCTACCTCAACAAGCCAGGCCCGGACCGAAATCCGGGGGGCTTCTGACTCCCATGGTTCCGTGATTTAAGTCCTGGTAGGGACTACCGGTGGTCTTGCCGCCAACAAGACCTATGACCGGCAACTTGTACTGGTCAAACCGTAGCAACCTTCAGAGGCGTCATCTGAAGATGTTTACGATAAGACCAGTAATATACTGTGCCCCCAGTTTTTATTAGACAACGTCATTGATGAGTGAAGCCTTGATAATTGGGCGGGACCCCAACCTGTTGGTATATTTCCGGTTGCGGAATTAAAGAAAATGTTCGAACGTTCAATGGGAGAATTATTGGATGTAAGACTGAAAGATGTCGGCAACTAAGGCCGACATGGAAGGAGTAAGCGCGGAAATTTCTAATTTGAAACAAAGGAACAACAAATTAGAAACCCAGCTTCAACAGATGGAGTCTCGATGTGTCTTGCTCGAGAGACAAGTGGAGTTTCTTGAAAAAAAAAACACCAATAAGAAGAATATGGTTATCCATTTGCAACCTGCAGATAATCCTCAAAATACGGTTGAAAAAGCTAAAATAACTGCAGCACGTCAAATAAGCTCTGGGAGTAGAACTGCAAATATTATTGTAGAAATGGCTGCCCATGATGATGTTGTTGGTGTGCTTCGAGCTAAATCCAAATTGCAGAACACTGGTACGTCTATCCACAAGGCAGAAGACAATTAAATAAGCTAAAAACCGACATAATTTCACCAAACAAGGGCAAAAAAGTTCAAATACGAGGCGAAACGAAGAAATTTGTTATTTTGATAGGTGTGGGAAACTGACGTCTGATCGGGAGAATGGTTCGTTATTGATTCAGCTTCAGCAAGTACTTGCGGATGACACAAACTGACAGCGTACAATGACAGTAGTACCAATAGTGGAACGACATGTGATGGAAGCAGCAGTAGCTCTCAAACTGTTTATACGAGTCACTTTTAGTTGTAAAGTCGCCTGCCATACTTCAATCTCTTTAAATGATGATAATGTTAAAATAAATAATTTTAAGTTTTTAAAGTACAAAATCCTTTCTTATAATGTATCTGGATTAAATAATAAGAGTATTTTTGTGGATTTTTATAAATTTATTAACCAATTTGGATTTGTTTTTCTATATGAAACTGTTTTTACAATTTTGAAAATAGATTTATTAGTTTTGAATTTAAATGGATACCAGCTATCAGAATTCAGTCAAGAGGAAGAGCCAGTGGAGGATGTTTTTTTTTTGGGTATAAGGAGGATCTACAAGGTATCAGCTGTGAATTTCGAGTATTTGAACGAGTCACATACCTATGTATATCTCAATTTTAATAATGCGACTTTTCGGTTACTCCCAACGTACATAAACTGCAATCATTGGGGTATTGATCTCGAAATATTTGAAGAATTTATAGCACGAGAAAGGAACATTAATTTAATGGTGGTTGGACCTGAGTGGAAGAATTGGAAATGAAGCTGGAAACGAAAATTTCGAAGTTGGAACACAACGAAAATCGAAAGACACCGTCCTTAATGCAGGAGGGGTAAAGTTAATAGATTTTTGTAATTCTTATGGGTTGAGAATCCAAAATGGAACTAGCATGTCAGATATGGGTGGTGAATTTGCTTTTGTTGGTAAGCAAGGAAGCTCGGTGATAGATTAGAGTCTGTTGTCGATTTCAAAGTTGAATATTTCCCGTTTTCGGACCACCTTCCCATAGTTGTGACTTTTGGACAGATGGCGTTGGAACAGGAAAAAAGCAGCCCTATGATGCTATTGCCTAAACTTAAATGGAATCCGGTTAAGGCGGCAGAGTATTAAGAGAAGCTGAACATATCTCTTCGAGGCAACTTTATCCAGTTAGAGGAAACCATCAAAGCATCTTATTCGATCTCTTCCTCAAGGAACGCTAGGAAAGACTGTACGGCCCTTTGGTGTGACCTCGAATGTAAAAAAGCCAGGCAGTTATCGTTTGCTTGGCTTTGAGTACTTTTTTTTTTTTTGGTTGCGTCCAAAGATGTGGCAATCTTTGAAAGATACTAATTGCCCGGGCTATCAGCATGCGCGATTCGCAAACCCCAAGTGCTCGATATTGGGGGAGCGCCTATATACTAACCCACACCCTGCACTCTTCTACCACTCTCCCAGCGGAAATGCCGTTGAATGCTACTTCGCGGGGCTGGTAAGCACTTTATGCCCCTCTTTCTCCGTTTCCTAGTTCGACATTGTGTACAGTATTTACTGTTCTTTGTTGTATTAGAGATGCCGTCTGGGTTTGATTTTCATTTGTAGGAAGTGCGCGTAGGAAAAATAAACAAATACCTCAAACCGACTTTGACAAATTTATTACCACTCTCTGTCTGTCTTACATATGTCACATCTTTTATACCCTGACAGCTAGAGGTTTTCGGAACAATCACTCAGTTAAGTCGACAAACTCACACAGATGGATGTGAATGGGCGGTAATGACAACCGTTTATTATGACAAACGTTAACGGTACAATGTTGAGCAGAAGAATTCATACTCAACGGTTACATATTAGTGCTCTCTCTGAATCTTTCCAACCGCCGAAGTGCCTTCATTATTTTTGCCGCGGCCTGTTTCACCGCATCCCATATTATACTTGCTGCTAGCATATGGTTTACGATGTTTTCAGGAGTTGGTATCCCTCCAACTTTCTCTTCTAGCTCTCTGCGCTCTGTTCTGCAGTGTGAGGACTGGAAAAATACGTGCTGTGCATTCTTCCCTGGCCGCTCTGTAATTTAAGCAGAAGGGAGATTCCTTCAAACCAAGCCTGTATAGATATGATTGAAAGCAGCCATGTAGAGCTGACGTTCTATCCATTCGTTTATATCGGGTATAACTCGGTAGGTCCATCTCCCCTTTGTAGACTTGTTCCATCTCTCTTGCCACGTACTTGGCCTGCGTTGCTTTTCTCCCAGCTTGATATCTTCCGGGTTCCCGAATTTTGGCATCGTAGGTCCTTTGTAGCTCATTAGCCAGTATATCTGCTGGTAGCATTCCCGCAATGACATACATATATAGCATCATCTGACACTGTCCGATAGCCTCTTGACAGAGTTAGTCTTTCTTGCTTTAAATGCTTTCGCCCATATTGGTGCCGCATAAATTGTGATTGACTGCACCACCCTTGACAGAACTAGTCTCATTTGTTGTCTGGGTCCTCCTATGATTTTCATTATTCTGGATAAGGCAGCGCTCACATTTGGGGCTTTGTCGCACGTTCTTTCAAGGTGTCCCTTGTAAATGAGCCTAGCATCGATTATCATACCTATGCAGGTAACTGATAGCCGGTTTTGGTGTGATATCGTGATCGCCCACCCTGATGGCGATTGTTTCTCTTTTCTAGCGATTTGTTACCAGAACTGCTTCAGTGTTATGTTCTGCCAGCTCTAACCTAACTGTTGCCATCTACCGTCTAACTTTTCGAATACAGTCATTGCCAATGTATTCTATTTCTTCCAGGTCTTTCGCCGCTAAAACGATTGCAATACCATCTGCAAACCCTATGATTTTAGCCTCAATCGGGATTCTAAGTCTTAAAACCCTGTTGTACATAATTTTCCACAAGAGAGGTCCTAGTACCGATCCTTGTGGAACTCCGCCAGTTATGTGGTACTGCCATTTACTCCATCGTCGGCATCGTAGAGTAGGAACCGATTGTCGAAGTAAATTTGCATAAATTTTATTAAAAACCATGGCACCATCATTGACCTAAGAGAGTGTACTACAAGCCCCAATTTACTGAGTTGGACGCATTTTTGACGTCCAGCGTTAATACGGCGCCGTATTTTTTGGGTACCTCCTCTCCATCTTCTGCCCTGAATGGCTTCTTCTAGGGCCGTAGTTACCTTCCGAATGGCGTCTACTGTAGAGCGAGCCTTTCTAAGTCCATACTGCTGGTTTGAGAGTCCTCCAGCTTCATCAATTGACACCTCCAGTCGTTTGTATATTATTCGCTAAAGTATTTTGCCCATCGTGTCTAGTAAGCATATGTGACGGTGTGACGAGGGCTCTTGGACAGCAGCACAAGACGTTGTTTTTTCCATCGGTCTGGAAAAACCCCTTCTGTTAAACACTTGTTACACATTTCCACGAATGCTTCTGTATGTATTTTGACGGCTAGCTTAAGGACCTTATTTGGTATGCCGTCCCATCCAGGTGATTTATTATTGCAAATCGTTTGCATACATCCAGAAGTTCCGTAAGTTGCGTAACTGGTGGGATCTCACCTACTTCCTGCGGTGGTTCTATATGCTCTGTTGGTGCTTGCGGTGGAAATAATCCCGACACTATTTTTTGCATCAGCAAAGGGCATAAGGGTGGGGGTGCCCTAGAGCCCTTTAGTGTTGGCATGACCGTCCTGTAGGCGGTACCCCAGGGATTAATATCTGCTTCCTCGCAGAGTTCCTTAAAGCTGTTGTTTTTGCTTCTCCGAATGGCTAATTGAAGGTCCCTACGCCTATCTTTGTATTGCACCTGTAAATCGTGGTGGAAGACCTGACCTACGGTACTTGCTGCGTAGCTCTACTATCTCTTGGTTCCACCAGTATACTGGTGGCCGGCGGTTTGCTGACTTTTTCCGTACCATAGATGCGTCGCAAGCCCTAGATACTGTTTTAGTAAAATCCGCAGTGGCTAAGAGTATATTGTACTTCAAACGTTATTTCAAAAACCTGTATTTGCAAGCCAACAGAGAATACAAAGTCTTGTATAGACGGAAAAAATCAACATTTTTTGAAGCAGAATCGAAGCAACTAGCCTATTGCCAGAATGCGAGAGAATTTTGGGACTAGGTTAGGAAGCTGAATGGCAAGAACTTAAACATTCATCAGGGAATATGCTCTAATCTTCTAGCAACGCATTTTAAGAATTTATTGAATCCAGTACGAGAAAGAATCAATTTTAATTACGCACGCCGTTACTTACTTATGCTTCTATACAATAATGTGTTGGAAACAGGATCGATACCGCAAGAATTCAAGAATCCATAATTTTCCCAATACATAAAAGAGGAAGTTTGTCTGAGCTATCCAATTATATGTAGAGGCATATCCTTCTTGAATGCTTGCTACAAAATCTTTACGCTAATTCTACAGAGACGTCCCAACACATGGATCAACGACAATAAGCTCTTGCAAGAGTACCAGGCCGGTTTTAGACCGATTGACCATATCTTTTTTTTGGAAAGTATTGCGTATTCATTTTTCAGCA
The DNA here is from genome assembly GCA_963966105.1 of Volucella zonaria. Lineage (NCBI taxonomy): Eukaryota > Metazoa > Arthropoda > Insecta > Diptera > Syrphidae > Volucella > Volucella zonaria. Next base: position 215,077,856 of record OZ014530.1, read on the forward strand.
AAAAGAAGCTACATACATGCGTTTTTCGTGGACTCAAAGTCAGCATTTGATGTGGTTGATAGACAGGCTCTATTCTGCAAGCTCTGTAACATTGGTATGTCAATAAAATTTGGCAAAGTCGTGCAAAGCTTATATATTGACCCAATGGCGGCAGTTTGGAGCGGTGAAGAGAGGTCTGAGTGGTTTAAAACTGTATCAGGCGTCAGACAAGGTTGTTCATTGATGATCGCGTAAGCTACTTACCGTCTGCTATTCGCAGACGACATCGCGCTCTTGGCATCTTCTCCTGATTCATCGCAGCTAATGAGCAACCGGCTTTCTCAATATTGTGAGCTTTGGAATCTGGTATTGAATTTGGAGAAATTCAACATTATGGTTTTTAAAAACGTGGGAGGCAGAAACTCTGTAAATGAAAAATGGTATTTTAATGGTGAGGCCGTAGAAATTGTTAAGGAATTTAAATATCTCGGAGTTTATTTCACAAAAAGTTTAAATATGGAGAGGCATCTGGAGGAGAAGTTGACAAAGGCTGAGAGCACAATCAGTGCATCGTGGAGTAGATGCTTTTGTAATAAAAGTACGGCACAAAATAGCAAATTCCGGGTTTTTGACGCGGTATCGGAATCAATTTTATTTTACGCAGTACAATATGAAAATGTAAAGAAGCTCCTCCGCTATGTAGTAGCGAATTTTTCGACTACCACCCAATATGCCAAATTATATGATAATGCTGGAAACTGGATTGTCAACTCTCTTTATTCGTACCCTTAAAATGCAAATTGATTACGTGATTCAGATTATGAAGATGGAAAATCATCGGCTTCCGAAGATAGCGGCCCTCCAAGTCATACATGATGAATCGAGTTGGTATGCTGAGTGCTGTGTTCGCTGGAAGGCTTTGCTATATCAGCGTATTTCATCAGTGGATTTGAAGTGCAGAGAGAGATTTCTGAGCAACGCCAACGAATTGCTCCACAGAGCAATATATTTCCAACCGTGTCCGAGGCCTTCTCACAGTAAACCTGGCAGTACATTGATTCCTGGTTTTACTCCATTGCATGTCGGAAGTTGGCTTCGACGTGAAATATCATTCCTCGTCCTTAAACTAAACTCATTGTCAACAAACTTCAATAGAGCTCAATTGACTACTTTCTCGAATACTTTGCTCATGTTCGGGATCAAATTATTGTAATTGACCAAAGATCAGCCCGGTTAGTCCTATGTTTATCCCTTTTTGGGACATGGTTTCGCAGTACGCTGACAAATAGCGTGGAAAAATTATTCAATGTTTGCAAGGATAAATGTTTCAGTTCGACATTTGGGATTTCATCTTCTACTGCTGATGAGATGCAGGAGTTCATCTTTCCGCACGAACAAAATTCGTCTATCGGTAATGATCACCTTTGGTGTCTTTTCCCCATTAAATACGGTGAAACCGTGACTATAATATCGCCAGATTTAGAAATTTGTTTCCAGATCGAAGTGGTTTGGATAACTTTTGTCTTTAATTCTTTACACGGCTTCCTAAAAACTCCAGAGCCCCAGTTCTGCTTTCTCTTGTGGAATTTCGACTATGAAAAGACCGATGCCTGAGTCGAAACTATCTTGCCTTACTCGTAGGCCTACGGCCAGTTTTGCCAATAGTTTGTGGATTTTGAATGTCATTATGATCTCTCTATCTGAACAATTTATTTATCCGAACATATTCCGACCACTGGATAGTAATTTTTACTGTAATTTACTTTCGAACCTCTTAGTTACTTCAATGGCGCTTCAATTCGGGGATAACCTGGGCTTCAACTAAAAAGCCTCTCCAGTTAGCCCGGTCATTAGCTAACTGCAAGTCGAAGGTAAGGTCTCTCTCTACTATGTTGTCCCGCCGAGTTTGATAGGAAGACTCTGCGACCCGGAGCATTGGTATCCATTCACTCTAAATATCTCAGGCTACTGATGTGCAGTTGCAGCACGTATAGTTCTTCGTTAACCCCTCTACACCAAAGCCCGTCAAAGTAAACGGGACCAAATACCCTACGAAAGGTTTTTTTTCTCGAAACAACTGAGGATATCTTCATACGCTTTCGATAGAGTCCATGCTTCAGCGGCATAAAGTAGGACTGGGTTTGGCCAAACTAATTGTCAGTGATGATCAAGGATTTACATATAGTCTCCTTAGTTGTTCGGGATAGGACCTTACTACTCAATTGCCTTCTTAGCCCAAAGAAACACCGACTGACAAAAGTGATTCTTCGTTTTATTTCTGCTGAGGTGTTGTTGACATATAGCAGAGCCAAGGCAGACAAAGTCCTTTACTAACTCGAAATTATAGCTGTCGATTGCGATGTTCTGTCCAATTCGTCGGTGTTATGTGTCCCTTCTTATTGACAGAGTATTCTTAGTTTTGCACTCAATAAGAATTAAACCCATTTGTCCAGCTTCCGTTTGCTACTATTGGAAAATGCACCGAATTCCGCCAATTATGTCGATATCATCGGCGTACGGCTCAGTTGTAAGTACGCAACGTGAATTTCGTCATGAGGTCGGTCGTCATCATGGTCTCAGTGTGCAGGCAATTGCAGAGATCGGTGCGAAATGAAGAAAAGATAGCCGCAGCGGCCATATCAAATCAGACAAAGAAGTGCCGATTTGGCGCAGATCAGCTGAATTGGACATCGACAGAAAGTCAACCCGGCTTATTTTGCAGTTGGATTTGGACCTACATCTTCTCGGACATTTTTGGCTCAGTGGCTATTTTAAAAAGGAAAATTGCCATTATTGGAGCGAACACAATCCACAAGTGTTCGGTCAGCCACCAATGCATCCACAAATACTGACTATTTGGTACAATTTATGGTGTGGCGGCATCATCGGACCTTATTTCTTTCGAACTGAGGAAGGAAGCAGCGTTAACGTAAATAGTCTCAGATATAGAGCGATGTTAACCGAATTTGTATAGTCAGAGCTCCACAACATCGATATATCCCAGCTGTGATTCCAAGATGGCGGCGCTACATGCCGTACAACCGACGCAATACTCAAAGTTGTGAAGGAGAAATTTGCCAACTAGATCATCTCATTGCAGCGTTCATCAATTGGCCGCTGCGATTATGCGATTTGACACCACTCGATTATTTTCTCTGGGGCTACGTCAAGTCCTTGGTCTGTGCTAACAAGCAAACCACTTTCAACGAGCTCGAGGCCATCATTCGACACGCTACTGCCGGAATAACGCTGCACATATTGGTCCCAGTCATCACAAATTTAACTAACAGGCTGATGCACTGCCAGCGAAGCCCAGGTGGCCATTTGAATGATGTGCTGTTCTACACATAATGGTACGAAATAAAACCGGAATCAATTTTATATCGTTATACCGTTGTTGTTTTGTTTAAATTTTTTTTCCTATCGTTCTTATCACCCGGTGTAGTTGCGGTGGTTTCTTTTTTTGTGGACCGTGCAAACGATGACGTTATTTCGTTCACCACGCCTACACTGTTTTGAACATATCCGAGAGCCTGTTTAGTCCAGGAGCTTTGTTGGACTTAAACTTAGATACTGCTACACTTACTTCATCTTGGTCAGGTTGGGGGAAGTTTGGTCATCATCGTTTAAGTTGCATGGTCTATACGGCCTGATGGCTGAATACTGGGCTTCTTCGCTGTTATCGGTCTGCAGAAAAAGTAGCTCCACGTTCTGAACGTGACTGTATTACAAGGTCTCCTCCTTCATCTCTCCAGCCTTCTGCACGGGTCTTGTTTTTACCTGTTGGTAAAACTTTGGTACATTATTCCTGGAGTATAACCTCTCAATATCTTTCTATCGCTCGCTTTCGATATTCTTCCCGTAAAGTTCACAAGCGGCTTTCATCCTTCCTTGTAGCGTCACTTTGTACGCTTCTTGTTTAACTGCATGTGCTTGCCGGCATTCTTCATCAAATAACGAATTTCTTTGCGGTGATCGGGTGAAATCCAGCACACCAATTGCAGGGTCTCTGATAGCATGCTGACGGTGTTGGCATCAGTCTTCGGTACTTGATGCTGGCGGCATGGGAGTAGTTGAGAGATTTTGGGGATACGCGTTCGGCGAAGATTCTGGCGGTCTCTTACTAATGCAGCTTTCTTTGTTATATCTTCTCCCAGTAGTTCGTCTTCGTTGTGGCGCTTGGGAAATCTGCATTCCCATCTTGACTGAAGCAAGGTGCTGATCCGAATGAATGTTGGCTGCCCGTAACTTTTGGATGCCCAGAATACTGGAAGCATGCCTTACGCCGATCGCAATCTGATTAATTTGATTTAGCGTTTCATGATCCGGAGACCGCCATGTCAGTTAGGGTATATTGAGATGAGGAAACTGTGTACTTGCTATAGTGATATTTCGTCCCACCATAAAGTCAATAAGCCTATGCCCGTTGGAACGCGTGTTGTCGCATAGTCTATGTGTCCTACCCAACATGTCCTCCCTTCCATGGATGGCGGTGATATCTGCGTGATGGGAGTCAAGGGCCTCTGCTATTTGTTCGGCTGCACTTGTTCCTGGGTCTGATCATTCCACATTGTTCCTGGGACTGATCATTCCAGATCCGAAGTTCGGCTACTGGCCCAATTCAAGTTATAGGACAGTCAGCAATTTCCCGATCAGTCGCCTTCAGTCTCCTTATTTGCAGGTCGTTCTTGCCTATACAGTTTAGTGTGCATCGATTGTCGGAGTGAGGTTGTTTGTAGTCAGAGTTTTTTACCCGAGGCTTAGTCTGCTCCATGGTTTTGCTGAGAACGTTCGCAATCAAGAGTAACTGTCATTTAGAAGGTATATGGTACATTTAAAACTCTGATGAATTAGTTGTGTTACTCTACGACAGTCGGTCATATGCGTAGACGCACTCGTTTTATCGTTTGGGATCTCTTTTGTGCTCGCAAATCCGATGAACAGTGCACTAGATTTGCTCTTTTGGACTGCATCCTACTAATAAAAATGCGCGGATTGCTCACAGCAGAAAATACTATGGCCGTTAAGCCCAGTGAAGACGAAGATCGATTCGTCATTGTCCCCAAGAACTTGGCGTGTGCCCATCGACTTTGTGGAAGATTTTGCCCAAGGATCTTGGTTACCATGCTAACAAAATTAAATTGCTGCAAGAATTGAAGCTAGGAGATTATCGTTTGCGTCCTGACTTCGCCAATTGCTTGCTTAAATAATTGGAAGTTGATCCACCTTTTTACAGTCAAATTTTGTTCAGTGATAAGGCTCAATTCTGTCTCAATTGTCGTATGGTGGAACTTGGAGCAAGGAAAATCCAAATGTGAGTCATCAGCTGCCGCTGTACCCCGGAAAATACAGTGTTTGGTGTGGTTTATGAACTTTCTGGGTCGCACTTCTGCAAAATTGAAGTAAAAGTAAGTCAAAATGTCACTGTTAATGGCGCCCGGTACAGAGCCGCCACGATCAATGATTTTGTAGTTTCCAAAACTGCGGAAACATGGTCTGCATGATATTTGGTTTGAAAAGATTGATGCCACATGTCATGCCGCCTGCGAAACCATCGAGTTACTGAAGGAAATGGTCGATGGCAATATCATTTCCAGAAATGGATCTGTGGTCTGGTCTCCTAGATTGTGTGACTGTGAAGCTGCTGGACCATTTTCTCGTCGGTTATTTGAAGTCGTTATTGCCTTTACGCAAGTAGCGCACGGTGAGTTTCGCATACTGAACAACGATTTTCGAAATAAATTTTCATTCTTCTTTCCAGCTTCGTTTTGGGGTGAGTCAATTCATGGTGAAGTGACCAACCAAACTGAGCATGAATCAATTGGTATTACCAATTAAAAATACAAACCTCAATAACGGCATTATATGCTCCCATATGCGGCCTTGATACCGATAAGGAGGTAGTGAGCTTCTGGACTTCTTGGGTTTTCTTAAGGATCGAACATAGTGTCAATTGTGGACTATCCGGTGTCTAAAATCATGCTCATACGGGCTAGTCAGATCATTAATTAGTTTATGGTATTAATATTATACGACAGACAAGTTCTTGTATGCGATGTTTGAAGCCTCTAAAATTGGAGTAATTAGGAGACTCTTCTTTCTTGTGGATCGGGCAAATGACGCTGAAGTTCAAATCATCCGCCAGTTTGCTTGAACCAAATCTTAGAATCGAGTTGGTGCAGACCATAAATAACTTTTCAGGTCTGTCGTACCTTGTTGTGCTTAAGTGCAGATATTGCTATCACTACTTCATTTTGGTAGGGTGGACGGAAATCTTTGCTTTCACCGTCTAGGTTTAATGGTTCGTTCTGCTGACATGGGAATTTGGGTCATTCCCCCCGTTAAGGATGGTGCAGAAGCGAGTTTTCCTATTGTTACTTTTTTATTAATTTCATTGCTCATTTCAAGAGATTTCTGCTCAGATCTCAGAGTTCGGCAATACAGAACAATGTAATGTCAAAGACATTACGTCGATGTTAGAAAATGTCATTTGACTGGGCGTCACGTATGAGTTTCAACACAAGATTTTGAATCTATTTACAAGTGCAGAAATTCTTCAGGAGCACCTGATCAGATATGGGGATTGTATGCCAATAAAAACCTAATATGCTTATTGGGAGCACCAGTTATGATAACATCGAATGTGTAGTCGTTCCAACGTTGATTGTTATTAACAAACACATCGTGACTGCAAAGTGTTTCGATTTCAGCAATGAAAGTATCATTCAAGGATAACGATTGCATTTTGAAAGCATTAAATTCAACTACGTTGGTGGTAATCCAAATATTTATGATGTTAACATTGAAACTTAATGAGCTAACCGTATGCTGATTTGCCCATTCTACGGCCGAATAGCTTGGATATGAGTCTGCGAACGAATAAAAAAATGCAGAGAGTACTATTGTTAGCAAATGAATATATGTACTGGATGAAAAGCAGTAGACAAGTGATTATCAATGAAAATTTTAAACAGTGTCGTAAACAAAATGAAGCCCTATGGCATACCAGAGTTTGCTGTATGGATGTCAAACTATAGTTGACCTTTCCGGAAGGTGATTGAAACAGAAATTCATCGATCTGAGGTTCATGCTTTTTTCTTTTTCTACAAAGGAGTGTGATGCCAAACTGTATCTTTGAAATTGAAATAGTCCTCGCCAGATTGATGTAGACTTTGATTCCACATTTCGGTGAAGCATGTCACCAAATGAACAGTGGAGCTTTTCTTAGCTGTACTGCCTTTCCTTGAGAAGGTATTTCGTGTCGTGACTTTCGATGTTTCACAAATCTTATCAGCATTCCCATGACCTTAGAAAGAAGGGACGTAAGTGAAATGGGTCAGTAGAATGTGGAGAAGAAGATTGGTCTTTTTTTTTAGCAACGGGCTGCACAATTGTTATGACGCCTGAGATATCCGTAGGCGTTCCTTAACAGCCCCTAAGTAGTGATCGGAGTATACATCCACTGTTTGAAATGTTCGGACCTTACTAGAGGACTGCTTTGCGCCAATTGCAGCATGATCAATTTATGTCACTGTTTCACGATGAAATGAATTTCATGTGTCTTTATGAATATTGAACGAAACTGTATGCTGGCTTAACAGGTATTCTGCTCCCCAGCAAAATCAGTCAGGCTAACTGCTTTTGTTTCACATTTCCTACTTGGCATTTATATCATCTAAAGTCATTTTTAGAGCATTGGCCGTGAGATTTTTTGTCTATTCCTTCCGTGGCTCCCACATCAGTGCATATCATACCATGGCAGTCGCATGCGTGCCGAAACCTCAAAAGTTCTTGCCTTAGTCCGCCGCTGACAACAATTCCTCACCCATTTTATTCGACTTCTGACGACAGCCGACATTTTTGTCTCATATCATGGGACGACATATGGATTAAGCTGAGTACTGACAATAACTCTAAATAATTGGCTTCCTATGAGAGGCGGATTAAACCCTGAGCCAATCTCGCAAATCTAAAATTTTTAATCGAATATATCGCGTTTTTGTAGCATTCCTTGATGTATTCAGAATTACATTGCAGATGGACATCTTCGAATTTTTTCTGGCGTTAGCTCTCGCTAAAAAAGCCAGTTTTGAACCAGACTGAAACCCGTTTACGATTCCCACCTTTGGGTCGATCACGTAGCAATTGTAGTTTATGTCATTAGTGCTACATTGCCACACTGACCACTTTTGAGAAATACAATACGACTACGTAAGTTGATGTTACTGCCATTCATGGCCACCTTTTTGAACAGTGCATCACCTTTTCAAAATATCTCAGGCATTGCTTGTGAGTCGTTGAAAGTTATTTTCTTGTTAAGTCTTATCTCTTTGCCCCTGCGAGAAACATCAAATCCAACTTATCGTTTATTTTGATATTGAAAGCCGTTGGCTTAAAGTCAAATGTCAGGTCGTCTTCTTATCTTAACCCCACACTACTTTTGAAAAACATCATTTCAATTTGTAAGCAAAAAATGTGTTACTTCCAATTAGCGCCCCCAAAAACCTAATGAGGTGGAGCAATCCCATAGAAGCTTCACCATCAAAAACAAGTCCAACAGATGCAATTACGATGAGAACTACCATTTCCATGTAAATCACTGAGCTGCAAAAAATACCAAAGATAAACTGCACGATTAATTGCAAAGCAGCATTGCTCTTCTTCATTACGAGCTAAAAAAAAAAACAAAACCCTGAACTTTACTTAAAAGATAAAAAAGAAAAATAGAAAATAACACCTCTGCTCCGAACACCTGCAGTGCCAAACCAATTTGAACTTTACTCTTTCAAAGTTTTTTTTTTTTTCTCAAAGGACGTGTAAGGGTATATATGTAGATATGATGATAGAAGATATTCCTTCATTAGTCAGTAAAATGCTGAGAAAGAACCTTTTTTTATTTTTTTTTATTATACGTTGCTTTCCACAGAAATTTAAGACCGTTGTGCAGAATTCCTATCTATTCCTCTGGTTCAACCATCCAGAGGGTGTCGGCAGAAGTAAATTTTAAGATAAAAACCTCCCTGGTTTCCGTTCCATAAATTTTCCAATAGTAAATTCTAAGATCCGGTTTCCATTCCAGCTATACTCGTATATTTCAATTAGGAACAATTATGGAAAGTCTGCGAGTCTCGCGTCTGGGATGGAGGACTAAAAACAAATCGCCCTACCTATCAGGTTAATTTATTAATTATTTTTTCTCAACCTTGTTGAGGGTTTTTAGAATATCCCCGTAATTATGTCCGGGGGTAGAACTAAATTAAGGATCATGGTTTGGGACAAAATCTCACTTGGCATCTCGGTAATGTATCCGCCGCTTTCATATTCCATAGACCTAATTCGACCCGGTCATTTGGGAATAGGTATGAAAGTGAAACTCTAAGGAATCGATAACCGGAAACAGGATAAAGAAGAAACGAAAAATATCTAAAGAACCAAAGAGTAAACAGTGGAAATCTAATCAAGGAATCCCAAACCCAAGACAGCTACTTGACTATTTAGATACAAGCTGAAAAGTTCTCCCTGATGTATTGTACGAGTATCTGGTGTGGGGTGGAATATTGATTAGGGTAAAGATTTTTTGTGAAATAATTTCGCTGTTGCCGATGATGCTAGTGGTCGACTAAGTCTCAACATGCTGATATCTCTTGGGAAATTCTGAAACAGGAGTGCCAGGAGACTAAATGTAGACATTAATGGGGGTAACTGACGAACTGAAATGGCAGCTAATGGAGAAAGTCGATATTTATAGATGACTTGATTTGGAATGTCTCAAGGCGACTGCCGGAGATGTGAGTTAGGTTATTGAATTTGTTTTCATTTGACATTTTTGTAGTATTCAGGTGCCTTTGAGATGAGAATTTCCAGAAGGTTAGGTGCTTATTGAGGTTGTTTTCTTTTAAACAATGATTTCATCCATTTCATTAGGTGACGCTTAAAACCATGTTGAACACGTGTCTAAACAAACAACCCTCTTCAATCAATACAGTTAAGCAATTGGAGACTAGAAAACTTTGAAACAAGTCAATCAGAACTAATTTGTAGGGAAACTGGAATTTTTACAGGTCGAAGCGAAAAGAACATAAAAAGCAAATTCGAATTTCGAACAGCCCCTCTTATAAGGACTTCCGTGAAAAGATCACAACAGTCAATGAAATCAGCAGGTAGGAATTACTCAGAAAACCTGATATCATTTTTTGGATCACAATCCAATGGAAAACATAAAAACAAGTAAACCGAAACGAAATTACAATTTTATTTGATGCGATGCTGTTTCTAACAAACAACTGAGAACGGCTTGCAATCGATATAAGCGCATCCAGTTAAAAAGGCGGCTATTAAATAATACAATTTTGATCATACGAGTATAATAAAATAACATGGTTTCCATCGAAATTTTAGAGATTTCCAGTATTTAACAATATTCAATTTATGAGTTTAGTCAGTTTTCAGTTTAAAAGTCTAATAGGTGAATTCCTAACATCGTCCCGACGTTTAAGGCTTAGCTTTCAAGGCAATGCTTTTTCGTTGTCGAGGGGAAGCCTGCAGATTATTGCTATGGCCCCTTGTAATACGCCATTCCCGGTCAACTTAGTTCTTCTTTCTTTTATTACGCTTATTCTAGTTTTACAATATTCTCTAAGTGATACCTAAAGAGAGTGATGACCATATATATTACATACGAGTACGTATCTATGTACATATAAGCTACACATAGTACTACAACTCGGGCATTCTGACAGCCGAAATCTACCGATCTTTTTTATTATCTTCTTTTCGTCTGACATCCTGCATCTGGCATCTTACGTCCTTTGAACCATGGTCGTATATTTCCCACCGCCCAAACCCCTGTTGGAAACCCTCTACATCTTTGAGAAATTAACGGTCGTTACACAAAACTTTTGTAGTCTGGTATGGTCGCTTAAACTTTTTGATCAACTTCTTAGATACACCAGAGTGTGAATCGGAATTTTTCACCACTACGTAGTCGTCTACCTTATACAAGACATTGTATGTTTACGACGCCTTTTGTCGAAATATTCTTTATTCATTCTCACCCACGTAAGATTTTGTTGTTCTGTATCTGCAGTTTCTCCCAACCTTTCTCTTAGTGCATCAGTTACATTTTCCTTTTGGTTAACACCGAAGAACATAACACTAGGGTGTTGGTTTATAGTCTTATGTAGCGTGATATTAAGAGTGTGTTCGACGTCTCCTATGGCTATATCCCAATATACATTTTCTTCTGGACTGACTAGCTTAGATAACATTAGTCTTATAGTTGTGTTAACTCTCTCTATAGTACCTGACCGTTGGCCTGCGGAGAACCTGTAGCGACTTTTATGTGCCGTACTCGTATACAGTGCTTATTCGAAAATTCTTTGAAATTGGTAGAAGTAAACCCACTTTCTCTGTCGGATGCTATGCACTTCGGACGACTATATGATCTAAAGTAGTTTGAAAGAGCCCGAATTACTTCTTTTGTATTTGGTTTTTTATTTGGATAGAGCCTTATGTACTTTGTACTAGCATCTATCGCAATCAGAATATATTTAACTCTTCTTGCATTATCTACTGGACCATACTGGTCAATGTGGATGACTTCAAATGGGACGTTTGCTTTCGCTAAGAAAATTTGGCTTAGAATGCAGCCAAAACTGCGCTGCGCCTCATTAATGCCCGCAACATGTTGTCATCAGGTTTGTAGACGTTCCTCACACTGTTTAATTGCTCCACCCAGCCATCTAGGTTTATTCCACCGTCGTACTCTGGCAACAAATTCTTAAGCATGTTGAACGAATTTGTATCATCAAGGCCAACAGAATTATTTAAACGCTGCACTTGTAGCCCATCGGCCCACATCGTTTCTTTATCACCACCTGCTTGTGCCACTTTCTTAAGAAAATCGTTCTCCCTAATAAGAAGATCTCTTTCCCATCTTATAAACTCGGCTTATCTTTTCAGAAAATTACGTTTTTTTCTAACATTGTCTCTTTGGTCATATCTGTGTTTTGTTCACCGCGCTTGTTTTCCGCTAATTCTTGTTCTAGCTGTTCACCATCTTTCATTTGCTGGTTGTCTTTGGTATTTTCTTCGTAGACGTACAGCACACATTGTTGGTTTCCCTTTCTTGATGATGACAACTCTGCATTGCACCAGCTTTTACCTGCCATTAGTTTTGTTACAAATATAAAGCGCTATAAAAAAAAAACCGGTAAACATATTGAATTCAAAATTGTTTCATTTATTAGACCACAATATTGATTGTTTAAAAAAATTGGATTGGACTGCCTTTTACCATAACACAAGCTTCCAAACGATGTGGCCATTGGGCTATAGCGGCACGTATGGTTTCCATGGAGATCGTGCCCGCTGCTCTGGTAAATGCTGTTTTAAGGCTTTCGAAATTTCTGTGGGGAATCTTGCAGGCCATGTTCTCCAATTCTGATCACAAACCAGTGGATTAAGATATGGACTCCCCGACAGCCAATCATCTGCTTCGATAAAGCTAGGAATATTTACTCTGAGCGACTCCTACGTGGTATTCGCTTTGTGCGTTGGAGCAAAGTCGTCCGTCTGTATAAATTGAAAAGGGTATTGGTCAAACCCTTCACCACACCCTCTAGCACATCTTCTTCGCAAACCTTTGCACTAGTTTTTACGACTTTTTCACAGAAATGGAGGGATGTGACACCACGGTGGCAGACCCCCCAAACAAACTATTTCGGAAGCGGGATGATGTTCACGTTGAACCCTTGGAACAACTTTCTTCGCTTCATTAGATGAAGTGGCATAGATTTCGTCATTTTGTTTGTTGAAAACTTCTTCCACGGTAAAAATTTTCTCTTCCGTATACAGAATGTTTTCATGGACATTGTCCGCGTACCACTGCAAAAGTCGCTTGCATATTTCCAGCCTAACTTTTTTTAGTTGGGGAGTTAGAAGATGACCCGTAGACCGACGATAGGCCGACGGTCATCTCGAATCAGCCTAGACATGGATCTGGTTGAAATATCCAAATCCTCAGACATGATCTTCTGTTTCGTAAGCGAATTTCTTCGAATTCGTTCACGAACTGCCTTCACTACCGCATTCGTACGGACGACGCGTGAGCGACCACTTCTTGACCTGTTCGCTACTCCAGACAATTTGCCGAACCGAGCAATAGCCCGATAAACGATTATTCTCGATATTCCGAGTGGTTTTAGCAACTTGAAAATTTGGCCAGCACTCTTTCCGCACTTATTTAAAGCTATTACCGCGACTCGAATCTCTTTACCGCCCAGCTTCATATTAGTAGTTTGCAAACTGAAACCAAACTGACTGGAATGGTTCACTGACCAGTGCATGTGTTCTGAAAAAAAATTTAAGGGTTCTATTCCCGCAAGAAGTTTTAAACGATAAGCGCTGGAAATTGTGTAACAGAGTTTATGGCGGGACTGGTATACTAGGTGGTGTGAAAAGTAACCTCCTTGACCGCCAGAATGCACTGCTACTGTAAAGAGGTTATGGTGCCTTGAAGTCCGTTCATATTCAGGCAGACCTGCCAAATTTCAGTGCGATACTGTCTTTAGTTTTGTTTTGACAGCTGATTGTTGTTGACGTGTTTGGCATCATGTTGAGTATGGACAAAAACGATTTTCGTTCTCTCATAAAACATTATTTTTTGAGAGACAAAACGGCGAAGGAAACAAAAGAAAAGCTGGAAAATATTAAGAGGCTAATGCTGCGTCAGATTACACCGTCAAATATTGGTTTCAAGAGTTTTGTGGTGGCCGCAACTCCACTACCGATCGAGTCCGCAGTGGCAGGCCCTCCGATTACAGAGGACAATGTCAAAAAAGTACATGAAATGGTGTTGGCTGACCGGAAAGTGAAGGTGCGCCAGCTAGCAGATACCACAAAGATTAGTACTGAGTGCACACGCAATATTTTTGGCAATATTCTGCATATGAAAAAGTTATCCTGCCGCTGGGTGCCGCGAATGCTCACTTTTGACCAAAAACACGAAGGCGAGAGAACTTCGAAAAAGTGTTTGAACTTGCTGATGCGGAATCGGGCGGACTTTTGGCATTGATTGGTAACTGGATTTGGATCCCTCGGACTATTACCTCTTCCCAAACCTCAAAAGATGGCTCATCAATAAAAAAATCAGCTCGCGCGAGGAAATTATCGACGCCACGGAGGAATATTTTGCAGACCTTCCGGAAAATTACTTTTCGGACGGGATCAAGAAGTTGAAAAATCGCTTTGTTTTGCACAATTTCTGTATTTTCTTTGACCGTTTCAAATTTTTTGTTTGTTTTTCAATCTTTGTTTCTTTTTTTTTTGGTGTTGTGTAAGCGCGAAAATAAAACACGTCTTCACTACTTCACTACAGAGTGATGACCATATGCATATACATATAAGCTACACATATTACTACACCATTTAACATTTTGAGACTAACAACTCGAACCAGGCCATAAGCTCCTGGGAAGATTTCGAGAACTCTTTCTACTTCCAACCGAGATACGAATATTAGACTCTTCTCGTTCCCATTTTCGACGTTGTTGAAGGAACATCATAGGCTGCACTCTAAAAGGCATCTCACGTTTAAACAAAAGTTGTCTCTGTTAAAATACGCACTGGGGTTTTGATAACCTGTCTTTTTACTATGGCCTTATGGATAAGATGTCTGATACACGAAATCGACTTTGTCTTTGCTCAGGAATGGGTTTGGCTAAAATCTGAGTATTCGAGTCATCACGGGTGGCTCCAAATCTGATTTAGGATGCGGCGCTGGTGCCCTTCTGCAAGATGACATATGTCACATGGCATGAGATATACGCAGTCCTGATCGCCATTGACTACATATATTGTGAAGAATCGGAGAAGGGCCAAAGTAACGACATCTGTAGTATTTAGGGCCTTCCTGAATCGTCTTACGACTTTTAAGCTACTCGTAGTTCGAGAATGCATGACTTCGTTTAATGCAGTCGGAAAACTAAAATAGGTGAATCTTGTTTATGATCACGGGAACTTACTGGGAAATGCTTAAAGGAGAGTATATATCATCCTCAGTTAGGGCTTCCATTAACCATTGTGTTTCATACGAGAAAAACTGCAAATTGCATGATCGTTATTAGGTCAGCGACTTTCCTGTTGTCAGTCAGTAGGAAAGTTTTCCGGCTGCTTATTGGCATCGTGGCAGGACACTAAGCATTTGCAAAACATCCACAAGTAAGTGTATTGGGGTAAATAACGAAACATCCTGGGATCCTCGCTACTATGTTTTATTTTTTTATGATTTGCCTGCGCTTAAAGGATTTGATGCTTGCACAGCAAAGAGAGGTACCGATGAACGTTTGTTTTAAATGTTTGTAGGTTGGAATGACTAGGAAATAAAGAGTTAGGCAGGGCATTCCAAAGCGAGTTGTACGGCTTAGGAACGAGTAATAAATATTTTAGAGTACGTCCGGAAAAACTGATGAGTATTCATAGCAAGACGGTGTTAGGTTAAAAGTTTGAAGGGGAGGAATGCTACTGGCGATTTCAAAGGAGCAATGATGGTGGAAATATCGGTAAAACAGAGTAAGACACGAGACATTACGTCGGTGGCATAGGATGTCCTTTGTATAAGTGATATTAGTATTACCTATGAGTTTTATCTCTCGGTTTTGATTCCTATCTTACAGTTTCAGAGATGTTTTGGGCGCATCCGACCAGATGTGGGCATTGTACTCAAATTTTTAACGGATAAAGGCCTTATATGTTGTGGGTTGATCAAAGGAGGTGAAGTATTTCTTACATCGCTTGAGGAAACCTGCATATTTTGCAGCATTTTTGGACACATCGAATATATGGTCATTCCAACGTAAGCATTGTGCTTTGGAACTATTAAATTTCAGTCTGCTGATAGTTCCCCAATTGGTGATACTGTTAATATCGGAATTCAATGAGCTTGGCATACACTGCCGTTCCCGTTCTACAGACGAAGATCAGGGACGTGAGTCTGGGAACGAATATGAAAAGCAGAGAGTACTGTCGTCAGCGAAGGAACATATTAGATTAGAATTAGCAGACAAGAGGTCGTTGATACAAATTAAAAAGAGTGTCGGAGACAGCACGGAGAACTGCGGTACTCCATTATTAATTTTGTGAATATCAGACTTGAAACCATCCAAGACAACTTGAATTGAACGCTCCGAAAGGTAATTTCTAATCCATTGAAGGTGAGCTTCATCGATCCCAAAAGCACGCATTTTCGACAGAGCTTGATGCCAAACTCTGTCCAGTGCCTTAGAAATATTAAGTACGACTCTCTTGCTTTCGCCCTATTGATGTATGCTTTGGTTCTACTTTTCGGTGAGACATGACATCAGATCACCAGTGGATCTGTTGCTACGAAAACCGTACTGCAGGTCATTGAGAGGTTTTCGTGTTTCGAGATATTTCATGAGCTGACGGTTTATCAGCGTTTCCATGACCTTCGAAAGATGGTAAGCGAGAGAGAAGAGAGAAGAAGACTCGCCTTTTTTTAGAGACGGGCTAGACAAATGCTGTTTTTCGTCTGCTCGGAAAGAGTACTAAAGAGATGGATTGATGAAAATGCTTACGCCGTGGTTTTGCCAGCGTGGAAGAACACCTCTCCAAAAGACGGGAATGTATACCATTTCGACCAGCGGATTCGCATTAGAGTAGTAGCAAGTAAACTAATACGAAACTGGATTCGTCCCATTGAGGATTCGATGCACTCAAGTGTAGTCGGGAACTAAGCACAATCTGGCTTTGTCCATAGAGCTGACTGTTGGAATTTTTTTTTTTCTTTCTTTCCGTGGGGAGGTGAGCAATCTTCATAGACACTATAAGCTCCGTTGCTTATAGTAGTGTGAGATTCTTACTCATTAAAACACACCTCCCTTATACAGACTCCGACTGAGTTCACACTCAACAAGCAGTTCTTCTTTCGCGTTTTATGTTGCTTTATTAAGATATTTTGCAGGCGATTTTCCATTGAAAATTCCTGCGTACTTTAAAAATTAAGCGCTGTTGATCACCGCGCTAGATCGAGAAGCTTAGTCATTTTCAGGCGGCGCAATAAATTTGTCTCTTCAAGGAGCTGTTGAACAGAAATATTCGTATGTCCTTGTAGTCAATTTTTGTTTCTTCGCCCAAACATTTTAATTTCGTTCTGAATGTTGTCGACTCCTAGGTCTCTGCGGATATCAACGTTTCAAGTATACTACGGTGCCGTAACAAACCCTCGAAGAACTTTGTTTTGGAATGTCTGTAATACGTTAACGTTACTAATTTTGGTACAACCCCAAAGCTGTATACCAAATGTCCAGATTTTACCACTTGCTTGTATAGCAGCAATTTGTTTTTTAAACTGAGCTTGGAATACTTTCCAAGAAGCTAGTACATGTCTCTATACTTAATCTCAAGCCCTTAACGTTTTTTCTTAACGTGTGCTTTCTATTTAAGTTTAGCGTCGAGTGTCATACCGAGATATTTGGCCTCGTTCGCGAAAGGTATTTGTACTGCGTTGATAAACACAGGTAGATTGTCAGTTTTCTTGAAAGTGAAGTTCACATAGACAGACTTGTTTGCATTAATCGCGATTCGCCAAGTCTTTGTTCAATTGTTAGTCCGTATAAGGGCACATTGCAACTTACCAGTTGCTTCTTCGACGGTTTTATCTATTGCCAAAATGCCAATATATCAGCAAATGTGGCTAACACAGTATAGTCCGTTTTCGGTGTGTTGCCGGTAAAAATCAAATATAGCAGAGGGCCAAGTACACTTCCTTGCGGCATTCCCGCATTTATTGTTTAAAAATTGGAATATTCGTTTCCGTGTCTGACACGGAAGAGTCGTTCATCTAGGTATGAACTTAAAATATGAAACAATTGCTCGGGTAGGACTCGTCGAAGTTTATATTTCAGGCTGTCGTGCCATACCTTGTCAAAAGCTTGCGAAACGCCAAGGAATGCGCTTGAACAGACTAACTTACACTCGATTGCTCGTTCAATTGCATCGGTTATTCGATGCATTTGGTCCACAGTAGAGTGCTGCTTCTAAAGCCAAATTGATGATCGGGCAAAAGGCGATTTGTGTCAATAATCGGTTTAAGACGATTGAGTAAGATTCGATGTAAGACCTTCAATATAGTCGGGAGGAGCGATATTGGTCTGTTTGACTTGGCTTCAGTCAGCGGTTTACCAGGTTTTGGAACCATAATAACTCCGGCAACTTTCCACTCATGCGGTACATACTCTAATCTTATGGTGGAATTTATAAGACAGAGCGGCTTTAGCAAACCTTTTTTCGGTAACGCTTTAAGTACCTCTCCCGTAATTAAGTCATATCCGGTGGTTTTATTGGGCTTAAGCGTATTTATAACTTGTCTAAATTCCCTAAGTGTAGCCTTTTCTATTAGAAGGTTCGTCGTCACATCTTGTGTATTGACATTCTCTGGAAGCACATCCCCGTCGAATGATTTGAACGTTTCTGCAAGATGGTCAGCGGAATCGTTAGCTTTTTCTTTATCTTCTTTCGCCAAGTCATCCTGGTTTCTTCTTATTGGCTCCACGTGTATTTGGGGCTTTCGAAGACTTTTAACGGCTCTCAATATGGAGTAATTGGTATCTTTTGTCGCTGTGAGGCTTTCTATGTTGGTTATTGAAGTCCTCGATCGATTTTGTCAACAGGTTACAGAGCCTATTAAAGGGCATTTTATCTTGTTGAGCCCGAGTTTCATGCCACTTTTTCCCCACTCTGATTTCCGGCAGATATCTTATGCCGATACTGCCAACTTTGTTCGATTCGCGTTGAGTGCTATTTCAGGCCGCTTGCTATATGACTTCAACAAACCGTTCAACTTCATTTTCAAGTTGATACAGCGTTCTGAGCGGCGCTTTTAACTCAGTATTTTCGACAACCTGTATTCGGAAATCTTATCAGTGAGTTCTTTTGTTGGATAGTCTGAGTGGTCTTTGTTTCTTAACCAAGGATTTGCACATGGTAAGGATAATTGGAGAATGATCGGAGGAAAGATCGAAGCTTTCTTCAACTTTGACGTAACTAGAGTTTAGTCCAATAAAGAAGTCCATCAGATCGGGTATTTTGGCGGCATCCGAGGGCCAGTACCTCGGTCTGCCTGTTGAGTAAAATTGGCAACCACGTTCCATACCAGCCCTGTTGAGAGTTTTGCCTTTTTGTGAGATACATCTTGAGCCCGAAAAGGTATGCTTCACATTAAGGTCGCCACTCGCCACCAATAATAAAGATTGGTCCAAGAGAGTTAAATACGAGTAGGGGTCAATAAATTCGTGATTGAGGATATACTAAAAGAGTAATTTTTATTTTTAACGCGCACCGTGGTCATTTGAAGAATAGCAAGTTCAATTTGTGCTTCCAGAGAGTGTTCAATGCAGTCTTTTATAAATAGGGATGACTCGCATCTTGCGTTCCGCGATGGATGATGAGCGTGGTTGTCGTGGTAAAGTTTTTTAGAAATTAAACATATATCAACTGCTTTTTCCTGAATAAAAATAAGTAGTTCAAGCGTTCTTTGTAGGCCGTTGGCATTGCACGCAAGAATATTGAGCTTATTTGTCATGACTAGTTACACAGATCCGCTTCTAGGTTGAGAAGCCGTTCGACTATTATCTTATTTGTTTTAGTCAGTCATTCTAGTCTCTCGAGAATTACTGAGAAAACATTTGAGGCAGTATCAGGTGATTCAGAGTTGGTCGTATTTGCTCGCGCCGCTATTTGCGCGCAAGTTTTTAAAATTTTCACTTGCGCATTGTTATTTTTGACGTTGATGATTTTAGCGGTCATCACGGCGTTTGCCTTCTTTAAAAGCTTTGGAGTTGAAGCGCTGTTATGATTTCTCGTACTCACTGGCCCTGCGTTTTTAGAAGGCATCGTTTTGGATTGAACCCGTCGTTTTTGCAACTCTTTCGCGACTTCGCAGCGTCGATAATTAGCTGTATGTTTTCCCCTACAGTTGATGTATATCGCTGGGAACTCTTTCGCGGCTCTGCATTCTCGCGTCAGGTGCTTTCCGTCGCATTTCGCAGGCTAGATTATGGCTGAATCCCTGACAACGTGTACATTGGGGAATCAGTCTCGCGTTTTTTCGCGGAGGTTCAATTTTGACAACAAGTCCTAAAATTGAATTTATAGAATAAATCGTCCTCTCGCCTTGAACACTGCGTTGTTTTTGCGCAAGTACTGTATATTAACGGCGTCGATTATTTTTAAGCCTTTATTTTTAAGGCAGCTGGAATGTCATTGTAAATGAGCGTTGGGATGGAGCATGAAGCAGAATTGTTTATAATGTTTTTGACGAACGACCAACAATGTTTACTACCTTTGAGGCATTGTAGTATATTTCGCCTCAGTTTTCGGTCGTATTGAAATTTCACACGATTAATAAAGGCGTTGTAGTCTTTCCTGCCTCGTTTGAATTTTTTTCGATTTTCCTACAATATTTCAGATTGGTCCTGAAGGACCGACAAAAGATTTCCCTAACCTTTACAACTCGAGTCCTACCATGTTTTCTTTTAGTTTGATTCAATTCATCCGATGAGAGATAAAGGATCTTATTACAAAGAGAAAGTGATGGAAACAACGCAGAGCACTACCTCTGTGAGTGTCCATCCTACCCTTGTATCAGGCTGGCACTTTGCTTTACTGTGCGAGTACTGTAGTTATTTTACTCACCTTTTTACGAAAGATTGAACAAATTCAATAAAAGGAGTATACAACGAGTACAATGGACTTGTTCTTCGTCTGAGAACTCAGTTTCGACAGAAACAAAAAAAAGTTGGGGTTTGTTGGGGATGAAGTTACTATCAACTGGGGCAAAACATCACCTCCTTCTGCTATATCGACCATTTGGTTTGGTATCCAACGTTCTCAGGACCAATACGGTGATGACCTTCTCATGGTTCATTTGCTTGACAATTTTTCATCATCTCGCTTGCAAGCGGATACCTCTTTCTAGAATTCTTAAACATAAAAGTAAATTCACAGACAAATATTTCCCTTTACGAGTAAGCTCTCGAAGATATTTCCATTAAATCTACTTTCTTTAAATTCATATGCTAACTCCGAATACTAGAAATCGATTTTGAGTAGTACGGCTCAGCAGACAACTTTAAAGGCGATGGAAATGTTATGGGTTTCTTGGATTTTCCCACGAAATTTTAACGACCCGAACCGACGGCCGATCAAAAGATTTCGGCTTTCGCAGAATATGACAGACAGCGTTTGGTGTTCGATGTTCATTAGTGGAATGGCTCTGTATTGGAAAAGGGATTTTTTTATTTATATTTATTTATTATTTATATATTATTAGCAGCAAAGGTTTTCGGCTCTTAAATAGGGATTTTGAGTTTTACAAATATTTTTTTGATTATATCAATATTGCTTTGAACTGGATCCTTGAGGAGCAGCAGTAGATTTCGGCTTTGATTAATGGTGTTTTGCAGTGTTGAATTGGTTTATACAAAGCATGGACTTAATAAATTTGTTACAAGTGGGGCAGATTGTAGGGCACTCGCTTCTGAACAGATGCAGGTGAATCGGATAAATGTTGTAAAGTCAAATTTGCGAATGTTTGTTGGGTATTTTGGAGGAACTCTATTCGGGCTGACTAGAGTTCTAGTGGTGTTTGTAATGTTACATTCTAGTAATTGTTCGTTATGGTATTCCTGATTTATGTGTCTTTTTGGGAGGGCCTTAAGTTGGGAGTTTGCAGTAGCGTCTGAGGACAAGTTTCCTTTTATTCTTACATGTCCTAGTCTCCACCTGACTTGATTTAATTCGAATATCTCGAATTTTGGGTACGATAACAGTGTGATTACCAGGATTAGCGGCGCTTTATAGTACTGACTATCAGAGCAAATAAACTATTCACCTCCTTGCAGTTTCCTGAATAGCTAGTGCTTCAGTGGTGCAAATAGAGGAAATGTTTGGTAGGATACCTTAAATGATTAAGGAACTTTCTTGATTTACAGCTGCAAACGCTGTGTTAGTTTCGGTTTTAGAGCCGTCTGTATAAATAAATTCTATCCTCTACTTCTTAGGTCAGAGTAGATTACAAGGAATCGTGCTTTGTAAGCTACAGAAAAAGTCACGTCTTTTCGGAGCTCTTGTAAGTTGAAAAGAACTGATTTATTGAGGAGGGACCATGGTGTTTGAGCTGGTGTAAATTCGGGTGGCCTTGCTTATTTGAGGACTCCACGATGCGGTGTATTGTGGAAGCGATCCTTTTGTTGTGTTTGTGAGTAAAAGCTTTTTTTGTATCCTCATCTACCACCAAACCTGTTTGAAAAAAAGTTTCACATTGAGTTTTTCAATAATTTCTAGCTATCGTTCCTCAATTGATGGTAGCTCGGCCTCAGCAATTATAATTATGATTGGTGTTGTTTGAAAAGCACCTAAGCTTTTTCTTGCTGGTTGGTGGTATGTTGGTGTGATTACTATATGTTCTTCGTTGATTTTGGGCAGGAACCGTAAATGGCCAAAGCGGAAAATGCTAACATCTTTGAGATATAATAAAGTCATCTTATTATCTTAGGGTCACAGCACCTAGTACCTACTGCAACTCTACATCGGATCGAAACCAACCGAGGTTCAAATCACATCCATTCCACTAGAGAGCCTACCTCAACAAGCCGGGCCCTGGCCGAAGTCAGATTTCGACATCTTTCCTGCATACTCGTGGCAACTGTGGCGTTTCTGGCGGCCTACTAGAACAATTCTTTAAGCTAACTATGACATACAGGAGAATTTACAAAGAGATAAGAAGATACTCCTAAACGATATGTGGAGTTACTGGCTATATTTAGCAGAGGCAGCCTATACTTTCTTGTGCTTTCTAAGAGATACTTAGCTGTTAATTCATATGTCATATCTGCCTTATTACTTTAGTTTACGTCCAAGACAATATTAGTCACTCAAAAGTCCCTGACATCCATAGAATTGCGGAAGTACTTTATATCAACCCTAAATGGCAGCCCCATTTTATGGCACCGGAAGCTAGAGAATAAGCAAACAGATGGAGTGTCGTTAGAATTGTTATGATGGTTAGATGCGTTAAAAAACGTGGCAACCAATGCGCACTATTGCAATGGAAGCACTTAATACCTATTTACTTTCTCTTGGGGACTTTGAAACCGCTGAAGCCACCCCTTATGTCCAACGGGTGTCACTTTAACTGCGTATGGGATTTTGGATCCCCTTAAAAGAAGCAACGGCTATTTCGATGCGAATTTGTTATTAGAGGTAAAATTAGGAAAGAAGTCTTGAGTTTCAGACATGAAGGCTAAATTCGCCAACATCAGTCTAATATGCGCGCACGCTACAATGTTGAAATCATTCCAGGTAACTTTGATGTTAAACAAGGAAAGTTTGTAGCACAGTCGCTAAATATAGCGTGCACAACACCACCTCCGGCAGGCTTATCAATTCCGCAGGCTTGTCAACTCCGCAGGCTTATCAACTCCTCAGGCTTATCAACTGCGCTTGGCACGTAATTTTTGCATCTCGGCTTTTATATGGTCATCTGGGGGTCTTCCGATCAATCAGTATTGTGCAAGGCGTATCTCCAGTATTCTGGATATCCGAACGTTCTTAGGGGTATAAATTGTACATTGACTCAAAGCGTTACCTTCTTGTGGCCAAGGTACGAATGCGGATATCTTTACGCCGCTAAGGCGAGATATTACTGTGCAAAAATTTTATAATAAATCAGAGATTTTCGGTTGAGTGAAACCGCCAGGGCTTCTGCCAATCAAATGTCCCTTTCCTGAAAGCCACAAAAGCCATCAGAGATGCCAAATGTAAGGTATTTGCTGCGATGTAACTGCGAAACTCATAGTTCAACTATGAATTTCAGCTGCTGCATACAGAAATAGAAACAGAAAGAACGTAGGGCTATGTTACAAAATAAAACTTGAGCGTCTCATTGAAAATTACGAAGGAAAGTTTGCAAGGACGAACAACAGAAACTAGTGGCTCAGCACTCAGTGCTGAGGATATAAAAGAACCATTTCTGCAGACTGCTAAATGGCGATAGCGCTGAACATTCCATTGCCAACCAACAGTATGGTTCCAGGTAGTGGTTTTACCAAGACTTTTGATGTCCAACAAGAAGATCCATTGTCTTCAGTGGACTTAACATTGTACTTACTGTGCAAAGCTCACAAGCCACAATCTTTCAAAAGTCTGTGCAACCAACCTTTTTGTGAAGCATTTGGAGGTATTGAAGCAGAAGCGCCGCAAATGCGTGTGGCAATAAGCGAGGGAAAAACGAAGTACTTTCTGTTATCGAAGAAGGGCAAACAAAATGTTTGAGTGAGTCAAGTATATTACTTTGTCAAGAGGAAGTTAATATAAACAACGACAACACCCTAGACTAGCTCTTGCCAATGTCTATTTTTTGAACTCAGAAGACAATTCAATACCAGAGCGCTCAGGCAACAAAAATATCGTTCTATAAAATATTGCAGCCCTCCTTTATGGTGCAGAAGAAGGACAAGGAGGCACTTAGTCGCCTCGAGAAAAAAGTCCTGCCAGTGATTAATGGCTCCGTCTCCTTCTACAGAAATTTGAAGAAAAGATTTAACCAAGAATTGGGCTAAGAGACATAATTCGTAGACTTAGATGGCTGGCTGGAACATATGAATTTAGAGCGAATGGTCAGTAGCGCTCCTACCTGTGAGGTCTTTAAATCCATCATTGAAGGAAAATTCAACAAGTAACTTTGGCATTAATCGGATCCGTACCCGCAATCGTGGTACTCAAACGGTGATATGGTATAATATCGGAATACCATCCCTGAATGTCGTCAATAAAAAGATGAAGCTGGTTCTGAGTATATCCTCATATAATTGGCGCCGAAGATTAAACTTTTGCTGCTGGTTGCCACGTGACTTCGAGTCCCTTTAATCCAGAAACTACGTACTCTGTTTTGCCGAACCCTGTCAAAAAGAGCCTTCCTCGGTCGGAATCTGGTATTCTGAAAGGTACTGCCTCTCAAATACCCGAATAATTTCCATTAAATACACGCAGCTTAAATGAACCACACAACATAGTCATAAGCGATGATTGGCCTGGTAATTTGTTTCCTGCAAAACAGTCTTCTTGTCAAAGCTAACGAGTTTTGAGTCCAGCAATACAAAGTATAAGTACTGTTGGAGCAAGATACCAAGGTATGCAACGACTCTCTCCACCGATGTCAGTCGATGCTGCCCACTGATGGACAGTTTTCACAAATTATTTACCTAAATTAGGTCCAAGTCACTTGTCAGCTGAAAATATGATTTGGAACATTATGCTCGCATCTGCTGATGCACACCAATTGATGAAGGAAATTCCTTCGTAAGAAGTGTGCTGACTCTGCTAAAATGGAAATTTGTGCAGCAATCAGCATTTTTCCTTGAGGATTACGGTTGGTTATCTTTCAGAAAACGATTGTAGTGCACATACAAAAATGAACATTCCTAAAATTGCCCAAACCAAAGCAGCAAGATCATCTTCCTCTCCTACGATGACTGCACGACTGCACCAACACAAGTAATGGGTTTTTTGCGTCGGTTTTTTTTTTTTTTTTTTTTCATTCGTTTATACTTATTACTTTCCTTATGACTGAGATGTCCATGCAATCGTTTTGGCTACTTTATCACCCGATCATCTGGTTTTGCATCTTTATTCGCGTAGTTTCTATTTCCGAAGTCTTGCGCAAAATATGATGCTCCGGCACCGTCATCTATCTCTAGAGTGACTCATCTTTGTCCATCTAATAACAAATTAAGAAGCATCGGCCCAAGCTAATGCTATAGCTACCCCATGCCAATACAAGCAAAGCCATAAAGGGCAAAAGTTCGTTCAGTTGACTAGATACCATATTGGTGGAGAGGCTACTATGTTGCCTAATTGTGGTCCTGACAAAATATTTATACTCTCGTCGTCTCTAACTTGCTTTAAATCTCAAATAGTTGCATAAAGCCCCCAAAATTTTTCGAATTTAAATTAAATTAAAACTATGTGAGCACAATACAATCTTTTTTCCGATATGGTACTCCTGAATTCCTGAATCACTGAACTGAATTATCCTAACTTTACCATTTAAGGCGAGTTCACAACAGCTTAGTACAGCACAGAAACTTTAATTCGAAATGCCAACATCTATCTGGGGAATCTCTAATCTTATTGTTGCATTAGTACTTGAAAAGATTTTAATTGGATTAAAAAGATAAGCTGCTTTTGGATCTTCCCCTTCAGAATGCAGTACTCTGCCAACATTCCTAATTGCCACATCCAAGCCATACAAAAGGAAGACTCTCCTCCAAAACTCAACCTGAAAAGGCATCGTATCTGCACTCGTATTATATTCTCTTCGTTGAATGAAACCGATCTGAGTATTATTCCGCCAACGTAACAAAAGCCCTATCAATTATGAGCACTTTTAGAGTGCCAAAAGCAGTTTAAGGCCTTGGAGATAATCGTAGCTCTTTGCAAACGTGCTAGCTTCCCTACTGCAACGTCTTTCCAATTTCTGCTGCAACGCAGGCACACGTTTTACCTCAACTGAATGCACTCGTGTACCTGAGAAATTGTTTGGCTTTTCGCCAATTGCGGTGATGGGTAGACGAGTACGTTTCATCAACCACCGTTCAACGGATGCGCCATGCTTTCAAGAATCATCAGCGGGCCGTCGTTTACCGCCTTCAAAAAGTTCAGTTAATTCTCCAATAAAACCGCGCAAAGTCAATGAAACTTCGGGATGTGCCAGTCGAAAAACTTTTTAATTGGCCTTTAAATTGTTCAAGGTTTTTATTCTCCAACTGTTCATCTACGAATACCTGCACCATCACCTTCTTTGGCTGGTTTTTTTTATTTAATTAAATCGTGCGCTGAATAGCTTAATGAGTAGCAGAATTTGAATAATGAACAGCTGAATGGGTTTTTTTTTTTCACTACCTTCCTTCCCCGACTGGTTTATTAAGTGTTAACGTGCTTTAGCATCATCAGCCTTTCAAAATAAAGCCACTATCATGATTTTCGTTTATCGATAAAAAAAAAAAAAACAGAAGACAACATTTCCGTCATTGACACTGTCACCACACCACTCTATGTCGAATGACTTGAGTGACGTTCAACTGTAATCTGTCAATTATTATCTCTGACCCAAGCCACTCGAATAGCTCTGCCTCTAGATAGATGAAGAGCTGGGCCGGTCTGGTACATTAATGAGCAATCCAGAAATTTTGAAACTTGTGACAGCGCATTTATAACACGAACTTTGGAACTTTCATGGAAGCAAACACGCGACGATCGATGAGACATGTGGAGGGAAAATTAACACCAGCTACTCGTAGCTTGAGTGTGGTGCGATAAGAAAATGTTTAGTCTTCCTTGGAGCGGACAAACCGATGACCTTGATATTTTAAGTTTTTTTATTTCGGAAACTAAATTAATGGTCTGACTAAACGGAGGAGGAAAGTGTTTAAGCAGGAACACAAACAAACAGATACGAGCAATAACATAGACGGATACCATATAGATCTGACGACGTACGGACTACGGATATGACGAAGATACCAAGAGATATGAATTCAATTTGACGAGATGGTTCTTCCACAAAGCACGTGCTCTGTTGGTTGCTGTGGCCTGTAAATGGAAAACGTGCTGGCTGCCTTCGTGGTTGTTGTTCGATTCATCTCGGTTACCCTGATTGTTCTTGGTTGCTTTGGCATCTCTAGCTGCCATCCAAACGTTCTATGTATTGACTACTGCTGGGCATATTCGTATTCGTATTCGAATTCGTATTCATTTAATGAACTCGAGAAAATACAAACACGTTTTCTGATTAAAAATAATTAGGCGACGATGATGATGAAAAGACAGGAGGTAAACAATCTACAAAATAGGCTGACACAGTCAATAGAAAGAAATGAGAATGTGCAGAAAAAAAAAAACACACAAATCGTACACAACATTGTTGCCAATTAGTCTTTCTGACGGGGGGTATCTAGTTGTATCTATGAGCAGAGTTGTATAATTATAATCAAAATTGCAAAAGTAGGCGAGAAAGGTCAATGACGTTGTGCTGCTTCAATTATTTATGCAGATTAAGTATAAGTACGTATCCCTAGTCTTGTGTGTATGTTAATGAAGACTTTCATTTTCCTCTTTTGCCCTTTTCTTATTCCTTTTTGTGTACGAGTATTTTCTTTCATTCCAAAAACAGCAAAAAAAAAACTATGTAGTGGGTAGTAAAAGGAGACGCAAACGAAGTGGAATCCTGGAGAATTTCGTATGGATACATACTGGAACATTCGTACGAATGCAGACATACCATACCATACGTCGCTCACCCCCACATGAGCACACATCTGCAAGGATTATTGAAATTCGTTCTTTACCCTATGATGGTGGGGAGTTACTTTTGTGACAGGTTCCCGGGCATGGAGAGCTGGTTTCTGTGCCATTAAAGTGTTGGTTTGACAATCTCATCAGGTGCAATCTAAATTGAGGAAAGACAAGGAAATATTTCAGGGGCAATGTCAAGAACATGCTCGTCAAACTACTCGTATATATTACTTGAACTTTTGAATAACTTTTTTGAATGGAATCATTACACACTAACGTTAAGAAAGGCGCTAGATGTGACTACAGCACTAGAATTTGACAACGGTTTTTTTCTCAGCTACAATATTGATTCTAAACATTCAAGACGTTTATTTTTATAGCAATGTGGGTGTCTTTGTTCGTTGAAAAATAGTGGTGGACTTAAAAGTTCACTTACTTACTTATGGTGGCGCTACAGAGCGGGGTGGACCTGGGCCCCAACGTAAAACCGTCTCGAGGCATCTCGATCTTTAGTTAGTTGCCTCCAGTTTCGCACGAATTATGGAAAGAAAATTATTGCAATCTTCTTTTATTCAGAACTTGAACTTATTCCTAATTTTTATTAAAAAGGTAAATTGAGTTTGCAATGTTTAAGTTATTCCAAGAATTACATGTCCCGGAATTAACATCTTCTTGGAATTAACCTGTACAGTGTTTGCTGAAAACGGTATTTTAATTATCGCTTTTTACAAAATGCTTGAAAAGGAAATTACAAATGTTCGATTTAGAGTTCTCAAAAGTGGTTGAATTGGATAGGGGTGGCGGATGTAACTCCTCCACCTTTGGAGTAGAGCGAAGGCCACAGAGAATTCGATAGGGTTGGAGCGATTATGCTGTTGTCACTGATGATATCTTTGTTTTTTGATTTAAAAATGCATACTCCCAAAACTGTGACGATAAGTCCAGCATTATAATTATAATTGAGTATGATTTTGTTTCGATTTATTCTGTTTGGTTAATGGGAAGAGGGATAATATGGTGTGAGGAAAAATTTTTTGAAAATAGAATTAGAATCTGGATATCAAATTTTATTTTAAAGCAAAAATAGTAAGCTTGCTGGCCTAAAGGTTCATAAATACCACCTTGATCAAAAAGTTCCCGCACCACACCTATCGTGTGGCGCTTCCATTGTTTCGGTTTGAGTTCTGTTTATTTTGTTAAGTTGGTAAATCTGTTTTTGACACTCGCTCTAAATCTGAGCTTCATAGTTTGACATTTGCAAAAGTTCCATAGGCAACAGGACATCTATCTCTGTGTGAGTTGGCGATTTTTTACAATTTTAGAAATGGATTTAAATTTGCAACAACGAACTTGAATTAAGTTTTGCATAAAAAACGGATTTAATGGTACGCGAACGTTGGAAATAACCGCAAATTAACCTTCAGAGAGAGAGCGGAGGACTTGAACATTGCTTATGAATCCGTCCAAGACATTTTGGTTAATGATTTGGGTTTTCGTCGTGTACCAGCAAAGTTGGTGCCAAAAGACCTCAATTTCATGCAAAAACGAGACCGTGTTGACGTCGCAAAAGAGATGATTTGCGAGGCTGAATCCGATCCCACATTCATCAGAAAGATCATTACTGAAGACGACACGTGGGTTTAAGAGTACGACACGTAATCCAGACATCAGGCAAGTGAATGGCGTTCACCAAATGAGCCGAGACCAAAAAAACCACGTCGTTTTCAGTCAAAAAAGAAGGCAATGCTTAAGGTTCTCATGGATTATAACAGTGTAGTGCATCATGAATTTTTGCCAGAAGGCCAGAGAGTAAACAAAGAGTACGAGTATTATTTGGGCGTTATGAGACGTTTGCGTGAAGCAATTCGCCGAAAGAGACCAGAATCGTGGGCAGGAAACTCGTGGATTTTGCACCATGATAACGCATCGTCGCACAGTGCCATCATAATTCGTAATTTTTTGGCGAAAAATACAACAAATACAATCCAACAGCCACCGAATTCACCTGATTTGGCTCCCTGTGATTTCTTTCTGTTCATCGAGTTAAAAAACCACTACAGGGAACGCGTTTCAGCAGCCGAGAGGAAGTAATGGAAAAATCGCGGGAGGCACTGATGGACATACCGAAAACCGAATATAAAAAATGTTTCGAGGATTGGATTAAGCGCTGCCATAAGATGGGGATTACTCTGATGGGGACTATATACTCGTACATAGATTTAAATGAATAAACTTGTATTTCCAATTTTCTCTGAATACATTTTGTTCAAGGTAATATGTTCATCAGATTTAATATCTATTGACTGTCTCAGAAATTATCATACTCGTATATTTCTTCCAACACATTTGGATTTAAAATGAATTTTGAAATTATGCTAAGTCCTGCAGGCAAAATAACTTCTGCTACATTTGAAATATGACTTGTCAAAAGGTCGATATTGTAATTAATTAGATTGAGTTGGTGTGTGTAAGATATGACATTTTTATTGTATTTAATTTTGTTTTTCATCGATTCTTGATAATGTGTAAAGAATTTTACAATATTTTCTTGTTCTTTGCTAATGTGTGTAGTCAAGTTTTTAAATTTTTGAATCATCTCCGAGGTTAGGTTTATTTGACTTAATATTGTGGATATGGTTATTGGTTTACAATTTATTTGATTATTGGGATTAATAAATTCAGGGTTAATAAATGATGAAGACGCTCCGGTATCAATAAGGAATTTAAGTGATCGTGAGGAAATCTGAATGTAAGGGAGTGAAAGCCCATGGGATGAGAGAGGCAAATTGGGGACAATTTTTGGTATCAAATAGGATTCTGTCAGGATTAGAGAAATGTTTTTCCGGTCCTCCAAGACCAACTCGGTTGAGAAAGGTTCAAACGAGCCAGAAAAGACTACAACGTCCTTCTTGAGCGTGTGAAATTCCAATACGACCAAAAGTTGAGGCAAAAAATACTGCAATGTCCCAAAGGCAGTAAAATTTGTTGGTCGTTCGACTAAAATATTTGAAATTCTGCCTCATTCTCCATCTCAAGGCTCATTTGCAATGACATTCCAGCTGTCAGCTCTTTGGACAAGGTCAATCTGCTTGCTGCATACTTTGCTGCTAGCTCAATACTCCCAGATTATGCTTTGTCCCCACCTACACTTAAAGATTTTAATATACCTATACAAATCCGCTGGTCAAGATGGTACATGTCCCCTTCTTCTAGAGAGGTGTTCTTTTTCATCAATCCTACTCTTTAGGACTCTTTCCGAGCAGATGGAAAACATCATTTGTCCAGCCCGTTCCTAAGAAAGGCGAATTTTCTTCCCTCTCCTCCAACACACCCAATACACTTATGTCCCTTCTTTCCAAGGTCATGGAAAGGTTGATAAACCGTCAGCTAATTAAATATCCCTAAACACGAAAACTTCTCAATGATCGGCAGTATGATTTTCGTAGCAACAGGTCCACTGGTGATTTGATGGCATGTCTCACCGAAAAGTGGAACCAAAGCGTACATCAATCTGGCGAAAGCAAGTATTTGTACTTGATATTTCTAAGGCATTCGACAGAGTTTGGCATCATGGTCTTTTTTCGAAAATGCGTGCTTTTGGGGTCGATGAATTTGTCTTGGACAGTTTCAAGTTTGATATTCACAAAATAAATGCTGATGTGGTCCAGGGTTGTGTTCTGTCTCTGACACTCTTTTTAATTTTCATCAACGATCTCTTGTCTGCTGCTTCCAATCCAATATGTTCCCTTGCGGACGACAGTACTCTCTGCTTCTCGTATCCGTTCCCGGACTCACGTCCCTGCTCATCGACTGTTGAACGGGAATGGCAGCGTATGTTAGGCTCATTAAATTCTGATATTAACAGCATAACTAATTGGGGAACCACTAACAGAATTTAATGCTTCCAAAACACAATGCTGTCTGCTGTCGTTAAAGCGAAATTCAAGCACCCAGCCATTATCCTTGAATGGCACTTGCATCGTCGAAACCGGTAAACTTTCCATTCTCGGTATGTGTATTATTGACAACTTACATTGGAATGACCACAGATTCGGTGTCGTCAAAAATGCTGCGAAATGTCTAGGTTTCCTCAAGCGGTGTAAGAAATACTTTACCTCTTCTGATCTGGCCTCAATGTATAAGGCATTTATCCGCCCGAAATTTGAGTACAATGCCCAGATCTGGCCGGGTGCTCCCAAAACCGTGCGATAAAACTCATTGGTGATACTAATATCACTCAAACAACGGACACCCTAGAACACCGACTTAATGTCTCGTGTCTCACTCTGTTTTATCGCTATTTCCACCACCAGTGCCCCATAGAAATTGCCAGTAAATTTCCTCCCCTTCAAACATTTAAGCGCAACACCCGTCTCGCTATGAATGCTCATCAGTATACCCTCAAGCTCATTTTCAGACATACTCTAAATTATCGTGATTCGTTCCTAAGCCGTACAACTCGCTTATGGAATGCCCTACCTAGCTCTTTATTTCGTAGTCATTATAACCTTCAAACATTTAAAACCAACGTTCACCGGTACCTCTCTTTCCATCCTCCCTGATTTTCCCTTGCCCGCGCTGTGTGCAAACATTTTAAGGGTACACAAACCCCTTGAGCGCGCGCTCATTATACAAAAAAAAAAAGAGTTTCGATTGGTTGAAGAGCAGGGAGTTTGGAAATGTTCTGTTGTGTGTTAAGGAAATTACTATTGCCAAATAGATTAATTGGTGGTCATGTTGGTAGGTTGTTATTGTTGAAGCTAAAAATTCCTTGAGGTAAATTGTTGTAACTATGAAGTTATTTTGAGGTAGGATCATATAATGATAGTTGGGATTGTTAGTAAAAATTTTGGAGAATACCCAGCTGTGCTAGGAATTGTCTGCCAATATTATTATGTGTTTTGTTTAGAACTTGCCATGGTCTGGTCAGTTTTCCTAAGTAGGTTCCGTTCTCCGTTATTTGCTGGGTTAAGGTAATTTTTTTGATATTTTGTTCCTTGATACAAAATTAAAGAGCTAACGCAAGAGTTTCTTGGCACGTTGCTCTTATGCTAGATCCAAGTGGTTCTTTAAGTCCAAACAAGAAGATATTAAGGCACATTTCAGCAAAAAGCTCTGCTTGGATGACATTATTATCCTCTTCGAGGATCAAGATGTTAGTTTACAATGTTTAGGTTATTCCAAGAATTACATGTCCCGGATGCAGCTACATCTTCTTGTAATTAACCTGTACAGTGTTTGCTGAATACGGTATTTTAATTATCGCTTTTTACAAAATGCTTAAAAAGGAAATTACAAATGTTTGATTTAGGGTTCTGGGAAGTGGTTGAATTGGATAAGGGTGACGGATGTAACTCATTCTAAGTTGGCTGAGGTCCCCTTCCACTTACGTGCGCCAGCTTAGTCGCCGTCTTCCCCTACTGCGCTCTCCCTCGTTGGACCGGATCTTCGTTGGATCTAAGTATTTCTGACTAAGTCGATGTCGCTGTACAGGCCGTACAGTTTGTGGTCGAGACCGAAAATCACCCGAAGAATTTGCTTCTCAAAGCAGCCTTAGCCCAAAAAAGCAGCGATTAGCAAGAGTAATTCTTCGTTTGCTCACAGAACTGGTGTCGTTGTCTGAATTAATTGCGGAGCCTAGGTGCACAAAGCCCTTAACTATCTCTGTCGACGGTAATGTTCTGTCCGGGACGTCGTTGTTGGGTGACCTTTCTTATCGACTGCATATACTTGATTTTACCCTCATTGACCGTTAAAACCATCTTCGCCGATTCCGTCTCTATACTCCTGAAACTGTCACTAACATCACTCTGCTTTCTTCCGATATGTTAATATCATCGGCGTATGTGAGTAATTGTTCAAACTTTTGAAAGAGGGTGCCTCTTGCACTATTCTTTCAAGAATGACGTTAAGAATCCCATGACAGCGTGTCATCTTGTCTAAATCCTTTTTTGGCATCAAAGATCTCGGTGAGTTCTTTACCGACCTTGATGAAGCAGTGTATATTCTTCATTGTCATCCTGCACAAGCGGACTAGTTTGGCGGAGATGTCAAACCAAGCATTGCTCTGTATAGCTCCTCTCTATGGTTGCTGTCATACTCGGCCGTAAAATCAATGAAAAGGTGGTGTGTATCGATTTTGAACTCATGGGTTTTCTCCAAGATCTGCGGTAGTGTGAATATTTGGTCGTTGGTGGACTTTCCTGGCCTGAAGTTCACACAATACGGCAGAGAGTATATTGTAGGCGATATTTTAAATCGACTGATGCTTATGTAGTTGGTGCATTTTAGAGGGGCTTCTTTCTTGAGGTTCTGGCAAATAACGCTGAGGTCCCATTCAACGGGCACACTTTCGTCCGACCATATTTTACAGATGAATTGGTGTATGATCCTTACCAAACCATCGCCTGCCGCTTTGAAGAGCTCAGCAGTCAGGCCGTTCACTTTGCTGGACTTAAGCTTGAATATGACTATATTCACTTCCTTCAGGTCGGGTGAACGGAATTGTTGATCTACGTCTTCAAGGTTGAAAGGTTCATACTGCCTGACAGCTATGTTCGTGTCTACAGGCTTCGGTTCTGGCATGGCATATTTTTTTTACCTCTTGCTTTTCATGCTCCTTCTTTTTCCTCCTGAGAAGCCGGTGTTCGTCACTTCTTCTATACAGCGCCACTTTGTATGCACCTTGCTTAGCTGCATGTGCTTGCCGACACTCGAGGGGTTTCTTTGTGGTGCCTGAGTGATACCCAGCACGTTAGAGGCGGTATCTCTGATGGCTTTTTGGCAATATTGCCACTGGTTTTCGATACTTGATGCTTGAGCCACAGGACGTATTAATAGTTTAAGGAAGACTCGACCGGAAAAGGATTTGGTGATCTCTTGTGATTGTAGCCGTCCGACGTCGAATTTCCTTACAGTATTAGCTTGCCTTAGCGATGTTTGGAATATCCACAACCGTATCTTGGCTACAACAAGGTAGTGGTCCGAGTCGATGTTGGCCCCTCGGAACGTTCGGACACCCACAATACTGGAGAAGTGCCTTGAGTCGATCGCAATGTGGTCAGTCTGATTGATAGTTAATTAATTAAGAATTCTCCAAGTCCCCTTGTGAATATCGCAATGTGGGAACTGCGTGTTAGCTATGACAATATTGCGTCCTAGATCTGCATTAAGATTGCCGAGGATAATTTTGATTTCATAGCTAGGGCGCTGTTGGTAGGTTTGAGCGCTCGTAGGAGCAATCGTTGGTGTTGTTATTGTTCTTCTCTGTGGAATCATACGGGCATATAAGGCTAATATTGGTAAATTTAGCCTTAATACGGATTGTTACTAGGCACTCGTTCACATGCCGGAAACTCAAGACCTGTTTCATTTACAGGAGTTGTCAACAGTAGATCCGTCCATATCCGAGGCTTGTTGTTGCTTCGTAATTTATATATTTTCCATGGCCGGACAATTTCCCCGGCGGTAGAACCCCCAATCTGGAGCGCCAATTCCATTAT
Organism: Volucella zonaria; assembly: GCA_963966105.1. Taxonomy (NCBI): domain Eukaryota; kingdom Metazoa; phylum Arthropoda; class Insecta; order Diptera; family Syrphidae; genus Volucella; species Volucella zonaria. Next base: position 215,113,708 of record OZ014530.1, read on the forward strand.
AATACCACTAGGATGCGGGGTCGGTTAGACCGAAGCCAGTAATCCATTCGGGGATGTGAACGCAGCCGTTGGTCCATTAAGAGCTTTTCCGCTACCATATTCTTTCCAAGACCCTGACTTAGTTTCGGAAATCTTTACCGGCCAGAGCTCCAAATATGTCGGAGTACCCCGTAAAACTCCGGAATTTTACTTCACCGTTGATTCCATCTGGGGAATTCAACCGCTGCTGTCCCGTTTATAGTGTTGCTATTTTTGTCTGCTAGTTAGCGCTCATGCCAAGTGTCCGATGGTTACAACTTGGAGGTAAAAAAAGCACAATTGAGGTGTAGAAGTAGTTATAACACTGGGCATCGCCAGGTTGACACCTCTCAGTGCCTACCCTATTTAAACAGTACTATCACTATATTTACAATGTCCTAAAATTTTCCGAGGTAATCCACCAATAAGATGAAGCATTACTGAGCTTAATATCGTTCCAGCTGATTCTATCCAATGTTTATTCGAAAATGCTACTGGCCTAACCCTACGTACCAAAATAGGCCCTGTCCAATCCTTAGAAACCATCTGGTAGTCTTTAACTTTTGTGTTCCGGAAGGAAATTTCATCCCATTAGTTCAATAGTATGACTGCATATCTTATGGTATAACATAATAAGGTTTAAGGATTTACAACTATCAACCATTGCTCATTTAGCCCAATGTTTGGGTTCATTGTGCCAATTACGGTATCTTTCGATAAAAGTCGTAGAAGTACCTTCCTACAGTCTTCATTCTCCTTCCTTTTCAAGAGCGGGGCAATATACATATGTACATACACTAGTTGCTCATTACTTAACTACTGAAGTGACCAAACAATTAGCAATAAAAAAGTAATGTCAATGCCAAAAAAATTACCTGTATATATGTATATAAAAGTTGGCGCTGCAAACAGGGGTAAACCTGGGTCTCAAACAACAAGCCACTCCATCTAGCACGATCTCTGTGCACCTGCTTCCACTGCCGCACTCCAAGTTGGTTAAGGCCTCCTTCCACCTTCGTTCGCCATCTTAGATGTGCTCGTCTTTTATACCGCGCCCCTACAAATCAGCGGAAACAGCCGAGATAATCCCGGAAATGTTACAACACGCTGTTCAGTAAATCATACCTTGGTTTGAAATCATCGTTATCGGTTGTCTAAATCTGGGCTGCGTCCCAAATAACCGGAAACTATTAAAAGTTGTTTTCATTCCCAAAGCCAGGAAGACGTAACCACTCCTCTGCTAAGGACTAGAGACCCATCTGTTAAAAACACTGAAGAGAATTCTATATCAACATATACGACAAAAACTCGACAAACGCAACCTATGAGGTTCTCAACACGCTTACATTTAAGGAGAGTCAGTATAGACGGCACTAAACGAGGTTGTAACTACCACAGAAAAGAATATACACTACAAAGAGTACACCATGGCCAACTTCCTAGATATCGATGGAGCATTTCATAATGTAAACGCCGGATCTATAAGAATGGCCTTGGATAAGCTCCATGTGGAAACAACGATAGCACAATGGATTGCGAGCATCCTGAAAGTGATGTCTCCCCTTCTCTGGCTTCTTGTTGTAAACGACATCCTTACAAGTTTCTAACTGAAGGGTGTTGGGGCAGTATTCTACACTGACGATATAGTCATTCTGGTGTTAGGAAAAGATCTTCCAACGACCACTTGCAAAATAGGCGCGAAATGGAACACTGACAGGAATGAATGTAACAGATTATGCGTCCGAAAGCATTCAAGGTAGTTAATTATGTTGCACAGAAGTGAAGAACACAGCACCCGAATATTCTGCCCACCAAATTAAGTTTGATTAATTTCAATAATCTGCTCCGTGGGAAGTTGGCACAGTTTGTTTACAGCTCTGATCCAGGTTCTTGTCTTTATTTTCACTGTTCGCACAAGGCCATCTGATCCACCGAAGACCTCAGAAACTCTTCCTAAGATCCAGAACAAGGGAGGACAGTTCTCCTCTCTTATCAGCACCATATCGCCGACCTTTAGATTTTGTTGAATTAGATGCCATTTTGAGCGAAGATACAGACCTAAGACCATCTTTTCCAGATGTGTTAAACTCATTGTTGAATGATTTGCCACCTCCATAATCGACTTAATTTTTGTCCGGATCTGATATAGCCATTAGAGATTCACCAATAAGAAAGTGTGCTGGAGTTAAAGGTTGAAGATCGTTCGGACAAGAAGTGTGTTAACCCATTTCAGGGCGGGGGGTCGTGTACGACCCCTGATTTTGTGTTTTTTGGATGAATAACGGTTTGCATCAATTAAGATCATGCTGAGAAATGCAGTAAAAATCGCAGCATAAAAAATTGCATGACATTAGACTGCACAAATGGCTAAACATAAGGTGCCATAGTAGCGTGAGATTCTTACTCACTAAAAAACACCTCCTTTATGCAAACCACGACTGAGTTCACACTCAAAAAGCAGTTCTTCTATCGCATTTTATTTTGTTTTTATAAGATATGCTGCAGGTGATTTTCCATTGAAAATTCCTGTGTACTTTAGAAAAATTACGCGCTGCAAATCACCGCGCTAGATCGAGAGGCTTAGTCCTTTTCAGACGGCGTAATAAATTTGTCTCGTCGAGGATCTGTTGAACAGAAATATTCGTATGACCTTGTAGTCGATTTTTGTATTTTCGAGCAAACATTTTAATTACGTTCTGACCGTTTTCGACTCCTAAGTCTCTGTGGATATCATCGTTTCTAATGTACCACGGCGCATTAACAATACCTCGAAGAACTTTGTTTTGGAATGTCTGTAATAAATTAATGTTACTATTTTTAGTACAACCCCAAAGTTGTACACCATATGTCCAGATCGGTTTTAGCACTTCCTTGTAAAACAGCAGTTTGTTCTCTAAGCTAAGCTTGGAATACTTTCCAATAAGCCAGTAAATATCTTTATATTTGATTTCAAGCTCTTTACGTTTTTTCTTGACGTGTGCTCTCCATTTTAGTTTAGCGTCGAGTGTCATACCGAGATATTTGGCCTCGTTCGCGTAAGGAATTCGTACTGCGTTAATAAACACCGGTGGATTCTCAATTTTCTTGAGAGTGAAGTTCACGTGGACAGACTTGTTTTCATTAAGTGCGATTCGCCAAGTCTTTGTCCAATTGTTAATCCGTGTAAGGGAACGTTGCAAGTTGGCAGTTGCTTCTTCTACTGTTTTAGCCGTTGCAAAAATGGCAGTGTCATCAGCAAATGTGGCTAGGACAGTGTCGTCCGTTTGCGGTATATCGCGGGTAAAAAGCAAATATAGCAGAGGACCAAGTACACTTCCATGCGGCACCCACACCTTTATTGTCTTAAAAGAGGAATATTGGTTTCCGTGTCTCACACGGAAGAGTCGGTCTTCCAGGTATGAACCTAAAATACAAGACAATTGCTGGGGTAGGGCTTGTCGAAGTTTATATATTTATATGATCAGGCAAGAGGGAATTTGTGTCGGTAATTGGTTTAAGAAGGATTCGCTCGAAGACGTTCGATGTAATCGGGAAAAGCGATATTGGTCTATATGACTTGACTTCAGTCGGCGGTTTACCGGGTTTCGGAATCATAATAACTTCGGCTACTTTCCACTGGTGCGGCACATGCTCTAATCTAATGCTGGCATTTATAAGATAGAGCAGCTTTAGCAAACCTTTTTTCTGCAACGCTTTAAGTATCTCTCCCGTTATTAAGTCATATCCGGGGGCTTTATTGGGCTTAACTATAACTTGTCTAAGTTCCCTAAGTGTAGCCTTTTCTACTGGAAAGTTTGTCGTCACTTCTAGCGTATTGACATTCTCTGGAAGCACTTCACCGTCGAATGGTTTAAACGTTTCTGCAAGATGGTCGGCGAAAACATTAGCTTTTTCCTTATCTTCTTTCGCCCAGTCATCCTGGTTTCTTCTTATTGGCTCCACGTGTATTTGGGGCTTTCGAAGACTTTTAACGGCTCTCCATATGGAGTAGTTGGTATCCTTTGTGGCTGTGAGTCTTTCAAGGTAGTTATTAATACCTTGATTATTGAGTTGAGGTGAGTTTCACAAATTAAACATATGTCAATTACTTTTTCCTGCATGAAAATATTTAGTTCATCAAGCCTTTTCTGTAGCCCGTTGGCATTCCACGCAAGTATATTGAGCTTCTTTGCCATAATTAGTTGCAGAAATTGGCTTCGAACTTTTAGTCCGTTCTTCTAGTCTCTCGAGAATTACTGAGAACACATTTGAGGCAGGATCCGGTGATGTACAGTTAGTCATATTTACTCGCGCCGCTATTTGCATGTAAATTTTTCCACTTTCCACTTGCGCATTGTTATTTTTGACGTTGTTGTTATTTATGTCACCATTACCTTCTCTAAAGGTTTTAGAATAGGAATGCTGTTGTTATTTCTCATTCTATCTGCCCCTGCGTTTTTCAAAGGCTTCGTTTTTGATTGATCTCGTAGATTTTGCAACTCCTTCGCGACTTCGCAGCTTCGATAATTAGCTGGATGTTTTCCCTTGCAGTTAATGCATATCGCTGGGGACTCTTTCTCGAGTCAGATGTTTGCCAGCGCATTTTACACAGCGAGGTTCCTTCTGGCAGTAGGCCTGAGTATGGCTGAATCCCTGGCAACGTGTACATTGGGGAATCAGCCTAGAGTTTTTCCGCGGAGGTTCAATTTTGACAACAAGTCACAAAATTGAATTTATGGCATAAATTCTTTCGAGGCTTTCGGTTTTGTCGAAAGTTAGCCATAAGAGGGGAAGACCGCGTCTTGGGGTCGTCCTCTCACTTTCAACATTGCGCTGTTTTTGCGCAAATATATTAACTGCGTCGATTATCTTAAAGTCTTTATTTTTAAGGTCATTTACGACGTTTTCTTTAAGGCAAGAGGGATGCAATCCTCTAGCTACAACTCGTATGGGTCTTTCCGTTTTATTTTCGTACGTATGCCATTGAATCTTCTCGGCATTTAATTTTTGCGAAAGCGAACGGTAGTTGTCTGAATTGAGGACATTAATAGTCCATGTATCATTATTACGAGATCTTACTTTATAATCGGTTGAGAACAGTGATTTTAGGATTATGTGCAACTTGTTGTAGTCCGAGATTCCAAAAACGTTTATTGGCGGCGGCGGTCTTTGTTTGGGTTGCTTTGTTGCCTTATCGACCTCAGCAGTGTTAAAGCTAGCTTGCTTCTTTATTTGTTCGATATCAGGCGGGGAAGTAGCTTTGCGCTTCTTACCTGGCTTTTTTTTAAGTATCCAGTCCGTTTCGCGGACTAGCTCTTCTTCGTCCGTGTGAAAACTCGAGTTGTCGGGGCGGTCAAGTAGCGAAACAGACTCAGACTCAGATTTAGATTGCGGCTTAATAGCATCTAGTTCCTTTTTTAGTTCGCCACAGAGCAAATCCATATTTTGGAGTCTGGCGCGGAGATCAGAATTTTCGCGTTCGAGACTTTGTAGCTTATTCGGTGTAATGCTATTGCCCTGAGCTACCGACTGTGCTTGGTCTTTGCTTTCGCACGATTTTCCTAGCAATCCGCGTGCTGAAGATCTCGTGACCCCTGAGCATTTTTTAAAGGGGTCCTGGTTTATATTTGTATTATTTTGAAGATTATTTGAACTCATTTTAGTTCCCACGGATAGCGGAGAAAGGGTAGTCCGCCTGTCCAGAGATCCGCATTAGACAGATAAGGCTGGCTGATCCGGAGGTCGCCAAGTATCCGGATGCTCCGTTAGAGATTAAGCTATTTTTATACTGGGCCCCTAACCTGGTCGATTCTGGCACGGGTCGCTTAACACCTTAATCCGTCCCAGTGGATTTTAGTCCTAAAATCCCTAACCCCTAACCTGAAGGGGTTACACATTCGTGTATATGTTACATGATTTTCAAAAATTATTTTGGACATGTTTGAATTTTTAAACATCGAGCTATCATAGTCTAATTTCATCATTTGCTATACCAAAGTCTAGAAAAATATAAACTGATAAAACACAGAACTTGGAAACCTTTAAAAACAGTGACTGAACATTCGTGGTCATATGCGACCCTTTGGCTCAATGGATGGAGAAGTGAGGCTTCGTCAGCCGGCTGCTCCCAGTAACGGTACCCCTCCTTTGTTTACTGCACATTGCAGTTGGTATCGAACTTTCATTCTGCGACACCTGTTCTACCCTGTCTGTAAGTGTACATAGTTTCAGTTGGAATTTTCGTGCTTTCGTTTGTGCATTGTTTGTGTTGTGATGGAGTTTTATACGAGTAATAGCGAAACTACAAAAGCGTTGACCACTGATGGACTTCTTCCTTTATTGAAAGAAGAATCGGATGATGAACTTGAAGCCCTTTACACCCCTCCGGAAGTTGACAAAACTCAGAGACGATGAGAATATTGATGAAGATATTGTTGGAGAGTTTGCAGCTGACTTCGAAAAAGACGTTGCAGGTGCATTTGAAGTTCATCGTCGACGTGAAAATGCTTCCCCTGTCTGTGTTTTTGATGAAAACCCAGTTATTACAATATTTCAAATGAAATGTCCGCAAATTCTGTTGAAAATAAGAAAAAAATCCCGGACTGTATTCCAACTCTTACGTCAAAACGTAGGAGGGTTTCTAAACGCAATAAACCATCAACAAGTGCACAAAAATCAGATAATGAAAATCAGTTATCCCTCTTGGGGAAACCCACGTGTTATGGAAAAAAAAACTCACCAGGGAATCTAAGAAAATTATGGATAATGTTATTTGGGAAAAATCGAATAAACACCAACAAACAGTTGATTTTCAAGGCTTGTCTACAATTGAATCACGAAATGTAAAGGTCTTTGTCCTTTCGAAATTTTTTCACTTTTTTCGATGATTCTCTTGTAAATACTATGGTCACTGAATCCAAAGAGTATGCTGCATAAAAGAACGGTTCGAGTTTCCCGACATCACCATCTGAAATGCATAAGTTTTTGGGAGTTTTGCTTCTCAGTGGGTATCATATCTTGCCCGAGCCCAACATGTGTTGGTCGAGGGACGAAGATGGAGTGGTAGAAATTATTCGGAAAACAATGAGCAGGAACCGCTTCAGACTTCTGAAAAAATATCTACATTTCATTGACAACAGTAGTCTTGATAAAAGCCTTAGATTTTCAAGACTAAGTCCACTTTTTGGGAAGTTGAACCAACATTTTATGCAATTCGATCTTGTCTCCGATAGACTTTCCGTTGATGAGGAAATGGTTCCTTTTTTTGGGTGACACACAGCAAAAATGTACATGAGGAATAAACCTGTAAAGTTGGGCTTCAAATTGTGGTGCCTTTATTCAGATGATGTATATTTATATAGTTTCTTTATTTATGGTGGAGCAGGAATCACAATGACATCCAATCTTGGACTTGGAGGTAACGTGGTTAAGAACTTGCTGGATGGTCTCAATCTTAAACTACATGCAATTTATTTTGACAACTTCTTTTCCTCTTATGCATTATTCAGTGTTGTAAAAGAGAAAAAATTTTGCGCAACCGGAACTGTGAGGGAGAACAGATTAAAAAAATGCCCTCTAGATATTGATTCTATATGAAAAAAGAAGGGGAGGGGAGCTTTTGACACAACTTTCGACCATTTCCCATTATAATAGCTACATGGGTATTGTCGATTTGCATGACAACGGAGTAAGAAGTTGTGGTGTCCATTATTTATAAATTCACTGAGTAATGCTGCAGTAAATGAGACCGAACTTCCCCAGTTAGACAAACTTTCCGATATTGTCAGAAAGTTGTTGAAATTTGAAACAAATGTCGAAGTGACCCAATCGTGCATAAATCGAGGTCCACTTGTAGCTTCAATATCTTCTTCCTCACGATTTGACAAGATTGGACACCTTATTATCAGGCACGACTTGGACAAACGGAAACGCTGTAAAGTTTGTAAAAATAAAACGTTGTATTTGTGCAAAAAGTGCCAGGAACATCTGCATCCTGAGTGCTTTAAGCGTTACCATTCTAAATGACAAATCAAGATACAGGGTCGTGTACGATCCATGCCATATTTAATTGATGTATGACGAAATAATGTTTTTTCCCTTCTTAATAAATAATATTTCTAAAAAAAAATGTTGGCTTCAATTTTTTTTCTCTCTTTGGCCTGAAATGGGTTACGTTCTTCAAAAGTCATGTTATGGGTTTTCAATACACGTCGCAAATGTTATTTTGTAGACTTTATTCCGTCTTTCCATAAGCCGCCATGATGAGGTGAGCCCGTCGCAATAAATTTCCATTCTATCCCTGATTTTATAGAGTTATTTTCAGTTATTTTCACCTTATGTCCAGTACCGTGGAGTATTTTGCACAATTCTTTTAATTCACCTTTAGGACTGACAAAAGTGGTGGCATTATCGCTGTAAATCCGAAAGCAATGACCACGTCGTGCTATAAACCTTCTAAGTGCGGCCAAAAAAGCAGATGTTGTGAGTTCCCTAACAAGTTCGGAATGCACCGCTCTTGTGGATAGACAAACAAAAAGTGCTACATAAGCCTTCGAAGTTTTTGTACCTCTACCCTCTGAACGCAAGATACTGATAGGACCGCCGTAATCAATACGCCATATATTAAACGCCCTATCCATAAGCGATTAAACAGTGGACAAATAATCCATTTGGCCACGCCAGTATTCTTAATACATTAGGAATCCTCACAGAGAACATCGATTACACCACAACTGAACTTTGATTTGACAAGAATTTCCATGTAAGCTTCCCCTCTAGATCCTTCTGGAAGGAAGATGCTTTCATGTTTCAATCCACTTCTACACAAATGGATCTAAACCGGTAGCGGGGTTGGTTGCGGTGTTTTCTCAGATAAGTAAATCTAAGCCTCTCTTTCCGTCTTCCAAATCACTGTAACGTGTTCCAGGCGAAAATTTTGGCGATTAAAGAAGCTCTGTCCTGGCTGAAAAAAAACTTGATATCTGCAAAGGATATTCGCAACTTTTCGGATAGTCAGGCGCTATCAAATCCCTGGACTCGGTCTCACTAAATTCTAAGACCGCCCTTGAATGCCGATCATCTCTTATGGAGATGGCAGAGCAGTTCAAATTTCACATTTGTTGGGTGCCGCGCCACAGAGACATTCCAGGGAACTGTAGAGCCGATGAACTCACCAAAATTGGAACTACTCTACCTATTCTACCGGAAAAGGGTAGCATAGGTATATCAATCGCTGCGTGCAAACTAACATTAAAGCTGGATGCCAGTAAAAGAACAAACCTTATATGGACTGTTGGACCAACATGTCTAGCGACCAAACAGATCTGGCCAAAACTGGATCTGTATCGCTCTAAGTGTCTGATCCTTTTAAATAAGGAACATCTCAGCGCCATCATAAGTGTCATCACTGGACACTGCCTCATAGGTAAGCACGCAAGAAGGCTTTGCGCCTTTACAAATGATTTCTGCAGAAACTGCGTGGATGAAGAGAAGGAGGAGACAATCCTCCACCTACTCTGTACATGTCCAGCTCTCAAACCAGCGAAGAAAACTTCACTTAGGAGCTTTCTTCTACAACGACCTAAACGATCTAAAAAATAAGCTCAAACTGGTTCCATAAGTAAGAGGATTATAGATCCACGTGGCATCACAATAGGCCAATAGGCCTGAGTGGGTTGGTATTTCCAACAGCTACTCTTACCCACCTACCTATCCATATACGATCTTCTGGCAGATCCGCCATTAGCTGCGTAGTATTGGATGGTTTTGATGAAAACAATTCAACATTCTACCTGCCACTGAGCGGCTAGTATTTCAACCGGATAGATGCTAGTACCGCCTGAGGTCCTGCGTGAAGTAATCTGCTGTGTTCAGCTTCGGACAGTAGTTGAGTAAATTTATCCCTTGATGGAAGTAGAATTGGATTTCGACCAGATACACGACCGCCCACCATGAGTATATTGCAGTTGTCAATGAATAAGGTTAGTGATTGGAATTTTTTGTTGAAGCTACGATTTGATTTTAACGATTCGATTATTGTTACAAAATCCTTAAATCGTATGTGTTTAATAAAAATAAGTCCAACGATGAAGAAATCTGCGAAATTTTACGATTTTGGTTAATAAAACGAAGACAATATGCAAAAACGCAAATGAGTCGTGAAAGGCGTGAGAATCTATTAATTAGCGACTCGAGAAGGTGATCGTTATTTACGGTTAGAAGATTTATTGGCCTAAGTTCGATGTCTGCTATCCTTTTCTCACTTTCCGATATACCAGCTGATTAAGTAGATGATTCCATGTTTATATTTAAAAGATTAACAGGTCCGTGCCACCACAAAGAGTAAATCTGATGGATTCAGCCCCGATGAAACATAATGTCATATTGATGGGTCACAAATAGCGATGAGTTCATTCACTCTGTTCGAGACAAACGTTTTCCAACGAGTAGGGTCACCGGAGATCCAAGCGAGCACGATCGTAAAATCAGACCAGCAACTAATTCTATCAAATTTAAGTTTTATGGATTCTGTGATTTGTTCAATGAGTAAGAAAAGTAAATGGGCACCACACAATTCGAGACGAGGTAGCAAAATTCGTTTTATAGGTGCCACACTTGATTTTGAGCACAATAATCGAGACGAGGTAAAACCATTGCTGTCAATAGACTAAAGCCGTGAAGTTCAACGTGCACAAATTCATTTGATCCAATAACCTTCCGAGGTATAACACATATCGAAGATTGAACGAGCATTAATTGATATGTTTCCCATTGTTTCTTCAAATCCTCTGGTAAACAATCATCCGATACGAACTTGTTCTTCTCCATAACTGATGCATCAGTAGCTTCGCGGTAATAATTGTAGGCCCAAGCAAACCCAAGGGGTCGAACACCTTAGCAATTTCTGATTGCGCACTTCGTTTCGCAGGGCTTCGCGTCGATTGAATGATGGTGAATTGAAAGTTATCTTTTAAAAGATACCATCTTAAATCAAGGGTTTTGATTTCCTCATCTAAATTAAAATCTACATCTATTAATTCGCGATCCGCTAAAGGAATTTCATCAAGTACCTCTTGTGAGTTGGAAACCCATTTACGTAGATTGAAACCCCCTTGGCTAAGCAGTTGCTTCAATTCGCGCCGTAAAACCTATAGTAGCACACCCAGTTAGTACATTATCTATGTAGGCATCAGCCAATAACCAGCGTTTAGCTAGTAGAAACGAATGTAGCTGTTTTGTTAGTTTGAGTAGGCAACGTGTGGATAGAAATGGAGAAGAACTCAATCCATAAGTGATGGTATTCATCTCATAAACAACAATTTAATCTACTGCGTTAAATCGAAATAGAATTCTTAGAAAATGCCTGTCTTCCTTCCTAACCCAGATCTGTCGAAACATTTTTTCGATATCGGCCATTAGAACAATATTTTGGGTGCGAAAACGGATGATAATGTTAAAGACCAAATCTTTACATGGACGACCTAACATCAGAGTCTCGTTCAATGATATTCCCGTAGCAGTTTTGGAGAGCCATCGAATACAACTCTCAGCCTTGTTGTAGAACTGAATAACTTCCAAACACCATGATGTGGCAAATAGTATACGTCTTCGTTGACTCCTTCCTGTAGAGGGCCTAATGGAGTCATGTGTCCGAGCGTAATATATTCACGGATAAATTTGGTATATTCACCCTTTAGATTCGAGTAGCGTATAAATCTAGTCTGAAGAGTATGTAGACGTCTTATAGCTTGTTCCTTAGAACATCCCAACGCGGTATCTTTCTCCTTAAAAGGAGGTGAAACTATAAACCTGCCGTCTGCAGCACGAATTGTGTTTTCAAGAAAATTATGTTCACATAGTGTTTCTTCTCTTGATAGTGATCTCTTGTTTTCGATACGATAATCTACGAGTACTTCCGAGAATGTTGTTAAATGTTTATCGAGGTCCTCATTGGAGACTAACATACAAGTCCGCTTGACAATCGGACGATTGTCTTAACTTAAGGCATATTTCACAGTGACAAGCCAGCCGAGTAAGGACTTTTGCAGAACAGGCTTGTCAAGACCCAGATTTAATCGATCAGGCAACAACAGATTGTAAAAATTTTCGGCGCCTATTAACAAATCAATAGTGTCGGCAACATTAAAATGTGGATCAGCTAGCCTCAGATTAGGTAGAATATCTAATTGAGGTATGCTCAATTCGAATTGAGGAATGTCACTTGTAATGTGGTTGAGTTTAAGAAATTCGAGGTTGCTACTAAAAGTCAGTGCACGAAACCGAACTGCAATTCTCGATTTTTTTGTAATAGTCTGCGAAAATTGTCCAATTCCTTGTACGGAAAATTTGATGTCTCTTGTAGGTTACCTTGTTACGAAGTTAGATTGCGATGCCGAGTCCAACAATGCACGATGAGCATGTGGCAATCCTTGACTGTCAAAAAATAAAACAATCGCGGTGCATAAAAGGACGTGAGTTCGTTACGTACTGTGAAACGTAGCTGTAATAGTATTCGACTTACGATTCTTTTATGTAGCTGCCGAAGGGGTCGTGTTTTGCGAAAAACAGACAAACGGTCGTTTGTCACAGTGTTTGCAATTTCGAGACCTACAGATACTAATACTATGTGACTGTCGTAGGCAGTTGAGGCATAGATTAAGTTTCTTAATACATTTAATGCGGTCGTCGATCGTAGCTGCTAAGAACCTCGGGCAGTTGTATATTCCATTAAGCTTCTGGCAGCCCATTTTGCATTTCAAACGTGGACTTAAAAATGACCTTGCCGCAACAGCCTTTCGAGCTTTAGCTTGTGTATAAAAAGAACTAATGGAATGATATCGCCTACCGTTATACTACTGTGACGATTCTAGTGTAACACACTTTGTTTTTCCAAAAATTCTGTAAATGCTTGCCAGTCGTACCCCTTATCTCCGTTATTGTGAGCCCACAGACGCTTTGTGTCGCTATCAAGCTTTTGTAAAGCAATATGAACCAACCACGGATCGCGCCCTTCGGAATTTAACGACCTTCAAGCTCTAAAGACCACGTCCGACGTATCGTACAAACGGCGAATTGCAACCGCGTTATTAAGCTCTTTAATGACTGGTTGGTCCAAAAAACTTTGGATATACTTCGACGCAAATGGAATTTTCTTACTACCACCTTGATCAAAAAGTTTATTCAGAAAATTAAAACTTCGTTCATCTAAGTCTATATTGTCCCCTTCAAAGTAATCCCCACCGACTGCACACACACACTTATGCCAGCGCTTGATCCTCGAAACATTTTTTATATTCGGTTTTCGGTATGTCCATCAGTGCTTCCTGCGATTTTTCCATTACTTCCTCTCGGCTGCTGAAACTGAAACGCTTTCCCCGTAGTGGTTTTTTAACTCGATTGAACAGAAAGAAGTCAAAGGGAGCCACATCAGGTGAATTCAGTGGCTGTTGGATGGTATTTGTTGCATTTTTCGTCAAAAAATAACGAATAATGATGGCATTGTGCGACGGTGCGTTATCATGGTGCAAAATCCACAAGTTTTCTGCCCACAATTCTGGTCTCTTTCGGCGAATTGCTTCATGCAAACGTCTCAAAACGCCCAAATACGAGTCATACTCTTTGTTTACTGTCTGGCCTCCTGACAAAAATTCATGATGCACTATACCGTTGTTATCCATGAAAACCGTGAGCATTGCCTTCTTTTTTGACTGAAAACGACGTGATTTTTTTGTTCTCGGCTCATTTGGTGAAGGTCATTCACTGATGTCTGGATTGCGTGTCGTACTCATAAACCCACGTCTCGTCTCCAGTAATAATCCTTTTGATGAATGTGGGATCGGATTCAGCCTCGCAAATCATCTTTTTTGCGACGTCAACACGGTCTGGTTTTTTCATGAAATTGAGGTCTTTTGGCACCAACTTTACTGCTACACGACGGAAACCCAAATCATTAATCAAAATGTCTTGGACGGATCCATGAGCAATGTTCAAGTCCTTCGCTATCTCTCTGATGGTTAATTTGCGGTTATTGACCAACATTTCTTTGATGAATGTTTTCGTCGGTTTTCGATGTCGATGGTCTGCCACTGTGTTCCTCATCTTCGATTGACTCACGACCACTTGTGAACCGCTCGTGCCACTGGTAAACGACCGTTTTCTTTAGAGAATCATTGCCGAAAAACTTTTTCAACATTTCCAACGTACGCGAACCATTAAATCTGTTTTTTACGCAAAATTTAATACAAGTTCGTTGTTGCAAATTTAAATCCATTTCTAAAATTGTAAAAAATCGCCAACACACACAGAGATAGATGTACTCCTGGCTACGTAACTCTTGCAAATGTTAAACTATGACACTAAGACTTAGAAGGAATGTCAACAACAGATTTAACAACCTAACAAAAAAAAAACAGAACTCAAAACGTAACAATGGGAGCGCCACACGGTAGGTGTGGTGCGGAACTTTTTGATCAAGGTGGTATACCCTTCACTATAACTCGCGTCCGACACTAACGTGTGTTTTAATAGCGCCGCCGCATAGTCCCTTAAAAGCGTTTTTAAACATTGAAACTTTTTAATGTTCGATAACTTATAACTTATCGTTGTTATGCATTAAACTCATATATAAATCATGAAATGAGATCCAATCTTCATATCTGCCGCTAAAGATTGGGATATGTATCGCTGGTAGTTTATGTTCTACATTTGTCTGAATTAGGGAAATTTGAAATTTGTGACACCGTTTCATTAAGTTCAAGGGCTCGATTTTGTTGTTCCACGATTCGTGAAAATTGATTATTCGTGTCCAGCATTGTACTATTAATATCCGCGGACGAACGTTGGCGAGGAGAGGACGTGAATTGTACATAGTTAATCGCGTTAAACCGAGTCAACAAATTACTTTTAATTCCAAATTCTCTTCGTGAGTAAAGACTTCAGAAACCGTAGGATTTTCGGCGGCGTTTACAATTTTCAACTATAAGTCTTCGTATTTCCGTTTATTTTCAATGAAGTGCCTGAAAAACACTTGAATTTCTTCCTTAGAAATAAGTACTAACTTTTTCACAGTCTTGTCAGACGATGAAACCGAAATGTTATGTTATATAGGGTGAATGACTCGAACTCCAACTTTTTAAAATGCTACAATTTTTTTTATTTTTTGATAAATTTTATTGTGCCAAAGCAAAAAATGTTGGAAAATACATCAATTTTCAAATTGTATCAGTAGTTTTGAATATGCTCAGCTTTGGCGCGAATAATGGCCTTGAGACGGCCGAAGAAAGCATTGCACGCTGCACGCAGGTGGCTCTGCGGTATTTTGGCCCATTCCCGGTGAAGTGCTTGTTTGAGGTGGTCCAAACTTTGGTCTTTTTTAATGCCAACCTTCGCCTTCAAAATACCACAGACAGAAAAATCCAACGGATTTGCATCCGGAGAATTTGCAATTCATTGCGTCGAAGAAATGAAGTGTGGAACATTGTCTTTTAACCAATCTTGGTTGACGCGCGCTTTGTGAGACGGTGCCGAGTCTTGTTGAAATGTCCACGGTCTCCGACCGAAATGATTGTTTGCCCAAGGCTTCAATACTGCCTCTAAGACAGTTTCACGGTATACGATCTCATTAATTTTGACGCCACGGCCACGGTCCAAAAATACAACCGGAGAGCGACCATCGGCGGTTATGGAGGCCCAAACCATCACCATCGGGGCTGCCTGCTTTCTGGTGGCCATACGAAGGTGTAAATTTTCGAAGGACCTCTCTGGCTCGGTCATTTTGTTTGTTGACATATTGCTCGATAACAAATCGCGACTCATCGGAAAAAACCAAATTCGGCAACTCACCACTTTCGTGCAAGCGTAGCAACTCCTTCACTCTTTCGACTCTAACTTTTTTCTGTTGAGGTGTAACATCGTGTGCTTCTTGGAACTTCAATGGCTTGAGCCCAAGCTCATTTCTCAGTATGTGTATGTGTTGCATCCGTTCCAACGATATGTTGAGCTCACGAGGCATTTTTCTTCCACTTCGACGTGGATTTCGCTCAATTCGAGCCTTCATTTTTCGAACCATTTCTGCCGATGTTGCTATTTTTTTAAGACCACCTCCATGGCGTTTTGCAACGCTGCCAGTATCACGGTAACGAGCTATGGTTCGAGACACAAATGATTTATTCACGTTGAGGTGCTGGAGGGCTCTAACGATAGCTACTTGCTGTTTTCCAGCCAAATATAAAGCAATCACACTATCACGTTTGAATTCCATAGCAGATAAAAATTTTTCAACACAACTGAGACGCAAATCGTAAATAATAAAATTATCTGTCATGTGTCAAAATTTGAGCTCACCGTCGTGAACGGTTTGGAAATTATAGCAGACTGAAGTCGGTTGCAGTTCGAGTCATTAAGGGTGTATGTATATATGGTATGTACTTAATACTGTTTTAGATACCCGTTATATCCGCACTCCTCCAATAAGCCAACTACACTACAGCACTGCACCGAAACCCGCACAAACAATATTAGTAATAAAGTATAAACTATTTTCCTTCATAAGTGAAGAATACGGCGCCTGAAGAGCTTCCATTTAACATTGGTGGTAATCAAGATAATGGCAGCTCCGTTTTTTTTTTTTTTTTTCATTACGTGTCCTGTTTTCGACAATTCGCCATTTCGTTTATTGAACCCAGTATAAGCCGGTGTGTCAGCTTGTGATACATCACTTCCAAGACCAAGTATCTATTTCGAAGAAAAACATTCTCTTGATTATGAAATTTCCTTAAGTACTTATCGCGAAGTATCTTCCCCATGTCTGCGAAAATATTTTAAGTAAATATTTGTGAATATGGAACGTGTTTAAAGGAGCACGCAGATTACCAGAAGCATCTGTAAACAATTAGCCTTATGCCTGTGAGTATTTGCACACACCTGTTATCATTTTTTAGCAGATTAGTTCTTTTATTAACGCCGATATTTTTTCCATAGAAGTTTTTGGCAATATTTTGTCTTTAAATTGCTGGTTCAACTTAAGATAGAAAGTGTCACCTCATGCCTTATCACATTTAAACTTGGAACTGAAGAAGGGCTAGCTAGATTGAACTGCTTTCCATAGAACAATAAAAGGCCACTCTACTGTCACACATTTCCTAGAAATTATCTCATTCAAAAGTCGCCTGATTTCTTATCTCGTACGCATGTAACTGAAATTATGAATGAACTACGAGAATTTATGTTTTTTATTTAAACTGGTTGTTAAGAACGACCACTCGTATGTACGTCAGGAAGGGAATTATTTGGCATTCGGATTCACTCGCGTTTACTAAATTTTATGATAATGGCGCACTTTTATGAAATCCAAATATTTCCAAAGATACTTTCATAGGGAATGAATGGAATTTCATAAATCCATTCCACATGGTATAGGGGTATTCAATTTGTAATAAATGTGTGACTGTAGCCACCTCAGGTGGTTTACCGCAGTTGAGACATGCAAATACGTGAACATGAATGAATTCGGTTGGACAAATCCGTT
Source organism: Volucella zonaria (assembly GCA_963966105.1). NCBI lineage: Eukaryota > Metazoa > Arthropoda > Insecta > Diptera > Syrphidae > Volucella > Volucella zonaria. Next base: position 215,131,229 of record OZ014530.1, read on the forward strand.
TCTGCGGATGAATGGTTTTATATTATATTTATGAAGGATGTCTGAGCATATTTTACTTTTACGAATAAATTCTGAATGACTCGGATTGCGAATCACTTTATTTGCACAATGATGTGCTTGTACGTGCACTTACATTGACTACACCTGTCATATGTAATATCGTCTCAATCGCATGAAGATTGTCTCATAAGGGAGTGTCATTTTAACAGGATTTGTGAAAGGACTAGATGCATACTCTACTGATAGACAGAGAGATGGGGCTGGGATACACCTACAATAGTACTTTGGTGGCAGAATATTATGCGCCGTTCTACACAGTAATTTGCAATAATTCAAGGCTACTTCATGCAAACTCAGATCTTGGTATCAGAAGGTCTTAATAATCGAGTGTAGTTTGAAAGACTGTATGGCTTTTAATAAGTGTTTCAAACGAGATGGTGAGGAAACGAAAATAGTTTGACTTCTTTTCTTCAGAGTGATTTTAGGTCTGAAGTGAACACGTGAAAAATGTTGAACATAATTAAAGAAAAACGTTAAATAAAAAAGACCCGATTCAAAATACTAATAAAACTATATTTCTCGCAGTAAGTCAACACAAAATCGACTCCCCATAATTGAAAAGGAACTCTTCTCTTATAGACACATTTTAGAAGAGTACAATATTGAATAAACATAAGTGAATATTTACATGTTAAAATTTTCTACATCCTCCGCCCCGCAGTTAATACATTTAATGCACTTCAAGAGAATATAGCAGTTGAACAGGCCTTCTTCCATTTACCAATCTACTTTGACACGCTCTTACTCGATTGTCTCGTCCTGGAAATACTTTTTCTACTCTGGCTAACTTCCATAGTGTTTTCGGGAGCGATGGATCATGTACCAGGACTACCTCATTAGGCTGAATATTCGATGCTGCTCCTCCTTTCCAATGATCTAAAGATCTTAGTTCTTGCAAATACTCAAGTCTCCAACGTTTCCATAATAACCTCAAGGCCTTTATCCTGGAGTTCCATTTCCACTAAGTTGAATCACGTCAGGAGATGCAAGTGCGATGGAGTAAGAGGGTTAAGGTCGTTAGGGTCATCCGATATGTACGTTAACGGTCTGGCATTGATGACGTTTGCGGCTTCGCCCAGAAATGTTCGTAGTTCCTCAAAATTTAGTTTAGATCGGCCGATAGTAATTTTAAGAACTACTTTAATGCTTCTGACTAGCCGTTCCCAAAAGCCCTCCCACCAAGCGGCTCTCTCAACGATAAACTTCCATCGTGTACCCTCGTTAATTACAAATTCTCGTATACGTTCATCACCAATGATTTCGTTGAAGATAGTTAATTCCGTAGAGGCACTTTTAAATGTTTTGACGTTGTCAGAATATATTATATATGGTCTTCCGCTTCTAGCAAAAAAACTCTTATGAGCTGTAAATGAACTGCTAGTATAGATCCACAAGTTAACAAGAGTAACCCGCAAACCCGCTATCATCATTTGTTTTAATATATAAAGGGGCCGGCAAAATCGATTCCCGTCATCTCAAAAGGCTTGGACATCAACATTCTATCGCGGGGTAAGGGGGCAAATGGTTGCGATCCGGGAACGGCTAACAAACGTTTGCAGACATAACATCGGGAAATAACAGATTTCACCAACTGACGACCTCTAATAATCCTGAACTTATTTCTCAACTGATCGAGCGTAGCATTCGTACCACCGTGTAACATTTTATGATGATTATGTAAAATAATAAGCTTACTGATGGGACATTTGTTTGACAAAATAATTGGAAAAGCTTCAATAGTTTGGTTCTCAGAATCGCGAAGTCGACTATTGAGTCGCAATACACCACTTTCATCCAGGTACGGATTCAATGAACGCAAATTTGAAGACTTACTAACCGCATCACCTCTTTGAATTGCCTGCATTTCAATTGGAAAAGCTAGCCGTTGAACTTTCTTTAACCAATACTGCTCCGCTAAATGTAGCTCTTCAGCTGTTATGACATCTCGTTCACCTCTAGTGTATCTCTTTTGTAGTAGTTTTGCAAAATGCATCACATAAGCTGATACACGTAGCAGTCTTTTCCAGCAACTAAAGTCTTCAGGTTGTAATAGAAGATCTTCGATAGAAGCAGGATCTGTCTCATAAACAGCAACCTGCAAAGAGATAAATGGATATATTAAATCAGTTTGATTAAAATCTACCTTATTCCCACAGTTTGGCCAATGTTCGGTGCTATTTCTTAGCCAAATAGGACCAGATTTCCAACTTTCCGATAAAACCAAAACTTTAGCAGGAACGCCCCTGGTCAGTAAGTCTGCAGGGTTTTGCTGGCCTGGACAATGATTCCACTGGAATCCATAGGACAACTTTTGAATTTCATGAACCCTGTTTGCGACGTACGGCTTCCATTTCTTTTTCGTTTCGTTCTTTATCCAACATAATGAAATTTGAGAGTCTGTCCACAGATACACGCAGTCAAAAGAAGTCCTTAAATGTGCCACCAAATATGAGCATAGTTGCGTAGCGATCGGAGCTGCTGTAAGCTCGAGTCTAGGAAGAGTAAGATCATTTGCTGCATCAACCATCTTAAGTGGAGCGACTCTATTTTTCGCACAAAGAAAGTACACCGTGACTTCACCGTTACAATATGTGGATCTTACATATGCTACTGCACCATAACCACTTTGGCTAGCATCCGAAAATACATGGAGCTCCTTTGACTTCACGTCACTACTATTAAACACACATCTTGGCATGGACATCTGCTTTAAATCGTCAATGCCGTTGTAGGAGGTTGTCCAAAATGGATCAAAGAATCGCGCTATAAATTGCAAAACACTACGTTTTGTTGGTTTCAGTTTAAAATATATGTCTTTGTTCAAAATTGGTTCTAAATCAACAGTAATCTCATCTGTCTGAATGTGCCAAATGATACCCAAGACCTTTTGCTTATTACGAGGAATCTCCGAAAACAAGTTTGTCACGAAATGGTGATTGGTGTTCCATTTCCGTAAGCTCATGGCAGCACTATTTAGGATTTGAACTGAATTTTTATGAAATTTTACTGCTGATTCCTCAATATCCACAATATCCATCAACATAAAAACTGTCATTTAAAAGATCACACGTTTCTGGAAACTGTTGGCGTTCGGAACGCAAATGGTGTTTTAATGTTGCGGCCAATAGAAATGGACTTGAAGTAACCCCAAAAGTAACGCGTGTCATCCTAGATATCGGGAAGCGAATGACTGGAATTGATTCCTGTTGAAAACCAAAAAAATCGATGGACGTCGCGATTTTCTTCATTTAATGCGATTTCCAGAAAGGCCTTTTCGACGTCTGCAACTAAACCGATTAAGCCCAATCGAAAATTTAATAAAATCTTAAACACATCGGGCAATAAATTGGAAGCAGAAAGCACTTGGTCGTTTAACGATAAACAAAATTCTCTATGTGCGGACGCATCGAACACGATACGAAGTTTGGATGTCGACTTATCATCCTGATAAACACCTTGATGCGGCATATAATATTTCCGAAAGCTATCTGTTTTTTCCACCGCCTTTTCAGCTACACCATTGTTAATAAGCTCCCACATTGCCTTGTCGTACCTAAGTAGATCTGCAGGTGACCTAGAAAGTTTGCGTATAAGTGTATGAAATCGTGACAGTGCCCCTACCTTGTTGTCGTCTATGATACTAATTTCATCCTTCCACGGTAAACGAACTTCATACCTGGCATTTCGTTTTTTGATGCAGTTTCGTGTAAATTTATCGGTAAATGTATTACTTTCCTCTGATGAGGGTTTTATGCCGATGATTTCCAGATCCCAAAAAGCTCTTTCATTCATAATTCCGACTTGCAAAACATTAGCACTAGGCGCTCGGTTAAATGATATGCAATCAGAATACGATCCCTGCATAGTCCATAGTCCATCCAAATATTGTTTCAGTGGTCACCAACCTTTCATCGATTCGCTTTGTGTTTCCTGTGACAGCTCGCCAATAATTATCAGCTCCGATCAATACAGATATACCTTCTTCTGGCTGATAATTAAAGGGACGTGCGTCGGCTAAAGCGAGTCTGTAATTCCTTGTATAGCGTTCTGTCGGAACTGTCAACACGTCAGCACAAATCGTTGGTACCACTACGGCGTCTAATTTAATATTATTTTTTTCATATTGACTTTGTAGCCTTAAACGAACTATTTTATAAATTCTATCCGGATGCACTTTTTTTTCGCTTCTAAACGGAATAATACTTATATTTCGTGAGCCGACTACACGTAACGATAACTTTTCTGCTATGGATTCTTTGACAAAAGTCATTTGGCTGCCACCATCTAAAATTACTCGAATGTACACACTAATTTGTTCTTCCGTATTAAATGCGAAAACTGAAGCTGTTTGCAACAAAACAGATGCAGAGTTTGTTTTCATATTCGCCGTGTACAAATTGAGAGACTGTGTATTCTTTCGCACTGATTGATTTAATTGCTTACTGTAATCCGGGTCACACATAGCCGTTGCATGCCATCCCTTGCAAGTAGATATTTGAGTGCGCATTTTTTGTATGAGTGACCGCGAGAAGTACATCGAAAACATCTTCCATCTTCTTTTAGCAAGTTCTTTCTCTGTGCTAACGTTAACGGGCCATCACAATCTCTGGTGAGATGGGGCGATGTTTTGCAAAAGAAACATGACATTGGTGTGCATATCATTGATAATAATCCTGCTGCCGTCAAAAATGATTTAGGTTGTCATCTGCTATCCTTTTCTTCTATCGTGTTTCCAAGTGCGATGATTTCTCCTTTAATAAACTTGAGAAGATGCTTGATATGTTTGTCACCTTCTAGGATTAACGAACATTCGTTCTCAGACGATGATGTCGTACCAGCAGTAGCAGCGGGTGAACTTTCTACTGAAAGTTCATTATTTCGAAAATAATTGGCTCGAAGTTTATTTGGCAAGCAGCGAAGAACTTTCGATTTAAGCATTGTTGAATAAGTGGTTGAAGATATTCCCAAAGCTGTGAGTGATCTCATAGAAGAAGTTATGGTGTTGTAGATATGGCGCAGACCTCGTATATCCGTTTTAGAACTTAGGTGTGGAATGGACATCAGTGCGTTCATGTTTTTGTCAGTAAGTTTGTCGTCGCTACCGAATTCCTCCTGTAGCAAAGCTAAAGCTTCGTCATAACAACTCCCACTGAGAGTGAACCCGGCGACGACATCAGTCGCTGAACCCTTTAAAGTTGACTGCAGATAATTAAATTTATCTGTGTCTGATAAACTATTGTTTTCGTGGACAGCGCTCTTAATTTGTTCCCAATATGGAAGCCATTCCCGAAAGTCGCCGGAAAAGGTTTTAAATTGTAGTTTGGGCAGCCTCACACCATTATAACTATTGCGCGATGGCGTTGGGACAGATATTATTGAACTATCTTGCCATTTCATACGGTTCAATCGTTCGAGGCGCTGATTTAACCGTGCCGTAACGGAAACTGCTTTGTCCTCGTATTCAACTGATATTTCGCAGTCTTTCAACGGATCTTCCGCTACCCCACTTCGCAGAAATTCACTGTTTGCTTTTAACGAGCCACCATGAGCGCATTTTAACCACTGACAACTCCTCTTCGATATTTTCCCAGTTGTCTTTATTTTCTGTTGTAATTTGCGATTCTGTCCAACTTAAAAATTCCTTTGCACTATTTGCCACGCGCATAACTTGTCCCCTATAGGCGGACCGGTTTGAATTTTCCATTATTAAATTAAAACTTTCGATAATACCGTTTTGTTAGTCCCGGGTTTCGGCACCATACAGAAAAACGTTAAATAAAAAAGACCCGATTCAAAAAACTAACAAAGCTATATTTCTCGCAGGAAAGTAACAAAGAGTTGATTTCCGGAATGGGCGTCAATGCATGCCACTACTTACACATAAGCCCTGGTACCCCCATGGTATTTCATCAGCCACGACAGCGAATAATGATTTACTGGTCTCTGCAACGCGTTTCGTCTTTTTCTGAATAAAAAAAAGGTTGACAAAGGCTCCCCAATATTCAGCTTTATTCAGCTGGTGAGTTTCACGTGATTGAGCATTACATTTTTGCAAAGCACATAAGTGATACTCGTACAACATTCATTTTTTCAGTTAACAAAAACCAAGTGAGTAGTTGACTAGAAATTAACATCAAGCGAAATTCCACTAATAATTTATTCTCCCCATTTAAATGTTGGATGCCACCAATGGAGCGAAGTAACCACTGAGCCTGATGAATGGACCGTGGTTGTCAGGCATTCCTGTAACCAAAAAACTGTCAATTTTTTTATTTTTTTCTACAGATCTTCTCATTAAGTTGAAAAAAATAAAAAATAGAAAATACATTAACCTTTTATTAAAAATTGCACCTACTCCTTTAAAATCATTATCTTTATACCGCCAATACCCTGGACTTGTTTTTAACTTCGCACCCTGATAAGTACTACTGTCATGTGCTCTCCCCTCTAGGCTCGTCAGACCATTGTGTCATATCAACTAATTTCTCATACACCCACCATACAGATAGGGAAAAGATCCCTAAAAGAACCGTATGGTAATACGAGAAAGCCAATTGGAGAGGACCTAACTTCTTTAGGAATTTTAAGTGGTCGTTATGTTTCCCCTATAACGACATGGATGCCGCTGCTGACACGATCACAGAAACTATTCTCTTTGGAATGAGATACTTTATCCCTCATCGGAAGAAGAATACCAAACCAAATGAAAAGGCATGTTACGACTAGAGCTGTAAAGAAGCTGTCAGGATCAGAGAAATGCTTTTTCGGTCCTACAAGACCAACACGACAGACGAAAACCGAAAAAAGTTCAAACGAGCCAGAAATGACTGCAACGTCTTTCTTAAGCGTGTGAATTTCAAATACGACCAAAAACTGAGGCAAAAAATACTGCAATGTCTCAAAGGCTGTAACAATTGTTGGTCGTTCGTCAAACACATTAAAAATTCTGCCTTATCCTCCATCCCATTGCTCATTTACAATGACATTTCAACTGTCATCTCTTTAGACAAAGCCAATCTGCTTGCTGCACACTTTGCGGCCAGCTCTACACTTCCAGATTGTGCTTTGCCTCCGCCTACATTTGAGTGCGTCGAATCTTCAATTGGACGAATCCACTTTCACACTCGCGTAGTAGCAAGTGTACTTAAAAATCATAATATGTATATGCAAATCCACTGGTCCAGATGGTATATCTCCCTTTCTTCTGAAAAGGCGTTCTTTTTCATCAATCCTACTCTTTAGGACACTTTCCGAGTAGATGGAAAACAGCATTTGTCCAACGCGTCCCTAAAAAAGGCGAATCTTCTTCACTCTCCTCCTACAGACCCATCGCACTTACGCCATTTCTTTCCAAGGTCATGGAAAGGCTGATAAACCGTCAGCTAATGAAATATCTCGAAACACGAAGACCTCGCAGTGACCGGTAGTATGGTTTTCATAGCAACAGGTCAACTGGCTAATTGATGGCATGTCTCACCGAAAAGTGGAACCAAAGCGTACATCAAACTTAAACAATGGGCACCCTCTAACACCGACGTAATGTCTCGTGTCTCACTCTGTTTTATCGCTATTTCCACCACCAGTGCTGCGTCGAAATTGCCAGTTACATTTAAGCGTAACACCCGTCCCGTTATGAATGCTCATCAGTATACCCTCAAGTCCACTTTCGGACATACTCTAAATTATCGTGATTCGTTCCTAAGCCGTACAACTCGCCTATGGAATGCCCTGTCTAGCTCTTTATTTCCTAGTCATCATAACCGTCAAACATTTAAAACCAACGTTCATCGGTACCTCTCTTTTCATCCTCCCTGATTTTCCTTCGCCCGCGCTGTGTGCAAACATTTTAAGGGTACTGAATCCCTTGAGTGCGCGTAAATTATATATAAAAAAAAAAATACTTATTCCATCTACTCATTCTCCTTTGAAAAATTCCATAAAAAAATTGAGTTCTGAAAAAACGCCCAAAGACTGAACTACTAGAATTGTGCAACCTTTGCTAAATTCCTGTTGCTTGCGCATACAAAGGGGTCAATTCTTATTAAGTAGAATAAGTCCTGGAACCATCATTGATGTCGGGGCGATGCAAGCTGTGGAAAGATGCCTCGATTTACCGTTCCGTGGAATTCGCTACTCGAATCTTTGTGGAAGAAATTCTATGAAGAAAGTTGTTCCTTTGTTTGACGATGTTGTTCAGAGAAGTTATCTTACCATTATTGAATAATGGATCATGTGCCGTGAGCGAAAGTACCTCAATACCAGTATCTGACGATACAACTTTGCACTATATTGTATTATTGGATCCAGACCAAAGGATTTCTTGATTGTTTCTTACTTCCGCAAGTAGAGTGTTTACGGAATTGCACCAGTCTTTTGGTTTAATAGGAAGTGCTGGTATTCTCCTTCATTATCTTTACCCCTGTGAAAAATTCCAAAGTTTCACTTTGTTTTCTATCCCACTTCCTCCACTTGACTTGACTAAAAACCCTGAAACTAATCCGGTAAATTTACTAATATTCGTATCCTCCCTCAAACATGCAAACTTATTAATGATAACAAGATGTGACAAACCGATTTCGGATAACTAATACTCTTACAACATCATGCATGACTTTCCACCCATAAATCAAGTTGTTCTTCTTCCATTATTGACTTTGTATGATTAAGTTAAAATCTCATCCCATCATCACTGTATAGTGTGGGTCCAATACCATCACCATACAATGAATACATAAGCCTATTTCCCAGAATTTACAGCCACCGAGTGTTAAATCACATCTGAGATAGACCTTTTCCTATAATGTAACTGCTCAACTGTTTAAACCAACACCATGTACATATACTCGTATCTATTTCAGTTAATAAATTGCCTATCACGTGCAGCTGCTTGCGTAAAGATACAAAACCATATTTCCGTAGCGCGTGTCACCGAAAATCCACAACTGCTGCGTAGGACTTTGTATAAAGTCGTCGTTCCACAAAACCGATTAATCACTCCCCCATCAACCATAACCGATATAGAGAAGTCCCATAAATTATGTCCAAAAAGCTACTATCCTCCTGCATGTACTATGCCAATCACCATAACAGCAAACTGCCGACAAGGTATTCGTAGGCAATCTATAGATACTCTTACATTAACCTTATCAAACTGCCAATAGCCGTCCATCATATCCATTTGATGTTCGTTTCCTTTTGTTTTGGTGGCTCACGCAATCATGTCCTTGACCTTGCAAAATACACGAAAACAAGGAATTTGAAAAGCTTAAAATTCTGTTGACAAAAATGCCTGACAAGCAACTGCCTAGGAAGCAGCCCAAATGAGAACAAGACTCAACAGAGCACTACAAACTAAAAGCTCCTCCAGGCTATGCCCACTTGTACTTCGTCATGCACCCTATTCACTATCTAATATCTGTGACAAGACACGTACGGTTAATACGTACGTGTACGAGTATATTATCCGTATACGTACGAGTATGTAGCACAATCGTCAAATTACTCATATCCTCGAGTTGGCTTTTGTGATATGCAGGATCTTTATTAAATACAAAATGACTTCACGTACACCTAACCACCCATTAGAGGTAACTTCTCTGTCCTGGCATTTACGAGTATGTGTATGTATGTACATGCTGAGCCCTCTCATCAAATCCATTCAACTAGTCAGACAGCCCCCGACTACGTATTTACGCGGTAGCATCTGCATATTCTCAAAATATTCGTATCGCTGTTGGTATTTCAAAAATCTTTCATTTACCAGTTACTCGTATTAATTCCGAAATTTACTTTAGGCAGTAAACTGTCAACTGTCAACTACCCTCTGAATAATTCTAATATCCTCACAGATCTCTCCCTCCAGTTCCCCATCTACTAAACCTTACTACACCATCTGGTCTCCCATTGAATTCATAATTAATTAAAGGATACTTAATATTGTTTAATTAATTAATGAGAAATCCATTGATTTTGATTGCCTGGCCATTATCCGAAAACTAATTAACCAATTTTTAACCCGCTTCCCTTTCTATCATTACAGATTTTTGGATTTGGACTGCAACCCCCTTAGGATCCGTAACTACCCTTAACGAAGAGCAACACGATAAGTGAAAAAGTTTTTGCAGCGCAAGGATACTTTTATTGAAGTCGATTCTATTTACATTTTTTTTTTTTTGGCTGTCGTTTCGTTTATCGGAAGAAGAGAAAATCTGTTGCGCTGGCGAAGCGATTTAATACGGTGCCCGTCATAATGGAGGGGCCGGAAGTAACGTTCCTCTTTCAATTTGGGAATATACGTGATGGCATTTCCGTTCCGTCGACTTCGTTAACTTTGAAATCGCTCAAGGATATGGCTTGTGAATTTATCAATTCAAAGGTAAGTTCAGACATAAACACACTACATATACTCGTATCTATTGCAGGATGAATTTGGTATATCTGAGGAAAAGATTTTCGTTTGACTAAAACCAGTCAGCTAGAACGAGGAACGGTTTTGAAATTCTCTTGAATGGAATGGCCAATACGATTATTCGCAAATGTTTTCAAATAGGAAAAAGTTTTTTTTCGTAGAAACGAATATGAAATTATGATTGTGGTTTTTTGATGGATTTTAAAGGGATTCAGTGTTTTGAAAATAATATATAGATGAGGTGGTTGGGGTGTTTGGTGTTGGTGGGATTTTTAACATAAGTAACAGAAGAACTAGGACACGTGGGAAAAGTTCTTTATGTATTGAATATCTATTATATTTTCAGAGGAAGTTTGTTTGATTAAACTTTGAAATTTCCTAGGCGATTTCGTGCTTATAACCTCTCTGTCGGAAATGGCTATAATATCCTTGAACAATACGTATCTTAGTATACAATTTCGCAGAGAAATCGTGACTCGGGTGGGCAAATTATTTTTTATCAGCAGCTGTCAATTTTCCTCGTTTTCGACTTTGGTTGAATGTCGTTTTTACAAGTTCTAAAATGTGTTCCGTAATGAGTGTTCTATACAAGAACGGTCCAACTGTATAAAAAAGGATTATTGGCGTCCTTTAAAATAGTGTTCGGAGATACAGTAGAATACAGTGGGTGACTTCAACAACACGACAATGACTTGCAATATCGTAGTCATAATTGTCAGGACTTCCAAGAGCTAAATGGCAAAAATTCGCTCAATTTAACAACTCAGTTTTCAGGTGACAAATCCATTGAAAATGTCTGTGGTCTTATGAAATAAAGCACAAACCCAAGACTGGCCAATTCACTGGTACATTGCGCAATGTCGTCATTTAACCAAAGCTGAATCAATGTTGACCATATTATGAATGAATGAATGAATGAATGTCTTCTAGACTTGACTCAGTCCTGAGATGGTGATTTTCCTTGTTCAGAAACTAAGCACGATTTTTCGATAAAAGTAAAAGTCGACTTCAAGGTGCCCAAAACCCCAATCATGTGATCTTCTATGTTTGCAAGTTGAAGACCGATTTTCACAGCAAGTTCAAATGACTAGCAAGCATTTTTCTAATATTACTCTATTAATGAAGATTTGCCAAACAAAACAGAACATAAATGCTAATGAAGTGTCCAGATTGACAGTACGGTTTGAAAGGTATCTCTTTTGGAAGACCTATCCGTCAAAAAAACACAATTTTTATCTATTTCTATTTCTAAGACAATTTTTATTTTAAAATTTTATTTTTTGTAGCACTCGTCGTTGTCGTCCTCCAGAATGACATCCATCTTTAGTTAGCTGCCTCCAGTTTCACACACCAAGTCGGGTGAATTTCCCTTCCACTTGCGTGAGCCACCTGAGTTGCTAGCTTCGAAGACATTTAAGTCAGTCATATCAGTCGCTGGATATTCACTCTTCTGGCTAAGTTAATGTGGCTGTACAGCACGTATAGTTCGTCGTTTTATCTCCTGCTCAACTCACTGGCTATGCAGACGGGACTGAAAATCACCCGAAGAATTTTCCTCTCAAAGCAGCGTAGAGCACCCAGTCCATGCACTTGCGCCATAGAGCAGGTCTGCGATTATTAAGGTTATATTATATAGGGTCACTTTTGTTATACGAGAAGTGGCTTTACAAGTCAATTGTCTTCGTAGCCCAAAGCAGCAGCGATTGGCAAGAGCTATTCTTCGTTTGATCTCAGCACTGGTGTCATTGTCTGAATTGATAGCGGACCATAGGTAGATAAGGTCCTTAACTACCTAATAACTGTCGTGTGTGGCACTACGTCCAAACATCGGTGTTGGGTGTCCTTTCTTGGTATAGGCATATACTTGGTCTTGCCTTCGATGAGCACTTAACCCATTTTCGCCGCTTCAATCTCAATACTCGCACTACTGAACTGACGCTGCTTTCTTCAGATTATGTCAATATCATCGACGTATGCGAGTAGTTGGACGGACTTCGAAAGATTGTGTCTATTGTGGTGGCGCGTGAGTTTTGCACTATTCTTTCAAGAATGATGTTAAAGTAATCACATGACAGCGCATCTAAATAATTTTTTGATATCAAATGTCTTTCTACCGACCTTGATGGAGCAGCGTGCGTTCTCCATCGTTAGTTTAGTTGTAAATGCATTTTATTATATTAATCATTAACCTAGCTTAAAATTACTTAACAATCTTATATTAACTTACTGGCCCCGCACAGGCACTCTAAGCTACTCTAATTTCTTATATTTATGTTTTTCGATTTTATTTTTTATTTTATTATGGACTTAATTTTCTATAAAAACTTAATATCTAGCTTAAAATAAACCTTAGTCTACCTAACCTACATAAACAGTACAAAACATATAGACATTATACACAACAGACATACATATACTTGTATATACCTTTATATATCCTAATATATAATATATATATTTCTTAAATGCTAACCTAAACCTATGTAAGCTGGCCATCGCTATTCACAGAGCAAATAGATTGGTCAGCTCTGCCTCATTAGTGAGGCTGGTCCGTAATTGACGGAAACGACGACGACGAAACATCTTCCCCATCATTCAACTACCAGAAATGCTGGTGCTGCAGAACGACATCCCTCTTATCGCGAATCCCCACCGCCCTACTAAACCTGAGACGATCCACACTGCCGTGTGCGACGTGTCTGCCGTAGTTGAGTCGCCTGTCCCCAGCTTTCCGAACGACATGGAACATTAACGGGACCGCTGATCTATCCTGGATCAACCCTATCTGATCTAAGTAGAGGAATGCTTCCTGTGGAACGAAGCCGTCAGAGCGCACACTCTCGTTTTAAAGGTAATTGGGGTAGTAAGCCCCAGATATTAGGTTATTCGTCGAGTTCATTGCTCTTGCAATGTGCCTTCAAGTCAGCTTAATTACGAAGTTGTCCACTCGTATTAGGTTCGCTCTGTTGTAAAGGATCTCATTAGGATAAAAATGTTTGTACTCCGATTCTTGTACAGAAGCGAAGGCAAGCCCTCTCAAACACCCGAATCTTTTCCATTAAGCTTGCTCGCACATTGAACCACACGGGACACCCAAATACCAGCATGGGCCTGATAAGGGCCATGTAGCTGATTACCTTTACCCTCGCATCGAGTTGGCTGCTATAAAACAGTCTCTTTGTAAGGGCAAAGAGGGCCTTTAGCTCTGACCAGAGCAGCATCTACATTTTTATCAAAATACAGAAACCGATCTAGCCAGATCCCAAGGTATCTGACTACATTTCGACAGGCAAGAAGCTGTCCGTGTTGTCCAATGATCGAGAACTTTCGCCAATTTTTTCTGGTATCCCTAGAGGCTCCAGACAACGGCGTCCTAAAGAGAATGGTTTCCGATCTCTGAAAGTTGATTTTCAACTTCCAGCCATCGCAAAATCGTCTTATCTTATGGGGAAGTGAACCTATCAAGTCGCTTGTATAAATGTTGAATAGGATCGGCGAATTGACCGCGCCCTGCTGCAGGCCATTTTTAATTTGAAATATTCCAACAGAAGTCACATCACCATTTTTCACGATGAACTGTCTGTTGGTTAGCATATTATAAAGAATGTACAAGAGTGGTTTACTGATCCCCAGCCTAGTCAGCTTATAGAAAATACCCTCTAACCACACGGTGTCGAAGGCCTTCTCCAAGTCAACAAGGCAGGCACCAGTACATTGGTTTTTGCCTTTATTCCATTGGATATCGGACACCAGTTTAGACGCGGCATGTGAGATATCATGTCCCTCCTTAAAACCGAATTGATTATCCGGAACTATTTATTTGTCCTCAACCCACTTAGTCAGAGCTCTATTGATTACTTTTTCAAACACCCAGTAAGGTATTCGGAAGGAGACCTATCGACCGGAGATTCGCCGGATTGGATATATCCTTTCCCTTTTTGGGGATAGGTTGCACCACCGCCGTTTTCCAATGCGCTGGATAATGTGCATTATTCATTGCATTATTAAACAGGGTGGTGTAAATGTCCACCCCTTTTTGAGGAAGATGTCGAAGCACGATGTTCAGAATACATCTTTGCCTGATTGTGTCGAAAATCTCATGGAGCTCTTCCTTCGAAATGAACTGGGGTAGGTCACCCTCTCTGGCAATGACATTATTTGCCACAATTTCGTCGCTGAACTGGGTGAAACCAGAGCCCTCGGATCGCCAGTTCTCTACTTCATTTCGAATGTAGAAGTTGTGCACCAAGACGCGATTGTCCAGGTCATAATTAGGGCCAATGGTATCAGTGGCCTTGTATATTTCCTGGAAAGTCGCTCCTATGGCCTCAACCTTCTCCTGTGGTTCCTCGATCACAAATAAGACGTCATCATCAGCGGCCTCATTTGTATCAATGACTGCTACTGTCAGTAACCGTTCGTTGTCTGTTGTCCGGGCTATTTTTAGACACTAAAGGTCGTTTTGATTTTTTCTTCGAAATAGTTTATTTATTTGCGGGAACATATTCGGGTTGCTGGTGTTTACAGCCCGAACCCTGTTGTTCCAATACAAACTTACAGAAATTCTGTAATTCTCTTTTATTAACGTTTGACTTCAGTGTCCTAATCTCCGGGTCTTGTCTGTGAGTTAACTGTCTGTACAAGTTTTTGAGCCTTGACAGAAGTCTACTTTTCTGTCGGAGCAGTGCGTCAATAGAAGGATTGCGAAACAGGTCTTCGTTAGTCGTACCACATCGACACCGCGGTATTGTAGCGTCCATAGTTTGTTTAATTGTCTCGTCCATTTGTTTTAGGTAATTGTCGATCTCCCCATTCGACAAATTCCTATTGGACGGTGGGTGGAGCATATTCGAGGAGAGCGCACTTGTCAAGGTTGCGGAGAAGCGTGTCCATCGAGTCTTACTGTAGTTGTAAGAATATCTTTGGACAAACTCCTCCAATTCCGCAATTTCGTTGGGGACTGTAATTTCGGTGCTAAAACCGCAATGGTCACTGTCATACACGAATGTGCGCAGACAGTTTAGCGTTTGTAAATTCGTACCTGTCAGTCGTATACGTTCGTCGTACAGCATTAGATCCAAATAAGATCCGCCTCTGGGAAACGACGGGTTATCCGTCGCTTTAAGACCGAGTCTGTACATGACATCGTGCTGACCCCACCAATCGAGTAGTAGGTTCCCTCTAGTATTTGGCAAATTATTTCCCCAATCTCTGTGTTTAGCGTTGAAATCCCCGCCGATTACAAAATAATTCTCCCCCGATTCCAGCCTCAGAAGTCGAAAAAGCGTGTCAAGCTCTGTAATAAATAAAGTGGATTGTGAAGTCTCAGGTGCATAAACAGAGGCCAAGTACAGCCGCTTTCCACTGCGGAGCGGGATGTAAATGACGACTGCCTCCAACACCCGGAACCTACGCAACACTCCCTTGTACACTCTGTGAAATTTTATACCTTGTTTAATGAAGATTGCAACCCCGCCTCCACATTTGGATCCGGGCCGGTTTCTTCTTCTAACAATATAATTGTTGTACTCCAGTTTGTGCTTATCGGTTAGCTTGGTTTCGCTAGCGAAAAGCACATCAGGAGTTTGGTCTTGTAGCAATTTAAACATCGCGGCTACTCGTTCGATCAGTGAATTAACATTCACCGCAAGGACCTTCAAAGTTTGCTCCACCACCCATTACGACATGTGTTGCGTTAGGCCCGACAGCAGCGCGTAGATCTGGTCCACCCGCTTGGCCTGTTCTTGCGCTTGCTTTTGCAGCTGAGCCATCTGCCCTTGTATTGCGAGCAAGATGGCCAGCATATTAAGTGCAGTTTGAAACCTAGCAGGTGAACGTTTGACCTCCACCTTCTGCTGCCGAGCCAGTTTTGTTTTTTTAATGTCAGCGAACTTAGGACAACCCCGATAGTTTGCGGTGTGTCTTACGTTCCCACATAACACGCATGAGAGTTGCGTCCTATCGGCTGCTCCGTCCCTACCCAGAGTTCTTTGCGCACTTCACGCATCGAGGCTGCATTTGGCAGTTCGACGCGGCGTGTCCGAACCTCTGGCAGCGAACGCATTGTATAACGCCTTCGCTCCTTTTTAATTTTCCAAGTGAACCACCTGGTAGTCTAGGACATTGATACTCCTTAGACTATCCAGACGGCTTTTCGGACAGAGCTGCACCAGGAAGAACGGCAGACTCCGTTTCTCCAGCCTGGCTCTAGCTGTGGTAAATGGCTTTACCCCCACGAACTTGAGTCCTTTGCACTCCTTCTCTTTGAGCAGTGCCAGGATCTCCTCAGGATCAGAAGACGGTTCCAACCCCTTCAGCAGCATCGATTGCCGCTTTTCACACTTCGGTGTGAATGAGTAGTGCTCCGTCGTCGTTTCCTTTAGGAGCTCTTTCACTTTCGCGTAGCCCTCCACTGTATTACACTGTATTACAGTGGATGGCATGGCGATCATTTCCCAATCTGTTAATGTTAAAATTATTACCAATGACCAGCATACACAGGTCCTTGGTAGCATTTACCTCCAATTTATAGGTGTTGATAGGAGGCACCTTCTCCTTCTTCTTCTGCTGCTGCTGCTGCTGCTGTTTTAGCTGTTGCCGTTGTTGGGACTGCTCTTGTTGTTGTTGCTGGTGTTTCTTGGGCGTCTGTTGTTGTAGCACTTGTGCTATTTTATTTGTTTGGTGTTGTTATTGTGCCTACTTTTGAGCAAGCTGCTGTTGTTGGAATTGCTCGTGCTCTTCCCTCTTTCTTCTTACCATTTGCTTTTCTTTTATGGCCAGCACTCTTTGTTGTAGCATTTTGATGTTGCTACTTATGGCCTCCATTTCTTCCTCTTCATCTTCAGATTCGCTTGCTGCCAATGAAGCGAAGTTGTTCTCTTCCCTCACCCGGCCAAGCAGCTTTACAGTGGCCGTTGGTAGGGTGGGACGTTTTACTAAGTTAGAAGTTGGACTAAGCTTCCTCCTTCTCTTTGCTTTTCATTTTTAAAAATGAAAAAAAAAAATGTGTAGAGTACACGGGGATTCTCGAACCCACGACCTATGATATGCCGGCCGGGCACACTGACACTCTGCTAATTGGAGCCTACAGGAATTTTTTTCAAATGTCCCTTTGTTACTGATTTAACTAATCACTATGCACTCGCAAGCCGAAACACGAGTTTGGCACTGATGGCAAAGCTAGACATTGCTCTATATAGCTCGTCTCTATAGATGCTGCCATACGCGGCCTTAAAATAGGTGGTGTGTATCAATTTGGAAATCATGGGTTTTTTCCGTGCCGAACTGTGAATATTGGACCGATGTTGGATTTTCCTGGCCTAAAGCCACACACAGAGATATGCTAAGGTTCTATTCATGGGGCATACTTTCGTCGGACCATGTTTTACGGATGAGCTAGTGTATGTTCCGTACCAAGTCTTCGCCTGCAGTTTTGAAGAGTTTGGCGATCAGGCCTTCCACTTCAGCAGATTTGTTGGATTTAAGCTTAGATATGGCCATCTTCACTTCATCCAGATCGGATGGACGGAATTGTTGGTCTACATCGTCCGGGTTAAAAGACTCATTTTGTCTCACAGCGGTATTTGGTTCGTCATCGCCATTATACAGTTTACAGAAACGATCTCCAAATCCCCAGCATCGACTGCGATTCTAATATACTACAATGTGGCGCAAAATTGAGTATCCAATTTTGTTTTTGATTTACTTTTTTACTAAATAAAAAAAAATGATTTTGAGTGATGGAAATCTTTACTTGGAAAAGATGACATCCGACAGTGTTTATACACATTTGTGCCCATGACTTTCCGCGAGATTTCCGGTGATAACTGTTCGCATTCCTGTCGAATATTCTCCTTAAGGGCTGCGATTGTCTGAGACTTGTTGGCATAAACCCGCGATTTCAAGTAGCCTCAAAGAAAGAAGCCTGGGATGGTTAAATCGGGCGATGTTGCTGACCATGCCAAATCGCCAAAACGGGAGATTACGCGAAGACGAAACGCTTCCTTCACAATTTCCATTGTGGCTCGTGCTATGTGTGCGGTTGCACCGTCTTGTCGAAACCAAATGTTCACCAAGCCCCGCTCATCCAATTCCGGCAGTAAGAAGTCGTTTATTCATGGCCCTGTAGCGTTCGCCAGTAACAGTGACCGTATTGCCGATGGCGTCCTCAAAAAAATACGGCCCAATCACTCCTTCTGCGTGAATGCAGCACCATACAGTTGCGTTGAGTGGATGTAATGGCTCTTCGTGCATCAAACACGAATTTTCAGTGCACCAGAAACGAAGATTTTGCTTATTAACGTAACCGCTTAAGTGGAAATGCGCCTCGTCGCTCATGATGACTTTCGACACAAAACCGTCCTCTTCGTTATTGAGATTCAGGATGGCTTTACAGTAATTCACATGCGACTGACGGTCAGGAGGCATTAACTGATGCACTTTATATGGGAACATGTGTAAGTCTTTCACTAAAATTCGCTGTAGGGTCCGCCTGGGGATGTCCAATTGCGTGGCCCGTCGTCTGGTTGATGTTACTTCGTTCTCAGCGACATCGGCAACCACAGCCGCGATATTCTCGGGCTAACGACCCGTCCGGTGGCGGCTATGCCTTGGACGGTCTCCTGTGGTTCCACTCTGTTCGAGTCGAGTAGCTAAATGTCGGAATGTTTGCCCAGTTGGCACGACACGATTAGGAAATCGGCGTCGAAATTCATGCTGCGCTAACACCACCGACCGATTATTGGTCAAAAACATCGGCAACAACAACTCCGCTCTTGCAAAGTATAGCGCTCCATTGCTTGTCTGTCTGTACACTGCAGTTGCTTAGTTCACAAATTTCTAATATGATTGACGTACGACGCCATTTGCAAAAATTATACCATCTTCCGATGGGGTGAATAATTCTGCGCCACCTTGTACTTGCTCCCTTGTTCGTCTCTATATATTTCGGTTCGGAGTTTGTGTCCGTGGCATGCATTTGTTTACATTTTGGTAAAACATCCGAATCTTATTTCCTCGACCGCGCGGTTCTCATACTCCTTCTTTTCCTCTTGAGGAGCCGGTGTTCGTCTCTCCTCTTCTACTCGTAGAGCTCGTGAGCAGCTCTAGTACAGGGAATTCGTTCGCAAAGTAATTTTGCGCACATGGAGCTCTACTATACTCTCCATGCTCTTTAGCATGAAAGAAGTCAGACTAAAGCTCTTAGCAGGCCTGCAGTCATCTTTTCCAATTTTCGATTTACAGGCTACTCTCACTGTTAGCCAGGACGAATGCCAAGCTAGCAGTGAATATTCTCTTCAGAGTTACCAGCAGCTGGGTTATAACTTTTGGTAACTGGGCATATGCCATCAAAGGAAGCAATGTTTCATTAGTCCCCGCAACCGAATTCAGCTGAAACAGCTTCGTTAATTGGAGCTGGTAGTTGCTGGTTGTGTCTCAATCAAGAGACGGAGAAGCTCTACTATATGTAAAGACTGCAGTCGTACCCCAAATTACATAGACTGGTTTCTTTACCTTCTCGCTACACATCTGCATTCCAAAAAACAGCGGACAGTGTGCACGATTGTTTTCTGGCTGGACATTGTAGTCCAAAATATTTGGTGAGAGTACCGCGCAGGTTCTGAACAGCTTCCTCTACCTTCTGTTTTGTGTGAGTTTAAGGATATTGTCGGACTTGGCGAGCTACTCCTAATGATTTTCCGCAGATTCCTCCTCTTTAACTTGCATCCGATTCTGTATTCGATGTACCTATGGTCTGGCATTGAGACCTAGGATAGTACTATACAGCCGGTAATGTCTTTCGCATACATGTTGGATAACGTTAAGTCGATTAATTGCTATCTAACTCTTGTCAGTATAGACGATAGTGTGATATTAAGAGAAGGATTGCCTCTCGCGTTACATTTGCTACTGGCCCAAAAGATATTCTATCTATGCATTAGTATTGCAGCATATGATAAATCGCATCTTCTTGAAATCACAGTATTCAATCAACAAAGCCCCCTACATAGGGATACAGTAGCACACTTATGTTGAAGATTAATCTGAGTAGACAAAATATTGTAGATAAGTAACATACTTGGGTACTGCGCTCATTTGTAAAGAAAATCGAAATCAACCCTTTTACTGTGCACATAGGGACGTGAGTATCTTTTGGTGGACACTTAAAAATTCGCGGGGGGATTTTCGGCACAGACTTGCTCAACTTACTGCGTGGATCACTTCTTTCAAAGAGTTCCCCCCGTTCAGACTATTGCCATTGCGAGCCCTTTAAATTCGAAGTGCCAGAGACGTGGCATCCTTATGGATGCGCCTATTTAAGGCGCCACAACCAGAATTTTTTTTTAGCGTAAATTTCACTGCATCAGCCAGCTTTAGCCGACCAGAACTAGGACCTTTGCTGGTTGTAGCACCGGGATTATGCTCACGTCTTACGTGGGTAAAACCACTGCTGGTTTTGTTATTGTTGATAGATGTGGCCGCTTCATTCGATTTTCATCCACTGGAACTGCAATCTTTACATGAACGAGTAGATTGCAGCACGGTTTTACTCTGGCATCGTGAGCTTAAAAATCCATCAGCAAAGGGAGTGCCAGAAACTTACTTCCGCTTTGCCTTGTTCGGGAGGGAACGAGAAGTTGGTCGGGATTAGTTGGTGTCGTCATTTTCGCCGATCTATTTCTCTTCTCTATCGCCACTGGAGAAGTTAGATTTTTTGCAATCGTGCGTTCGACATAACTTGGCGTCTCTTAGCGCCGTGCGTTCGCCCCACGTCTTCGTTTCCTCTTCAACAGCCCCAGTAGTGCTTCCGTTACAACAAGGTAGCCAAAGGAAGGAACGGCACTTTCCTTCCAGTCTTCGGAGAATTCCTTTCATGTCTTCAATTGTAGATTCAAAACAGAACAGCTCTAGAGCATTAACGATGCCCCAATTATAAATTACGCGCTTGTCCCTCGCACTGTGGAAACTTGGGATACCACCCCTACTCTGCACTAATCCTTAAGCATCATTATGACAAAATAACGAAATAACCCCAGTCGGAGGGTACTTTCCTAGTATCTTTCATTAAGGATGTAAGCCCAATATACGAGTATATGCTGTTAAAGTTGTTCTCGTTGGTCATCGACCTGTGAGTTCCTCTGTCAAAACCTTCGTATTGTGTTTGGCCCCGAAATGTTCATGCGCACAATGTTAGTAGTGATGCTCCTTTCTTCTTTCACCTGGACCTTGGGACCGGCTATTGCTTTGTTTAATACATAACCCTTAAAGCAAATTCTAAATTATTTACTTAAATCTAAACAAGAAAATAACCCTTATTTTTATGCTGACAGTAAACGCTGCTATTAGGTTCCTAATTAAAAATACTAAAACCAAAGCAAAAGAACTTTACCCAACAAAACACAAAGGGAATTCGAAAACTGGAACTTTTCCACCCTCCTGACTACGTGCAAAACCGAATGTTGCCTTTTCAAGTAATTATGTTTTGAATAAGTATTTTTCTAAACTTCTTCGACAAGAGAAACAACAGTCAAACAAGAGCGAACTTTTTTTTTGCATTAAACATTAGTTGTGTGTACAGTAGCCACCCCTTTCGTTCAGGCGAACGTAATTTTTAGAAATCCTTGTGGAAATTTTGCTGAAAACTTCAATAACAATACTTTGTCGTGGTATCCCCAACCCAACAACGGATCAAAGGTTAAAAAGTAAGCGAGAGATCCCGTCTATCGCTGGTTTCATTTGAATTTCTTGGCCTCGACCGTGCCTTGCCAGGACGCGTACGTTTTCCACTTTTCTCAGATAATTGGGTACGACGATGTCTTAGCATAAATAAATATGAGTATTGTTTTTCAGAGTGTATTTTTAAAATTTTCATGTCAGATTTGTTGTGATACGAATACCCTTGGAGTTGTAAAACAAAGTGGCAGTGGAGTAGAATTACGAAAACATTAGACAGGTAGTGGCACTGAAGTTGTGAGACGCTAAAAACGTCGAACATTTCTATGATACTCGTAGCTTTGTTTCTTTTTTTATGTTTTGCTGCTGTCTTTTTTCAAGATCAAATGTCAGAAACTTGTTGTCGGTTTAATATTTTGGCCTTTCTGATTTTGCCAAAAATATTGCTTACAGAAGGCTATGCACCAAATTTGATAAAATGCACGAAATAAATTAAAAGAAATTTGTGTTCTATCGTAGTTAATTCAATAAAGGTCTTATTTCTATGTATGCTCATAGCAGAAGAAAACTTATGATCATAAAAAAAAGGAAGGACGTGGGTGAAAACTGGTGGGTGCACTTTCTCGACCTCCTGTCCACCAATGTTAAGTTGGGATAGCTTACAGATTCTGACTCATCTGTGGTAGATTCAAAACCCTGTGTAAGAAGATATTATCAGCGTAATCAGGAAGTTTCAGGTGAGATGTTATTGCTCATTGGACACCTCTGCTTTCCTCGCACAGTGCTGTGCGGATAACATCGGTTATTATCACCAAGAAAAAAAGCAGTGATAAAACATAACCCTGTCGAACTTGGCTTTTGATTTCAAAAGCTTCTGATAACTTACAGTTGTGCTGAACACGAAATTCCCATATAAACGCCCGATGAAAAGCAGGTTTAGCGGGTACCAATACTCGAAGCATGATATGATCCGCAAGGTGTTTATATGGTGGGTGCAGGAGAATCGAGAGTTGAGATCTAAATGTACTTTGATCCTGTCCGCAATTATCTCCACTATTATTTTGTCCATTACCGGCAGAGCGCATATCACCCGCCAATTTACACAATCCATCACATGGCGCTTTTTTGGCAATTACCCTCTGATTCCACTTCTCCAGAAAATTCTCATTTTCCCATTATATTATAGCCT
The DNA here is from genome assembly GCA_963966105.1 of Volucella zonaria. Classification (NCBI taxonomy): domain Eukaryota; kingdom Metazoa; phylum Arthropoda; class Insecta; order Diptera; family Syrphidae; genus Volucella; species Volucella zonaria. The sequence goes on from OZ014530.1 coordinate 215,154,559, forward strand.
TAACATTTTTGCACACAACTCGAGCGAAGGAAACTTAGGAAGGAAAGAAAGAGGGGTACCGATGAACATTGGTCTTAAATGTTTGCTAGTTATAACGACTAGGAAATAGGAGCTCGGCAGGGCATTCCATAAGCGAGTTGTACGGCTTAGGAACGAATTACGTTATTTTAGAGTACGTTCGAAAGTGATGAGTATTCATAGCGAAACAAGTTCGAGGGGCGGAATGCTACTGGCGTTTTCAATGGAGCACTGCTTGTGGAAATCGCGATAAAACAAAGTGAGACCAACGTTACGTCGGTATTCATGGGTGTCAATTGATTGACTGATATTAGTATCACCTATGGGTTTTATCGCACGATTTTGAGTCCTATCTAGCAGGATCAGAGATGGTGAAATATTTCTAACAGCGCTTGAGGAAACCTAGACCTTTCGTGGCATTTTTGACGACACCGAATATGTGGCCATTCCAACGTAAGTTGTCATTGACCGAGAATGGAAAGTTTTTCGGTTTCGGCGATGCAAGTGCCATTTATGGATAATGTCTGGGTGTGTAAATTTTCCTTTAACTACAGCAGGTAGCATTGAGTTTTGGGAGCATTAAATTTCACTCTGTTGTTAGTTCCCCAGTTGGTTATCCTGTTAATAGCGGAATTTAATGCACTTAACATAACTTGCTTTTCCGGTTCTACAGCTGAAGAGCAGTGACATGAATCCGGGAACGAATGTGATAAGCTTGGCTGCAGACGTTTCTAAGGCTTTTTCTTGCCTCCAGGTTGAATAAGAGGGCAAGAAGCAGCCATTATCTGATTGGGAGCCAGGGTGAATTCTTTGACTTTCATGTCAAGCTCGTTGGTATCACGCGGGGGACTTGAGAGTTCAAAGGATAGTGTTTCTGACAGTATTCCTCTGTAGTTTAGCCAATCAGTTTTCCGATAATTCCGGAATGCCGGTTGGCTGGGACGAGCATCATTTAGACTGAATTGGATGTTTCTGTGGTCTGATAATAAGTGTTCAGACGATACCATACAGTTGGTTATCATTTGAGTGATGCTGTCGGAGACAGGAGTGATATTTAGCGCTTCCTGTCGGTTTTTTGTTATAAAATTAGGCTCATTGCTAATTTTGCAAACAGTAAGGTTAGTTCTTATAATGTAACCAAAAAGCTACTAACCTCTATCGTTGATGACGGTACTGCTCTATACCGTGTGATGAGCGTTATCGTGGCCCCCGATAATGAGCCCAGTTTCTAGTCTTCCAGCTTCATGTACCACTCTTTCTAAGTTGTCACCATGAAGGAGACCCACATCAACGTGCCCAAGTAGGTGCCTGTAGCAGTCTCCAGTCTGGCAAGGGTTATGTCGGGGTTGCTGAAGTTAGGAAGTAAAAAAGCCTTAAGACTATATTTCACTAATACACATGTTCTAATCTTACCTTTGTCTTTTCTATAGTGGGGCGTATACGGGTGGTCCAAGTCCACGAACCTCGCCATCATTGAGCCATTGTTCCTGGATTAAGATGATGTCTTCCGCGGTTTTGGAAAGACGCAGAATTGCTGGGGCCAAGGCCTTTTTAGAGTGATGGAAATTATTCTGCAGAAGCTGGAGCCTCCACCACGGTGCTGATCAAGTTCTCCAATTCTGAACATGTTCCCAAGAGTTCGTCTTCATCCTCTGGTCGCAAATGATGTCTTTTAACTTGTCGACGGTTTCCATTTCGGACAGAGTGTCAGAAGAGGAGACCGACGACTTAGTTGTAGCCTGGGATTGATTGGAGTCTTGGCTATCAATTTCAGAAAAGAATATCGACGCTCCATGATCTGAGGTTAAATTTTCTAATTCCAGTTAAAGGAAGAGGATGTTGCTTATCACCATACAGCTCATTCTTTTTATAAACCTTTAGGTGTATTGACTCGAAGACGAACCGAATCACGCCTTTAGTCTGCCCTAGACGGTAAAGGGATTTCTTATTGATCACAATTAACGCGCATCTATAAACGTCCCTTAGTTCTCCAGAGTGCTTTTTGGGGAGGAGGGTGCGGCTGTGATCCAGGTGCGGGTTCTAGATCTGCTAGGGATATCCTCGTTAGCCACGACCTTGAGCTTTGCACCCGGCCAAGCATCTCCTAATCCACCTATGGCTCTGGTGTAACGATTGAGAGATGTTTGACCCGCACAAACGATAAGTTTCAAGTGGCCTTGGTATCAGCCAGGGTCGCTTGTGGTGGGAGGTGGTCCGCGGTGTTCCCGCATTATAGCCAAGAAGTTCCCCGAAAGCTTCAGCTTGACCATGACCTAGTAATTTATGTTGCAGTACGATCTCGGAAATAAAAACTATTTTACCGACCAAAATTCCATAGATAAGACCGCTTTGTTAGTAAAGACTTGAGGAGAGCTATTGCCGCTAAGATACACGCCGCATATAACCAACCGAAACGACGAAGCAGAATGGACTTTATGTAATCTACAAACGATTGAAGATGTACATTACATATTTTCAATATTCAAGGCGATTAGAGGAGCACATTGAGGAAAAGTAACTCTTTCAGCACACGAAACAAGTTCAATTCTAAACGGTCAAAACTGGAATTTATTACAAACAGCGGACGAAGCTTTCTGAATGGCACTCGGTATTTCAGATTATTTCAACTGTTTTGTAATCTTGAGATAATTGTTTTTGAATTTTCGAATTATTTTTGAACCAATCGCTAATCATAAAACTCTCTCTTGTCCAGCTGACGGCAAAGGCCAATTCCGAATTTAATTCTTAAATTCAATAAAATCACTACTACTACTACTACTACTACTACTACTACTACTACTACTACTACTACTACTACTACTACTACTACTACTACTAGTCGATGAGTTGGTAATACTGCAACAGCCACCAGGGCATACAAATTTACCTTGTTCATCCGAAATTTATGCATGACCGTAGTTTATTTTTGAGGTAATTTATGTATGATATATAGCATTTTATTTAGCCTAACGTTGTCCCAATTGTTGGTGGACAGAGCTGTGTAGCAAGTGGTTTTAAATAATTTAAACAGGTCGCAGTTTTTCTGGTTAAACAGGATTTGATTTTGCGCTCCAATTAGTCGATTGAATATAGGAAGCCCCTTGCGCGATATTCTGACGTCGAGTACGAATCTGAACAGAATTGAATTAATTAATTTTTGAAAAAGAATAAAAGTAAACGGCAATCGATATTTATTGCCGTGAACTGCTGTTGATTGCCGTCACTATTGAAATGATTTTTTCTATTTTTATTTTCTACAAAATGAAATCTTTATTTGAATAGCAACTCTAATTTTAAATTTGACACCAAGACCGCATTAACACGATCTATAACGATGTGGTAATTTATCTATTTATTGTCTGGTTAGTTATATAATTAATGTTAACAGTCCATTTATATGTATTTGCTATTATTAGAGGTGGATATCTGCTAGTAACTTACATCATTGGACTTTGAGCTCATAATGCTCCTAATAAACAACTTCATAGGAGAGTTCCATACAGGAATAATGTGTGCTGAGATTATTTCTTTTTTGCTGAAGTTTTTCTTTCGGCTCCGTTTTCGAACCTCGGCTAGGGTTCTATTACTTTCTGGAGCAGATTTTTTATCGACTTCATTGAACATGGCAAAACAAGCTCATTTGCTTGACCTGGAGTTTCCAATCGCCTCCAGATGGGATCATCAAGTTGACTGTTATCCCTTTCCCCTTGAGCGTGCCACTTAAGGCAATATCCCTTACGTATAGATTGAGAGATACTCCGGCCCGGTATCGCGGTGTTCATTGACTCAACAAGTCCTAGTCGGCTAAGCTGAAGGATATTAGCTCTACGGGTTTTACCTTTATTTACCGCTAAACTCGTCTTCAAAGTATCTAGAGAAGGTATTTTTCATATAATTTCAATGGCAGGAATTCTAAAACATGAGCCATAATATACTCGTAGCTTGTCTGCAATGATGCGGCCATATGCAGCCTTAAGGGCAACGAACTTATGGTAGACATCAATTCCAAGTTCTAGCGCTTTTTTTCCCAAGATCTGGAGTAAAGTGAATATCTAGTCGATGGTGACTTAACAACAAGCCTAAACGCATACTGATAAGGGCCTATCAGATTCTTGATAAAAGTTGCCAGACATATACATAGTACGGTAGATAGAATCATATACACGTTGTTAAGGGGCCTAACGCCTCAATAAGTGGTGCAGTTTGGATAGTCTCCTTTTTTGAGAATCGGGCAAAAGATGCTGAGATTCCATTCGTTAGGCATACTTTCATTCTACTACATCATACTGATAAATTAGAACATGGTCGTTACCAACTCAATCTCCGCGGCTTTAAATTCGGCAAGTAGTCCCTCTACTCCTGCAGCCTTATTGGCCGCCAACGTTTTCTTGACTGGAGTAATCGTCAAAACTGAATTGTCTTCCTGACAATGGAAAGGTGGTCTCGGTCTTAGCAGTCATTCTTTTGTCTGCATACTTCTGTTCGGAAATTGTATCCTTTTTTCTAACATTTTGGTAAAGTTTTGGAACATTATTTGATCAAATGTCACTTTTCATGGTTTCGAACGAGCGCTTCTTTGCTTCTTCCTTTTTACTTGTGAGAATCGAATGTTTTCGATAGTAGCACACGTCTTTCCTTGCAGGTCATACATCAGATGTAACGTTTCCAATGAATAACTAATAAAACCAGAATAAATCTTCTGCGCTTAGTACTGGAGCATAGGACTCGAAATGTGAGAGATAGGAGGAGTCACGATCCTCCTTCAATGGGTTTATTGGCACAATATTTGGCAAATATCGCCAGAGAAAGAAATCAGAAGGCGTCAAGTGGTACCATCTAGGTGGTCAATTCTGGTCAACCAAAACAAAAGATTACATGACCAAGATATGTCTTGTGCAAAAGTGCCAGTGTTTCATGTGAGTCCATTTCAGCTGAGGCAGATTAACATCGACGAGAGTCCGATAAGTCAATCAAATTGTCAGCTGCATCAATAGCGAGTTGGTAGGATTTGAGTTGATAGTTGTCCGTAAGAAGGTAAATATATGGTACATATCATACAAGGATCTATGACTATGTTAAGTGTTATTTTAACGTTAGTTAGTCGAGCTTAGAAGAAGACATAGTGGCAACGAGAGAGGAGACAAAGCTGCTGTGAATGGCCAGTAGGACACCTCGACAAGGAAAATCAATCATAGGGGGTGTGTAATCATCATCCCTAAAAAGAGGGAACAACCACTGGTTTTTTATGTTGGATATAAGATTAGTTTCAGTCAGAGCGTAGGGATCAAAAGAGATTAACGTAAAACGGCATGAGTTTTAGAACGCAGTCCTCTTACGTTCTGGTAATAGAAGGTAAGAGGCAGATTTTTGTATGGCTTGTTAGGTTAGGAGTTGTGAGACTCTTTTGGAGTGTGCATAGCGGCGAAGAGCGCTAAGATCGACAACAACTTTTTGAGGAGGCTCATAATAAGCTCGCTGTGACTGGTAACATCGGTTTGATGTTTGTTTTTGTTTTACCCTCGTATCACACCGTGTCGGATTTATCGTGCAGATAGGCGAGATATAGACGTATATTCTCATATATCTTTTTATCCCTACGCCTAGAGGGCGTATAGCAACATTCACTGGTATCGCTAGTTTGCTGCGTTAATTTAACAGTGGGTGGCGAAAGGTTAATGAGTTCGGTGTTACAACGGATAGGGTTTCTGAAGTGGGGTTTAAAATGTGAGAACTGACGAAGTTAGGATACTTAGCTCCAGCTCTGAGGTCGAAATTAGGGATAGGCATATGTGTTAGGTGTTGAGTGCTGGGAGTTTGAGTTGCAGCGGTTAAGTCGAAAGAGACTCGTTGACATTGGGGCATGATTTGGGGTGGAATATAGGGAGTTGGAGTATGGGTGGGAGGCTTAAAATTAGCCAAAATTTTAGTTTTAAAACTCCAATTGGAACTGGGCTTGTTGTGGGAAGAGATTGTGGGTCTTGGAAAATTGGATTTACTTGCTCACTTATTTGTTGGTTTAGGTATGACGGACTGCTTGACTTTACCCTGCTTTTTGGTAGTATTTTCCAACCATTTGCAGACATGCATCTTTCTAAGGTTGAAATTGTTGCTGGCTGGATTATGGAATAACCATTCGTATTTGGCCGGAAGTTGGAGCTTGAAGCTGCATTTTCTTCTGTGGTGAGATATTGGAGGCAAATTGCAGTGGCTAAAGGTAATGCCACATTTCCTTTTGGGGTGCCTTTTGTGAGATGCGTAATGACCAATTGATTCTACAAAGCAAGCTTATTAAGTCTACGTTACCATTTGGAAGGTGTCCAAGTTGAATTAAAGTGATTGATAAGCTTCCGCTAGGCAGCGATAGGAGGAGCTGACATAGATGTGTTCTCCGTTGGAAAAAACTTCGCAGAAATCAGTAGGTTGAACCATTCGCAGAAGACATATGGGGGTGCACGTGAATTCACTAAAGGTTCTATTAACTCAGTCATGAGCGATGTATTATAGGGAACATTCTGGTAAGGCTGCGGGGAGTTTGGTGTGTCAACGATTTTGCATACGGGGGATCGAGTCACAGTAATTTTGTCACCGACATCGTTCACTTTAACGAAGATAACTTCAAGCATAGGGTCAGATTGATTAGGAGATAGTTGTTTGTGTGACGAGGACTAGAAATAAATGTCTATGTCATCACGCATGGAGCTTATCAACTTGCAGGTTTTTTGGTTGGAGGTAACCTGCGCAGAACAGATAGCTTTGATGTCACTCAACACTTTATCCAGGTGACGTAAGGGAGTTTTTTCATTCCTGGATCTCCCGCAGTCTAACTCGATTAGACCAGCAATTTGTTTATCCATGTACTTAACTTTTGGATTTTATTAGATTGGCTGAGTTCTGCTTTGAGTAGCTCTACAATACTTTTACCACTGTTTTCAATAACCGGAATTTTATCCGTAATCTTTTAGGCTAGTGCGTCTTGGTAGGAGTCACTTGAATCGCTTAGGTATTTTGTTGCCAAAAGCAGATGCGAAAATTAGATACACTTGCATTCATCACAGAAGAAAAGGAGGTCATCGGAGAATTCTTTTGTTTAACCCAAAACAAACAGCAAGAAGGATTTTGCCACAGATACCCTTGCAAGCTATCCAGTCAGCTTTGCTGTCATCGATTAGACAATCAGCGACTGCGCAGACATGATTAAAATTTAAAATGGGTGATGTTGTACGATATTATTTGTGTAGGTCAGTGAGGGTATAAATATATGTAGGTTCTGATTATTTGTTTGTATTTTTTTTTTTAATTTTTATATTTATTTATTTATTTTATTTATTGTTTGGTTTGCTTGCAACTTTCTAGTGAAAGCGGCTTTGTACTGAAATTTGCCAGCAGAAAAAAAAAATGAGTTCGAGATCTGAGAGTTAAGAACCGGAAATTGTAATTTGACAAAAATTTTAACTCAAAATTGAACCGGTGAATAGGGAGAACAAGAACAACATGTTTCAGTGGTGTGAGTAACTTAACCAACATGGTCAGTGCAGGTCTTAATAAAAAATCATTACGTGTTTGTGATGTTTGTTGACATTAGTAAAGCCTTCGATACCATAACCCGTAAAAAGTTGATTAGAACTGTCAATAGAGTTGGTGTGAGAGCAGTGCTGGCGAATTGGATCGAAAACTACCTAACTGATAGAAAGATTAAAGTAAAAGTGATGTCATAATCACAGAAAAGGCAAGTGGGTTTGGTGTCCCGCAAGGTTTCAGAATAGATCCGATTCTGTTTGTTCTGTGGACAAATGAAATTTTACATTTATTTAAAAAGTGCACAGTGTAAGATGATATAGCAGTTTTCGTCAAACACCAAAATTCTTAAGAAGGCATTGGAAATAATTCAAAAGGAATTCGATCCGATGTCAAAGTGGTGCCGTGATCAGGGGTTAATTATTAATGCCCCACAAACGAAGGTGATGCACATACGAATCCCATATAAGCCAAGGAAAGCTTTCAGCATATTTCAGCATGTTCGGCCAACCAAAAACAATAAAAGTTGTGAACAAAATAAAGTATCTAGGAGCTATCATCGATGAGAAATGAAATGTTCTGCGTTTACAACTCAAAAGCTCACTCTTTGCGAAGCTTTATAGTATATTAAAAATTATTCAAGTTTTGAAGTACATAAACAGGTGTACTCACCTTACCGTATTAAACAGATCAAAAATTAAAAAAAAAGGAAAAAAAGAATGGAAAACATTTTTACTTGGTTTAGATTTTTATTATTGTAGTATAGTTATTTATGGCTAAAATATTGTTTCACTCTGGCGACAACAGTTAGTGAAGACGGGCGCTCGGGCACAATAAAACCATCATCGTTCTTGGGAGGATTAAAATCGCCTTCTGCTTAAAATGAAACCGCAGTGAATTAGAGAATAAGTAACGTGTGAACTTTAATCTTGAGAATTCCATCACTTTCTTGCCTATTGTCAACTACTTGCAGACAAGCATTTTGATTTGCGGTTATAAAACTGTAAATGTGTACTAAGTGTATAAATAAAGTTTAAAAATATAAAAAATATCTAGTGATCAGCGACATCGGATCTGATTCTGCCACGAAGTTAATCTGGGTGTCATCCTGGACAATCTTTGGACTAAACATAATACATCGAAAGCATCTAAGGTGTTGTCGGCCTTCTGGCAGTATAAAGGAGCTTCTGGCAAGACACAGCTATGGCTAAGGCCATTTATGTGCATCACATACGTTGATTGACGAAAATATATCACTGCTGCCAAAAACGGTCTCTCTCGGGTACATGGGTGCTTTTCCTATCACAACTAGCTCTGCACTAGACGTACTATTGATATTACTCGCAATGCCATCTTCTGTTTAAAGAGAATTGGTCTTTGGTACAACGGACATGCAGTGACACAAGAACTCTTGCTGCGAAAATACGGAATCGATTTTCCCTGTACCCACCAATGGTTTCCTCATGGATAGCGATATAGGATACAACGTTGCACTTGAAGCCTAGCTATACTCTTTCACGATTTCCAAGCTATTCGTAAATATAGGACTTCACTGAACGCATTCGGAAGGCTGAATTCATTGTCCCTGGTCACAATTGGATCACCGGAAATCGCCGATTACCTTGCTAGGCAATGCGCTGAGGAGTGTTTTTCAGGACCCGAACCTAGAGCTTCCATTTACGATTGGGTTTCATATGAGCACAACTGCACATGTCATGACTCTTCAGGTTCTCAGCACACCAAACGAATGCTTCCCGGCGTCTCTAAAGTGTTAGTCGATTTCTTGCTATCTCTCAGTAGCAAATATTGCAAGATGCTTACTGTGCTCGTGACGAGGCATCACGCTTTTTTTTAAGAACGTAAGTGTAGTTAGCACATGTGACACAATATCCTGTGACGCTTGCTGTGAAAGTTATGACGAGATTGTAGATAACCAATCGTTGGTGCTGGTGCTAAAGGCATTCTATCACTGACGTGCTTATAGTTATCTTTAAAAGTTTGAAAAAAAATCAGTAAAAGGAACATAAAAGAAACCTCCAGCCGAAAAGTCTGTCTGTAACACCATAAGAGGTTCTGGTGCCGCACCCTCAATGGTGTGGTGCATCCGACAATTGAATGTATTGAGTCACTATTGTAGCAGCTATAAACCTTAGTCCTATCAGTTTTTTCGTCAACAAAGTTAAAATTAACGTATATCCATTGCCACATTGCTTTAATCGTAAGTAAATAGATTGAAATAAAGTGGAGGATGAAGTAGTTCAACGAGCCTTGCCCAAAGCAGGGCCACGAGCATTGTATAGAACATCTCATTTATCAAGACAAGCCCAGTTGTCATATTCACTGACTGACCAGCTTTTGGGACTAAAAATCAAATCAAGTTGCTAGGCAGTCAAACCAAATCACGTACTAACAAATATTATCAATCATCCTTCGTAATCTAGACAAGATAATTGTCTTTGCCAATCTTTAAGAGCCCTTTCATGCTGATGCGTATTTATAAAGGACAGCTTAAAAACTTCCACTTAAATAAGCCCACAATCTGGAGCGTGTTGGAAGATTTTCTTCTTTATTTTTACGGCACCATGTACAACCAAGAAACCTCAACCACAAGGAATGTTCTCAAAAGCAGATAGCCTAGGAAAATATATCACATTTCATCGCAGCAATGCGCCAGGGAATTTTCCGAAAGATTTCGGTAGTTAGACCGATTCTAGGAATTTATTGATGTTGTTCTCACTTACGTCGACCGTCATGCGAACTGACATTCGAAAGAAGTCTTAGTTGGAGCAATGTGTTCGTGCGTGGGTAGTCAAAAGCAAAAATTTAAATTCAAAATTAAGCAATATTTATTTGGCGTGAATTTTCATTTGACGAGGACGTAGCCTTCGACGAATCAACGGATATTCTCAAGGACCATATTTACAGGGGTATTCATGCTGCAATCATTAGTTTTGCTTTTTTTTTTTCTCCAAAAAAGATCCTCCGACCGCTTTGTTGCATCAGCTCATTATACGAGCACCACTAGCAAGGGTGCACTTTGACTTCCGACTACAAACTTGGTTTCTCTGGTTCCTCATATTTAATCTTTAACCTGCTTCTCTCGCTCTATCGGGCTCGTGTGGACCTTTTTTCAATTTCTTTCCTGTCACAAACAGACTACTCAAAGCATGTTCAGCTTAGTCCACCACCCACTTGTATTTATACCGTATGGCATCTTTAACAAGCACCCTTTAACGAAAGGATTGGACGGAATATGAATGGGGATAGGGATACAGCTATCAAATAAAATGTATCCATGTTAGTATAGAAATCTTTCTTTTCCCACTCACATGGAAACATCAAAAAGCTTACAAGCGCTAAATCAGAGATAAATATAATGTAAACCAAAGTGGGTGGGAGAGTGGAGATTCTTAACCAAGGTCAAAGGTCACATAATGAACATGTCGACATCCTTCTTGCCATTTGGCAATAATTGCTGTCGCCTCAACATTCACATATATTGTATTTGATTAATACGGCTCTTTTGTATTCCTTTTGTATTCCCATTGAATTCGTATTTGATTCGAATAAATGAATATATTTCAAGGGAAGGCCAAAAAGGTCCTACATTTTCCATCCAATATCCGAAAATGGAGTCCTTTTGTTCTGGCTGTTGTTTTGGATTGCCTTTTTCGTCATTTCTCTCCATAAAATTACACCATACTCACGCACAGATACGAATAGATACATCCTGAAGCATATTCTCCATTTACGAGTATACGAGTATGCTGGGAACAAAAGTAATTTCCGCTACTATTTTACCCCGAAGGATCGGTGCTACAAAAGCATGCTGAACACATTGCTCCAGCATTTTATGCGAACAACAGAAACATCCATTATGAAGGATATACATACATATATTGTACACAAGTACGAGTATCTCTCCCAAAGGCAATATTCTCACTTGCTCGTTTGCTAAGGTACAAGTAGGAATCCTTAATGTTACTTAAGGCCGATGAAAATCTTTTTATCGTGGTAGTGGGGGCTCGTCGGACCGTGTTATGGGTCCTCCTGTTTACTAGTGTTATCGTAAAAGGATGTGGTGAATTTTTAACAGCGTTAAGTTAAAAAAAAAAAAACACAATTCCCACCGAACGATGGACGTGTAGGATACCGTCGAATATAATTAAACGGCGGCGCGCCGTAGATTATGTCACATAAAAAAAGCCGTGTTACATACTTGTAAATCCTTTTCATATTTACAGCTATGTCATGTAGACTGAGTTAATAATAAAGTCGCCCCCCTGGCAGGACATGGAGAGTGGTGTTTTTCTTTTTAAAATAATGAAACATCTACGACGAGCATCTACATATTAACAACGCAAACTTGCTCTCCCTTATTTTACATGATGACAGACGTTGGATTCTTTGTTGTTATGATTTATCTAATATTTCAAATGCGATTTTTTGTCTTTATTAAAAATAAGACGGAGCAGAAAAGTGGTTCGTTCTGTGATAGTCCTGCTTATGATGAACCATTTTTCAGTTAAACGAGGAGTATTTCTCTGGTATCTGTGACCGTGTTCAATATTCATTCTGTTCAGACTGCCTTCCAATATTAAGACATATGTAAATCTGATCTATTTGGCCTTCTCGGTTCTCAGACTTGGTGGCTTAAAAACTCACATGAGGAAGAATTCGGAAATTTTACGCAGAACTTTCTGTCTTGAAGCGTTGTTCTCAAACAAAAATTCCTCCAAAAAATGTGCGTGTGAAGGGTGTCTGTTTAGGAGCGCTAATATATTTTTGAAACAATAACGAAAGGAAATAAATTTCAATAAAAAACAATTTATTCATTATGAGGAAAGGTTCAAGACATTATGTTGTTGTCGGTCAAATTTTGGGCCATTCTTTCGAGCATATGGGATTTTATCTCACCAATAATGAGCTGAATATTGACTTCCAAGGTATGAATGGTTCGTGGTTTACACAAAGGATAATCGAATGACGTCACACTACATGATCTGTGCGGCCAATTTACTGATCTATTTCGCGATATAAACGAATCCTCCGTCAGTCTATAGTTTCATGGGTAGTATTGCACGTAGCGACATCTAGCTGAAACTACATATTTTCCGGATCAAGGTTGACCAATCGAAAAATGAATGACTGATCATTGTCCTCTAACGTAAATCATTGATTGTAACGTGAGCTCCAACCCCATTTTAGGAAAAACTAAAGACCGAGGATGTTAGAGTGAGGGCCGTCTCATTTGTGATATTAAGTGCGTATTATGAGTCTCTTCTGGGTTTGCCTCACTGCAAAAACTGCAAATTTGCTGGTTCACAAACCGATTGAGCAAAAGCTTCGTCGCTAAACACGACTTTTTGATAAAAAGAAGGGTCGACGTCAAACTCCTTGAGTAACCAACCATATCTGCGAACACCTATCACAAGCCATTGTCTCGTGATTTTAATTCCTGTACCAGCTGGATCTTATACTAGTGCAGGCTGAGATTCTTTTGCAAAAATGTATTCATAGCGGAGTGACAAATGGATGGGTCACATAAAACACTACGACATCTACTGCGGCGACTGCTACAATGAAGAAAAATCGCGTACCAACATCAATAAGGATGGATATCCCATGATCATTTAACCATCACGTCGCGATCGACGTCTGACACTCCTTCAGCATTTTGGATATTCGAACTTTCTGAGCCAACATCAACTCGCTACGAATGCAGACATAACAAGCGCAAAGGAGTCAAATAAGGCCAGCAAAATGGTCTGATATCACAAATTGACCGCTGGAATCTTTGCCGATGGCGTTTCCCTCAAGCTTTCTACAAATTCTACCTCCCATACACAAACAGTAGAACACGAATGGGAATATTGTCAACGACCCATCCTAGAAGCTGGCTCTGATGTGACTGGTTTTAAAGCACCGCCACAAAGAAATCTCTGGTTTGACGATGAATGTAGGCAGGTCCATGCAGCTGAATTAGAAGCATATAAAACTACGCTGCAGCAATGGATGAGATCTGATTGGGAGGGACTGGAGCAGAAAAGAAGTTAAGACCGGGAGAAGCGAGCAATCGAAGAAATGTTGAGATTTGACTATAGGAATGACGTTCGAAAGTTTTATTAGAGAATAAAACGAACATGCCAGGGTTACAAAGCCGAAATGGAAACCTTCAAAAATAAACCGTAATAAATACACAAAATAACTTCCTGGGAGCAATATTATTTTAAACAGTATTTGCCTTGTTACTGCAATAAGACGCTTCTTGTGCACGAGTATGAGCAGACCAACTCATCGTACAGTCAACCAAAATTCCAAGATACTTAAATTAATTAACAGAGTAAGTACGTGGATCAAAAAATGTTTATATTTGTTGCAGTTAGCATAATAAAAAATTAAACGTGCATTTACAACTACCACACACTAAAAAACTTAATTTTAATTTTGTCACCAATTACCATTGCATACATTTGGAACTAATAACTTAAACAATTGCTCAAACCACTTAGACGCCTTTTCCTTGTTCTGCCTATTCACCAATTAATTTTCAGTTCTACATTTCGTCAAATTGTATTTTCCGGTTTATTAATTTTTTTGTCTGCGGGCAGATTTCAGTTTCAGTCTATAGTAAATTGAACTAAAAGAATTCTCCGATAACTTCCTTTTCTTCTGTGATGAATGCAAGACTATCTTACTTTCGCATGTGCTTTTGGCAATAAAATGCCTAAGCGATTCAAATGACTCCTATCACGACGCACTCGCCTAAAAGATTACGGATAAAATTGCGGTGATTGAAAGCAGTGTTAAAAGTGTTGAAGAGTTACGTAACTCAGTGCAGAACTCAGCCGATCTAATAAAATCCAAAGTTAAGTACATGGATAAGCAAATTGCTGGTCCTATCGAATTAGACTGCGGGAGATCCAGGAATGAACAAACTCCCTTACGTCAGCTGGATAAAGTGTTGAGTGACATCAAAGCTATATGTTCTGCACAGGTTACCTCCAACCAAAAAAACTGCAAGTTGATAAGCTCCATGCGTGATGACATAGACATTTATTTCTAGTCCTCGTCACACAAACAACTATCTCCTAAACATTCTGACCCTATGCTCGAAGTTATCTTCGATAAAGTGAACGATGTCAGTGACAATCTTACTGTGACTCGATCCCACGTATGCAATATATACAGCAAATTCGTTGACACACCAAACTTTCCGCAGCCTTACCAGAATGTTCCCTATAATACATAGCTCATGACTGAATTAATGGAATATGTAGTGGGTTCACGCTCACCCCTACATTTGAGTCATCTACGTACGGTTCAGTCTACTGATTCCTGTGAAGTTTCTTCCAACTTTACAACAGAGAACACATCTATGTCAGCTACTCCACTTGCTGCCCCACGGAAGCTTATCAATCATTTTAATTCAATTTGGACACCTTCCGAATGGCAACGTAGACTTGATAAGCTTGCTTCGAAGAATCAATTGGTTACTACGCATCTTACCAAAGACACCCCAAAAGGAAATATGGCATAACCATTAGCCACTGCAAGTTGCTTCCAACTTCTCACCACAGAAGCAAGCGCAGCTTCAAGCCAAATACAAATGGTTATTCCATAATCCAGCCAGCAATAATTTCAATCTTGGGAAGATGCATGTCTGCAAATGGTTGGAAAATACAACTAAAAAGCCGGATAAAGTCAAGCATTCCATCATACCTAAACCAATAAATAAGTGAGATAGTTCCAATTGGAGTTTTAAAACTAAAATTTTGGCTAATTTTAAGCCTCCCACCCATACTCCAACTCCCTCTATTGCACCCCAAATCATGCCCCAATGTCAACGAGTCTCTTTCGACTTAACCCCTACACCTCAAACTCCCAGCACTCAACCCCTAACACACATGCCTTTCCCTCGACCACAGAACTGGAGCTAAGTATCCTAACTTCATCAGTTCTCACATTTCAAACCCCACTTCAGAAACCCTATCCGTTGCGACACCGAGCTCATCAACCACTACCTCTTCTATTGGTCCCCTTTCGCCACTCACTGTTAAATTAACGCAGCAAACAAGCGATACCACCGAATGTCGCTATACGCTCTCTAGGCTTAGGGATAAAAAGATATACAGTACTGTGCAAAACCTAAGCAACTTTTTAAATACTTTGTGTAATATCCATTATTTTGAATAACAGAGGCGCAACGACGAGGCATAGAGGTAATTAACTTTGAAAGTGTATCCTGGGATATATTTTCCAACTCAACTTTCAAAGCATTGAATAGGTGAGACCTGTTGGAAAAGTGTTGTGAAGCGACACGGCTTTTAAGGATACCAAACAGATTTTCGATGGGATTCAAGTCGGGTGATTGGGCCGGCTAATCAAGGAACCCCACTATCCGCTAACTACTCCTTTACCAACTTCGATGTGTGTTTCGGATCGTTATCCTGTTGAAACACCCTGCTAAGTAGCATTTCCCACTCCGCATATGGTAGCATTACCGATTCTAGAATGGATTTATATTTGAATCGGTCCATGATTCCATCTATTTCGTAGAATCGACCTACACCTCCTGCCGAAAAACAGGTCCGCACCATCACACTACCCCCACCATGCTTTACAGTGGGTGTGCAGAATCTAGGATTTAGTCGCTGCCCTTTACGACGTCTCACATAACATATCCCATCAGAATTAATTAAATTAAATTTTGACTCGTCGCTGAAAAAGTTTTTCATTTTTCAGGAGACAGTGTTGGTATTTTCTTGCAAAATTTAGCCTAATATGAAAAACGATTTTAGTTTGAAGAATTTAATTGCACTACCTGTTCCTTAAATGTCTTTTTGTGAGCATCGGTTTTTTGCACGGCCTCAATGTTAAAATCAAGTAATTTTACGACTTCATTCGAACTTATGAACGGTTGTTTTTTAATTACAACGCAAATGTTTCTATCCGTTCGACATGCTGTCTTACGCGGCCTACCACCGATATTTTGACTTTCTACGACTCCTGTTGCGTTATGTTTTTTTATTAATATGATATTTTTTATTAATTTACAATTTGGCTACTTTGTAGGTTGTTGCATTTTTTTTTAAATCTGCAGTATTATTACTTTTATAAAAAGTTGTGAATTTCAAAATACACTTTGCTGCACATCATTTATTTTTATTTGGTGGAGTAGAAAGTTGAAACGATTTACTATAAAGTGCTGACTCCAGATGGTTGCTTAAGTTTTGCACAGTACTGTATGTGAATATACGTCTATACCTCGCCTATCTGCACGATAAATCAGACTCGGTGTGCACAGAGAGTAAAACAAAAACAAGCGTCATGGTTTCCGTCCAGCAGGACGGCCTCTCTACTGATGTTACCAGTCACAGGAAACTTTGTGTAAAGTATCACGAGATTTTCAATATGCCTCCCCAAAAAGTTGCAGGTGATCTTGCCGCTCTTCGCCACTATGTACATTCTAAAAGAGTCTCACACCTCCAACGCAGTCGACTTGACCACGATAAATTTGTTCGACCCTAAAAAGTCATGCAAGAATTTTCCTCTCACCTTCTATTACCAGAACGTGAGAGGATTGCGTTCTAAAACCCACGCCGTATTTCGTCAATCTCATGCTCTCCAATTCGGCATCTATGCTCTGACTGAAACTAATCTTATCCCCAACATAAAAATCCAAGAATTATTCCCTCTTTCTTTTTATGCTTTTCGGGATGATGATCGCACACCCCCTTGAATGAATCTTCTTGTCGAGGTGTACTACTGGCCATTCATAACAGCTTTGACTTCTCTCTCGTTGTAACCTCATCGTCTCCTAAGCTCGACTTTGTGTCAGTTAAAATAACACTTACTCGTAGATACTTGTATGTTATGTGTTGTCGTATTCTTCCGGTGTAACCTATTGAAAGCTACCAACTTGCTATTGCAACAATTGAAAATTTAATCGACTTATCAGACTCGCTTGATGATATCAGCTGAAGTGGACACCATCTGAAGACCTATCTTCTTACATCACTTCCAATCCCATTTCTACTAAGGAATGCCTCTTCTTAGATCGTTAACAGGCTCTAGTCTACATATGCTAAGTCAGTGGCGTTTCCAATTATATGGAAAGGCAGTTAGATTTTCACAACTGACCCCATCAACTCCTCAGTATCGTGTTGTCTCTTTCAACTATTGATAACTTTCATCCTCCACTTTTTCTTTCATTTTTCACAACTCTCCCCTCCAGTCGCCTCCCCGCGCAGTTCTATTTTCTTAAAATTTTCACAAAACTAATTTCCGTAGAGTCAATACCTATCTAAGCAGGGCTCCTTTCGAGTTTACCAATCTATCTCTGGTCGCTGCACCTTCAATTTTTTACAGAGAAATATTCAAATCCATCTCCCTTTATGTGCCATATTCCCTCCATAAAACCTCTCCTAAACTTCCTCATTAGTATAATCGTAGACCCGGCTCTCTACGAAACAAAAGCAACAAGTTATGGGCGGTATTCCTTCGCACCCACTCTTCTTCCAACTATTCAAATTACCTAGGTACATATCTTCATTTCATTGAACTCTATAACTCTTTCTGCCAACCAAACCCATAAATGACCGCAAGACCTTTTTTCAATTTGTCAATTGCAAAAGTAAGGCTGATGGTTATCCTTCCAGCCTCGCTTTCGAAACCAAATCTTCAAGCGATCCTCCTACCATCGCCAATCTTTTTGCTGCATTTTTCAAATAATCATTTGCCAAAAACTCCTTCGTACCAAATCCCTCTTACTTCAATGACCTACCAAATTTCTAAATTAGTTCCTTTCTCACTCAAAATACCGATCCTGAGGTTATTGAAGAAAAGTTATTAAATTTTAAAGATGAATTTGTACCTAGCCCAGATTGACTCTTAAAAAATGCTCTTCCAACCTGTCTCCACCCCTTTCCTACCTTTTTCGTCTATCCCTTAAACATGGAGAATGTCCCCAGATTTGGAAGACCATTTTTATAATCCCGATACACAAAAGGGATCTAAGCATAAAGTTACCAATTATCGTCCCATTGCCAAACTCTCTCATATTCCCAAACATTTTGAAAACATTTTATACGAAGCCTTAAGCTTCAAATGCAAGCCTTTTATTTCGCCCCGACAACATGGTTTTCTAAAAGGTAGATCAACTACCACAAACCTGGTTGAATTCGTGTCTTTTGCTCTCTCAGCTTTAGAAAATGGCAAAAAAATGGATGTTATCGCAACTGATTTTACTAAAGCATTTGATAAGATATCTCATAAATTGATCCTTTTCAAATTGTCTGCTCTCGGCTTTGAGCCTCTCTTTTTAAAATGGATTTCTTCTTACCTGGTAAACCGTTATTATAGTGTTCGGTTTAGATCCGCCTTTTCTGTTCCATTCCTGGCCTTATCTGGAGTTCCACAAGGCAGTCATCTTGGCCCTCTTTTCTTCATTTTTGCTATTAACGATGTTGAGAGGGTCATTAAAGACTCCTCCCTTTCCCTCTACGCTGACAACACAAAATGTTTTAAAACTATTTCTTCTCTCCATGACACTGCCCTTCTTCAAGAAGACCTTGATCGGTTTTCAATCTAGTACCTCAAAAACTGCCTAGAACTTAATACAGCCAAATGTCAATCTATAACCTTCCCACGTAAAAGCAACCCGTCGCCTCTCCGACATTATTTTCGCTATAATCAATCAATTCCCCTGGTTCAGTCTTTTCAAGACCTTGACGTATTATTCGAATGTGAGCTTAATTTCCGTTCGCATATCGATACAATTATCCATTGGCATTTAGCCAACTCATTACTTGGATTTATTAAACGGTGGTCCAAGAAATTTTCCAACCCATATGTAACCAGATCACTCTATGTTAACTTTGTTCGCACCCAGGTTGAGTATGACAGTCTAGCACGGTCCCCCTTTTACCGGGATCATGTTTCCCAAATCGAGAGTATTCAACGTCCATTCCTCCGATTTGCTCTCCGTGGTCTGCCCTGGAACGACCCTTTAACACGTTTAGCGCCATCGTATAATTTTGCTATTACCTTTTGGGATTGAAAAATTTTCCGTGCTGTTTTTTGATTGTGAGTGATTGCAATGTCGTTTACAGTTGTTTTATTTAATGTTTTAAGTAAATTAAGTGTAAAACCGTCAAACTGTAAATATGTCCACCCGTGGATACGCGGTCCCAGAATGTGAAATTACACCGTGGGACTACGTGATATTCCGGACGAAATGTCGCCATATTTGCCGTACTTGCGCCCGATACTCAAGTGGTACAAACGCTTATTTTTCCACTTGATTACTGCTACATCCGTTGTAAACTCTCTCGTTCTATACAACAAAATAAACGGCACTAAAATGAATATAACCAAATTCAGGAAAAAACTTGTCGAAGGCTTAACGCGGAAGACATCTGATTCACCAAATACTTTACCACTTTTGGTCCCGTCTACGTCTGCTGGAACTGGAACAAAGCGCAAACATGTTCTTCAGGAAGTAACTGGGCAGAAAAGAATTACCCGAAAACGATGTGCTGCGTACTATAAAAATATGTCCGAAGAACAAGGAGCTGCGTATGCCCGGCAAAATGCCAAAAGGATTAGCACCATTTGCGTCCGATGTGAGACCCCTTTATGTAACACACAAGTACACCTAAAACCTTTTTTTCAATTTAAAATTTCCTTTCTTTCTTATTTCTTTAAGTATATTGATATGAATTCTTACAAAAAATAAAAATAAAAAAGTTTTAAAGTGTTTACTCATAATTTGTAACAAGGACCTAACTTGGTAGACCCAAAACTTTCTCTAGTATACTGAGGGACTGGAGAAACGATCAGCATATAAAAAACATGTACATTTCGTGTCTACTGGTTGACACATGGCACTAAAGTCATATAGGCACATGCACCACCGGTGGACATGGCGGTCTACTGAGGTAGTACAAAAATGTACCACCCGTGGACACATGGCGCTGGACGTGTTAATCTTACCCCCCTATCAGGACCGCCTCAAACTTCTCAATATGAATTCGTTAGAAGAACGTATACTGCTGGCATTCTTTTCATTCATCGACTGCTCTCAGGTTCCATCGACTGCGCATCCATTTTGAACTCCATTTCCTTCAATCTACGTTGTCCTCGTCCCTTCTATTTACTGGTACACCGCACCTCTTATAGCTCCAACGAACCAATCTCCCGCATGCTCCGAAACGTCAGCTCAAACCTCTGCCTTTTTGATTTCCACCTGAGCACTCCTCATCTCATAAAAGATCTCCTCCATAAATCTTTCTGTAAGTTTTTACTCGCAGTTTTTAAGTTAGATTGAACTTATATTAAGCCGATAAACGGGGGCCTCGGCTCACACCAAAATTGAAAAAAAATTAACACTTCCAGCTCATGATTTACCATATGTCAGCCGAAAGATTTAGAACAGAATCACAGTGAAAAGCACATGCCATATCGCCAGCGAATGCTACCATATTTTGGTAAAAAGAGCGAATGAATGAAAATTAAAAAAGTGTAGGTATCGGCCCAAGCACGGAACCTTGCGGAACTCCTATGGTGATAATCCTATAGGAAGTAAGTTGTCCATTGATTTTTAACCTTTGCCATCTACCATGTCTGTTAGTATGAACAGAACCAGCTATGCATGACACCCCTAGAACCACATTTGTACAGTCTAAG
The DNA here is from genome assembly GCA_963966105.1 of Volucella zonaria. Classification (NCBI taxonomy): domain Eukaryota; kingdom Metazoa; phylum Arthropoda; class Insecta; order Diptera; family Syrphidae; genus Volucella; species Volucella zonaria. The sequence continues at coordinate 215,175,781 of OZ014530.1, forward strand.
AGTATTTTGTGATCGACCGTATCAAAAGCTTTTGTGATGTCAATAAGGACAGCCGGAGTTAAGTTCTTGTTATCAATACCGTTATAATAGCTGATAAATTCAATGATTTTTTTGCCTCTGTTGGTACAAAAAAAGTATCGGATAATTGCGCTGATTTTTCCAATTATGAAGGCTTAGCAAATGATATATCTTCGTCAAAAATTCTTGTTCTAAAATAAGGGATTGCTCATCAAATAACTCTGTCAAAAATGTAGCTTTGAATATCTGTCATACCATATTTCATGTCACATTAATAACAAAATCATTTTTAGTGATGTTTTTCAAGAAGATTTAACCCTTTATTGCATAGCGTAGCAGATATACATCATACTATTACCAACCTCTCACTGCGGAATTCTCACTGAACTTACTGTTATCTGTTCTCTTTTGATTTCGTTAAGAGTATATTATTTACACGTGTCGCTTGGAATTATTTAAGAGCGTTTTTTGCCATGTTTTTTCGATCGAACTGTTGAAGTGAGTCGTGGTGTGAACTTGTCCGTGAACCCGACCAAATCATTCAATAAATATCGCATTTCTAACACCTATAGTAAGTATTTTTTTTATGTTCATTATACATAATTTAGAATTTACGCACATATCAAATAAAACAGCGACTTTGAATGGAAATGCGAATTTATTTGATATTTTAAACATGATGCATACTCGTATATGCAACATCATGCATTTACAACTTGATTGCCTTTGCTTTTTAATATGAATAAACTGTTAGTGAATACAGATATTGAAGAAATATTCGATCAGTGGGCGGATTCTGAGGACGATTTTGAGGAAAACGACATTTGTGACGAGTTGCTCAATGACAACGATTTGGTGGCTAAAACTCAATGCCACGAAGTTGATGAAGAAGATCACAACGACGTCGACGGCATGGTTGAAAATTCGAAAGTACCAACGTTAAACTCTTATTTATCTGATCCAGCTCGATCGTCATCTTCGATAACTAATATGAGAGACTTTAAAAAAGAAAAAACTGAGCTGAATATGAAATATAATAGAGTTTTGTGGAAACAAATTGATTTCCAATTTGATAAAAATCAGAAAATGTTTACTGGCAACAGTTCTTTATCGAGTTGTATTCAAGAGCTATCTACACCCCTAAGCACTTTCAATTACTTTTCCGCAGATGATCTCATTAGTAGTATACATAGTATCCGAGTCAATGCTGTATTCAACAGAAAAAGATCCAAACCACCCAAACCACGAAGTGGCACTGACAACAACTCATGTAAAAATGTTTTTAGGAATATACGGGGTATCCCCTAATTCGTTGACGGTAATTTTGGAAATGATTCCTGGGCATATTCTAAGAAAAAAATCGTTCTAGAGTAAGGGTATATCTCCAATGTTGGCATCATTTATCGAGGATTTAAGAAAAGGCTTAATTTGGTGTAGAACATCAGTAGTACAAGTGCCAAATGTTCGGCGCTATTAGAGTCATGTTATCGTAAATGAAACCATCATGAACACGATGTCAATTAACGAGTATGAAAAGATTCGTGTATCCCTGCATTTTAGCCCAAATAGCTACATGCTTCCGCATCATTATCCAAATCACGACAGGCTTCATACAATAAGGCCACTCTTAAACCACCTTACACTAAAATGTTCATCAATTCCGCACGAGGAATGCTTGTCGTTAGATGAACCGAAATGTTCTACAAAGGTACGTAGCTATATGAAGCAGTATATGCCTGCCAAGCCGCATAAATGGAGACTTAAATTGTTTGTCTTGAGTGGAATTTCAGGATTTTCCTACAATTTTAAGATCTACACGGGAACGGAAGAAGCAGATAAAATGTTGTCAATCGAGCCATACCAGGGAACATGTGCTAACGTGGTTATGAGATTGACCGGATTTGTGGAAGAAAATGTTGGTCACAAATTGTACTTTAACAGCTTTTATACAACACTTCCCCTAGTTGTCGAACTAGCAAACAAAAGGAATATACGAGTACGCACTGAAAATGATCTGGAGAAAGCACCACGTGGCAATTCGTTCGAATTTCTCACACAAATTGACAGCATTGATGTTTGTAAACTTTGTTGGAAAGACAATAGGTCTATTAACTTACTATCAACTTTTGTTGGCTCTCGCCCAATGACGACTGTTAAGCGGTTTGATTAGTCAAAGTCACATCAAGTGGAAATACTCTGTCCGAACATCGTGAAGCAATATACGAGTAATAAGTATGGTAGACTAAGGTTTATTTTAAGCTAGATGTTAAGTTTTTATAAAAAATATGTCCATATGCTAAGTTTTTTGTCAAATTCTTTTCTTAGCCTTAAGCATAGAAAATAAGTATATATAAGTATAAAATGTAAACAAAGTCGAAAGACATAGATATAAGAATTTAGAGTAGCTTAGAGTGCCTGTGTGGGGCCAGTAAGTTAGTATAAGATTGTTAAGTAATTTTAAGCTAGCATTTAAGCATTTTTTGTTAGTATGTAAGAGTTAATGATTTAGAAAATAAAATGCATTTAAAACTAAACTAAACTACGAGTAATAAGCATACCACCTTGATCAAAAAGTTCCCGGGGGACACCGCCGTGTGGTGCTACCATTGTTCCGATTTGAGTTCTGTTTTCTTTGTTAGGTTTGGTCTGTTGTTGACATTCCCTCTAGGTCTATTGTTGACGTTCCCTCTAAATCTTAGCGTCATAGCTTGACATTTGCAAAAGTTACGTAGCAAAGTGTACATCTATCTTTGTGTGTGTTGGCGATTTGTTAAAATTCTAGAAATGGATTTAAATTTGCAACAACGAACTTGTATTAATTTTTGCGTAAAAAACGGATTTTATGGTGCGCGAACGTTGGAAATGTTGGAAAAGTGTTTCGGCAACGATTCTCTAAAGACAACGGTCGTTTACCAGTGGCACGAGCTTTTCAAAAGTACTTGTGAGTCAATCGAAGATTATGAACGCAGTGGCAGACCATCGACATCGAAAACCGACGAAAACATTGATGAAGTTGGTCAGTAACAGCAAATTAACCATCAGAGAGATAGCCGAGGACTTGAACATTGCCTTTGGAATCGTCCAAGACATTTTGGTTAATGAATTGGGTTTCCGTCGTGTAGCAGCAAAATTGGTGCCAAAAGACCTCAATTTCAAGTAAAAAAGAGACCGTGTTGACGTCGCAAAAGAGATGATTTGCGAGGCTGAATCCGATTCCACATTAATCAAAAGGATCATTACTGGAGACGAGACGTGGGTTTATGAGTACGACACGCAATCCAGACATCAGGCAAGTGAATGGCGTTCACCAAATGAGCCGAGACCAAAAAAACCACGTCGTTTTCAGTCAAAAAAGAAGGCAATGCTCACGGTTTTCATGGATTACAACGGTGTAGTGCATCATGAATTTTTGCCAGAAGGACAGACAGTAAACAAAGATTATTACTCGTATTTGGGCGTTATGAGACGTTTGCGTGAAGCAATTCGCCGAAAGAGACCAGAATTGTGGGCAGAAAAATCGTGGATTTTGCACCATGATAACGCACCGTCGCGGTCTCACAGTGCCATCATTATTCGTAATTTTTTGACGAAAAATGCAACAAATACCATCCAACAGTCACCGAATTCACCTGATTTGGCTCCCTATGACTTCTTTCTGTTCAAACGAGTTAAAAAACCACTACGGGGAACGCGTTTCAGCAGCCGAGAGGAAGTAATGGAAAAATCACAGGAAGCACTGATGAACATACCGAAAACCGAATATAAGAAATGTAACGAGGATTGGATCAAGCTCTGGCATAAGTGTGTTGCATTCGATGGGGATTACTTTGAAGGGGACAATATAGGTTTAGATGAGTAAACTTGTATTTCCAATTTTCTGAATGCATTCCGGGAACTTTTTGATTGAGTTAGTATGTTAATCCCTGCAGTGCGAGCTCATGTGTTGTAATATGGTTTCGAGGTATCTAAGAAGCAGCCACTGTACGTTTCGGCGCTTATTAAACAGAGTAAACTACTGCAAGGAATTCCTTTCTGGACGCTTCGCACCATGACAGCCCGAAAAGCATGGGGCTAGCAGTTGTTTCATTTCATTTCCTAGGCTGATAGTTACCATAACATTACATTTCCCCTCGGGTCACAGTTAGTAGTCGCCATACTCTCGTAACTTTAATCAGACTGGGCGACACAATTTTTGACTAAAATTCTGTGATGATCTATGTGATTTGTTCTATGAAACTTTTGAGCTGGCTTACGCTCACGATACGTTATCGTCTTAATGATTCTTGCAGGAACCTCCATAATGCAGTACGACCCAGATTTGCAGATTTGCCGCAGTTCTTTCACTTGTTTATTGTTCTGTTGTCTACCTTTGCTTTTGTACCTTTGTATCTCACGTTCGGCAGTACCGTCCGCTGTTTTGAGGTCTAACCACTTCTGCTTTAGTCCTACTTCCAATCGCCTATGCTTAACCCCTGTTACGAACCTATCTCTAAGCTGCCAGTCTAGAAATATGTTTTCGTAGCTAGAATCGGCGCTGTTTTCCTACATGCAGTTAGTCGTCCGGGCTTCGAATCTCGTCGTTTTTATCTGGTGCTACCGAACAAATTTTGCTTTGATCGTCTCATATTTTTGTTTCTCAAAATCCTCTGTGGAGTCTGCAAATGCTACCTTTACTTCTTTGTATTGCTCTGATTTTAAGGACAATAGGAATAATTCTATTTTTTTTGCTCATATATTCTGGATTGCCTGCGTGCTTATGCAGGCCATAGATACGGCATCGTGGTTCACAGCAATTGATTTGGATTTGGGCCTAGAAATGTTGTCTGGAGATCCGGTTTTTGGCTAAAAAATCATCTTCTCGGACGAGGCCCATTTTTGGCTCAGCGGATGCATCAACATGCAAAATTGCCCTTACTGGAGCAAACACAATCCACTAGTATTCGGCTAAACATCAATGCATCCACAAAGATTAACTCTTTGGTGCGGCTGGCGGCATTATCGGATTTTATTTCTTTCGAAATGAAGAAGGAGACACCGTTATCGTCAATGGCCCCAGATGTAGAGCAATGTTAAAAGACTTTCTGTGATCAAAGCTCGACAACACCGATATATTCGTGCTGTGGTTCCAACAAGACGGCGCTATATGCCGTACAAGCGGCAAACGCTCGAAGCTGTGAAGGAGAAATTTTGCGGCTGCGTCATCTTACGGCGAGGGTTCATCAATTGGCCGCCGCGATCATGCGATTTGATACCACTCGATTATTTTCTACGGGGGTACGTCAAGTCCTTAGTCTACGCTAACAAGCCGAAATTTTAAATTTTTTTTCTATCGTTCTTATCTGGTCACCCTTACAGGACCGGATTATTCCAAAAGTTATGGTTTTTTGACGCATCTTCCATAGAGCACAAATCAATGTGCAGTGGTCCCATGAAGGGTGAGCATATCAACGGTGTACTTATGGGAGTGAGTAAGTGAGAAAAAGTTGAGTGCGTTGGCGGTATCAACACCAGATATTCAAGTTGGCCATTTCACAGGCTAGATCAAGTTCTCTGCAGCAAAAATCTCAACATATCGTCCTTCGAGTGTTATCTGTCCAAAATGTCGAAGCCGCCCAGAATTGTGGCTTTCGGCAACATATTACAGTTCTGCTGAGCTCGTCCCCAATTGTTGTGTTTAAGAACAGAAGAAGTCCATTTCACAACTCAACAATTTAATAGAGAATGCCTAAGTTAATTTTACAATGGTCACATGAAAAAAAACCTGAAAAAGGCGGGAAAAATCCGGATGTTGGGGTATAATGTAGTGGCGTTTCCAATGACGTTAGTTAGTGATTGATAAGTTCATCCAAAATTAGTCATTACAACAAGTAGCCGTTTTACAGAGCGCTTTACCCATTTTGTTGATTCCCTCTTGGGATATTTTATTCTTCTGGGTTACTGACTAGCTGTACTACACGTCTTATGCAATCAACTCTCAACTATCGTTCAACCATAGAATGTGACCATTCTGCTACCAATTTAGTTCTAATATCGTGATTTCTGAAAGTTTCGATGAAGAGATAGATAGGCTGGTAAATGTCGATCAACTTATCAGCACTGAAGTGGTTTTCCCTTATTCTACTCTTTTAAGCCTCTTAGGCCTATGAGGCTTCTATTTGCTGGTTGTATTGTCCCCTTTTCTGCAGCGGAGTTGCGCGTTGTTCCGTTTATTTCTCGGAGTACACCAAAACCGTGTTTGACTAAGCGGCTACAATTGTCAAAGTCCATCGACAAGTTATTAGTCCACATCCGGAATATTCATTCTCGTTGCGGGGCAGTGGCTTTTTCTAGTGGTAAACGTTCTAAAGGAACATCTAGGAACTACTTTTAATAGTGAACCAATAAGCTTTTGCTGAGACCGCACATGGCTGGCTGAAATAGGACGAAACCAGGCTGCATAAATATGTAGACAGATATCAGTAATTGAGCTCTGAAACGTGACGCACTTCCATATGTATCCTTTGTCTGACAAAAACTTTTACAATTAATCCTGAAAATATTCCTTTCCCAACTTTGTAATTCAATTAGACCTATTCAAGTCGTTAAACAGTAGAAGTAACACTCCCGTCGTTCCCTGTTCGGCATTTATTACATTTTGATTACTAAGTGCCAAATTAACGCTCTGTGTTGTATTAAGAACCATCAGTGTCCTCCCCCGGCCCTCATACCGTTTCAGACGGTCTGAATTCATGTCCAACAGACCAATCACATGACATGCCATTGCGCCTCTGTTAGAACTGTATAGATACAAATACAGTTCTTTTGACGTACATGATGTGGTCGATTAAATTTTTCGTCTCTCAGATTTTCATCATGTTGATGATGATGGTAAAAGGAAACCCAATGCCGGCGCACGTTGATTACGGTCTAATGCCCATATGACAACATGTCCTCAACTCTGGTAGCCTTTTCCTTTTGTTTTCTAGGAAATTGAATTGCCATCTGCTGTCGGTAAGGGGCTGCGGAGTTGAGCTGATGGATGAAATACAACAAATATCCTTGAAATGTGTGTTTGCAGATGGAACGGAACTCACTACTCAGAACACAGAACACAGAACACATACACATGCGTTTTGTTTCAAAAAGTGAAATCGTCCGGCGAATAAACTTTAAAATTTTGCTCCCCAATCGATATGGTCGGACAGGGGGTGGCTTCTGGTTTAAACCAATATCATATAATGGCACTATCATTTCATCCCTGCCTGGCCATGGCCAACAAAAAGAAACAGAGACCGTATATAGAGCATCATATGGCCGAGTTTCCTTTGCACGGTTTTAAATGTGCTTCAATGTGGTTTCAAGCAAAGAGAAAGAGAGAGAAAGAAATTTTATTGCCTTGTGTTGTTGCAAATGACAAGTGGAGAACTCGCAATCGAGGACTGTGTCCCAAGGACGGCTCCAATACAACGAATACAATTGTGCACCACATTCATCTGAATTTCAAGGCAGATATCTGTAATGTAATGTGAAATGCGATACGCGTGAGGGGTAGTAAAACAAAAGACATAAAATTGCTCATATATTGCCGGGACACAAGGATGAGTCGGTGTATTGGGTGGTTATTGGGGTTTGTGGTCTCAGATAAGTGTGAAACGAGGGTTATTACACTTCGCATGACGTCGTCGAACAAAAGTAATTTACTTTGCCATTTCAGAAAAATTAAAGAATCTTTCTTCTCTGCTCCAAGACAAACGGATGGCAACTTCCATCAGGTAATAAAAATAAAAAATTTTATATCGGATTCACTTGGATAAAAGTCAATTTGTCGGATGCCTTAATGGGGTATCCATGGAAATTTTAAATAAAAGCGGATAATGTTTATGTGAGAAAAAGCCTTCAATGCTGTGTTGCCAATTTTCCAGTAATTGTCGAGATTTTCAACAAAGGACAGAGCTTTACTTTGGAGAAAGTTGGTGATTCTTTGCCATTATGATCTGGCTTCTTTCCATTGTCCTTACTTTATACGGATTAGCTTCAATTTATTGGTTTCTCCAGAAATGCATTTTCTTGACTACAGGCAAAGCCTCCGGTTACCAGCAAAATGAACTGAAAACTGCTCGGGCAAGAATTAGATAGCTCCGACAAGACCTCATCCAAACTCAGAACAAGATAGTTGTGGAAATTAAAAATCAGAAGTCAGAAGAAAAAGGTTAGAACAAGATAATTTAAATGCCAGTTAGCATCATTGTAAGGACTGGCGGTAATTTAAGCATGACTTGACTAACAAAGATCGAATGGAACCTACACTTTGACCTAATAAGGGGCATATGTTCCAGTCAGGTTTGAAAAATAGTTTTAAGCAGAGAAAAATGTTGACTTGATATTCGAGCACGTCTAATTTTGTCATGACCAAAGGGCATTTTTTTGACAAACGGTTGTAACGATGTTTTAAGTTATCCGTAGCAAGACTACTGATACATTAGAGGCTCAATCTGTATGTCTTTCGAATGGATTGCACTATCAATTATCCTTCAAGTATGGGCTGATTTCTCTGCAAACAAAACTGGCTCTGGCCGAATATTTCGAATTCTCTTTGAGTTATCTTAATCGATTATCTACAAAAAGGAAAAACCATTACAGGAGCATACTACGCATCATTACCTGCCAAGCTGGAGGCAGAAATTGCGGACTGCCACATTTGCAGAAAAAGAAAATCCTTTTGCACCAAGACAACGCGCCGTCTCACACCTCAGCGGTTACCATGGCGAAAATCCATGAATTACATTTTGAACTGCTTGGCCATCCGCCTTATTCACCAGATCTAGCCCCAAACGACTTCTTTTTGTTCCCTCATCTAAAAACTGCGCTCGGAGTACAGAGATTTTCGTCAAATGAGGAGGCAATCACCTTCGTGAACAATTATTTTGCAGTGAAAAACGCCAAGTACTATTTGGACGGGTTAGAGAGATGAGAGCATCGTTTAGACAACCCTCGTATAAGGCCAAGGTATGGTTTTGATGTCACCGTGAAAGACCGTAAAGGTTAAGGCTTTCGTCTGACTTCAGGTTATTTATGTCTCTAGTGGTAACCCTTATTCGCCAAAAGCATTTTCTTAACCAATCCCAAGAGAGTTCTATAATAGCTTAGGTTACGTTAGGATAGGTAACACTGGCTGCTACAAAAACCAACCTACTTAGGACTAGTGGCTCATTATGATGCCGGTTATGCACAGACACGCTGTCCTTTGAACTGTGCTTAGTTTGCTGCAGTTGACTGCATTGTCTAAGGTCTTCCATAGGTGAGTAGCGGTCCGAGACGTTTGGCCAGTGGGTAATGTGAGGTTGAAGACCCCATTTATTAGCAATGGTTTTATTGCAATAGAATAAAGCTAATGTAGCTTTCTTGAATGCTTGGTGTCCAGTTTGGTTTTCTATCAAAAATTAGATATTTCACTCTATCGGAAAAGGCTACGCTGATACCATTAATTGAGGGAGGATCTATGACTGGAATTTATATATCTGGAAAAAGAGGACAAGATCAATTTTATGAGGGATTACACCCAATCCACAGCGATCCGCCCAACGATTTTGCTATAAGAGTTATATACATATATGAAATCCATGCTGTGAGAACGACGTCGAGCATTTAGCCTATTACTGCTCGACATACACTAGTATCAGTATGAGGCGTCAGACTCGACGGATCCAAAAAAATCATACATTTAGACACGATTGGGAATGGCCTTCAATCGTGTTAGGAAAGGTTGAAACAAAATTGCTGAAATATGGAAGTAGCCTCGTCAAATAGCAAGAACAGTTCGAGTGAGATGAAAGTACTACGTTTGACGCTTATAATTTGTAGCTGAAATAACTGATGATTATAAGGGCTTCTATGTACTCTACGATACTATACCTGCCTCCCGTAAGCGTTGCCCAACGATATTGAAGAATCACTTATGCTACTTGTCGTTTATGATGAAAGGAACTAAAGAAGTCTGTTTCTTGTTTAAAGTTACAGTCTATTCATGACTACGTCAACGGCGATTGTAACGACATCGTATAAGGCCAGATTAAGTGATTCAATTTGTGCGGACACAGTTGGGTAGTTCAACTCCTACTATGCCTTAGGTCTGAGTTCAGGCTTTATCAAAACTGTCGTGTTCGCTTCACTCGAAATCGACAACAACCGAATGTTTTCCTCATCTGTATAAGAAATGGTCTGACCGGATAATATGGTGAGTGGAAGTTTGGAGAACAAATACCTCAGTTATTTCTATCCTAACCGCTTTTATTCCATTTGATAGACGATCTTGAATATTTAGATCATAATACTTAAAGAGAAGGTTTATCAATCAAAGATTCAAAATTGAAAAGACTTCAGCTGATATTTCGAGCTATGCGCCAAAAACGTAATGATCAGCAAACAAGTCGGTATACATTTGTACATCGCAAAATTGATAATTCACCAGTGGTTTCCTCAATTGCCTCTGGATCTATCGTGGCGACAGCCAATATACTTTCAAAACTCCACTACAAGTTAAGCGCTGACCCTATTTTTAATTTCGATGGGTTCTTTGGATGGCCTCTTTTTGGAAACCAAAAAGGCCTAATGAGCTTTACTTTGTGGAGCTGTGTTAATGTGCTAGAGTCGAGACGAAACCATGGGCACAATCTAAGGAGAAAATGTTCTCTCGACGTTAAAACTAAAAAGAAGGAATTCGGTAAACCTCACAGCACTACGTAGTAGCCGCAGTTGTCTTTCAAGTGGGGTTAAGATATAGAAGATTCCCAACACTCCATCCATTTGATGCACAAGACTTTAAATGAAAGCTTTAAGATGAAATCGTCCTCAGAAGTAAATCTGTGAATTAATCTTACTTAGGAAAATATATCAGAGACTAGACACAATTAAGAGAAATATCTGCATATCCTCAAGGAAAGTACGAACAGCGAAACCAGAGCAGTTCAGTCAGCGCTCTTAAGTTTATAGTTGGTTCTTTTCATAATAATATGGGAGCTGGAATATGATTAAGCCAGCACTAAAAGGCACCAACATCAATATTTCTAAGGTTTTTCCAACCATCTGCCATGTCACCGAGAGGATCTTGGACCCTTGGATCTAAACGGCTATGAACAAGCCTGCTTCATCCTATACATTGCTGCTATTTGAAGAAGCTTTATTCTGAGCTGATCCACTCTCAAAACTCTATTTGAAAAGAACAACTTTAGATGTAACTCGAACTACTTATATATTGGTCGTGGCCTTAAAGACGTGGCTTTCTACTCAACCACATTAGAAATTCAGTTACTGTGAAAGTACCAAGTTGGTTTTTCCTGTATTCAATACTGGCCTTGGGTGGGGTCTGGGCGAGAAGACGAATGCCGTCAAATCTTCACAAATGGCTCCACAGCTATCCTTCGTTACATTCACAGCTTGCTAGATACATATGCGTTTCTCTTTGGAGTGGATTCGTAATGCAAATACAAATAAATCAGTGGTATGGGGTCCTAGCGAGTCCTATCACCGTTTTTTAACCGTATAACCATAACTTTGCACCCCACAGGTACTGCAGAAAGCTGGTTGATTAAGGTGGCCCGCAATCAGAAGGAAATTGAACTTGGTTACATCGCAAGCGTAGACCGTGACCAATGGGTCAGTATAGACTATATCCCCAGAGAGAAGTCTATTCTTACACACCTCCTTCTCTTGTAATTTTTGACGGAGGTAATTTTCTATATTTCATTATTTGAGAACGCCAAGAAGTTTTTGATGTCATTCTTGTCTGAAATAACTATCTAATTTGGTACACTAATGAACGGTTTTGCTCGGGTTACCGATCCTTACAGTTCAGTACATCAGAGGTCTCTAAGACTTGCGATGCAGGAGTAGGAATAACTTTAAATGTACCTATACCTACAACTAAACGTGGTTCGTGACAAAAGAATCACTTGCACAAATGAACCCTGGAAAGCATGGCAAATTATACCCGGAACACCTCGAATTTCGAGCATATGCCCGAGTTGTGATTGCCCGCTATGGGGAAGTAGTCTTAAAGTGGGGTCTACAACCCATTATCGTGCACTTGGTCTACGTATGGTATACTAGCTTGGAGACCTGTGCTGGAAAAGAAGAAGTAAGGTAGAGGTATTAAGTAAGCATTACTGGCGGTTGGAACCTCTCCAATGACGGCTCTCAAAACTTTGCTAAATTTTCTACATATAATCTTGTTGGGCATGCGGAATGCAATTAGCTCTCCATCAGGGTGAAATACAATCAGCGATCGAAAGACATGAAAATCTAATCACGCTGCAATATAATTTCAACTAAGTGACGTTAACTTCAGTCACCTGATTTCAGAAAGGAGCGAAGGGAGGCAACGCAAGATCATTCGAATGCAAGGCTCTTCTTTAAAGACCTTAACAAACACATGCAGCCATTCATCAGGTCAGTGCTTGGCTCCACAACCAAATGCCTGCGTGGTATAGTATATATAGACAGTCAAGCACCGATCACATACTTAACTTCGAACACCGTTAATTTGAGATTGGTTAGCGATAGTCACGCATCTCTAAAGGACATGGTTAAGCGGCACAAGATCACACTCTGTCGGGTTCCGGAACAGAACTGCGTCACTAAAGAATTGGAGAAATTATTAGAAACAAACTACGTCAGACCACCAAGATCCTACTCTAAACTAAGGACACTCATTCAAGCGCTCTCTATACCCCGTCAAAAGTGGACTCTTGCGATCCCATAGGTAATCAACCTCAGTAGAAGAGATATATCCAAGCTTACAAACATATTCATGGGACAGTGTGTAGTTGGACGACACACACAGCGATTGAGTACGAGTATTCCTCACAACTACCATATTTCTGCGAGAGCTGCAGACATGAAGTAGAGGAATCTGTGGCACATTTCTTTCGCAACTGCCCTGCCTTGGTACGCATCTCCCCACAGTTATCCCTTTCAAGATCTAAATAATATATGTTATGTGGAGACCACCGGTCTTGACAAATTTATCAACCCGTTGGTTCTAGGATTAACCTAGCCATCGCCTACCCACACCCTCCCGCTGTACCTGACATCGCTTAGTTTTGTATAGGTATCAGCTCCCAACGAGTTTACGGGAAATTAGGTTATCGATAAACTTGTCAGGCCAAATTGATAGAACGACTTTTTAAGACTTAAGATCAGCGCTAAGACTGGCTTCTTTAGAATCCTTTTTTCCCATTTTATTATTGAGAAATTCATTGCTTTAACCATAGTCGGAACTTCATTACAAACCTTGGTAGCATACGACTTAAAGTATCTAGGCCAAGATTCAGTCTTCAGAGTTTTGTGAGAGGGAACTTTATTGATCAATTTTTACGTGTCGGAGTTAAGTTTATAAAGGTTGTCCACAAAAAAAGAAGAGAATAGGCCCAGGAATAGATAGCTGAGGAACTCCATTATGCACACATTATGTAAATTAACTATTTTTGATTTGACATTGTAGCCAGAATGGACTTAATTTGGGTGTGTTCAACCTACTTACGACTTTGTACGTCAACTGTAATTCTGAGCTAATTTAGGGGAAAAGTATGTTCAATCAATCAGTGGGTTCGATTAAGTCTTCCTTTGAGGTTTTCTAGGATGATACTCATATCAGACATTTATAAGAGTGATGCTATATAATGCTTTTAGTTGCGCAACTAAGTTATCGCTGTGTTTTTATGAAAATGCAATTTTATTGTGACAAAATGGTTACAAATGAATCATTTCAAGTATTGGCCATCGCTAACTACAACTTTTTTCCATCTTTCTGGCAGAGCTCGAATACCCTTACGGGTATCTGGCTGATCAGTCAGACCATGTGCCATCGAAAAGTAATAATCGAACGGCGCAATATCTGGGGGATATGGCGGATGGGGTAGGACTTCCCATTTGAGCGTTTCCAGATAGATTTTAATGGGTTTGGCAACGTGAGGCCGATCATTGTCGTGCTGTAGAATCACTTTTTCGTACCTCTGCTCGTATTGTGGCCGTTTTTCGCGCAGTGCTCGCCTCAATCGCATCAATTGAAGTCGATACCGTTCCCCAGTGATGGTTTTGTTTAACACCGACCTGGTCCCACCAAATACACAGCATAACCTTGGCAGCATGAATATTCGTCCCAGCCGACAATGCGACGGATAAGCATAACCGGGCAGTCCTTATAACTTTTTCCTCTTTGAATTGCTGCAATGAAGAAAACTCTTCCTTTTTTCCCGCTGGAGCAGTTGTTCACAGGCGAAAAAACGACGCTCAACCTCTATTGGCTTCAAATTATAAGTAACCCAAGTTCCTTGTTTTTGAATCATTCCCAACGCATTCAATCGCTTGGAAATGGCTTGGCGGGTAACTCCTAATACTGAAGCAAGCTCTTCTTGCGTTTCGCACAGATCCTCATCGAGCAGTGCCTCCAATCCAGCGTCTTCGAGAGATTTTGGCCTTCCTTCACGCGAACGGTCGTCAACATCGAAATCACCGTCTTTGAAGCGAGGGAACTAATCACAGCACGTTGTTTCACTTAGAGCAGCATCTCCGTATACTTTTTGGAGCTCTCGATTCGCTTCGGTCGCCCTTTTCTGCGAATGAAAGAAGAAAGTCAACACTTCCCGCAAATGACGATTATTTGGAACAAAATCGGACATTTTCACACAACCAAAAGTCTATGACGCCAAAACAAAATCACTAATGTGTCAAAACGGTTTGTTTACTAACATATATGTCTAAGCTTGGTTCATGACGTTTTGGATATGTCAAAATCGACCAGCACTTACTACTGGAGCCATCTATTGATATTGAGAACTTAGTTGCGCACCGAATACAACAAAAAAACTGCATCCATTCAATACCTTTTAGAAGCGTTGGTAACAAACAGTCATACTTTTCCAGGGTACTAGTTAGTGTTAGCTGTTGGATGCTAAGTGGCAACACTACTGCCGGTTTCCTTCTGCGGTAATGGTTCGTAATTTGTATGTTAATGTCCTTGGAAAGTGTCGAACTTGTGGAAATGCTCATGTTCTTGTTCCGCTGGCGGATTTTATTCAAATAAAAGGATGTATCTGGCTTTTATCGGTTGTGTTGTGCCTTCCACTTGGTGGAGCATTTACTAGGTGGAATTTTCTATTTCTAAATCCTTTCAATACCGTTATTTGCTATTTTTCTTGTGCAAATTCTTACGAAATGGCTTTGATGACATACCACACTGACAACCAAGTGATTTAAGGTTTGCTAAAGGGAATGAAAGGAAATTTAACCGATTGTAGAAAGTTCCTATACGTGCAGATAGTTTGTGTCATAGAATTGGGATAAAAACTTTTGGGATAAATCGGTAAAGTATAACATCTTTAGGACTAACGAGTCAAAGACAATTTTTAATATATCCGAAAGTTGCCTACCCAGAGTTTGTACATATAAATCCCCAATTTTCGGGATCAGAGTGGGGAATTAAGAAAATCATTTAAAATCGTGTGACTTGTGGATAGGAATTTTGTTGTCTGGTTGTGCTGTAATTCTAGCCGGCTTCAGAAGGAGAGGGTTCTACTTTCTTTGGAATTCTGAAATAACCAAATACGCTAAGGGGGGGGCAATACAAATGTTTATCTGCTCATAGTCCTTGAAATTCTTTTGGGCTGCAAGGACGATTAAACCAAGAAAGCGTGAAAATCGTGTTGTGGAAAGGAAAGCACACTTGTTGCTTGGATAAAGACTTGGAAAGGAATTTCGGAATTTCGATTGGCAGTTTTATTTTTCAGTGTCCAAGAGAGATTTCATTTATTGCTATCAATGAATTCCTAAAGGAATTCAAAGGGATTCACATTCTGTGCCTGTCAGAGAATGTATGGCCGAACACTGTAATTGAGAAAAATTGTTGGGAAAATTCATCGTTGGACGTTGAGTTTAAATGTTTATCTCATCAGAAATTTGGGATCTAGCATTGCAACAATCTGGCTTTTGATTAAAGGCTTTTATTATTTGGCTGAAGTGGTCTATAAAAACAACATGTACCAGCCCCTGTGGATGCAGCTTGCAATTGAATATGTAAATGGTTCAGTTTTTAACATAGGTCATGTTGTTTCACTCTCTGTTTTATCATGATTGCTGTTTCAATGATATGGTTGTTTAAATACTGATACAGTGTGGTTCCTGGAATAACAACATGTTAGAAGGATAATTTCAGATACCACTATGTGAGCTAAGGTTTATGCCCTATAAGCTTCCCTCTTTAGTAGTAAAAAATCTCCAAAAAGGACTCCTCACAGTCATTCGATAGGAATCAAGAATGAGAGCTAGTAGCAAATACCACCTTGATCAAAAAGTTCCCGGGGGACACTCCGATTTGCGTTCTGTTTTTTTTTTTTGTTAAGTTGGTAAATCTGTTATTGACATTTAAATCTTAGCGTCATAGCTTGACATTTGCAAAAGTTACGTAGCCAAGAGTGCATCTATCAGTAAAAGAAATGTTGTTCAATAACCGCAAATTAACCATCAGAGAGATAGTGGAGGACTTGAACATTGCCCATGGGTCCGTCCAACACATTTTGGTTAATGATTTGGGTTTCCGTCGTGTACCAGCAAAGTTGGTGCCAAAAAACCTCAATTTCATACAAGAAAAAGACCGTATTGACGTCGTAAAAGAGATGATTTGCGAGGCTGAATCCGATCCCACATTCATCAAAAGGATCATTACTGAAGACGAGACATGGGTTTATAAGTACGACACGTAATCCAGACATCAGGCAAGTGAATGACGTTCACCAAATGAGCCGAGACCAAAAAAAACAAGTCGTTTTCAGTCAAAAAAGAAGGCAATGCTCACGGTTTTCATGGATTACAGCGGTGTAGTGCATCATGAATTTTTGCCAGAAGGCCAGACAATAAACAGAGAGTACTCGTATTATTTGGGCGTTATGAGACGTTTGCGTGAAGCAATTGGCCGACAGAGACTAGAATTGTGGGCAGAAAACTCGTAGACTTCGCACCATGATAACGCAGCGTCGCGTCGAACAGTACCATCATTATTCGTAATTTTTTGACGAAAAATGCAACAAATACCATCCAACAGCCACCGAATTCACCTGATTTGGCTCCCCTTGACTTCTTTCGTTTCAGTAGCCGAGAGGAGTAAATGGAAAAATCGCAGGAAGCACTGATGGACATACCGAAAACCGAATATAAAAAATGTTTCGAGAATTTTATCAAGCGCTGGCATAAGTGTGCTGCAATCGATGGGGATTACTTTAAATTAGAAAATATAGCTTTAGATGAATAAACTTGGATCAAGGTGGTATGTACTTCTCTTGTGATCATATGGACTGTCGCGTATAAAAGCGTACATCAATTTGACGAACGCAAGATAGTTGCACTTGATATTTCTAAGGCATTCGACAGAGTTTGGCATCAGGCTTCAATGGATTAGAAATTACATTTCGAAATGTTCAATTCTAGTTTCTTGGATGGTTTGAAGTCTGATATTAACAAAATAAATGCTGGTGTGCCCCAGGGTTCCGTTCTGTATCCGACACTCTTTTTAATTGTCATCAATGATCTCTTGTCTGCTACTTGTAATCCAATATATTCCTTCGCTGACGACAGTACTCTCTGCTTTTCATATTCGTTCCCGAACTCACGTTCCTGCCCTCCGGCTGTAGAACGAGAATGCCAGCGTATGTTAAGCTCACTAAATTCCGATATTAACAGCATAACCAATCGGGGAACTATCAACAGAGTGGAATTGAATGCTTCCAAAATACAATGCTCTCTGCTGCCGTTAGAGCGAAATTTAAACACCCATTAAGAAAACAAAAAAGTGAGGATGTTATACTTTGCGGGACATTCTGCATCCAATGAGTTTAAAGTCTTCAAGCATATTTGAAATCAGCTCTCCGTAGTTCTGAGCTCCTATGTTTCCGACAAAACCACGAAACACCACTTTAAGGCTGTCCCATGCCTATTGAGTAGCTGTAAAAATTCGTTGCTGGCTATTATTTGCTGAAATTACTTAGAAATATCGAGTGCAATTATCTTGCTTTCGCCAGATTGATGTACGCTTTGGTTCCACTCTTCGGTGAGACATGCCATCAGATCACCAGTGGACCTGTTGCTACAAAAACCATGCTGCCGGTCATTGAGAGGTTTTCGTGTCTCGAGATATTTCATGAGCTGACGGTTTATCTGCGTTTCCATGATCTTGCAAAGAAGGGACGTAAGTGCAATGGGTCTGTAGGGACGAGCTGGATAAATACTATATTCCATCTGTTCGGGAAGAGTCCTAAAGAGTGGCATTGATGAAAACGCTTACGCAGAGGTTTTGCCAGCGTGCAAGAACACTTCTTCAGAAGAAGGGAAGATATACCTACAGATGGGGGATTTAAGTATGTAACATATGTTGAGATCTTTAAGTACTCTTGCCACTACACGAATGCGTAATTAGATTCGTCCCACTGTAGATTCGACGCACTCAAGTGTAGGCGGAGACAAAGCACAATCCGCAAGTGTTGAACTGACCGCAAAGTGTGGAGCAAGCAGATTGGTCTTGTCTAAAGAGCTGATAGCTGGGATGTCATTGTGAGTGAGTGTTGAGATGGAGCACGAGGCAGAATTTCTGATGTTTTTGACAAACGACCAAAAGCTTTTACTGCCTTTGGGACATTGTAGTATTTTTGGTCGTATTGAAATTTAACACGCTTAAGAAAGACGTTGCAGGCACGTTGTAAAAGGCACCTTCCATATCCAGAAATGCGACCGTTGTGTACCCTCAGTAATGTAGGGTTTGTTCTATGTGACTAGATAGTGTGTGTAGAGCAATTTCTACGAATTTCCCTTACAGTAGGCATAGTGAGCCGTACGCAAAAGTCGCGGATCAATTCTAGACTATATGGATATCAATCTAAAGTTTTCAGAGGGAACGATGATAAATTTATATGTCTGAGGTCCTTTGGGGCAAGAAGAGAACATTTTACGGCTATGTGAAGGAAAAAATATCTACGCAGCTCCTCATCATATTCTCTAGCGTTGGTAGGATGATATCTGAAGGAATTTGTAGTTTGGCAGATATTATACCGTCCGGCAGAGCGTAGTTATATGGTTTGAAGCTATGCAGCGCGCAGATCAGCTTGTTTCTTGAACCGTGAATTTTAGTCGCGGCTGTGGTAGTCCTGCTGAGGTTGTTACTGACCGTGAAGACGGAGGTACTTGGAAAGTGGGTGTCCATTAGCAGGCTGAGGTCATCCAAGAGCAGTCAGTTAATTTTGAAACAGCTAGGCATCCCAGGATTCCTAGAGAGGATTTCTCTTAGCCGCGATGCCTCAGGGGTTTCTGTTATTTTACCCCAGAGTGACCTGCAGGATGGTTGTTTTGCCTTGTTCAGTTCTTTTTTATATATTTTGAGGGACTCCTTGTATGAGTCCCATTTAGTTCAGAATCCAGACAAAGAGCTTTTACGAACTGCTTGATAAGACCTAATTTTATATGCAATGGAGGCATCAGTAAGTATTTAGGCTTGACAATTGGATCAAATTTAACATCCTATCTCAATCTCGGTTCGCTTAGGCCATGAATGCTACAGGTAATTCGAATTGTTTTCTCTATTGTCTCATAACCAAAGGTACCGAGGATGCTTGGTATACCCGCCTTGCGCTCTCACCAGAAAGCCAACCATAGTAAAATCCACTATCACATATGATATGAAAGTTTAAACTTAAGTACCATTTTCACACTTTAGGAATTTTCTTTGAGCCTCATGGAATGAAGTAAGGGTACGGATGAAAATGTATTTTCAATGAGGAATAGGACAGCTTTTAAACATGAACGCATGGAATTCCGATTTCCTCAAAAAAGCCCTTCACATCATTACAATAGCAAAGTCCGTCTTCGAATCTTTCTAGCTAATTACACTGTTTCAACAGAGAATGTAGAATTTCTGCTTTACTTTTGGGCAGGATCAGATCTCTAACTAAGCCGTTTTATTCGTTGGAGTTAATGAGGTGTAGTTCGGAACTTGCTGAATTGATCACGAAGCCACCACTCTCGTAGCCTGATACTAGTAGTGTGGAATTGAGTTAGTACGATATCTTTTAGCTCTTGAGGTAGTTTGTGAAGCAACCGTTGCACAAATTACGTGATATCGCTGCAAGGTGCATTGGCATACAAACTAATGAACCACCCGAGTAAATTGCCAAATCTTACTTTTTGAAAAGTTAATACTTGCTAACTTTTAATAAAACTCCTTCTAAAATACAACCTTCTGCAGACAAGCCACTATTTTCTTCGCGAAAAATTATAAAAATTATTAAGTCCTATGAACCAAAAAAAGATATCTTGATGGGAATCCGAAATAATCGGGAAGGCATAGATAATCAAGTTTTATTCAGTCTGTTTTGCAAAATCACAACTTGGTGAATTTTGCGTCATGATTTGGGCCTGTACCTGTACAAAATTCAACTGACCCAGGAGCTGAAGGTAAACGACCATAGACAACGAAGCGTGTTCGCTGAACGAGCTCTGGAGTAGTTGGAAACTGACCTTAATTTTCATCGAAAAATCATCTTCAGCGATGAAACCCATTTTTGGATGAATGAGTACGTCAACAAACAAAATTGTCGAATTTGGGACAATACCAATCCACATGAGATCCAAGAGCGTCCTATGCATCCCGAAAGATCACTGTTTTGTGTGGATCGGCCCACATTTCTTTGAGGACGCCGTTGGCCATGCCATCACCGTCAACGGCGAACGCTATAGGTCGATGATTATCAACTTCTTTTGGCCTAAATTGGGTGAAATGGACACCAGCGACATGTGGTTTCAACAGGATGGCGCTACGTGGCAGGTGAATTGCCCACCGAGATCGTGCAGTTTGACCCCGTTAGACTTTTTCTTGTGGAGGTTTCTGAAGTCGCAGATCTATGCGAATACGCCACAAACCACAGCGGTCCTCAAAGTCAACGTAACCCATGCCATCGGTCAAATTCAGCCTGATTTATACGAGGGCGGGCCAATAAGTCCGTGACTTTTGGATTAAAACACAGATTTTTTGATAAAAAAATAATTTTATTTTTCAACGTAGTCTCCCTTGAGCTCTATACACTTTGTCCAACGCTTCTCCAATTTTTTTATCCCTTCCAAAAAAAATGATTTGTCGAGGTCCTCAAAATGACGAGATGACTTCATCATTGGAGTCAAATCTTTTTCCACCAAGCCATTTCTTCAGGTTTGGGAACAAGAAGTAGTCGCTCGGAGCCAAATCTGGAGAATAGGGTGGATGAGGGAGCAATTCATAGCCCAATTCATGGATTTTTGCCATGGCAACTGCACATGTGTGCACCCTTGCATTGTCTTGGTGGAAAAGAACTTTTTTCTTGGCCAAATGAGGTCGTTTTTTTTTCAAATCGTCATTGAATCGGTCCAATAAGTTGGCATAATATTCCCCATTGATTGTTCTTCCCTTTTGAAGGTAGTCAATGTGGATTATCCCGCGTGCATCCCAAAAAACAGTCGCCATAACTTTATTGGCTGACAAACCCACCTTGGCCTTCTTTGGCGCCGATTCACCCTTAGAAACCCACTGTTTTGACTGTTGTTTGTTCTCTGGTGTGTTGTGATGGATCCATGTTTCGTCCACGGTTACAAAACGGCGCAAAAACTCCTCCATATTGCGATTAAACAACGCCAAACCTTCCTGTGAAGTTGTTACACGATTGCGTTTGTGGTCGACTGTGAGCAAACGCGGCACCCATCTTGCGGAAAGCTTTTTCATGCCCAAGTGATCATTCAAAATTGAAACCACTGAGCCATGCGAGATCCCTACGGCTTCCACAATCTCTTGCACTTTCAATCTTCGGTCGGCCAACACCATATCGTGAATTTTTTCGATTGTTTCGGGTGTAGAGACCTCAACTGGGCGTCCAGGACGTTCGGCATCTTCAGTGCTTGTACGGCCACAACGAAATTCAGTAAACCACTTTTTTACCATTGAAATCGATGGTGCAGAGTCCCCATAGTATTTATCAAGCTTAGCCTTGGTCTCGGTAATGGTTTTTTTTCGCAAGAAATAATGCTTAATAAGCACACGAAATTCACTTTTTTCCATTTTCTCCTCAAATTAGTGAGTAGTCTGATAAAAATAGCTGTCAAACACAAACTAACTGACGCAGCAAGTTTAAATTTTGCCTGTTGACAGGAGCAGTGTTGCTGTTTCAGTAAAGAGGACAGAAATTCAAAAAGTCACGGACTTATTGACCCGTCCTCGTAAGACAGAGTCTTGGAAAATTGGACGTTTTCTATGCGCGCCACCCAGAGAAACCGCGGCGGACATTTGAACGACGTTATATTCCATATACAATGGCATCGATATGTCTTTCAAACGAATAAAAAATTCCGATAATATCTCACACACACTTTGTTTTATTTAAATTTAAAGATAGGAAGCGCTTAATGAAAGGCCCTTTACAACCGAGCCTCGTTCCAGGAAAGAATTCAACGACCATGTCACGTGCTGATTCTATGGTATAACCTCATACGACGTACGAGTACTTCGGCTCAACAGAGCTCAGGTCACATTCTTCGGTGCTAAGCCACAATGGTAGAGGAATCCCAATGAAAAACGTAGCAACATTCGATTATAGCATGAATATAAGAACTTTTTCCGCTCCTTCTTATTGTCAAGCCATCAGAAAACCCATCAAGTTTTGGGTTTCAGCCCATTACCACAGCTTGTAGTTTGAATCCTTCAGCATTTTTTAGTTTTCATATTTACTTCATAGCACATTGCCAGCTATCATCCTTAGTTTGGATTGGATCAGTCTATTAAAAAAAAAATACTTTACATTTGCTTAACTTCGATAATTTTAATAAAACTGCAGCTGAGACACATCGATTGCTTGTATACAAATGTGCTGAGGCTGCCTTAAGTAAAAGGGGTTGTGTTTAGCTTAAGGATGGTGATTTTGGCGTCGAAGACGAAGAACGTAGCGGAAGGCCGAAATTGTATGAGAACGAGAAATTGGAGAGAATATTGGATGAAGATTCATGCCAAACGCAATAAGGAGTTTCAGATACATTTTGAGTAACCTAAAAAGCAATTTCATATCGTTTAAAAGCATTGGGAATGATTCAAAAACAATGAAATTGGGATCTATTTGAACTGAAACCGAAAAACGTTGAATGGCGATTTTTGACATTTGAAATGTCAGAAACAGAAAAGTATTTGCTAGTGATAAAAAATGGATCCACTAAGAAAACCCAAAGAGGAAGAAATCATGGCGATCACGTGGCCATGCCTCAACATCGACAGCCATGCAGAATTTGGTGGGATCAGCTAGGTGTTGTCTATTATGAGTTTCTCAAAGCGAACCAAACTATCACTGGGGCACTCTACCGAACACAGTTGATGAGACTGACCAGAGCGCTCAAGGAAAAACGCATTTCTACTCCAGAAAAGTCAGAATTATTTTCTAGCATGACAATGCTCAGCCATATATTACACAATCGGTCAAAATCTACGTATTCCGCCGTAATCACCAGGCATTGCTCGTTTGGATTATCACATGGCCTGTCAGAGCAGCGCTTAACGTCTTATGATGCAAATAAAAATTGACTCGATTCGTGGATAGCCTCAAAAGATAAAGTGTTCTTCCGCCGCGTTATCAATCTCTTGCCAGAAAGATGGGAAAAAGTAATGACTAGCGATGAGCAATACTTTGAATAAAATACTTCGCACCGTTTTTTTCGCAATAAGAGCCCAATTTTTGAACTGGTAACTTATTTGTAATTTTCGTGTTTCTTCCATATCTTCAACATCTTGTCTCTCCGAGGCTCCAATCAGGCTCTGTAACCTAAGTGTGTTTTACCTATGTTGCTACTACAGCAGCAGTAGTATATAGGCTGGTGTTGAGATGGTATCTTTTAAGATACTTGCTGAAAGCATTTCCATTTCCCTTTATTCTGTTGAAACAATCTTTTCAGTAAAGGAAGCGGAAATCACCCGCAATATGTTGGAATTTTTTGCATAAATTCAAGAAGCACTCCAATCCTCATATCATAGATACTTTTAAAGGACTTACAAGGTTAAAGACTTTCTCACTTTAATGGACTTCCACGTTTAGTAAGGAAATTTTGAACTAAAATGGATTTTTTTAACATCTGATCCAAGTTCTTCTGAGAACCTTCCGGGGATTGTTCGTACTCATTCCTTAAAAAAAAATTGGTGTTCTCTAAGTATATACAATTGGAACGTGCAGTCACCCATTGTGGGAGCTGTTTGACATCGACGTAGGTACAGAAAAATGAAGGACTGAGCTGCGTGTGCGAATTTTTAACGAAATCGATACGCGTGACTCTATAAAAAAAAAATCCATCCGTATACGTGGATTTGATAGTCAACACCTTGGACTTGTTTTTAACGTTCGAACATTGTTTCAGAGGGGTCTACTCCAACAGGAATGTCTGGTGATACAGCTGAATCTGAAGATTCAAATGAGTAAAAGCAGCCAACTCCACCAACGGTTTTACGATAGGATGGAGGCGGTAAGCAAGTTCTTATCAGTGGTACCTGCCGTGGTAATTTTGTGACAACAATTGATTTACCAGATGGCGATCATCAGCACAAGTTTTGTGTGGATGGCGTATTGGAACATAATTTGGTATCTGTTCCTTTGGTATCTGTTCCTCAATCTGATTTCGAGGTGTTTCAAGCTCTTGCCAAGGATAGTGAAAACGTCATTAACAACATTGAAAAGGAATATTCCCAAGAAGTTATACAGGGTAAGCCGTGTGATAAGGTGTCAGGTCCTCCAGCCTTTCCACCATATCTACTCCAAGTTATTCTAAATTAGGATACTCTCATTTGTCTGCTCTCTCAATGAAACACGGTGTCATGATGCTGAGTGCTACGTCACAACTTTTCTCTAGAAACCAATTTACGAGTCAACTATAAATAGAACACGTGGAGTTTTGAGTTTTTTCTTTCTTTTCTTTTTTATTTTAGTTTTAATGAGCTTAAGAACCAGCCGGTTCCTAAATAGACTGTAATCCAATACGAAAAAGCCAAACGGAAATTAGACGTCATTTAGTAGTTTTTAACTTGTCATTTATTTATTTGTCTTAAAGATAATATTCCTTATCCCTCACCGAAAAGTGTTTAACCAAAAGAAAAGGTACGACTCGAGTTGTAGTTCTATAATGTTGAGCTTTTTCATCAACGACTTCAGGTAATAGTCTCGACAAAGTATTTAGTCTCGACAACAGTGTTGGTGCAGTGCGTCAGTAGTTCCGGAGCGGAATGTGACTTCATTGTCAGTGTGTGGGATGTTCGGTTTATTGTCTCGTCCACCAGTTTTTGGTATCTGTCAACTTCCGCTTTCGGCAGATTCTTGTAAGATGGTGGGAACGAGAATGCTCTAGTCAATGCTTTACAGAAGTATGTTCGATGTACCCTCCAACTGCGCAATTTTGTTAGGACTTGCTATTTCGGTACCGAAACCGTTCGTATGTTGGTTTGTGTCTATCAGTTGTATTCGAGTGGCGAACGGCAAAAGGTGCAGATGGGAGCTTTGTGTGTGAAACGACGTACTATGCGAGTCAGTACCTAACACTGTGTTAACCCCACCAATTGAGTAGTAGATTCTATGTCCTTGGTGCTAAAATTACCGATGAAGGGTGAGCCAACAGCTAGTGTGGAAATTTTCATTACAGTAAATACACATATAGTGTGAAATCAATGCAGAATTTTATTGATTAATAAAGTTCGGTCTATGGCAATTACGAATGGATCATCCATGTGCCCACCGCGGCTTCTGTTCCAAGCGACCATCCGAACCAAAATTATCGATGATCTTTTGAAGAATAAGTAGGTCAATGGCCGCAGTTTCAGTTTGGATGTTTGAGATCCTAAATTATCGCCGGGTTATTGGCATAGACCTTACTCTTTAAATAACCCCACAGAAAGAAGTCTCAAGGTATCAAATCGCATGACTTTGCAGGCCAATCAGTTTCACCTCTAACCGAAATAATGAGATCTTCAAATTTCGTACGCAATAAATTGATTGATTGACGTCACCATTCTGTGGAGACTAGAGATCATCCAGACCCAATTCATTCATTTTGTGAAAAAAAAAATCCGATCAACATGTTGTAGCAACGCTCTCCATTGTCTCTCCGGCCTCATCTTCGAAAAAGTGCGGGTCAATGTTTTGGTGATGATGTTTCGGCGTGTACGTGCTGACCGAGCATGCTGATATGGAGTTTGACCCGATACCCAACAAGTTTCTTCAAAACGCTTCACCATTGCACGGATTCCGAACTTACTAGGGCGATTACGTTGAAGGAAAAATTCACGAATTTTACGAAATGTTACTTTTACAGATCGCCCATTTTCGTAATAAGAATGAACAACAAAAATGCATTGTTGTGTGGTAAACGACTCCATGACTAAAACTACCAAAGATAGTATGGCATCTGTCAAAAAGATCAACCACATCCACACCACCTGTTGGCTCAATCTTTATAATTGTCCTCTATTCCAGGTTAAGGAATCACAAATGTGTCTCGAATTCTGAGATAAACAAGCTTAATAGAGTAGCTTGAGGTGCAAAGCCAGAGCCCATATACAGCAGACTGCAAAGTAGCGAGTATGTCAGGTGCAATTTCCGGCGTTCAAAGCAACGAGGCCTGAAAGCAACCATTGCCTCCTGCCGTACTTCTCTAACTACAGCCATTTGGACGTGGGTAACTGTGGGAGTGACGACTGCTTTGCGACTGAGAATAGGTGACCGTTTAAGCTTCATCCTCAGTTATTATCAACTCGAACTAAGGACCACGACGACAGCATGTGGTGTGCCTATATTTTGCATAAAATGCACGGAAGTTCCTTTTAGCAGGCGCCCTATCTCCTTCGTCAACTGAAAGTTGTCCAAGTCCAAGAAAAGTCTTCTTTCCGCACTAAATGCATCAAACTTATATTTCGTAGTCCGACGTGGCGTTCTCGAAGAAGAATTCCGCCATTTAAGCGTTAAAGAAAAAATTATTACCGATGACCTGTATAATTATGTTGCGTCCCTTCCCACCATTTACTTTTATTTTTTTTTGGGCATCCTTTAGCTCTGTTTATTATTATTCTGCTGTTATGCTGTTGCTCTACTGTTATTGTTACTGCTGTACACTTCGGATTTACTGATGTTGTTGCAAACTTTGTTCTTGGGAAGTCGCGCTCCAGCTGTGGCCCCTACTCTCTTCTGGTCATTTATTTGGGCTTAATATCAAGTACCTTTTGCAGGAGTTGCCTGAAGCTCTTGTTTAAGGAACTCACTTGCTCCTTTTCAGCATTCGACTCAGAGATTACCAAAGCGGCGAAAATATTGCTGTCTTACTACTTGAGTTGGTGAACTACCACCTCTACCTACCTCCATACCTATTGCTGTCGCCCACGTAATGTCCTCTCCATCGGAGGTAGTTTCGATCAGACCTTTATATTTGACGTTATTTTTTTGCTGCTGCTAAAGTTGACGTCCCTACCCGAGCCTCAACAGGCAGCCATTCTGCTGTGAGTAACAAGGAGGAGAGCTTAATAATGTTTCAAGTAGACCGCCGATTTCTTCTACTCAAAAGGGAGTTTTTTTAGAGGTCTAATTATTAAACTGGCAACACTATTTCTACAGGCTATCGATTTGACAGTTGAAAGTTGATTTATGGTTACTACATTTTACCATTTTACGATGAATAGATTAACGCAAGAACAACGCGTGCCAATTGCGCAAACTTATTTTGAAAACCACGGCTCAGTTCTCCAAACTTATTGTGCACTACGTCCATTTTACGGTCGACATAATCGTCCATCTGAGCAAGTTATTCGGAACACAATGAATCGTTTTCACATCACGTACACTCTAGTGGCTAATACGCATCCCCAAAGATGACAAACAGTGTGAACAGAAGAAGTTATTGCCGTTGTGGATCGCAGTGTTGAGGAGAATCCGAATGAGTCGATTCGCCATCGTGCACAGCAATTGGACCTATGTCCATCCACTTTGTGGAAGATTTTACGGAAAGATCTTGGCTTAAAAGTTTATGCAAGAGTTGAATACGCGTAGTAGGTTCGGTGAATGGGCCAAAAACAGGATTTAGCTTTATCCTCATTTTCAACGCAAAATTGTATTCCCCGATGAAGCCCGTTTTTAGTTACGTGGATATGTAAACAAGAAAAAGTGCGGAATTAGGAGTGGAGAAAACCCAGAAGCCTTTGTCGAGACGCCTTACAAACATTAAAACTCACTACTTGGTGTGCTTTATGGGCTGGTGGTATCATCGGCCCATATTTCTTTAAGGATGATGCCGGCCAGAATGTTACCATCAATGTGGAGAGCGCTATAGAAACATGATTTCTGACTTCTTCGTTCCGGAGTTGAATGGCATTGACATGACAAAGCTTTAGTTTCAACAAGATGGCGCAACATGTCACACGGTGCGCGCCACCATCAATTTATTGCGGCCTGGCCTACAGGATCCTGTAATTTCACACCTTTAGATTACTTTCTTTGGGGGTATGTAAAGTCACTAGTCTTTACCTATAAACCAGAGGCGTTGGACGATTTGGAAGTCAACATTCGCCGTGTTATTGCTGATATACGGCCCTTACGATTGCGTTTCATTCGATATATTATCTATTAAATAAAAGTATTAAATAAAAGTAATACTATAGACATTAACATTAGCTTCAAGTGTTTTCTTTCATATTGAATTTGTACACCTCTAAAAAAAAACACTGGTTGCATACATAGTTGTTAATTCAGTACCACCCATTGCTGAATGGTCTGACTTATCTGCCTTTCCTTTATCAGCTCATGTCGAAGCACACTAGCTGGTGGCGTCACTTTTAGTACAACTGGCCGCTCATTTCATTTCACTCTTCGTGCGATAGCACTTTTGTCGTCACCGTTTTTCAACAAAATTAGACTATTTTCACATGAAGATAAGTCGAAACATCTGCACCTTTCTGGTGCGAAACGACTGGCCGTAACAACCGTCTCGCTGTGAATGTTCATAGACTTCGGATATACTCGAAAATCGTGAGAGAAAAAGGTAATTCTTTCCCAAGTCGTACAGCTTACTAATGGAATGTCTTGCCGAGCTCCCTACTTCCTACACATTATAACCTCCAAACATTGAAAACCAACGTACATCAGTATCTCTCTTTTTTTTCTCCTTAATTTAGCTTCGTGTGTAAACATTTTAAAGGTGTTCATAATCCCTTGAGAACCATTTACAATATAAAAAAAAAAACCAACTTAAAAAACATGTATCCTGTCAATAGGTGGAGGAATCAATTTTCATCTATTGTATTACATATTCTGTATGAATGTCGAAAATCGCTCAAATTTCAATCTAAAGTTGAATTACCATACTCGTTAGGTGGAAACGTTTAGGAGGTACATACATTTCCATTGATTCGCAGTTTTTCAGCCAGATGTGTCCACATCAAGGTGTTCGTAGAGATCCACAATTTTCCACGTACTCCTGCTCGTCATGGAAACATGAAATCACTGTTACCAGGCACTGCTGAATTTACTGTCGGCTCTAATGTCAACTACACTTTTGAGTATTTCTCCAGTTAATTGCTGGTACATACAAATATCAGTCCTGCAGGATTTGGTTAATTGCTGACATCGCTTAATTACTCCGAGCAAATCCCCTAATTGCAAGCTGAAAGCTTACGTGGACTTTTGAAACGGGGTCATGTGAATGAGTAGTATTTCGGAAAATCCAGTTATTCTATATTTGCCCAGCTGGAAATTTAAAGGACACGATTTATTTTTTGTAAATTAATTGTAGATACAATAGTTTCACTATTTGAACGACAATTTGTAGTTCTACAGAAATCGTTGTGAGTATTTGGATTAGTTAGTGGAATTGAAATACAAATGTTGTTCAAGTTGTGAATTTATTTAGTCTCTACAATAAATTTCATGTCCTTTTTCTGTCGTAAACGATATGATGTCATCGTTTTTTTTTGTACACAGCTCATCTAGTCTCTAACTCAAAGGAACTAACAGAATCAATTTTTCATGGAGCAATTCATCTGTAGTTCTTTGAGGAAAGTCTTTTGAACTCTGTCTTTTTCATAAAATTGGAGTGATTTTCTCAACCAAGTCCTTACAGAGAGAACTATCTGAAAGTATGTATGTATGTCGTGTCGGTGAAGAGGAAATATTCCTATGGTGATGGATAAAGTTTTTTTAAGATCCATAGGAGAGAGCGACGTTTCCCAGTTGTTCAGAGTCGTTGAAGATTAATTACTTCAACTTCGTCGTAAGTTGCTATTAGTGACTCGGTTAAGAGGCGAACGATGTTCCTTTTGATCCATGTAATTCAGTTAAAGATTGAATTTCACGTTAATACCTAAGTAAAGAATTATTAATATCCAAGTATACCGAAGAAACTTCAGATTTCTCTTTATTACTACATCATCTTCTGGCTAAATTGAGGCCTTGGCAACATTTTTTGGATAGTTAAAAGTTACAGTTCAGTTTATCGTTTATCAGCTTTATTACTTTAAGGCAATCACGAAATAATTAAAATCTGGTCCATTGATTGGGACAGAAACATGCTGTCCATATGCCATTTCACTCTTATATCAAACATTGTGAAGAAGAGAGCCTTACGTGATTCTGACTGCAGCTAGCAGTCGCAAAAAATTGTCTCGTGGTTCCTGGGGCATGGATTTGATTAAGAGCGATTTTGCTCTGTTCTCCTCCAATTGAACCCACCAAATTGGTTGAGGTCGCCTTCGAATGCGCTCACCAATAAAGATCGTCCTTTGCTACCGCGGGACGGATTCGTAGACTTTCAATTTCTATCAAAAATTTGGCACATTGATTTGATTAACTGGTTCGCGGGTATGGCGCTCCAGGTTGGGGTCTGTTCGTAGGATTAACCATCCGGCCACGTAAAACGCTCACTATTGCGAAGCCACCAAAAACCAAATAAGGGCAGATCTATTACTACAGACCACAACACTCAAATCTGGACATGGTTTTGATTGCTTATTTAGTGGGTCTCATTCTGACTGCAGCCCAACTGCTGAGTCTTCATTTTGGTGGAGTTTGTTTACTACCGAAGCGATTCATAAACACCATGAAATGACCGCGTGCAGCTCAACCATTAGCGGTGTACCTCGACTGCTATATATAAAGTGCAGTGCGATGTAAAAATGTAAAATTTACTAAGGCGACAGCCGCAGAAAAAACAGACAGCGTCTATTCGGCTGCGGACTTTTTATGAGTGGCAGCCTTAGGCAAGAATTGTTAAGCTTTTCACACACAAGTGAATGGCTGATTATAATACCAATCAGGGCTCTATTCGGCAACATCGGTTCTCCACAGAGGAAAAAAACGACACAGCCAAAGCTACGAGCTTCTCGGTAAAACTCACGACCAATGTCCAAAATATGACGTTTTAGACGACTTTAACTTCAAAATAAGAAAAGAGACAGAACAAGAAAAAATACATTTTTGTCAGCACAATCAGGAACCATACATAGCCTGCACAACACCACGATTGCGGGACGGAACATCATTATAACTTACCCACTTTAATATCAACAAACAGATATCGCAATTACCTGGTCATCAAAACGTCAACGTCAACGCCAGAGCCTTTGTCCATCTTGTATCCCTTAACCTCTCGGCATGTCCTATGCAATTCACGTCTTGTGTTGAAGAGCAGTGGCATCGATGCCAAGAAGTCATCAGAAACGACGCAACTGATGTGCCGAACATCCTCCTCGAAATCTTGGCTTTGATAAACAATTCTGGCAAGTACACGTAGGGAAATAACTCTCATTCGAAGCGGTACTATATACATAGAAGCACGAGAGCGGCCCATGAGGTGGGAAGAACAGCTGCTTCTCCAGAGAAAAAATAAAGAGCGCGCCATCGAAGAAATAGAGAGGCGCTACTCCAGGAGCAGTGTTCGGAAGTTTTATCAAAATGTAAAAGAAGCGTGTCAAAGCAAGAACAGGCGGTTGTAGATATTAACATGGAAACAAAGTATTAGATTCACTGAAGATATTGGAAAACTATTTCAACGGACTGTTAAACCCTCGAGGACAAGCTAAATTGCGCTATCAGGCAGAATAAACCATTCAGCCTTGACGGTAAAAGTCAAGAAACCCGTCTGCCCAACCAAAATGGCATGAGTATAGCAGTATCCAAGCTTAAGTACAACAAGGCTGCTGTAAAGAGTAGAGATCCTCTAAACTGCATCAATTGCACAGGCATCTGTCTCCTCAACATTGCATACAAGATATTAACTTCAATATTGTGTGCACGCCTGAACCCTTTCGTCATCATCGTGATTGGCATCTATTAATGCGGTCAATATCTCAACGATCGACCAAATACTCACACTATGCCATATCCTGGAATAAACCCAAAAAGTCAGAATCGATTTTAGGGATGCTATGACTAGCCTGCTTGGCAAAACATTCAGAATGATGATGGAGAACTGTAATTTCTCCGTAAAGGTCGGAAACTACCTCTCCTTTTCTTTGCACCCGAACTGCAAATTTTGCTGGATCCAGTACAGATTTCAGCCGGATATTGTTAGTGATGAGAGCCATCACCAAAGTAGTATTTTCGCCTTTCCTCGTATCGACCGAATTCCGTTGAGCAGAACTACCACCTTTGCTAGTTGCACCACCAGGCTTATTAGAACATAGTGTCCGGGTAAAATCATCAATGTTTCTTTTTTTCGCTGGGTTTGGCCACTTCTTTCGATTTTCATCCAGTGGAACTGCAGCCTTTGTTGGTTGTAGAACCAATTTTACCAAGCATCGAGCGCGAAAAGATCCACAGGCGGAGGGGGAGTGCCCGGAACTTTCTTCTTCTTGGTCCTGTTCGGGACGGCAGAAGTGTCAGTGCCGAGAGGTTGATCGACTTCAGTCGGTGTCACTTCCACTGACCTTTTCCTCTACTCTGTAACCACTGGAGGAACGTCTCTTGTGCTTAAAGTGAACTCCTGTGTTGTAAAGGCTTGATTTCACTGAATGCTCATACATGCATGCAAACAAGGATATGCCTTGTCATCGCTTGCATTTATTAGGTAATATCAAAGCGGAACTGCAATAAAGACACAGCTTCGCACTTGGTATGAGTCGAGGCTTACCCATTAACCTCCTGGTGTTCCTAGGGTCATAGCACGTAGTACTCTTTGCAAATCTACATCGGATTGAAACCAACTGGAAGACCCTTCCTACGTTTTAAGTTTTTAACCACAGTCAACATGATGCCCCCACTAGGGGCTGAAATCCGCGGGCTCTGACTCCTATGGTACCGCGTTTTAAGTCCTGGTGTTGCCACCAACAAGATCTATGTCCGGCAGCTTGTAACTAGTCAAATCTCAGCAGAGGCGTTACGTTTAGAGAACCGTTACATTAAGACCAGTATGTGATCTACCCTTGTTTTTTATTAGACAATTTCATTAATGGAAGAAGTCTTAATAATTGAGCAAGGTCTCACCACTGAAGTAGTGAGACTTTTAGCCTTCGACTTCTCTTTGCACATCTTCTTCTCCTCTTCAGATGACCCTTAGACGGTTGTCTTTTAAATTATGTCTCTTCTGGATTCCATTCGAGCTTTACAGTTTCGCGGAACATGTCTTCTAAAACAGCTCTTGCCTATTTTCATGGACCATTCTAATGGAGTTTAACCGCAACAGGCATAACTTCTCCGGTACTCTCTTCATCGTTCCAGCCCAATTCACATAACGTGTCATAGAAAGAATCGGAATGGAAAGATTTAGCAACTCCTCAGACAGCGCCTAAAACTGCGAATCCGTGCCGCAGCCGAGGTTGAAAAGACCACTGGTTGATGGTCTCTATTGCGTTTTACCACCTGGAGTATGGTCCTTTGGATCACCTGCATACTTTAACCGTTTGACGCCTAGTTTTAACGTCTTTGGACCTTAGTTCGAGATCTCAGCTGGAATAAACTTTTTCTTTTACTGCTCCCCAGTAAAAAAAATCGAGTGGATTTAAATCAGGTGAACGGACTGGCCACGAAATTGCACCAGACCGCCCTATCCACCCCTTGGAGTATTCCCGATCGAGGAACTCTCGTACTGTGCGAGCATAATGCGCTGGGCAGCCGTCTTGTTAGTACCACATGCATGCATAAATTTGGTAAGTGGTTCTCCAAAAAATCTAAATAAACCTCGGCATTCAAATTCTGCGGCAGTTCGAATGGGCCAATAATTCTATCATTCAAAATCTTCTATCTTCGCATCAAATGTGGATTTTCCACGTACCACTCGTGCAAACTGTGGAGGTTCATGTAACCGTCGAAAGGTTGATTCGTCCGACCATAGAATTTTTTCGAAGAATCTCGGATCGTCTCTGAACCTCTGCAACATCGTTTGACAAAATTGCACTCTGTCTGGATAATCTCGGGGTAGCAGGCTTTGGACTCGTTGTACATGGTACGGATGGAGCTGGTTTTTCCATAGAATTCGGTGTGCTGTACTTTTGGGCACTCCTATGCTTTCTTCACTTGCACGTACTGTGGTACTAGGGTCTTGTACGACTGCTTGTAAGACTTCGTCCTCGTAGGGCATGACGGGTCTTCCCCCACTAAACATTAGATTTGGAAATCGACCCTCTAAGAATGACCGGTGCACATTTACAAACACTCGATGGTCCGGATGACGCTGAGCATTTGGGTATCTCTCATGATAAAGTCCCTCTGCAGCACTAGCAGTAGTACTGCAGTATTGCATGATGTGCCTATGCGTCACTGCTTGACAAGGGTGGTATCTCTATCACTCTCTATCACTCAAACTAGTCGAGCTGAGTGTAATAATTGGTTTAATTCGTTTATATTTTAATGGCATGCTAAGTTTATCTTCAGTTGTGTCAGTATTCAGATATATGTATATTACTCGACCAAAAGATACTCGAGGGATCTACATCTGCGTAAATTTGTTACTCAGCTATTCTGTTCGGTACTGCACATTATCTCTCATACAACATTGTTCTGGAAGTATTGCCAGCTACTTTGAACCGTTAAAGTGCTCAGGAATGCCTCATCAAACAGCGCGCATGGAGCATACCATATTCGACTCTTTAAGATTTTTTATTTCCACAAAAAGGTTAAGTTTGATATCCTCCACTACTATAGGAGAATCATTGAATAGACAGATCTCAAACAGTCCTGGAAGATCTAGATTCTTGCAAACTATACAAACGAACAAGTTTAAAGTGGATAACCTACCATGCAACCTTCAGGCATTTCACTTTTGATAGGTCATAATTATCATTGGTAAATAACTTATTTTAGGTATCCGGGCTGTTATTAACAATATTCGTGCACATTAAATTCAGACACGCATAAACAATGGCAATATCGTGCACCTTTACCTTCTTTTAACAACCACGCCAGTCTCAATCGGAGCTCCACTGAATTTATGGAATATAATCATCCCCTCGATGTATGCAAATCAGGTACATCATAGACAACACTTTGTTGTTTTATTATTGATGCAATCCAATAATCATTGAGCTTCCGCCACACCTTATATAGGGTGACCAGATAAGAACGATAGAAAAAAAAAATTAAATAAAACAACAACGCAACGGTGTGAGATATAAAATTGATTCTGGCGTTATTTTGAAGCGACGTTTATGCAATTATTTGTGGAATAGCATATCATTCAAATGGCCGCCTTGGCTTCGCTGGCAGTGCTTCAAGCCGTCGGTCCAATTTTTGATGACTCGGTCGCCGATGTGCGGCATTATTCTGTCAATAACGTATCGAATGTTGGCCTCGAGCTCGTCTAAAGTGTTTGGCTTGATAGCGTAGACTAAGGACTTGACGTAGCCCCGGAGAAAATAATCGAATAGTGTCAAATCGCATGATCGCGGCGGCCTATTGATAAACCACAGCTCGCATATATCGATGTTGTCGAGCTCTGACCACAGAAAGTCGATTAACATCGCTCTATACACAAGACCATTGACGGTAACGGTGTCTCCTTCCTCATTTCGAAAGAAACATGAGCCGATGATGCCGCGATGCCATAAGTCGCTCCAAACAGTCAATCCTTGCAGAAGTATTGTGGATTTTGTTTGCTCCAATAATGGCAATTTTGCTTGTTGACATAGCCGCTGGGCCGAAAATGGTCCTCGCCCGAGAAGATGATTTCCGGATCAACATTTCCAGCGCCCAATTAGCGAACTCACGACGTTGTCTATGATCGTCCGAGTTCAATACTTGCAACAGCACAATCTTCCACGGATGTAGGCCCAAATCGAACCGTAAAAGCCGGTGTCTAATTCAGCTAATTGGCGCCAAATCGACATTTCTGGGTCTTCTTCGATTCAGGTCGCTACGGCGTCTATGTTTGCTTCATTTCGCACCAATCTCTGTCTGGTTAGTGGCTTAAGATCCAAAAAAGTGTACTCACGCTCAAACTTTTCCACGGTGCAATGAAATGCCTGCACACTGAAGCCATGATTCCGACCGGTCTCACCCCGAAATTCACCTTGCGCTTTCACCCCCACCAAAATTAAAATTAAAATTAAATTAAATTGCAACTGAGTCGGAATTTCGACAATATTTTTTAATAATTTTAGCACGTTCGGCAAGCGTAAAATGATGCATGATGAAAAGGCTGAATATTTTGGCAGCTAGATATCATTGGTAACTTTGGCAGCAGCTGAAACATAACAATTAGAAAAACTAGGAATGCTATCTGGTCACCCTATATTACGACGCGATTTGTTCGAAATCTGAAATTTAAATTCTCAAATCCTGTCACTGCCGTTTAGCACCAGCATGTACATACGAGTATATATTCGGTTGTATCTCAAATTTACTCCGAATATTATAATACATTCCGAATTTATATCGCTGTTTGCACTTTTTCCGTCCAATTAAAAACAGATAAAGTCAACAAATCATTAGCCGTAATTGTTTGCAAATTGTGGAGATACAAATAAATACGAATAGATATTATCCAAACCACATAGTCGTTCAATTGATGACGCATCCCGGCAAACGCCATAAACATTGTAAGTAATAAAATCTAAACGGCTTTGCTGGGTCAACATCTCTGGAGCTTCCGAATCGTAATACTTATTGCTTTGTTTTCGATAGCAAGACAGTGTTCAGATAGAGATAGAGATACGAGTACCTATATGGAGATACGAATACTATAGGTATTGGATAACTTAGAGAATCAATACCCAGAATGTGCTCATTTCTCGACTCGGATAATTTCTTTAGTTTTCCCAGAGACCATGACGTGCCACGCTTACTCGTTGCGTAATGACGTGATGATGACAACATCAGTTATCCGCCTTGACTTTCAACTTTTAGCTTCAACACAATGTGTATCTGCTTCCTTCCCCTGTCAGGGAGTCGGCCTTAAGTGGAATTTATCGTCTTTTTATTTGCGTTACATCCATAGTATGGAGAATCAAATATACGGGTATCCTTCACTTCGTCCTTGGGTGTAATTTGTTTGATTTTTATGTCCCCGAGTTTGGTTTTTTTTTTTTTTTTTCACTCCCCAACCGGAAGGAAAATTAGAAATTCATTAGAATTTTACGCTACGCTTGATCAACATGCCCAACACGACAAGACCGAAACATGAAACAGGAAACAGTACTCAAGTGGATAAATAAAAGTACATAATATCCAGATACGTAAACACCACACCCACCAATACCACTAACGCATCAGAGTCAGCCATAAAGGATAACCAATTTTGCCGAACAAATTGGTTAGAAATTTTATTTACTCGTACAATACATGGGATTAGGATCACAGGATGGGGATTGTTTGCCCAAGATTACTTGCACAATTAATTAAAATCACTAATACATTCATGGCAGATTCATGGATAGGTAGATAAAATTTTGAGTATGAAGATATCCAAAGTATTGTCTGGCTCATTGTTTGCTTGTTTTTGAAGAATATTCCAAGTGATGATGTCAGGAATTGAGGGGATTTACGAAAGGCTTCATAGCTGTGAATAGCTTTGAAATTATGTTGATGTTTGATGATGCGGTTTTTGGGTTGAATATGCTTGTATGTACATAATACCCGTGTGAGGTTAATCGAATTGATATTGGCAGTGATTTGCACGTAGGAGGCATTTTCAGCTTTGCTTCTACAAGTGTTATGAATGTCATTATTCCTATGGGGGTAACTTTGTGCCATTGAGGCATATTATGTTTAAGTGAAATAGGTTTGTGGGAGCTTAAGTGATATTGAAATCTTATCCTAGCCACTATGCCTTTAATTTACATAAACAAATTTAGGAGTTGAGATTCTTCTTTACTTTATTCCATTTACACATTTCTGAAACGGACACAATTTTTGTAGTAGTAAAAAGAACATATAGTACTTGGGACGATAACTATTACCACCAAATTGGAATATTTTACCTGTACAGTACTTTTCCCATATAATGGAGTAAACAAATTTTCGAAACAAGCTTAACCCGTTGCTCACACGAGTATATCATGCATTTGAGGGCAAAAATCTTGGCGTCCTAGCACTGACTTTACACTTCTTGGTCAGTAAAAGTGTGGCGATTGATCGTAAAATTATGAAACTAGGCAACAAAAACAGCGTTTACTCGGATGTAGTAGACCTACGCAATAAGTCTTGAGTTTCCGACACGTCAGCGAGCGTTTTATGATAACCCGCATCAAGGCTAAATTCGCTAACATAAGCCTAAAGTATGCTCATACCCCCACGGAAGACAAGGACTACGTCACCACGACAAGACATATGAGCAATGTTTAAAGTATGACGTTAAAATCGCATTAGCCGTTCCAAAGTGATCATTTTGCGATTAACGTAAGGCATGACTCCAGTATTCTGGACGTCTGAATGTTCCGGGCAGCTACTATTTACTCGGATCTTTATCTGGCATCCAAGGTGCGAATGGGGATTTCCCAAGCGAGGTATAAAGTAGAGAAACTGCCTTCGCAAGAGATCGCCAGAATCTTTGTTAAACGCTCGTCAAAAAATCTTTCAACAACTCCTATGCAGCCAGCCCAACAAATGTCCTGAGTTTCACCCAACCACCACCAAGAAACTTCTGATTTGACGAAGAATGACGGCACGTACAAACGAGAAAAGTACAAAGTCACAGTAAGAACATAAGCTCCAGAAGAAGAAAAAAGAGCACAAGAAGCGAGCGATCGAAGATGTTGAGAGGTTGTACTCCAGGAATAAGGTACTCAAGTTTTACCAATAGGTAAAAAGAACGTGTCAAGGAAAGAAGACCCGTGCAGAAGCCTATTGATATGGAGAAGGAACCCTTGTAGTTGAGTCACAGTCGGTGCTGATAATTTGGAAAAACTTTTTCTGCTTACTGTATAGCGGCGACGAAAGCCAATATCCCGCCGCCAGGCAGAATAGACCATTCAGCTTAGATGATGAGAGCTAGAACTTCCGTCCGCTTGACCAAAACGAAAAAAGGATGCAAATACCTAAGCTTAAGTCCAGTGAAGCTTACGGACTAGACAGGCTCTAAGATCTGGCCAAAAGAGCCCATGCGCGATGAACGGAATCCCAGCATAGTTTGCCCGATCCACAAAAAAAGGATACCCTCTCAACTGCCTGAACTATAGGGGGGTCAACATTGTGAGCTGTCACCGGTGCATTCGCTAGCTTTAAAACGGAAGTAGCCAACATAAGTTTAGCGGTAAATGAGGACGAAACCAAGCATACTTCTACGATTTTACCTGTATAGTAGGAAGGCACTTTGTCCACCTTGGCTCTGCTATAAATTCTGCCAACAATAACTCAGCAGAAATAAAACAAATAATCACTCTTGGCGGTCGTTATTGACTTGTATCTCGAACAACTAAGGAGACTCTACTAGTTTATAAGACCTTTATCATCCCAGATCCTGCCATGAAGCATGGACTCTATCGAAAGCGCTTGAAGATATCTTCGGTCGTTTCGAGAGAAAAATTGTTCTCGTACAATACTCGGTCCCATTTGTGTTGCCGGGCTTTGGAGGAGTAGATTCAACCAGGAACTATATGAGCTGTACAACAATATCGACCTAGTCAGAAAACTGCGCATCCGTTGTCTGAGATAGCTAGGATATATAGAGCGAATGGACACCAATACTCCGGTCCGCAGAGTCTTCGATTCTAACCCGAAGCCACAACGCAATAAAGAAAGACCTCGCACAAGTAGAAAGGGACCCGATTTGGAGTGCGCAACAGAGGGGTGTTAGCTAAGGATCGAGCTGAACTGGAAAGGTTTGTTAGTTGAGGCCCAGATTCACCCCGCTTTGTAGCG
Organism: Volucella zonaria; assembly: GCA_963966105.1. NCBI lineage: Eukaryota > Metazoa > Arthropoda > Insecta > Diptera > Syrphidae > Volucella > Volucella zonaria. The sequence continues at coordinate 215,216,121 of OZ014530.1, forward strand.
CCTACTAAACTAGTTTTTAAAGATTTTGAAACATTATAGCGCCAAATGAAACTCTATAATTGGTGGCTTCATCACACTGCAGCAAAAACGGTTTTTTGATCTGTCCACAATTATTTTTGCCACTATTTTGGCCACAGCTAGTAGAATTTCAATTTCCGCAGTCCAACATAGTTGCCCGTACCTTGTTTAGTAAATTCATCATCCTTTCATGATTCACTTTCACAAATATCTTATGTTCCTATCTGTGCGGCATAGTTGAAAGCCCCCAACAATATTCTACAACATTCGTACGAGAACTTTTCTTAAGAATTTACCAAGTCTTCACTTGTGTCGCTCATTAGGGCATCCAACGTACTGATTACTGGCATACCAACTAATAATTCATTATCGGTCTCAGAATCGCATCCATTTATTTGAGAACGGCCCTAGTTATCTGTCGGTTATATTCTGCTGAGTAATAACCCTTCGAGGAGTTCGCCTGGGTTCACTTTAACTTGCTTTTCAGTTCACTTTTCATTGCGAATATGACAAGAAGTAGCAGCAGTAGTAATCAAGACTACACACATAATCACCTAATCCAAGAGAGTTCCATCAGCATCCTCCCTATTCTTGATTAATCAGATATCCCTTGAACCCTAAACTTCATCATCCACTTTCGTTATCCGACCGTAATTCTTCTTTTTAATCCCAATGTGCCTCTCCACAATAGAGGTTAAATACTTCGAATACACCGATTTTCTACCTCAGGAAATTTAGCTCAGAGCATCTTGAACTGTCGTCTATAAAGCTGATGGACCTAATATCTGAAGATACACTTTAAGATGAAGCAGTATTTTTCCATCAAAGCAAATCTCGAAATACAATAATTTATTAGTGTCCTTCACATACACCGTGGACGTATTCGCACTAGCTTCAAGAAATCTTCACTTTGCAAATGACTCAATCTTTCGTGCCACTTCAACAGTTCACAGATCAGACATACAACGTATCCTTGAACTCGATCTTTCATGGACCAGGCTTTCTTCTTAATACCTTTTTTCTTGAGTTGAGGACGTTTTTCACACAACAAAATCTGATCGTTGCCCGTGATACCATAGCTAAACTCCACCAAGTTACTTGTGTATATCAGACTCATTTTGCTGCGTTTTCCAATTAAAAATATTAGAAAACGTTGAAGGAGGCGGTGTGAGGTCAATCTTATTTCCGAAACCGTAGGTGGTGCTCGTTCGTTACGGAACGAACTAACTTTCATTCAAATATGGCACTTCTGCAAGGCCTAATACTTATCATTATCCTTGTCATTATAATAGACTCAAAGTTTTCCATATACTCGAAAATGTCTGAAAATTATAGCACGGAAACATTTAAGTTGAGCATTATCTGTCCCTGAAAACAAACTCGATTCTAGTCTTATTCTACCCTCGGCCCAGCAAATTTTAACCTCTACTTAAAGCAGCGCTAAAGACAGGGAAATCTCCAATTTCCTTATTAATCACCCCCTAAGCTGTCTGAAATCCAATTTATTTCGGCACTCCAACAGAGGCGCGGTCTGTTTCAACAACAATTTCTAACTCTACTAACTGCTTCAACGTGGCTATGGAGTCCGTACAAGTTGTTGTTCAAAGCAAAAACCTTTCTGTTGAAGCAACTAAGTTTTCATCCACAGAAGATTAATGCACCCTGAGTTACGCGAGGACTGCCAATTGCGGCTCTCCAAACTAGGCTCTGTCCGCTTACTTTAAACTTATTCAGCATGTACATAGCAATTAACTCTGCCTTTAGGCTAAGTGACATCCAGAAATGGGAAAAGTTAAATGTAGGACATGATAGTCCTATCTTCGTACGTCCTCCAATAAACCGGCTCTCAATTAACTGAAATTGACTTCAACATTAACTTCATCCACCCGATTACAGAAAGAATCGAAGGAATGCAAAGCGAAATCTTTCTCAGTAAGTATACCTATTTCTACCTTCAAAGAAGACTCCAAGAAGGCCGAAGACGTTGGAGCTGCTCATCACTCATCAGACCGCAGGTAGCTTAGCATGAATCCAATACCCTCAATCCAATATAAATAGACATTCGAGCAGGGATCTGATCCCTAACTCCGAACACCATAAATTCGGGGGTTCTTTAAGACTGCTTCGCAAAAAGGTGGCTAAACTCTACAAGTATACACACATTCCGGGATACAACCACGTCTCACGGAACTACTATAACTACGTCTCGCTGATGAACTGGTCTGGCTCGAAACCAAGAGTAAGCAGCTTGACAGGACACCAATACTAATTTTTACTTACGTCTTCTGATCTACGCATGTGAGCCATCGTTTTCAAAGTTCTGCAACACACTTGAGTTCCGTCCAAATCGTACTTATGAATGTTAATACCTTTTCGACTGTCTTCTTCCATCTCGACCTAGAGCAGTTCACTCGTCTACCTGATTGATTAAATGGATTCCATTGCATGACATGCCTCGCAATAGAACTGTCTTCCGGCCGTAAAGAGTGACCACTACCACTTTCTTCTCCGTATTGGTCTATTGGTCCTTGGCCGTGGTTTGACTAAAAGATCCTGAAGATATTACGGAGACATCTATTCAGGAAGGTTTGCAGCTTCTTCTTGACGGTATTCGTCACCTTCTACCACTCTTTCCGCGTTTGATCGGAGCATCTCAGATTGGTTTTTGTGTTGATATGTGTGCCGATAATACCGAATACTGCAAGGTATTAATGTGGTCGATGCACCACGAAACCGGCCTGATCAATGTTGGGCGTTGAACCAAGGTTTCCCTCGATCCAGAATTATCCTTTTTGAACATTCCGTCAGGATTCCCTTTCCCTCTTGCTATTTTCGGGGAAAGCTAAGAAATTCAAGTCAAATTTTGGGCGCGGTTTGGAGGAATACCTTCGGAATGTCTTCAGCCCCTTACGACTGACGCTATTTCAACGATACTGAGTGGAAGTTGCGAATATGAATATCTGTTGGTGAGGAAGACCCACCTGAGCTTGAGTCCAAATGGCTGTTGCTTGAATGGTTAAGCATGTTCCAAGTCCCGCATTCAAAGTCAACAAGTTTCTGTCTAATCTTTTTATTACATGTGGTTTAGAACTGTGCGCATCCATGAGGTACTAAGTAGTAATGTATCATTAACGGTCCTGCTCCCACTTTTGCTACCTTAATGGCTAATACGTTGATGTGGTTAGGCTGTCTCATCTTATACTATGCTGCACTTTTTTTTTCATCATACGCTACTGGATTTCTACTGCAGAACGTTCTACTACAGAAGCTGCTGCAGTCCGTGCTCTGAGTTTAATACGTTGATCGAGCTGCCCCCAGCTGTCTGCTGTCAGTCATGTGATTTGGCTATTTCGCCTTATTTCGACAATGGTGTCTGCTCCAGACGTTAACACATCGTTCCAGTAGTCGTCGATGTTGTAAGGAACGAAGCTGCTGATTTTTTCTACATTTGTGGCAAGGTGGCCTCTTATCAGTTAGCGTACTTAAAGATTCCTGAGCCTGGCGGTATTGTATCTGGGTATCCTTAGCAAGTTGGATCGATTGCTATTAAGAGATGCATTATAAAGACGCTTAATGGGTACCATTAGATGGTATCTTAAGTAAAATAAATTTCTAAGTCGTCTGGCTCGGTGTTTGTGCCTTGTTGTATACAGTTGAACTGCTGACTGTCTTTGTCGTCAAACAGTGTGTACCTCATATGGCCAGACGGTTGGGGTTGCGAAAACTAAAAAAACTTTTGCCGTTGTCATTTTTGGTGTCCCTTAGGGCGTATGATGGATGTAATAGCCTGAATATAGTGTTGCCTTTGCCTATCTTTGCGTTAAAATCTCGTTTTATGACCACTATATTCCTCTTAGCCTTGGAGTTGGTGCTTGTTATGAGTAAACTATAGAAATGGACCTTGACAATCTCATCATCATTTCTTGCCAGAGCAGAGCACTAGATATTGATTATATTCCTGACCCTATCTTGAATCTCGCCGTCAATATCCTACAATAAAGTAAGTAGGACATAATGCTGTCTTTTGCTTAAGTAAGTAAGAGTTCGACCCCAAAATCGCTAATAATGTTCATTGAATTCCCAGAGTAGGGCCGGAAATTTTTGGCAGCTTCGAAAGGTTGGATGCAGTGTTTTCAAAATTTCGCTAATTTTTGGGTATCCAGTTTGTACTATAGGAAACCTCGCTCTAGTTGTAGAAGTCTATGTATAATTTTGCGGATCCTCTTTTCTGTTGCCAAGGTGGGTATTAAAGTTCAAGAATCCATTCCGTTCTTATCCTTAATATGAACATCACCCAACGTCATTAAGTGATCAAGAAATCCATAGCCAGAGCATCACCATACCATACACCAGTGGTATCACAATAGACCTGCAACTAGTACAAGGACCACTCTCACTTAACCCAACTTAACGATGATTATGCGGGACGAATCATCGTAGGCCTGGGATGAAAACTAATTTGAAGGGAGTTTTCTACGTTATTTGTAGTTAGCTTCTTGTTGCAAAGAAATATCGAACCGACAGGCTTCACATCGGGCCTACACAATTCCCGTATGTTATTTTGAGGAGCTTTCAGAGGCAATTAGTGCCGTCTTGACGGTTGGATAAAATTTCCTCAGCCTTATGCTGGCATATTTAGTCTTGTTAAGGTGACGATTACTTCTGCTCTCCATAGCATTCCTCGTATTTCGTGTCAAGATTTTTTATCCTTTTTTTGGACAAACTTATAATTCGTCTTGGATCATGGTGATGTTCTTTTTTAGCCCGGTAGTGACACTGTACCTTAGACCTTCCTTGCTTCGGTTGCTTGGTTTGCTAATAGAAAAAATATTCATAACCGACTCAGTTTGTGGGTTACCTTGCGGTTTGACTCCCCTAACTAGATAAATAAACCCCTCGAGGGATAATTCCAATAGTCAGCTTCCTGAGTGCTATTGTTACGTTATTCCGATTTGCTGGAAAAAAAAAACATAAAAATCCTTAAATCAACCCATATGGGGCTTCCTTGAGCGTATAGCTTCAACTACAAGCACATCTTGTTTGCCAACTTGTCTTTTCGCTCAACCGTAAATCTTGAAACAAATATGAAGAAAATTGCTATTGAAAGCTAGACAAGTTATCCAATATTACGAGTAATACCTCTAACACTTTGTATAAGGTATGTATGCTCGTGTATCTTCGGGGATTTTCGAAAGCCCGATAAAAAAAAAAACAGACGCCAGATGAACAGATACAAGATATTCTCATGAAAAATTTGATGCAATCCTTCGGATAGATGTGTATTCATAAATTTCTCTCACAACGAGTTAAAATAAATTGCTCATGTGAAACTCTACGAACTTTGTATCCTTGTCTAAACATTCCATCCATCTGACTGTCCTTAATTTTCTCAGCAAAACAAAAAAGAAATTAATAACCAGCTTAAACATAAAAATGCAGAGGTGTTTTCGTACAAAAGATACAGGATTCACACTCCGCCTCGGTTTGCTGCTAAATCCGTAAAAGCTTTATTTCAATGAATAAATTTCTTTATGTTGATGTACGAGTATGTGCGAGTATTTCTTCTACCGTTTTCCTTTTTGCCTTCTTTCTTGTTCCGGTTTTTATCTCTTTTTTTGTCTCCTTCCTTCGTACATTTTAACTCCAGGTAATTGCTATACATAGTTACGAGTAGGTCCTTTGTGTTTCACGGTTCTCTTTACAAAATTTCTCCACAAAAAGAAGGATATACTCGTACTTATAAATAACAATTTGGTGTAATGTATCCTAAAATTCAAGTGCTTTATAGTTTTTCTAGACTCCCACTTTTTTCTATAAAATTTTTGAAAGCAAGTACTATTAAGGACAGGAAGTGCCACCCACTCCGAGATTTAACATACCAAATAAAATCAAGATACTTTGGTATATGACCCGGTTAAATGTGTTTTGTGTTCAACACAAATCCTGGTATCTTGGACTAATTATAAACTGTTTGTGTAATACTACATAAGTTTCTACAGTCTGTTGCCCCATGTCATAACAAATGCTTGCTTTTAAACTTACGGCCTCAGAGATACGGCTTATATGTATCTTTGTTTATTCTTTGATTTAATTGACAAAGACGAGGGTAACTTCTTTGCTGTTTTCATGAACATTTTAGTCGGGAAATATCTTTAACCTAATGGTGGGCATAAAAGGATATCTGTAATCCTCTATTTCAGAGTCTGTTTCAACATTTTGATATCTTTCACAATCGCAAATTATCATTAAAATTGTTACGAAGAGCCTGACAGTAGGGACATACCATTAATCCTCCAACTATTCCGGTTCGTGTCTGAACTCTTACCTTTTAATTATTTTCCCTATGACCTAACTAGCAACCATATTCACGTGCGGGTTGATGATACTCGTACTCGTATTCATAGGATTAAAGTAATCTGCTACTTTTTCAAGGACGGTAACTACGTCAGCAAGTGAACCGTACTCATCAGCTCAAGGTTTGTGTCATATACCACTGCTGCTCACCATTTTCATTTCATTTAAACAGTCTCAGAGAAGTTTAGCAGGTAGACCATTTACATACGTTCCATATGTATTTGTCCTTATGGTTTCCATGATTAGCGGGTCAACTAGTATGAGAATTCAATTCCCGGGTTACCCGCTTTTTGGGTCAAGTTTTGTGCAATTGATAATTTTGATTTCAATCGCTGTCTTGTGGGGATTTTTTCCACAATTTCAGACGGCAACAAATGAACTAGCGGTCATGCCATAAGGCAAGTGACATTAATCACCATTTGGGATATATAGTCATCATGTAATCACCATGGTAATCAGGTAATGGTTTCAGATGTACGTACCAAACTTATAGATGTCCCATTCGAATGGTGTCCTCCACCTGTAGTATCCGTAATGTCTTTCTTAAACTTCATTGCTTAGGAATTCAATGAAACACTTCGGATAAGGACTGATACTTTGACTTTCTCAAGTGGATAGCGATTGGATTCCTTAGAACGCCAGAATCCTAATATTTGAAACTGAGTTAATACGGTACAAGATGGAAAGTTTAGGACTGGAGTGAAATAAGATGGTTGGATTCTGGCAAATACCCAGGAACACCGTTTTACTTCACTCTGTCAAACAAACTAGAAACGTGTGTGGGTCCATCATAAGGACTGAAACGAATAAAATCTGTAAATTTTAATACGGGCTATACTTCCAATGCGTAAAAATTGCAATCCCATATTGTACCCAAATTAGCCTGTATATTCTCTAGTTTCAGTTTGTTATTGATTTTAGTTCGGTGCGGTTTAAAATATTTATAAAATAAGAGTCAAGAAGAACGCCGTAAAAAGATCATCGACAAATGGCTGGAAAATACTTCCCGTCCAAAGCATATCATCGCAAAAAATTTAAACATAGCACGCAGTACAGTGGATTCTGTTATTAAACGATATTTGGAGACGTTGACAGTTAAGCGAAAACAGAAATTTGGAGCTAAAAGTGGAGCACATGATACAAATTTGGACAGGAAAATAGTGGGTACCATCGTAAAAAACCGGACTATGTCACCCAGAGATGTTTCTCGGAAATGTAATACCAACCAAACAATGGTACAAAGATCTAAAAAACGTAACGGTCTAAAAACACGAAAAACACAAAAAATACTCGTATCAAAAGTTACTGAAAAGCAAAGAAAAGTTAGAAAAACACGAGCCCGAAAGCTATACGAGTTGATCGCCAACAAGAAAGCGTGCTTGGTTTTGGATGACGAAACTTATGTCAAAGCCGACTTTACTACTCTTCCAGGTGCGCAGTTTTACAACTCGTTTGAAGCTGAGATTCTTCCGCAATCAACAACATCGATTGGGAAGGAAAAATTCGGGTCAAAATATCTCGTTTGGCAGGCCATTTGCCAATCTGGACACAGAAGCTCATCGTTTATTACAACAGGAACAATTAACGGAGAAGTGTACATTAATGAGTGCCTACAAAAACGGTTGATTCTTTTCTTAAACAAACACGAGCGTTCAACATTATTTTGGCCAGATTTAGCTTAAGCTCACTATGCTCATGCGACGTTGAGCTTTCTTGTTGCTAAAAATGTCGACTTTGTCCCAAAAGACATGAATCCACCCAATGTTCCACAGTGCCGTCCCATTGAAAGGTATTGGGCTTTGGTCAAAGCTAAATTGAGGAAAAGTGAGTAGTGTGCAGAGGACATAAAAGATTTTAGTGCTAAATAGAAAAGAGCGTCCAAAAAGATTGCGGATGAACCTGTCACCAATCTTATGAAGGACATTTGAAAGAAGTTGAGGAAAGAATGGGAACCCAAATAATTTTTTTTATTTTTTGTAATCGTGAATGAATTTAATAAGAATAGAGTTTTACAGCAAATGAAAAAAATTTACATGAATTATGAAAATATTTTTTTTTTTTACTTTGAAGTTTCCAAATTTTATTCGTTTCAGTCCTTAGGACTAACAACAGAATCGCAAATCGTTGAAACTCTATAATGGCCCTATATTGATGGCCACAGTAGAGTAGAAAAGATTACTTATGAATGCGATGTTAAGTGCCGAAGGACGCCTCGGTTGAGGATGAGATCGACACGCTGTATGCGCATCACCTAGCCATTTTGTTAAAACACCGGAACTGCTACATGACTAGCTTAAGAAATTGCCTTTCCAATGCCCAAAACAGTGAGAAGCCAATATCGAAATGGAACACGACCACAATCTTATGGTACGAGTAACTCACGTACACCTTCAAATTAATTCGTGAGCAATCAGGCACCTCGAATGTGCTGCGCAGTCTTCGGCTTCATACCAACAAGCCCGCAGTGTGTCAACAGCAGGAATTAGAAAAAACAGTACTACAGTCAGTAAGTGGTAAGAGGTATTACTTTCTGAAGGCTAATAAAACGCTCCAACTAATTTGGTTGCTTTCGAATAGGGCTATGAACTTTCACCGGTGCCATGAAACAATACCGAGCGCCGAATTCGGCATTATTGCGCCACTTTCACCAGACGGTTCAGAATTAGACCAGTTTTAGGCAGTTTTAGACAAGTTCACTCCAGGCTGAACGCCTACCTTTTTGAGCTCTTTCATTAAAAGTTGGACTGAAAGTAGAAGAGTTTGATAGTTTTCTATATCTAGGGAGCACGGAGGTTTCTGGAGAATCCGATGTTCTTCCCGTCTCTTTTCCTTGTAGAGCTCACAAGCGACTCTTGTCCTTCGTTTCACACCGTGTCTTTGGTGGCACGGTGGCAGTGCCGCAAATGCTGGTGACATAGAAGTTTTTGAAAGATTTCAGGCTCCGTGGTCTCTAGCCGTCTCTTGACAATGCAGCATTTCAACTTTATATTTTCTCATAGTACTTCTTCTTTGTTGTGGCGTTAGGGAAATTTGCATTTGTACCTTGACTACAACAAAGTGGTGATTCCAGTCATTTTTGGCTGTCCAGAACGTCCAGAATTGGAAACCGTTTGCTTGTTACAGTGATATTTCGTTCCGCCGCAAAATCAGTTGACAGACATGGTGTTGTATAGGCTTTGTTTACCAACTTTTCTGCCAAAGATGTCTTCCTGTCCAATCTTGACGTTGAGGTCACCTAGTACCATTTAAATGTTATACTTAGGTCGTTGCTTATATTTCTTGTAGATGCTGTTATAACGGGAACATCTACTTTATAATGAACTTGTTTCTTTTATCAAATACACTAAAAAATTATTAAGAGCTAGTACATCATGAATTCATTTACATAAAGGTAACTGGTACGCTAAGCAATATTGTAAAGGTAGGTAGTAATTTGGAAAGTTGTAAAAGTAAGTTGGACAGGGCTGGTCCCTACACTACTCCCCTCACTAGTTAGTCTGCCGTACTAACGAAATCTAGATGGGATAATAACTCTACGACATGACCGAGTTGTCCTTTGTTCTTGGATGGTGACGTGACGTAGGTACAGGTGTCTTTACTGGTCCACTTGTTTTCGTCCCTTTGGAAGTGCTCACAGTATCTTCGAGTGCCTCATCGGCAACAGTAAATGCTGCCTTCAGCCTATCATGTGTGCATTTGTCTAATGCCTTCTGCACAAAGAACTCGGAAGTACCATGGTACGAGTATATGTTGCCTTTCGGTTTAATGACAGACATCGCCTTCCGCAAATTTTTAACAAAGTCCTCTGAAGCTATAGCGTTTGGGGAATCGAAAAAATGTTCTCCAGGCAAGCGGAGTGCTTCTCTATACAAGAATTCTGCTGGGGTGGCATCTAAATTCTTCTTAAAAGATGATCTCAAACCAAGTAGAACTATGTAGTGGTAATACTTTGAAGCAGTCTGTTGTTTGGTGGCACATAATTGCAGCTTTCAATGAACGATGCCATCTTTCAACAATTCCGTTGGATTGCGGATGATATGCAGTTGTTCTACACTACTGTATACGCAAAGTTTTACTCAACTCCGAAAAAAGCGTTGACTGAAACTGTCTTCCTAAGTCAGTTGTAACCTTAAGTGGCACGCCATACCGACTGATCCAGCCGTGAAGAAACTGGTGGGCAACCACTTATCCTCCATTAGAACTGCCTCTGGCCAGCGTGTGTATCGGTCTACGATGGTTAATAGGTATCTGTATCCGTTCGATGTCGGTAGTGAACTGACAATATCCATGTTGATGTGCGTAAATCGTTGTGATGTCAGTGTGTACAGAACAAGTTGGGCTTTGTTGTGACGGCTTACCTTTGATCGTTGGCATTGCAAACATCTATTTTGTCTGCTCTCATCTTTGACCAAACGAATCGTTCTTGAAGGAGTTTTGGAGGACTATTTCAATGGAGGATGCTGGTACATATGGACGTACTTTTGATGATGATATGTCGTAGTATAGTTGCAATTTATTTTCTGGGAAATCCAAAAGTTCTAGTTTTAATGAACTTGACTGATTACCTTGATCGAGTAACGCTTGTAGATCCTTGTCGTTAACTCGATCTGTTACAATCGCTTGGAAATCGATAGGTGATGACACATTAATCCTCGAAAGGAAGTCTGCTACTTAATTTCGTCTACCGGAAATGTGCAAAATGGTTGTTGAAAACTCGCATGCGAAATCCAACTGTCATAGCTGCCTAGGTGATGCTTTGTCGGAGTTTTTCCGGAACGCCTACATTAAGGGCTTGTGGTCCGTAAATATTGAAAATGCTCTTCCTTCTAAAAGATGTCGGAAATGTTTAACACCTTGATATATGGAAGGATGCTCTCGATCATAGGTGCTATATTTCATTTGAGTAGCGGTAAGTTTTTTTGAGAAAAAACCTAGTGGTTGGGAAATATTGTCACGTACTTGGTTTACTACAACTCCTATTGCAGTGTCTGAAGCATCGGCCAAAAAATATAGCGTGGTATTCGGCACTGGGTGAGCGAGAAGTGAAGCGGATGCCAGGTCAGCTTTGCGTTTCTCGATTAAAGTGTTCTCATTCTTCCTGTTTCCATTAATTAGTGCATGCAGTGGAGCTTCATTTATGACGACATGTGGTATAAATTTTCTCTAGAAATTAATCATCGCGAGGAACTCCTTTGATCCTTGGCAACGGATGGCCTTTTGTAGTCGATTATGTGCTGAACCTTCTCCGGCAACGGTTTGATGCCATATTAATCGACGAGGTGCCGTAAAAATCGTACCTCTGATTGACAAAATAGCATTTGGAAGCATTGATCTTAAGAAAACTTCTTGTAGGCGTTGTTTGTGTTCCTCCTGACTGGTCGACGCAACCCTTAACGCTTCATGAATGTACCTTTGCATAGTCTGCGCGGCGTTCCTAAGGCCAAAAGTCATATACCTAAATTCAAACAGCCCAAAAGGTGTTGTGATGGCTGTCTTAGATATATCTTTTGGCTGCACGGGTATTTGATGAAATGCACGTTGCAGGTCAATGGTGGAGAATATCGTCTTTCCGTATAGCATATTGGCGAAGTCACTGGTCTCCAGTTCCCATTGGCTTTTTAACCATATGAAGTGGCCTAGCCCAGCTGCTTTTCGATGGTTGGCATATTCCCTGCTCCATGAGATACGCAAACTCTGCTTTTGCAGCTGACAACTTTTCTGGAGAGAGTCGTCGAGGTTTCACGAAAACTACTGGGCCGGATGTAATTATACAGTGAGTGGTAAATGATGCCACTGCATTACAAGTGCTGTTCAACGATGTCAAGTCCTTAAACGTTTCAAGGAGTACTGCGAAAGAATTTGGATATCAAATATCTTGATTCCACATTTACCTGGAGTTAGTTCTCCAGTTGCAGTAAGTGACGTAGTTTTATCGATAAGACAGTTCCTAACTAGCAAGCCGTAAGACTGCAAAAAGTCCGCTCTAATGATGGGTGCAGCGACATCCACAATCAAAAATGTCCAGACGAAGTTTGTACGGAGACCTAGATTTTCTCGATAACACAGGCTTCCGTAAGTTTTTTATTTTGGAGTCATTAGCAAACGACGTTAGAATTTCCTGTAGCTTTTTGCCGAGCAGTTGGAGGTAGGTAACACAGAAACGTCTGTGCCAGTGTCTACTAAATACTTTTTTGTGTTGTCACAACAAACTGTCTAGTTTTTTGAACCGTTTGAGTTGACAAAATTACACGGTGGCTTACAGCGGATTGCGTTATCTTTATACTTAAAGTGAAACCAGCAAATGCCGTTTAGATTTTGTGTAGATTGCTGGTGAGATGATAAAACCGATTCTTTATGCCGTGAAAGTGTTCGACGGTGGATGCAGTTGTATAAATTTTCTAAGCTGTCAAATCGTCGACAAAGCGCTTCGGTTTTCTGTTCCAATGACTGCTGGTGGTGAACAGATGTTATTTCGCGTTGTTCAATTTTGGAAAGTACATTCCCGTGTGCCGTTGTTTCCATTATTGTGCCGGCTGCTTGTACTAAATTTTTTATATCGTTGCTCTTGAAAGCCGCTAAAATGGCTTGCGCTTCAGATGGCAGATGCTGTAGCTAGATGTTTGTTAAAAATTCTTCACCTACCGAGGTTCCAGCAAGATCTTTTAGCTCGTTGAAGAGATGGGATGGTTTTTTGTCGCCTAGGTCGACGTCTGACAAAAGTTTTCGCATCTTCTTATGCTCTGAGTCTGGAAAACAATCGATTAATGCCTTTTTAAGGTTTTCATACTTCTCAGTTGTCGGCGGATGTAAGACTGCATCTCTGACGTGCGATACGATCTTGCCATCCATTGATCCGACAACCGTGTTGAATTTCGAAAAATCGGATGTGATGCGGCAGGTGGCGAACATTCAAATCATTCTTTTGGTGGCGTTGTGCTTGTCTTTCGTGGGCGCATTGTCCCATTTTGCGAATTTAGTCTTAATGCGGATTGTCGCTTGACCCTCGCTTACGTGTCGGAAACTCAAGACTTCTTGCCTAAGTCTTGACAAATCCGCGCCCGAATTAGCGCTGTTTCTGTTCCCCATAGTGATTGCCATAGAATATACCACAATTTTTCATCCTCCTTATGCTCAGCCCATACCATCGCACTTTGTGGATGGCGGTGATGTATGCGTGATTGCAGTCAAGGACCTCTGCCAGTTTCTCCGATGCACGTGGCCAGTTAACAACACCGAAAGATCCGAAGATCGTAGTGCCTCAATCGGTTGGTAGGGTCATCAACACTGACAAACGAAGCCGAGTGTCGCTAAATATTTTGTATGCACTTTTTAAGGACGGAGGAGAAGTTGTTTGCCAGAAAGTGTCTGGTTGAGGTTGTTTTTTTTTCCCCCGGAGAGGGCAGCATTAGACACTCTTAAGATCGCAAGCGCGTGCTCATATTAGTGTGAGATTTTTATTCACTAAAAACAGCTCCCTACGATATTGATGTTTATGTTACCACAACTAAGTTCCGATTTATCAAGCAAAGGTTTGGTCCTGTGGAAATAGCGCAATAGGTTTCTTTCGAACAAAATATCTAGGAATCTACTCGTATTGTTAATACGAGGGTTGTCTGAAAAGTTTGCCGCAACCTTAAGACAGCGGCACTCGTCAATAAAAGGTAGTGAATGCTAGTTGTGCATCTTTTGGCAGTTACTAACCGAAGTTTCAGTCATTTTGGACGCGCAGTTTTTAGTTGACAGTCGTTTGAGTGAGTGTTTTTTGTGAAAATGGAAAAAATTGAGTAGCTGTTATTAAATTCTTGATTTTGAAAGGCAATACGCCTACGCAAATCAAAAATGAGTTGGACTCTGTGTATGGGGACTCTGCACCATCATTTGCCACAGCGAAATTTTGGGCAGCTGAATTTTAACGTGGCCGTAAGATCTTGGGAGATGATGAACGTTCGGGACGTCCAAAAACTACAACCACTGACGATAACATTGTTAAAGTTCACCAAATGGTGTTAGACGACCGTCGAATTAAAGTGAGAGAGATAGTAGAGGTTATGAAAATGTCCAAAAAAATGTTTGTTACATATTAAATCAAGATTTAGGCACGGGAAAGCTGTCAGCGCGTTGGGTGCCGCGTTCGGTTACGTTAAACCAAAAACGTGTTCGAATGAACATTTCCAATGCTCTGTTGGCGCAGTTTAGGCACAATAAATCCGAGTTTTGGCGCCGATTAATTACTGTAGATGAAACTTGGATACACAATTGTACGCCCGAAACAAAAATTCAGTCAAAAAGGCGGACTGCAAAGGGCGAGCCGACTCCAAAAAAAGCAAAAACTGTTTTTTCGGCTGGAAAAGTGATGGCGACTGTTTTTTGGGATAGTAAAGGAGTTATCTTAATCGATTATCTTTAAAAAGGAAACACCATTACAGGAGCATACTACGCATCATTACTGGCCAAGCTGAGGGCAGAAATTGCGGAAAAACGGCCACATTTGCAGAAAAAGAAAATCCTGTTTCACCAAAACAACGCGTAGTCTCACACCTCAGCGGTTGCCATGGCGAAAATCCATGAATTACGGTTTTAACTGCTTGACTATCTGCCTTATTCACCAGATCTAGCCCCAAGCGGCATCGTTTTGTTCCCTTATCTAAAAACCGCGCTCGGAGGACAGAGATTTTCGCCAAATGAGGAGGCAATCACCTTCGTGAACAATTATTTTGCAGAAAAAAACATCAAGTACTATTTGGACGGGTTACAGGTTAGGCTAGAGAGAGGGAGTATCGCTGGGAGAAGTGTGTAGAGTTACAAGTAGACTACGAGTATGTAGAAAAATAAAAAAAAAATTTGAGAAAAACATTGTTCGGTCGGAAACCAGACAACCCTCGTATGTCCGTTTAGTAAAATTCTGTGTTTCTCTCGAAATTTTTGTCGGAATTCCTACTGTCGAAGATGAAATAGTAGGAATTCCGAGGTCTCGGTAAAAGTTGTCATTTCTTATGAGCCATGGTGTAGGGGCAATTTCTCTTAGTACTTTTCAGATTATCAGAAGTTTGTAAAATATTGGCATTCGTTTTCTTGGTATAACCATAGGACCACACCGGCTTTAGCACTTGTTTGTATAAGAGCAGCTTGTTTTCGATACCAAGCTTAGAATGTTTCCAAGTAACCAATTCATTTGTCTGTGTTTGTTTTCGACTTCCACCTTAAGGTTACGTCGAGTGTCATTCCAAGATATTTAGCCCCGTTTCCAAATGGAATACAAATCGAGTTTTTTTATACATGAACAGATTTGGTCTCATTGCGCCAGGCCTTTGCCCATTCATATACAATACTTTATCGAAAGCGCTTTGCAGTTTCACCATTGTTTCTTCAATCGGTTTAGCTACGGCTACTATAGCCTTGTCATCTGCAAACGTACTTCGAAGAATCCCCTTTTTTGGGGCATGTATAAATGTACATATGTATATAGAAGATACAGAAGTGGGCCGACAACACTTCCCAGCGGTACGCCAGCAAAAATCTCTTTGGATTGCTATAACATACTTCGTTTCTCACGGAAAAAGTCTATTCTCAACATATTTTGTCATTTTATTATAAAAGCTCAGTGGCAAGACCTGCTGTAATTTAAACGCAAGCCATACATGGCATGCGAGACACCAAAAAATACGCTTGAGCAAATCTTTTCTTCTTCAAAAGTTTTCTCAATTACCTCGGTGATTCGGGATAAGATTAGGGATAGGATTTTTTTTGCGTCAATTTAGCAGTGTACGTCTCAGAATTATCCTGTCAAAGATTTTCGATAAAATTCGGAGAATTGAAATCGGTCTATATGGCTTCTTGTCATTCGGGGGTTTTCCTGACTTCAGCAACTTTCCACTGAGGAGGACGACTTTGTTGCGGTTTCTTACGGGCTTTTCTTTTTTCCCTTACCTTTGCTTTTATCACCGGCGGATAATTTAGACCGTAGTTTGTTGGTTTCTTCCTTTGATAGGGTATGTCATACAGACGATTTGAATGACTTCTTTCGACTTCTTTCGACTTCTAGTTCATATGGTGTCTTAAGTGATACGTTTCTTATTTGGAGCGTTCCCAATTAGTATTTCTGCCAGTTGGTCTTGTTGGTTTTTGTTTTTAAAATAAGGTTTCACTCATTATCAAAATGACTGGAGAGTGATCAGGAAAAAGTTTAAAGCTTTCATCAACAGTAAGCGATATCTGTTTGCGTCTTTGACATTGACATTGACTTTCCACACGTTGTTGTTACGCGATGCGGCGGTATAATCAGATCGTAACAACGCCTTCAAGATATTTTGAAGTTTGTTGTAATCCGCAATTGCGATCACGTTGATTGGCAGCGGTGGTCGATGATTGGGATTTTCGTTTTCTTCGGAATGAGTATTGTATTTATTACGTAATTTTTTCCCGGCTTATTTACATTCGCTTTTGTTGGGCAATTATTTTAGGAGAGGAACCGGCTTTCCGTTGCTTGCCTGGTCATTTCTGCAGTATCTTGTCCGCTTCTCGACTTAAGTCGTCCTCTTCGTTCGTTTCATAGGATGCTTTGCCTGATGAGTTACAACTTACTGCTACTACCCGTTTCGTCTTTAGCTTTTAGTCTTTCCAGCTCTTTCTTAAGTTCTTGGAAGAGCATTTCCATTTTAGACAGCCTGGATTGAAGTCCCCACTGAGACTGAAGTCCGTTGTTCGTGCGCCGATAGGACTTCTTATTTCGCACGTAGTTATTTTAGATGGAGATCTCGATACCCGTGAGCTTTTTCCAAACAGATCTAGGTTCACCCCAGAAACCGTAGAGCCGACCTCCGAAGAGGGTAGATTTTAAAACAGTTGGTCTGCCACTTTTTCTGTTATTTTGCCCATTGCATGACTTGTATACTCTGCACGCTGTGTATACAGATGGTGGATTTTAGTGGCCTACCGAAGGGGGATTCGCGGATTTAAAGTGCATCTATCTTATTTTGCCAAAAACATGTTTCACTCAGTTAAATAATCTGAAATTGTTTCTTAGGCTTAGGTGACAACGCTAAATGCCCACATTGTGGCCTATCACCAAGTCCCTTGCAATTATCGGTGGCTCATCAGCAACCAATTTACCCAAGTTTGGTGATCCAAGCCTGAATAAAGTTTTACCCTTAGTACACCAACTGACACCGTTCATAAGTTGAACATGGATCAATCAGACTAGTCGAATAGAGTTTGATTATAACTGAGTGGTTATAATTTGTCACTTCATGAGCAAATACCCGAATGAAACTGACATCTGATCACAGTATTGACAAGGCGTAAAAGGGTTCCACTGTTTCATAGATTCCTTTACGTTACTTTGCAGCTTTCGGGTATGAAACTCCTTTCATGTTCCATAAGCCTCCTTCGCCTTTTCCTTCCTTAAGCGCTGTCAGGACTGCCTCCCTTTTGGCATTACATGCTCTTTTAATATCCAAGTTGTGAATATTGCCGCGGGATATTTAACCTTTTCCAAATGTCTACCTAAATTGACGCCTCAATGCAGCCTCTGGCTTCCGTTGCTATTTAAATTTATCAGAAACACAAATTCAATACGCCAACACTTAAGAATCCCAACTCAGAAATCAGTCCAAAATACTACCCTCAGTCCAGAAAATATTCATACTTTGTTAATGACGTCATTCGGATGACTTAACCACTAGAAGAACAAAATCTTATTAAAACTTGCCCAACAGATACTCATAAAAAGGACGAGAAAAAAAAAATAGAAAAAATTCTAAAGATACTTATTTTCTGATCTGGCAAACAATTATTTCCCTCCTATCGCCTTAGCACATAGCTCGGGCTTCAGACTCACACGTTACCGTAAAACGCCGAAAATTGTTACGCTCGATTCACAGTTCACTTACGAGTAAATGTGTTGTCTCCAGGACATTTCCATTTTTTTTTTTTTTGTTTCTTGCTTCGTCCAACTTCTTCAATTGATTTTCCTTTATTTACAGAGAAAATTATTATTTGTATTATATCGATTTTGTCGCCCAACTTATATCACACTGTGTTCGAAAAAAAAACGGATGTAAGTAATATGGATAAGTTGGCTTCCAACTTTTGGGCCGACTTGGGGGATGCGGCGGCTTTTGGAGGGTCGATTTGGGAAAACAGTTCACGTTGCCCTAGTGAATAATCGCATATTTAAGCAGGATTACTACGTCAAGCGTTGAGCGAATGAATTATTGGTATGCCAGACAGAAACAGAGTTTATTACGATGAATATTTAAGTCTGCCCTGTGCCCGTACCGATTTGGGGGTGGTTAAAAGGTGGCAGTATGGGTTGGGAACATCCCTAATTAAGGATTTTCTCGCGGGAAGAATTTCACTAGGATTGCTATAATCGAATAATAGTACGGGGAGACTATGTGCTGTGTGGAATCTTCTTGGCAAGGACATGTTAGTCGGTTCCGCTTTAACGATTCTACACTTCATCGGTTGTCAGAGAGAAGTTTATCTATTGCTGAAGCTACTAGAAACAACACTTTTTGGTGATTGATTTACATTTATATTGAATAACTTGATGGCAGTTATGTGAATGAGATCATTTCATGGTGGTTCTTCTCCTTGTCATTGAGGAATAATCCTTCGAATTTAATTAGATCTTGATTTGTTATTTGTTGTGGTAGTAAAACCCTGAACGTGAATAAGGCTCTTGAGAAGTTATCAAAAGTTGTCAAAGCTAGATATGACTGTCATCGGGTAGGAAATAAGTAGGTTGAGACTAGCTATCTTTCAGATTGGGTTTGAGTGGTATTTTAATTTTATTCCTTTCTTTTTTAAATTTGTGATGGAATTAGGAATTTGACGAGATTTGCATACTTGGGGACTTGATTTGACGGATATTGATAAAGTTGTGTGTGGAATCGGATTTTTCATATAGTCAATGTTCGCCAGCAGAAATAAAAATGGAAATTTGTTACAATTCTTGCGAAATTTATGTTGCTTTTAGTGAAGACAGGGCAATGAAGGTCTACAGCTCATCAGAATTTGTGTACTTCTTTATTTGGAAGTGCGTATGTACGAGTAGGTAAGTACCTGGCTATGAGACACCTACCCTCCAAAATAATTGAGTACACCTCAGAAATGTTTGCCTTTTTGAATAGTAGATGCCTAAAACATGTTTACGTATCAATCTCAAATAAAGTCGGAAATTCTGGGTAAGAGAACCAGTCGTTTTGGGAATTTGGGCATATTTTGAATGCGACGTAACCTAGAAAGGGTACTTTGAAGAATATAATACATGAACAAGGTGCCTGCAGCACCAGCGTACACCACTACATCAGCGCTAAATGCCTAAAGCCTAAGAATATAAGCCTTCCTCAGTTAGGTGCTTATTAAGAGCGTAGTGCTTCGCATTACGATGCCAATAAAAATGTTACGTCTGTTTTGGTGAGGAACAGCAGACATTTCTAGAAGATCGTTGACCCTTAAGCACGACAGCACTCGTTGGGTCTGCCTACAGTCTGGAGGAATATGTATCAATGGTTGTACTCATAAGAGGCCCAACTGTTAATGGAATCTCTAACAAAGGACGCAGGTTCGAATCTTAAGAAGTCCTCCAATAACCTCTGCCTAAAAAATTGATCGGCGATCTCACTTACTGCGAGCTCAGTGATTGCAGCCTTCCAACTGCGCTAAAAGAAGATTTGCATTCTCAAATTAACAAGAGCAACTAATTTGAACGAACGAATTTGTCGACGAAAATGCCTACCCCACATAGTCAGACCGGATCTGAAGAAAACGGTGAAGATCCGATTTATTGTAGTTCCTTTCTGGCTCAGAATCTAACCGACACCGGTTTTGAATATAAGAATGATGTAACATACTCGTATATTTAGTACAAAGAAGTATGTTTCCCAGAGTCGCACCAAATAATCAATTCGAACTTTGTTAAATTTTGAGTTGGATGTGTCAGTTAGCTCAGGTTACTCCTGATGGTGAGCCCTTTTCTAGTGCCCCAATCGTTGACCACGTCATCACAGTAGATATTACACATCTTCACATCGTAGATGTTAGAGCCATGAAAAACGTCGAGCAGAAAGTTGACCAAGATGCACCATAGCAGTAGATTCAAGACGTTGGCCTTCGACCAACACCACTTGATCCCCACTATTATAGTCAGTATCCGCAAACAAGGTTTAATCGACTGGAATTGCTTGAATCAACAAAACCAGGGGTTGCTTAACCCATATTGTCTGAGCGAGTCACATATGCCATCACAACGACGATGAGTACATTCGATATCAAATACTGTTCACTAGATTTTAAAGTGAAATCTCACAAGATCTTTCGCATTGGAAAGAAGTATATAATCCAAATTCTAAAGAAGGTATAAGCACTCTTGTGAGTCGGAACTCACTTGCCATGCAAGGTGATCGCACCGGCTCACAATCAGCTCTTATCACTGGAGCTGAAAGTGAGCTGCTTAACACAATGTGAGGTAGTTTCTATCTGCGATCGGTTGTGATAATGCATTAGACCATTAAATACTCTGTATTTTCCTCTGAGAGTTTCAAGACTCCTGACAACGATGACATACTCGTACCATATATCCAGCTAAGCTACAGAAAGATATATAGGCCGGCTGCTTGTAACCCTGATGAGAATCTCCACTGCTAGCCCCACTGTATGCTATGAAAATTCGAAAAGAAAACAACACACTCGCCAAGAGCTTCAGACCTATAAGTATGTCTTCCTTCAAGTTGAATCGCATATAGGGAATGGTCGAGCTTCTCTGTCTAAGAAACAACATGCTTACTAACGTGTAAGATTCTATGAGAGTGCGTTTCAAGATCTGGTGGTCAGACTTTAAGGCGCACTCGACCAAAACGAGTACGAATTGAGCAGTTTCATCGACATTGACGGTGCTTTCGACAACGCAACTCCTGACCGCATAAACGAATCACTAATTGATGATGATAACTGCGGCCAATATTTGATAGCAGGGGTAACTAGAATTTGCCCACATTGGGGCATCTTGACTCTATTTCAATGTGGAATGTTTGTCGACTCACTGCTTAACGCTCTCATTGGTTCTTACCTTCATGCTTTAGTACATTTCTGTTGGATCAAAATACAAGAAATTACAGGCTTTCTGGGAATGTAAACTTACTTACAATTGGCTTTCTGTCTCTATTGCATGTTGGTCGACTCACTGCCTAACGCTGTTGCTGTACTTTCTATTGGATCAAAGTACACGGAACAACCGGCTTTCCGGTAGTGTAACTTAACTTTCAGCAAGACGTAGGGCTTGTGACTACGGAGAAGCCTTTGAATCTATACAGCTATAATAAAACCAGTTATATCCAATACTATAATTGAAGAGCTTGCTGCAACATTTACAAATCCACTGAACTACGTTCAGTGTTCACCCCTGCGTAAAATTTTTCATCAATCCTACTCTTTGAACTCTTTCCAAGCAAATGGAAAGCAGCATTTGTCCAGCCCGTCCCTAAAAAGGCGAATCTTATTTTCTCCTCTCCTATAGACTCATTGGGCTTACGTCCTTTCTTTTCAAGGTCATGGAAGCGCTGATAAACCGTCAGCTTCTGAAATATCTCGAAACACGAAAATATCTCAATGACAGGCAATATGATTTTCGTAGCACTGGTGATTTGATAGCATGTCTCACTGAAAAGTGGAACCAAGGCGTACATCAATCTGGCGACAGTACGATGGTCGCACTTGATATTGCTAAAGCATTTGACAGAGTTTGACATCAAGCTCTTTTGTCGAAAATGCGTGCTTTTGGGATCGATAATTCTCTTCTTCAATGGTTAAGTAACTACCGTTCGGAACATTCAATTCAAGTTGTCCTGGATAGTTTCAAGTCTGATATTCACAAAATAAATACCGGTGTACCCCAAGACTCCATTCTATCTCCGACACTCTTTTAATCTGCTATTTCTAATCCAATATATTCCTTTGCTGGTGACACTACTCTCTGCTGTTCATATTTATTCCCGGGCTCACGTCCCAATTCGTCGGCTGTAGAACGGGAACGGCAGCGTATGTTAAGCTCATTAAATTCTACTAAGCTGTTAACTAATTGGAGAAGCACTAACAGAGAAGAATTTAATTCTTCCAAAACACAATGCTGTCTGTTAACGTTAAAGCGAAATTGAAACACCCAGCCAATATTCATGAATGGCACTTGCATAGTCGAAGTCTAAAAACTTTCCGTTCTCGGCATGTGTATCAATGTCAACCTACGTTGGTAGGTTGGTCAATTCAATGTTGTCAAAAATGCTGCAAAATGTCTGGGTTTCCTCACCACCTCTGACGGGCCTCAATATGTAAGGTGGGGCATGAATGTGCCATAATTTTTGCTAATGGCAGGAAGTACCATTGTGCTTTGACATTTATGTTGTAGACAGGTAGAGAAATAGTTGACAACAAGCAATGGAGCGATACATAAAGAACCCGGAATTATTGTTACAAGTTATTTGACCAATTTCCGATCTGCTGTTTTGACGTAGCGTGAATTTCGTCGTCTTTTTCCTCGTCGTCCTGCACCATGTGCGCGAATAATTAACCATTTGGCTGAGCGTCTCCTGCAAACTTGGTCCGCTAGAGATGTCACAAAAAGTAGGTGGCCCCATATTGCTCATTCGCCCGAAAATATCGCTGCTGTTGCCGACACATCATCGCAACGACGTCAGAGAAAGTTCGCAAACATCGACCAGAGAACGATGCTACAGACAGATATTAAATGAGTTTTTCTTGCCGCAAGTTGCTGTACTGGGATTCGAGCATGTAGCTCGTGCAACAATTGACATTTTGAATTACTAATTTGCAGGGTTTGTGATCTCCCGTTTTAGCGATTTAAACTGGCCGACAAGATCACCAGAACCAAAGAAGAAATCACCAATTTGGCGCCAGATTTTTTGCGAGCAAGAATTCAAAATGCCGTAAAACGAGCTGAAATGTGCATCAACTCTTAAAACTCCGTTGTACATGCTAGATAGGATTCCAAACCGTGAAATGAAACTTACATTGACACCCTTGAATAATGTAATGTCAATGTCTCCTGACTTCTCTTGTTCAATCGCTATTTTCTCCACCAGTGCTCTGTTGAAATTGTCATTGGCACCTTCAAATCTTCAATCGTAACCCCCGTCTTACTACAAATGCTCATCAGTTTACCCTCAAGCCCACTTTCGGACCTACAAGTGCTCTGAAATATCGTGATTCTTTGCTAAGTCGCACAACTCGCTTATAGAATGCCCTGCTGAGCTCTTTATTTCCTAGTCATTATGGCCTTCAAACATTTAAGACCAACATTCATCGGTATCTCTCTTTCTCGCCTCCCTAATTTTCCGTCGCCCATAGAATTTGTGTGTGCAAGCATTTTAAGGGTACTCAAAACCGTTGAGCTCGCGCTTTCAGGAATATGCATCACTGATGTATTTACCAGACTGCAAAGAAAGGTCTGTCTCGGCTGCATGAGATTCTCCATAACACCCCTTTCTCTGCCCTAGATGCAATAATGAATCTCCTTCGCCTTGATATATAATGGGCTGCACTCTCAAAGGCATTTTCCCTTTAAGGGGAAGTAATCGTTGGTACAACACGCACTGGAGTTCTGATGTCCTTGCGCACTGACTGTCTTTTGCCTCTGATGCAATGACACCAGAACTCCTCTTCCTGAAAAAAATGCCTTTTTATTTGCCCTGGAATGGTTTCGGCCAAAGCCTGAATCAGGAAACGAATGTAGTCGCATGTTCACGGATGGCTCTTTTTTTTGTTAATTTTTGGGCGACAACATTCAACTCTACTCTTCGATACGAAAACTTGCGTCATGGCAATGACCTATATTCTGCCTGTTCCTCGTTAGGATGAGAGAAGTACCTGTAGCGACGACAAAACTGCGCTTAAGGCCTTGCTGAGGCTTGCCCGGACATTCAAACTAGTCCGAGAATACAATGCTTCGCTGAACGTAGTCGGAATACTAAATTCGGAAAAATTTGTTTGGCTCTCATCCCCCAGTCACGGGAAATGAGTCCGCCAATGAGCTTGGAAGGCAAGGCTCAGAGAAGAGCCCCAGGATCCGAACCTACGTTAGGACTGCTTGATTGAGGGTTTCCATTTACAGTTGGATTTCGTATGACGCTAGCTACTGATATGTCTCCAGGAAACGTTCCGGGAGGCCAAGCCAATTCTTCATGGGCCATTTAAGAGGTCTACGAGTTTCCTGCTGTAAACCAGTGGGTAACGCTGTATGCTGTTTACTAGCGTCGTAGCGGGGGACTACATTTTTGCTAAGCAAAGCACTTAACTGTGCTTCAGTGTAAGTGATACAATATACTGCTATGCATGTTGTGAGAATGATAGCGATACTACAGTGGACTAAATCAGTGCGCAACCGGCTTACGCTCACGTCAGGCTGCAGATCCTCGGTGCTTATATTTTGGTCACTTGTACTGTAAGCACTCTACACCTACACCCTCGAACTACAACCAACTTCAGACTTCTATAATTTCCAAACCGTTCACGACAGTGAGCTCAAATTTTGACACATGACAGATAATTTTGTTATTTACAAACCTTACAATTTTTATCCGCGATGGAATTCAAACGTGATAGTGTGATTGCTTTATATTTGGTTGGAAAACAACAAGTAGCCATCGTTAGAGCCCTCCAGCACCTCAACGTGAATAAATCATTTGTGTCTCGAACCATAGCTCGTTACCGTGATACTGGCAGCGTTGCAAAACGCCATGGAGGTGGTTATAAAAAAACAGCAACATCGGCAAAAATGGTTCGGAAAATGAAGGCTCGAATTGAGCGAAATCCGCGTCGAAGTGGAAGAAAAATGCCTCGTGAAAAATGAGCTTGGGCTCAAGCCATTGAAGTTCCAAAAACCACACGATCTAACACCGCAACAGAAAAAAGTTAGAGTCGAAAGAGCGAAGGAGTTGCTACGCTTGCACGAAAGTGGTGAGTTGCCGAATTTGGTTTTTTCCGATGAGTCGCCATTTGTTATCGAGCAATATGTCAACAAACAAAATGACCGAGGTTACTTGCCAGAGAGGTCCTTCGAAAATTTACACCTTCGGGCGGGCACCAGAAAGCAGACAGCACCGATGGTGATGGTTTGGGCCGCCATAACCGCCGATGGTCGCTCTCCATTCGTATTTTTGGACCGTGGCGTCAAAATTAATACGATCGTATACTCTGAAACTGTCTTAGAGGCAGTATTGAAGCCTTGGGCAAACAATCATTTAGGTCGGAGACCGTGGACATTTCAACAAGCCTCGGCACCGTTTCACAAAGCGCGCGTCAACCAAGATTGGTTAAAAAACAATGTTCCACACTTCATTTCTTCGACACAATGGATTGCAAATTCTCCGGATGCAAATCCGTTGGATTTCTCTGTCTGTGGTATTTTGAAGGCGAAGGTTGGCACTAAAAAAATACCAAAGTTTGGACCACCTCAAACAAGCACTTAGCCGGGAATGGGCCAAAATACCGCAGAGCCACCTGCGTGCAGCGTGCGATGATTTCTTCGGCCGTCTCAAGGCCATTATTCGCGCCAAAACTGAGCATATTCAAAACTACTGATACAATTTAAAAACTGATGTATTTCCCAACATTTTTTGCTTTGGCACAAGAAAATTTATCAAAAAATAGAAAAATTATAGCATTTTAAAAAGTTGGAGATAGAGTCATTCACCCTGTATTACTGAAGCGTTTTTTTCTGTTCAGCCGAAGTAATATAGAATGAGCACATTTGACTAATTTTTTTTCGGAGTGCTCTGTTCCAACAGTAAAAAAAAAAAAAATTGATCACCGCGATCGTAGCGAGAAACGTTCACTTGCAGTTTCGGAAATAAGAGTTGATTGTTATTCAGTTCTTACGTGCTTAGCCCAGGTAACCAGGTATGTGGATTTCGAGCACAAAGCTCTATATTGAGGACCTTGACCCACCAGCTGGCACTCTTTAAAATCCAAACAGTCGAGTTTCATTTGTGCTCTATCACCAGTCAGATGTACTAGTCAATTGGCCTTCGAACCTATTTCAAAGAGGGCTTAGAACAGGAGAGCAATGCCCCATACGTATTCCTGGAACCCATCTTAGTATTCAGATGGTAATCTCTAAGGACCGAATAATACCAAAGTCCTTTTGCCTTGTTCTATATTAAGCTCTCGTGTTAGAAACAAGGCCACATTCTTCCAATATAAATTCAATTCAAGTTCATTAAGCTAGAAGCAAGTTCATTAATAACTTCCTGTTATTCAGATTCAGGAAACAATAACGTCGTTATGTTTTCAAAAGCCAAACACTAATCTAATGTGAGTTCATTCCCCTTCAACTTATCAGCCTCATGTACTCATAGTCCTTTATGAATAACATGTACGTCTCCAAGTGATATGTCACATTCTCTACTAATAATCCCCCCAAGGCCTCAGGCTAAGGATTTCTACCATAAATACATTTTCATATCATCCATTCGGAGTAACCGTACACTTTTGCTATTGTTTTTGCTTTTGTTTTTCATCACATCTTGTCCGGGGGCCATTCTCTGTCAAACAAAACTGGTAAGATGACTACAGTCCTGACCATACATACTCGTAGTAGTATATGTTAAGTACCATATTTCCAGGAAAATATCATTAACTCGGCATCATTACCAAATATTTTCAAGGAATTCCAACAGAAGAATTTAAATTTGAGTATTAAAGCCATTAAGGGACACTTAAGAGTAGCCCCATAGTCAATCGACTAACATTTTCATAAATCTCCCCAATCTTCCCTAATTGGAATGGTTTTACAACCAGAAAACTGTAATGTATGGTTTAAGACAAACTGCTTTCAGTCGAAATGACCATGGGGCCATAGGGGTTGCAAATAAAAGTTTTCGCAAAATAATCATCAACAGATGGCGCCACTAATTAAACCATATTTCTTTTTTACAAAGAGCCCTTCAATAATTCATTTCAACTTCGGGTTCGTATTCAGATTCGTTGTCGGACTCTACTTTGAACCATTCCAATCAGAAGGATGAAAAAATCCTCTTGCTTTAACCGTATTCAGCGCATGGCCATATTTTATGAGCTCAAGCGACGCATGAATACTGGAAACACACACTTGTATGCGGATTCTTGTGAGAAGAAAAATGAGGACCACCTGCCTTTTTGTCAGGACGCTTGTGAGTCAGCTGTACTCGCATAATCCTAGAGATTTTTTTTCCCCCCCTCCATTGACATAGTCATTGATTGGCATCTTTTGGCAGTCGGAAGAAGAGGGCCAGTGAAATTGTAGCCATTGTGGAAAAAAAAAAATAGGAGTACAACGGATATGAATTTCAGTAGCAATCCTTGATCCGAACCGATGTAGAGAATGCGATTACGAGTGCGGATGATTACAAATTACCAGGGTCTAGGGTCTATTGTTATTGCTGTGCTTTAGTGTAAGTCAGATGAATAATTGATATGGGCAGAAGGATACTCGTATGCTACAAAGCTACACAGAGATAAATAAGAATGAAATATACTCTTCCGGCCGATACAAGGTACCTGCTATAGGGACGCCAGAATTGGTAAATTACAAAATCCGATTACGAATACGAGTATGTACTTTGTCCAATCCAGTTATCGAGAGACAGAGAGGTGAAGGCATAATGAACGGTTTCCGATAATCCTAATTGTAGGCACTTACATAATTGCTTAAACCGATAACCGGATATTTTGTGTTACCTAGTGGTCAAATCTATTACAGCAATGGACAGTGACAGAAACAATGTGAAACTGTACAGATGCGAGTATCTACAACAATTCGTAAAGGGTATGCTACCAATTAAATTGAAATTATTGAAGTTTGTCATTATGCGATAATTACTATTAGATAATTGTACTTCTGACCTTGTTATCGGATTGCGTGATAAAAAGGTGCGAAACGATAATTAAACTTCATTGCTGGCTTACAATAATTATTTGTTTCACTAAGTGCAAATGAATGGAGATTTACGAGATGCTGCTTAGAAAGGTTAATCAGTGGGCTGTTTAAGAGGTGTGTAGAGAACGCTTACGCCCCATGAATTCTTGATTTAAGACTAATTCCAGGTTTTGCTTATAAGGGCGTGGTACATTCAATAATTGATTGAATTGCTGGCGAGATACGAGTAGATCGAAACGATTGTAATATTACATCAAAAATTCTTCAAGTCCTGAGCAACAAGACCTCAGGGAACCAGTAGTTTTGGCAAGAAAATAATAAATAGAGCGACGAAATCGGGGAAGCTATATATTTTAACACAGGAGGGCAATCCTTTAAATAGAGAATATATATAGAGTGGCTATGAACTTAGAGCAGTTATCAGTCTATTGTGATATTACTAGGAGAGCGTGGAAAGATGATGGACTAATTACTCCTGGAACCAAAGATGTCTCCTGATAAATTTGTCATGGTCTATCATATTCATACAGGAGAGTTCATTTAGAATTCGGCAGCGGCAAGTTCCAAAGTATTGCCTTCTGATCTGTGCCAGATCAGAGCAGTTGCCAAGAAATCCTCTTCATTTCAATCAATGCGTGTGTCTTCCAGTGGTACAGTGCCCCATGATTATGTTTGCGAGTGAGTAGGTAGAGACCATATGTATGGTCTCTAAATGTAGATGTCTCACAGTTGTCCCGATAAATTCACCTATAACTAGGTCTGAACTGTGCTTGAAGCATCTCAATTCGTCGGAACGTCCTAGTATTCCAAAATCCAACGTTGTGATCTTGAGATACATAGCTACACTAAGAGATGCGGCAGTCTCTAACCATTCTCGAATTGATGGTGACTAAAGTTTTACACTCTATGCTCAATGTAATATCTGGCGTGAGTTTTGGATTTCAGCGCGATAAATAGCTAAAACTTTGCCTTGGAAGACTGAAGGATTTGTGTATGTAAAGGTTCTCAGAGAAGACCTCTGTAATAAAACGTTCGGTTGTCTTCGAGGCGTTAAAACGGAATAAGACTTACTGAAAATGTTTTCGAGTTCTATCCATTCGTTCCTTTCTGGAATCGCATGATTGTAGTCGGAGTCTCAATCACTATTAGATTATTAAAGGTCTGTTGATTGGGGGAGGCTGGAGGGCATCGTGAAAGATACTTTACGTTCTAGGAACTACTCAAAATCAAGAAAACGTCCTCTCAGAGTATATGGCTGAGCTAACATTGATCGAAAAGATATGCTGGACCAAAATGGGAAGGCATATACTATAAGCATACTGCAGTTTCGCTATGAGGACTCGTCGCATTAGAGCCAAACAATGCAGATAATATTTCATCGAAAAAATCCATATCTACCTCCAGAAGCTGGAAACACGCACCACCATCTAAGCCGTGCTCCTCCAAAGTGAATGAGTATTTTTATGAGCGCAGATGTCACCTCTAACCATTTGCTGGTCTCCAGGACCGAATCTATGGTATATGCCCAGTATTTCAATAAACAGACCTCTACACGAAATAATCCAGTATACAGAAGCCACCCAGCTTAAGGAAATTGAACTGAAAACAAAATCCGGACGTATAAGGCCCAGAGCTAGAACGTAGACTGTTCCTGATTCAACAGAAATAGTGAGACCAATCCACAGGCATTCGTGGAAATGCTGTTAACAAAGAAAGCCGGAGAGAGAAGGCCCAACAATTCAGAAGTTGAAGATCAATTAAACCGACAGCTCTGACGGACTACCCACTGAGTTATTACAAATCTTCAATCGAGTGTGTTCAGAATAATTTGCATTTTAACTTTAAAAAGATGTTGTACTTGTTAGTTTAAATTTCCTAAGCACATGCGGAATATTCTATGTTATTTTCCCCGGCTTAGCATTTCGATATATGGAATTTAGCGAGCATATAGTACCTACGTAAGCCAGTGGTAGACCAATCATTGTCAATTGTATGTTCATTTCAAAAAGGAATGCTTTTTCTGTGGGTGATTTCCTCGAAAGATGTTTAAGGGCCCATAGTCAGAGTATCCCACCCTGCAGCAGTGTCGACATATGGTATACTCCATCTATAGTACGACTTCGAGGGAATATAATATAAAGAGCATTTTTTTATGATTGCAATGCAGTCTATGTAAAAGCTCTTTCATTAAGCACTTCCTATCTTTAAATGTAAATACAACAAATTGTGTGTGAGATATTATCGAAATTTTTTATTCGTTTTAAAGGCCTATGGATGCCACATGACTCTGGTGCATAAATCAGGCTGAATTTGACGCATGGACCTGCGACTTCAGAAAACTCTACAAGAAAAAATCTAACTAGGTCAAATCGCACGATCTCGGTGGCCATATCACATCACCTCAACGTGAGATGACCATGCCTAGCCAACGTCGTTCTCAAAGAAATATGGACCGATGACGCCGCCAGCCCAAAATCCACCCCAAACAGTGACTTTTTCAGGATGCATTGGACGCTCTTGGATCTCATGTGGATTGGTATCGTCCCAAATTCGGCAATTTTGTTTGTTGACGTACCCATTCATCCAGAAATGGGCCTCATCGCAGAAGATGATATTTCGATGAAAATTAGGGTCAGTTTCCAACTGCTCCAGAGCCCATTCAGTGAACACACGTCGTTGTCAATGGTCGTTTACCTTCAGCTCCTGGGTCAGTTGAATTTTGTTCGGGTGCAGGCCCAAGTCACGATTCAAAACTCGCCAAGTTGTGGTCGAGGTCTTGTGTTGGTACGTGAATCTATGATCCTCCTACTCTTGGAATCAAATTTAGCGTAGAGGAAAAATCTGGATATGTACCTAGCAGGTGGAGGATGTCTCTTCCTCTTCTTCGCCCATGCAGCTACTGCAAAAGTGATTTGTGAAAACGCCAAAGTCGTTTTTCATTCTTGCCTATAAGACAGTGTCCAGTGATGACACGTATAAAATATTTCTATTTAAAAAGATCAAACTTTTAGAGGTATTGAGATCCAGTTTTGGCCAGATTTATTTGGTCGCTAGATATGTTGACCCTAGATTTGTTCTTTTAATAACATCCGGCTTGAGTTCTAGTTTGCATGCAGAGATTGGTATACCGATGATATCTTTTTCAGGTAGGATAGGTAGAGTGATCCCAATTTTGGCGAGTTCGTCGGCCCTACAATTCCCTGGAATATCTATGTTGCACTGCACCCAACATAGGTGGATGTTTAAATGTTCTGCCATCTCCCAGAGATATGAACGACAGTCAACGGCGTTTGAGAGAGACTGAGGCTGAGTTCAGCGATTTGATAGCGGCCGCCAGAATTTCCACCTGGAACACGTTACAGTGATTCGGTAGTCGGAAGGAGATCATCAAGTTAAGCTCATCTGAGAAACTACAGCCACCAACCCCGGTATTAGTATTAGATACATCTGGGTAGAAATAGATCGATGCTCTCTAGATGAATTCCTAATGTGTTAAGAATCTTAGCGTGGGTAAATAGTTTACTTGTCTACTGTGTAGTCGTTAAGGCGAATATTGCAGCTACTTGCCCGCTGAAAATATCGAAAGAATATCCAGTGCCGCTTAGGGAGTAATGCATAAAGCTCCGTTTATGCACAGACATATTTTCCTCTGGACTTTGTCCAGTTTGCTCCAGTTGATAAGTTGACAGTCCACAAGACACCGCACGTGGGTATCGGTCCCGTAGATGTGTATCGATCCAAGACGTATAGCCAGTGGGTAATGCGAGGTTGAAGGCCCCATTTGTTCCCAATAGCTTTTTTTGCAAGAGAATAAACCTACTGTAGCCTTCTTTACTCTTTTCTGAATATTAGGTTTCCAGTTTAGTTTCATGTCAAAAATAAGACCCAGATATTTCGGTGTATCGGAAGGGACTAGCCTGGTATCGTTGATTGAGGGAAGGTCTATGATTGGAATTTTATATTTCCTAGAAAAGATGACAAGACCGGTTTATGGGGGTTTATTACTAAGCCATAACATCCTGCCCGACGGGTTAATCTGTTAAGATTTTGTTGTACTTACTTCCTTAATGTGGCGCTACAGTCCGGGGTGGACCAGGGCCTTAACCAACAAACGTCTCCACCCAGCTCGATCTTTAGCTAGCTGCCTCCAGTTTCGCATGCTAGGTTGGCTGAGGTCCCCTTCCACTTACATGCGACACCTGAGTTGCGGTCTTCCTCTACTGCGCTGGCCCTCGGGGGCGGATTCGAACGCATTTAAGACCGCAGCATTGGTCTCCATCCTGTATCTCCTCCTCCATTTACCGTCTATGCAGACGGGATCGAATACTATTCGAAAAACATTCCTGAGGATGCCAAGAGCATCCTCATCCACTTTTGGCAGAGTCCATGCCTCTACGCCATAGAGCAGAACTGGGACTATTAAGGATTATTGTCTTCTTAGCCCAAAGAAGTAGCGATTAGCAAGAGTTATTCTTCGTTTGTCTCAGCGCTGGTGTCGCCGTCTGAATTGATACCGGAACCTAGGTAGACAAAGTATTTAACTTCCTCAAAGAGGAGTTGCGGCCATATATAAGCGGCTTGGAAGCCAAGTCATCCATCGTATCTGGTTTGTCGACGTGGATTAGCATCTTCACATGTCCACACGGAAAATAATCCAAAGGTTTCTTTTCGCACAATTTTGGAGGCCTATTAACAGGTCTATTATGCGAAATTACACACTCATCAAATCCTTCCTTCAATAAATTGATTGTGACGCTCTCTGTGTAGCATCGTGCGTCGTCTGGTTAAAAGCACAGCTCTTTCATATTAAAGACATTCAATTGGGGAACGACAACTCGGTGGTTATGGGTGTACAACACTCTCCATTGTAGCATTATTTAGAAATATGCACCAGCCCATAAAGCACCCCAAACAGTGACTTTTTATGGATGTAATGTAGTCTCAATAATGTGGCAATTTTGTTTCTTAGCGTAGCCATTCGACTAAAAATGAGCCTGGTTTCTGAACAAAATGTTGTGGTAAAAAAGGAGATGAAAAGCAGTCTCGTTTTTAGTCCAGCAAGTGTACGATGCACACGATGGTCTTGTAAGCTCGTAAGCCAAGATGTTTCCAGAAAATCTTCAATAAAGCGGATGGACACAGCTTAAATTGCTGTTTGCTGTAGGGTGCTCCATTTGGGTGCACCTCAATGTAACGCTTCACAGCAGCAACAACTTCTTCGGTGTACGCTGGAAGACGTTGACTTCCAAAATTAAATTTGCGCAATATGCATGCGTTGTTGCTGGCGTAAACGTATTCGTGGTAAAATTGCAGGCCAAACGAACACAAATCAGCTGTCAGCTGCCTCGAGAAAGTATTAATAATCTGAAAAACCAAATAAAATATCCTTTATCGTGGAATTTTAGCCTTCCGGCACGATAGGGCAACAAAGGCAACTTTACTCATGATAATAGGTCCTGAAGTAGGGGAAAACAAAGCAGTTTCGGTTTTTTTTTTTTAATAACATCAAATCAAACAAATAACGGCTGCGTCTGCCTGAATGGACTCGAATGGAAAGTGACCCGATTCTGAAGAAGCGTTTTATACAGAAATGACCGTCTTAACAATCTCTTTCCAGTCAAAAATACTACCTTGATCAAACAGTTTCCGGAAAGTTGGAAATACAAGTTTATTCATCTAAATCTATATTGTCCCCTTCAGAGTAATCCCCATCGAATGCAACACACTTATGCAAGCGCTTGATCCAATCCTCCAAAAAAATTTTATATTCGGTTTTCGGTATGTCAACAAGTGCTTTCTGCGATTTTTCCATTACTTCCTCTCGGCTGCTGAAACTGAAACGCTTTCCCCGTAGTGGTTTTTTAACTCGATTGAGCAGAAAGAAGTTACAGGGAGCCAAATCAGGTAAATTCGGTGGCTGTTTGATGGGATGGCACTGTGCGACGGAGCGTTATCGTGGTGCAAAATCCACGAATTTTCTGCCCACAATTCTGGTCTCTTTCGGCGAATTGCTTCACGCAAACGTCTCATAACGCCCCAATAATACTCGTACTCTTTGTTTACTGCCTGGCCTTCTGGAAAAAATTCATGTTGCACTACACCGTTGTAATCCATGAAAACCGTGAGCATTGCCTTCTTTTTTGACTGAAAACGACGTGGTTTTTTTTGTCTCGGCTCATTTGGTGAACGCCATTCATTTGCCTGATGTCTGGATTGCGTGTCGTACTCATAAACTCACGTCTCGTCTCCAGTAATGATCCTATTGATAAATGTGAAATCGGATTCAGCCTCGCAAATCATCTCTTTTGCGATGTCAACACGGTCTCTTTTTTGCATGAAATTGAGGTCTTTTGGCACCAACTTTGCTGCTACATGACGGAAACCCAAATCATTAACCAAAATGTCTTGGACGGATCCATGGGCAATGTTTAAGTCCTCCGCTATCTCTCTGATGGTTAATTTGGGGTTATTAACCAACATGTCTTTTACTTCATCAATGTTTTCGTCGGTTTTCGATGTCGATGGTCTGCCACTGCGTTCCTCATCTTCGATTGACTCACGACCACTTTTGAACCGCTCGTGCCACTTGTAAACGACCGTTTTCTTTAGAGAGTCGTTGCCGAAACACTTTTCCAACATTTCCAACGTTCGCGCACCATTAAATCCGTTTTTTACGCAAAATTTAATACGAGTACAAGTTCGTTGTTGCAAATTGAAATCCATTTCTAAAATTGTAAAAAGTCGCCAACACAAACAGAGATAGATGTATTCTTGGCTACGTAACTTTTGCAAATGTCAAGATATGACGCTAAGATTTAAAGCGAATGTCAATAACAGATTTACCAACTTAACAAACAAAAAACAGAACGCAAATCGGAACAATGGGAGCGCCACACGGTTGTGTCCCCCGGGAACTTTTTGATCAAGGTGGTAGATTAAAAATATGACAAACAAAAATGAATCAGTTCTGAAAAAAATTATCGACAGCTTCGATTACACCAGATGAGTTGTCAGCTCCAACATGTGAATATGACATCATTTTATCTATCCATTCATGCTATTTTCCATCTACTTTCTGTAGATTATTATCCAATTACCCTCGCTTAGTAGACAGCAAATTATACACACTTTCTGGGAACTTAATTTTGCGAGAATCGTAAACGTCATTCAAATTCAATCCACTAGTAGATGACCTGCATTAAAAATAATTACACATACAGATATTTAATAAAAGATTTCAAATTTGATCGTCCTTGACATCCTCTCCTAAAATAAACTTTGAATGAGCTTTGAATTTTTCCAGATTCAAAAAATGTACAATAGTTGTCCAAACGAGACCGTATTTCCCACCTCAATATGAGCCGTAAACCTGTCTTCCTCATTTTCGTTTTACACAATCACGTGCTTATTTGTCAACCATGACAAAATATAAAACGATTAATAAAAAATAAAGAGTTTATCTTAAGCTGTCAAAAGATTTAAAGCTGTCAGATGAAACTGCGAAATTGAAATTAATTTAAATTTTCATTTAAAAACTCCAAATGGCCTAGAGTGTCACTTTGCATTCAGAAAATATACGTTGTCCCTCGAAGCGCATGACGTCAGCATCTGTAGTGCCAGTATCAGTGTCAGTGCAATGCCACACCTGTCAAGGGAATCAGTTTGAAATACTGATATTCGGTTTTACATACATCGACCACAAACATGCATTTTTCTGCGAGCTGTCATCGTTCACCATCATAAAACAAATTCAACTTTCAGTGAATGTTCAAGCACGTTCCATATCTTGTAACCTGACAAAAGATGAGATAAAAAATACAAAATTTCAAGAACCAATTTAATTGCTCTTGACATGTATAATACATGTAAGAGTATGTTAAACTCAAAGTTGGCATCTCTGAGTTTTAGCCAAAACTAAAATTCTCTCCTCGTTCATCTAGACGATGTCCTTCATCTTAAGGAAAGATAAAAGTTCGCTGCACAATATTTCAACAAGTGGCAGTCACATCCTTGGATTACAGACCAATGTACGTGAGGGATCAAATATAATGGGATCCATTGAAAATGGTAACTCTCTCCAGGACTCCAGGAATCTGTAGAGTTGGCGGTTGTGTTCAGTAAAAGTCGTTGTCCTAAGTATTCTTCGAAGCAATTAAACTTAAATGTGCCTGACTAAGTGTACGTATTCCACAATGGGCGGACACAAAGTAATGCCGCACGTTTTTAACAGCACAATTGGGAACGTAATAATCTAGGGGAGAACTTATTTTATTATCCTTAAGGACTGCATGTAATAAAGTCATTAAATAAAATGACTCTTATCTTACAAAGTTGTGCTTAAGGCGACATAAAATATATTTGATTGCAATTAAGCGTAATTCAAAGTCATACTTTAGAGGTTTGCATTTATAGAAAGTCCTTGTATCTATGTACATACGAGTACATATATCTTTTTATGTATGCCCAGGATATTTTAGATTCGGTGCATTAGGCATGAAGATCAAGCCTATTAAACGAACTAAGTCTAAACGAAACTGGACTAGTTCGTTTCGGTGTTATTCTTGGATTAATATATGAGCACGGCATTCCAGCAATCTATCTTCCATCTATTGTATTTTGAGGAAATTTATCCATGCAGGCGCGATCTGTGAAAAGATGTAAATAAAACTAAAAGAAGCAAGCAGGACGCCAAGACCTGAAATTATCTTCCTTCCACAGGTACAGAATGTTTTTTACGACATTAGAGACATTCTGCTATACATTCTTAGAGCTTGTTCAACTCTCTTGATATAATGATCAGTGCATAGACTAAAGTAAACGTAAGGATCTCAGACCTATAAATGTGTCGTTGTTGCTCTTAAAGACCCTCGAAATAATCGGCGATCTTCACTTTAAGTGTAAAAATATTGCTCTCAACAATAGAACTTGTTTGAAAGTAACTTTCTATGCCACAATGGTAGCATTTCGTAATATGGAGGAATCTTTCGACAACAATGATACTTGCTTTCGTTGTCCACCTCTCTACAAGAATTTCACATAAACGGCAACTTTCTCAGCCGTAGAATCATCTAGAAGAAACTTCATCTAGGAACTACTAAGGAGAGTCTTTCTCTCCCTTCTTATACAGTTTAGATCTTGACGAGATGGTTCCCATATTAGAAGATGCGGGTGTGGTATGTTACAGGCGAACACCACAAAGAACTCTGATCTGGTTCATAGAGCCGGCCTTTCGACCTGCTATCATAAAATCAAACGACATTTGCTCCTTGCTGTTCAAATTTGTGTTTGCCCAATATCACCTGTTTCTACTGAACGTTGGATCGATGGACCCTGTATTCTCTCAATTGATGTCCAACCTAGTTTTCAATCATTTGACCATGTTCGACCGAATACTGACTACTAGCGATACCCAACTCTACAATTACAAGTTTCTTTCTTTTTCCTTTTTTTTTTTATTCCACCCGGACCACAGAGCAATCATACAAAGAACCAGCCCATTGTAGGCCTTGTAAATTCGTTTTATTGAACTTTCTCGGCCTTTCGAAGAAAATGAGTAAGCCTTTCAGTGAGGAAGTGCACACGGTACTAGTATCTACCATGTTAACGCCGAATACCTGCAACTCAAGAGAGAACTTATATCTAACGTAGGTTCAGGTCCCGCAAAACTTTCTTCTGAGTCTCGCCTACTAAGCTCATCGGCAATTACATCTTCCGTGATCGCATTGCTATCTGGGACCTAGACAAAACTCAATGAATTCAGCCTCTTGACTGCGTTCAGTTAAGTCTTGCATTCTTGAACTACAATGGCTTGCAAATCATGAGAAGGTTCAGGAAGACATTGCGTTAACGGCACATAAGACCAGAGTCGAAAGGCAGTCGGCCCGAGGTTAAGTGAGAATCTCATCCGCTTAGGCACGTCCCGTCCATGGGCCTCAAGCAGCCTACGTCGCTTAGTAGTCTCCAGTGTCATCAAGTGCTTGTCTTGGGATCTTTCAATAATTTTTGCTGTAGCCAGAGCTTTTGGATAGGTTAGTCTTTCGCTACTACGTTCTGCCCACTGGCAGCCGATGTCGAAGTTGATTTACCTCTTCTAGTAACCTCCTATCAATTCAGAGGCATATTAGCTCATCAGGCCAGGCAATGGAGTTATTTTCTGTGTCGAGAAGAGTAACTGCCGCGTTATGGGAAGGCGTTATTTTTTTGATTTTTTCGGGGACTCTCGTATGAATCTACAATTTATTGCACCATCACCTCTTTCGAGATCGTCTCATCAAAAGTACGACTCGCCATTAAAAGTTGATGTGTTTCTTATATGAAGGGCTAGTATATAGTACGGGTTGTATATCAGCCTCCGTGTCATGGGATCTCGTATTTCCTTTAATCGTGTTCATTTTTATTCTCATGAATACGACTGGAAGTGCGATAGAACCAGGTTCGGACTAAGCCAATGGATACACGCAAACATCTGCGTGAACACATGGTTTACCCCGCAGTCTTTTGTCCTTTGGCAAGGTAATTCACATCACTTCTGGAACTTGGGAGACTACCAGAGCAACAACTGTTCTACATGGGATATCCTAAGCGACACACGTTGGACATTTTTATTGATATTAAGGATGCATCTGGCATTTTTGAGGATATGCAACTCCACCAGACAAAATAGCAAGACGAACTAATGGCTGTTGAGAGTCCTGCCTCCACTGTTATAAATATTATTAAAACTTTGCTTGAAGCTCTCGATTAAGTTGCTCCAGTAGTTTACATGCCCAATGGTTATTTTGCCAAACTCCAAAGAGCAGCTTGCCTCTGTTTCACAACGATTTTTACTATTAATCCTTACCCCGTTGGAGTTAAGAAGATAAGTCTTGGCTCTGATCATTCATATGGTATGTCCTTTTCGGCCAACTAATGACACTAGAACTCCAATGGCTTTGAAAATATAATATGAAGCCATGACGGTTTTGATCAGTATAAGATCCAAGAACAAAATGTTGTCGTGGGAGACAGAGCCAAAATCAATGTGATACGAGCGTCCCAGAAGAATATAACAGCCTTGGCTTCACGTGAGGTACGCATGTGCCTGCTTTAAACCGGATAAGATATGCTTTTACTCGTATTTGAGCCTACGAGAATACTATGTATACCGTGAAGAACAGGCGAAGTATCACCATCTGTAGGCGAGTTGCGCTTAAGGCCCTGCTTAATCCTTGAACCCTTTCAAACCAGTTTTCGAATACCAAGAGCAGTGCAGTCTATATACCGGAACCTGTGAAATATCCGAATGATTAGCTAGGTTATGAGAAAGATCAGTGTTTTCTTTTACCGCAATTATTGACAAGGGCAGATGTTCAATGTTATTGAAATCCAACCAAGGACCAGCCGTTTCCCACGCGGATAACTAAAAAAGTTGAGCGTTCTTATTGTACAGCTACAAATATAAGAGCTTACAAATGTAAAGTGTACTAATACACAACCCTCGCATAATGGTTTAAGGGTTAATATAATATATGAAACCGGAAGACAGTTAAAACAATATAGCATCCCACTTCATTCAGCCTCAGACGCAATGTGAGATTTCTTTTGGCATAAAGTCACGTTAAAAGGTAAGCGCTTAGGGTATGTGAGTCAAACGTGTAGGTACGACATCTCTCCTCGTGATTATATGAATCAGAGTTCCTGCATTAACTCTGATGCCTACAGAAAAATAATCCTAGCAACCACCTGGGTACAACCTATCGAATTTCTGTCTTTTAGCTTAAAGAAGAGAAAATACTTTCGGCAAGTACATACACGACAATAACACATCTTTCCTTACAAAACATTTCATGGCATACAAAAAGTTGACATAAGACAGATTCATTTCTACGAAATGTTCCATCAATATGTCAAAGGCCGTGTTTTCATAGAACCATCAATGACGAAGTTAGCAAGTTACGGTTGAGTGAGAGGCGGAAAAGAAGAAAAGTTAAGAGATAAACTTTTATGATTGGCGATGTTGGGAGGAGTATAGGAAGTGTTCTTTTGCAACATGCTTTGGCTTAGCCAGAGCAAAACATTGTCTGACTCTTTTGCCCGTAGAAAGTTTATTTTCATGAAATATCAAAGTTCAATGCATAAGCATGAGCCAGAAATTCATAGATAAAACGCTACGTGGAATCGCTATCCCTATTATGTCAAGCATCAAAGGAGGCGTTGTTATTCATGCAACCTGCAGACTCATTCTGCTCACGGTTGTTCTCATGGAACAACACTTATATATGAAGCCCTTACCGAGGACGTAGACAGCCTCAACCATGCCTAGTCCTACGGCTCCACCATCACATATTGACCATTGCCAGCATCCGCAACGGTCAGTTCCATTAACTGGCATTGCTTTGAACTACCTGAAGAGTTATTCATAGGCGCTGTCAGGTTTAACCTCAAAGCCGAATACTCATTCAATTCATCGTTTCAGACTTTGAAGTGCATTTGCAGAAGACCTTGTGTGTTGCAATGTAGCTTGACCGAGGATGCATTCGCAAGGTACAATAGTTTAGCGCACATGAATCTCAGGCGTGCGTTCCAAAGTCTTCGGCAGAAAGGAAGCCGGGTTAATAGGTCTGGCAAGTGAGTAGTCATCTTTACCAGTTTACGATATTAAAGCCAGAGGTTTTCATATGTAGTGCCAGTCTAGCTGTGAAAATTCCCCAAAAAGTGGCGAGCAGTATTTTCTTTCTCTGTCAAAACAGAACACTTAGACAAAGATTCATTGTACGCCTTGTCAGTTCCTTTTAACGAAATCTTCGAGTCTTTTGAAAAACGATGAGTTAGCGTTTCAATGATAAAGTGCCTACAGTACCACCATCCACCACGCGAACGCCGAGTACCTGCAGCCTGATGCGAGCGTAACATTCACAGAGATAGTTCTCCGCAGTGTCATCATCACTTTCACAGCAAGCATCACAGAGTGTTGTATCACTTATACGCAGGACATTTAAGTGCTTAGCAAAAGTGTAGTGCCTCGTAACGACACCAGTAAGCCATCAGCAGTTTTTCCTACTGAGGGACAGCAGGAAGGCCGTTAACTTCCTAGGGACGTAGGTTCGGGTCCTGAAAAACTCCCCTGACCCTTGCCTGGCAATCATCAGCGATTTCATTTCCCGTGATCCCACTGCGAGCTGGGACACCGACAAGACTCAATAAATTCAGCCTTCAGGATGCATTGAGTAATGTCTTGCATCCTCGAACTAACTTGGAAGTCGTAAAAGCGTTCAGAAAGGCTCCAAACGCAGCTTGGCTGTCACTATAGATGCAAATGCTTCGCCCCCTCCACCGGTTCTCCACAATAGAGTTCGTTACCATCAGGATTGCGTATATTTGCGTTTGGAAGACAGACGTAAGTTTTCCTAACGGGGATTAAAATCTAACCTTGTCCACTAAAATGGATATAAGAATGAAGTAACTAACTACCGTCCCATGGCTAAGCTTTCTAACATACCTAAAATGTTCGAAAGTATTTTATACGAAGTCTTAAGCTTTTCGTGCAAGTCATCGTTCCTGTCCGGCCTAGGAATGAATCACGATATTTTAGAGTACGTCTAAAAATGGCCTTGAGAATATACTGATGAGCATTCATAGTGAGACGGGTGTTACGGTTAAAAGTTTGAAGGGACGGAATGCTACTGGCGATTTCTATGGAGCACTGGTGGTGGAAATAGCGATAAAACAGAGTAAGACACGAGACATTACATCGGTGTTCGAGGGTGTCCATTGTTTGAGTGATATTAGTATAACCTATGAGTTTTATCGCACGATTTTGAATCCTATCTAGCAAGTACAGAGATGTTTTGGGCGCACCCGACCAGATGCGGGCATTGTACTCCAATTTCGGGCTGATAAATGCCCCATAATTGTGTATTGAGGTCTAATCGAAGCAGTTTTGACGACACCGAATATATGGCCAATACAACGTCAGTTGCCATAGACACAGATACCGAGAGTGGAAAGTTTTTCGGTTTCGAGAATGCAAGTGCCATTTATGGAAAATGGCTGGGTGTTTGGATTTCGCTTTAACGACACAGATAGCAATGTGTTTGGAAACATTAAATTCCACTCTATTGATAGTTTCCCAACTGGTGATACTGTTTATATCGCAATTTAATGAGCTTAACATACAATACGCTGGCGTTACCGTTCCACAGCCGCAGAGCAGGGACCGAATATATTGGATTAGAAGTAGCAGACAAGAGATCATTAATGAAAATTAAAAAGATTGTCGGAGACAGAACGGAGCCCTGAGGTACACCAGTATTTATTTTGTGAATATCAGACTTGAAACCGTCCAAGCCAACTTGATTTGCAGGTTCCGAAAGGTAATTTCTAATCCATTGAAGAGGAGAGTCATCGATCTCAAATGCAGGCATTTCCGACAAAAGAGCCTGATGCCAAACTCTGTCCAATGCCTTAGAAATATCAAGTGCAACTATCTTGCTTTCGCCAGATTGATGTACGCTTTCGGTGCGACACGCCATCAAATCACCAGTGGACCTGTTGCTACGAAAACCGTAATGCCGGCCATTGAGAGGTTTTCGTGTTTCGAGATATTTCATGAGCTGATGGTTTATCAGTGCTTCCATGACCTTGGAAAGAAAGGACGTAAGTGAAATGAGTCTGTAGGAGGAGAGACGGGCTTTTTTAGGGACGGGCTGGACAAATGCTGTTTTCCATCTACTCGGAAAGAGTCCTAAAAAGTAGGATTGATAAAAAAGCTTACGCAGTGGTTTTTCCAGCGAGGAAGAACACCTCTTGAGAAGGAGGGAAGATATACCATTTGGACCAGCGGATTGTGAATGCTAAGATCTTTAAGAACTCTTGCTACTAAGCGAGTGCAAAAGTGGATTTGTCCAACTGAAGATTCAACGCACTCAAATGTAGGCGGAAACAAAGCACAATCTGGGAGTGTTCAGCTGGCTGCAAAGTATGCGGCAAGCAGATTGGCCTTGTCCAACGAGCCGACAGCTCCGATGAGGTATAAAGGATCTCATTCCAAAGAGAATAGTGTCTGTAATTCTGTGATCATATCAGCAGCGCCATCATCGAGGAAGCGTAACGGCCAGTTAAGATTCCTAAAAAAGATGTAAAGTTCGCTCCAATTGGCTTTCTCGTATTGCCATATGGTTCTCTTAGGAATCTTTTCTCTAACTATGTGTGGTCGGTGTACGAGAAATTGGCTGATATGACACAATGGTCCGATGATCCTAGAGGGGCTAGCACATTAATCTTGTATTTCTCAGTGTGAGAAGTTAAAACCAAGTCCAGGGTGTTGGCGGAATGACTATCAACGTCTGGTATTAGTGTGGGCTCAACCTGTGTTATGATATTTTCCGCAGCGAAGATCTCAACACACCGTCCTTCGGGTGTTGTCTGTCCATAAAGTCGAAGCCACTCAGAATTGTGTATATTGAAATCGCCCGTAATGGCAATTTCAGTATGAGGATACAGGGATACGATTCATTGTATGGAGTCAGGCAGCGCATCAAATTCGTTAACGATCAAACTGCTGTCAACTTTGGGGCTTCTGTAAATAAAGCAGTGGTGGATAATTTGTTTACGGAGATGGAATTTTAACC
This sequence comes from Volucella zonaria, assembly GCA_963966105.1. Taxonomy (NCBI): domain Eukaryota; kingdom Metazoa; phylum Arthropoda; class Insecta; order Diptera; family Syrphidae; genus Volucella; species Volucella zonaria. Next base: position 215,260,029 of record OZ014530.1, read on the forward strand.
AAATGAAATTAAAGTCCGGATGGGGAACTGGGACTATATTGTGGTGAAGTTTGGAAAGCTACATCGCCACCTTAGGTAGGTAATGGAGAGACCGGTGTGAGAGAAGAATAATGGCACTAGTTTGTAGCCAGGTAGCTTCAGATCAGAGTGATCTGAAAGGTGTGGACAGGGATCTAAATGTGTTTCACTAAGTGCCAAAACAGCTGGTCTATATTTACGAACGTGGACGTACCTAGAAAAGTGGTTACTTTTAGGCCCGCGAATGTTGGCTATGTAAACTCTAAATTCCCGAGTCATTACAAAAAAAAAAATATCAAACACAAAATACACACACCCTGACGATACTAAGCACAGTTGTGAAGTAAAAACTCAGAATTGGTTTGCCGAATCAAATTGTTGTAGGTGTTATGAAACAGCACACAGCCCGCTATCCATCGATTATTACATACACTCTTTCAGCCCACGCGATGTTGACAATGTAATACAGCAACGGCGGTGACTGTGTGTAAGCAACAGTACGACCAGGGGCAGTGAGGATGGAATGCCCGCACTGTGGATGTTATTTTCACTGCACTCGTCCGTTGTTGTTTTTTTCCGCACATTGAGAGCGGTAAAAAGTACGAGTAAGTCAGCCAACAAGCATCAGGCAGTCGCTGGGCATGATCGAAAAGGTAGTGTAGCCACAGCATAAAGGATAGTGCCATTGAGAGCGTTAAGAAGTAAATCGAGCAACAAGCAGCATATCAATGGAGACAGGATGCTAGCCTGCGGACAAATCGTGTTTACCGCAGCCATTACTATACATATGACCACTATTGGCATTCGAATTCATGGTTCTGTCCACAAAACTAGTGATTCATCTATGCTGTGTTACTCGTATCTGGTCGAGTTGCATATGGCGTGTAAGGTTATACTGTCGTAAGCCTCGTGGGCCTTCAAATCTGCTCACCAGATTCTTGAACGCACTCCCGGAGGATCTTTTGCGCTGGTAGGTATGATGCATCTTATACAGAGGATACGTTCGTGCAGCAATTTTGCGCACGTGAAGCTCGACCATTCTCTTCAGCGGACTAATAGGTCTGAAGATCTGGGCGAGTTTGTAGTCATCTTTTCCGATTTGCGGTATAAAGGCTACTTTTACTGGTCGCTGGGGTTGCGCTATATAGACTGTGCTAGGCTAAAGGTACCCGCAGCTGGTCTATACCTTCTGTAGCATATCTGAATGCAGTTCGAAAAAATGGTAGAAAATTTAACTTTCTGGTTGCGCTGTATTCCAGCCAGCCGAGGCGCCCCTATCTCTCTCCCATGTCATATCTTATGCTTCTAGTAAAGCCAATACCATGCCCATTTATGTATTACTTTAACGTTATATCCCTCTAAATCAAGAACAACCTTCAGTATCAGTCAGGTGCTACAAAATAATCATTTCTAGGGATAGCCAAGTCTTCAACTTAAATCCTTTTAAATTAAAAACAACAGGTTTCTCCCCAAATAAATCACTTAAATACGATACGAATCGACCTTGACATCTCCTGTAAGGATGAAAAGAGATTTTCATCATTTGTTAATTAATGACTTCAAATCGGATTACATCCCGATTATCCACTTTATAAAAGTTGGAATTCAACTGCCTATTCTCACCCTGACACCACGAAAGACACCATTAAAATCCACTTAATCCCATTCCAACCCTAACACCTTTAACAACGTTCACCCTCACAATCCTCACTCCCCAGACTTACCACAATTTCAATCAAGAGTCATAATACCAATGTTACACTGCAATGATTTTGATTAATGGAAGCAACTAATGCAAAAATAAATATTTCAGAATGAATGCGTAAAACCATTAAGCTCGATGCTAGCAAACACTGCCAGATGCCAGCATTCGAGGCACTTCTCCGTGAGCTTTCAGATTACACCAGCACTTTTGATATAAGCCGAAATTATCACCTCCAATCCCTCCTAACCGCTATGGAAACGCAAATAAATAAAAAAAAAGTCACGCAAACTCCAATAAGCCTCAATGATTTATTACGTTCTGATGACATTACGCAGACAGCACGTCTAAGTGCCTCATGCCCCCAAAAACTGACAACAAAACAAAAGAACGAGGGAATAAAGAACACTTCAAGGTTTCCACCGGAAACAAATACGAGTATAGGTACAACATCTGTATCCTTATCACTTTAAATTGACTTGCAAATAGGCCGCATTCCTTCATTTGCGAATCAAATATGTATTAGCGGTTATTTGTCACAAAAAAAATGGTGCCACGACAACTCTGACTGAAAACAGAGTTCTCATATTTGTACCTACTCGTAACAGCTAACAAGGACACTCCTCAAAGATGAAAGCAGCCATCTGTTACGTTAGAACTTTATGGCATATCTCGTTCAAGAGTATCCGCAACATTGGATGAATGAATTTAAAATAAAAGCGAAAAAGGAAACATCCTTCGGTGGTTCGAGGATAAGTATAAGACGGGTATAAATAACTTCAAATTGGAATTTAATAGGCCCTTCATCTTGTTTTTTTTTTTTTTACGGCACACAGAAGTCTCTCTACAAAGCTTCTGAGGAATTAATCTGAGCAAGCATTCGGGGAGTCGATTTGCTTCAATCAAGTATGCAGCAGCGACATTCATCAAGTTGAGATGCCAATGCTTGTCAAAATGACAGCTGTCATTAAATGCGAATAACAAATCGAAGTTTCTGAATTTTCAGAGGTCGCCGGGGCTGGAATTTGATATTCAAATGCGTACTTTAAGAGTGGAAACGTTTGGAGAGGAGGACGATTAAGCTAATTATAACATAGAAGCACTTATTCAGATACGCACGAGTATCTATGTATATATGGAGTGTTATCTCTGAAAATAACTGTGTTTTTAACCAATCACAATTATAATATTCGTGTAGCATGTCGATTGATGAGGATAAGAATTTGATGAAGACTGGGTTTTAGTATGCCAGGTATGTAGTACAGGTGTATAGAGATTACCTGAACGGCACTGGCACTGGCACTGGCAATAACAATGTGCCTAGTCGCATCGATAATGGGAAATGGATTCCATATTTTATACAGATTCTACTACTGAAACGCCCGGCGCTAATTCAGGACTTCCCAGGTCTATCGACTCCAATTACTCCTGCTGATCTTTCTACCACAAGTTCGGTGGATGGGTATGGAACAATGGAGGTTTAGGAGCGTGTCGACGAAATAAAAACGCATACAAAATTAATTCAGAGAATATTTAAGCTTTACTAACAACTCAATTAAATTAGTTTTGATCGGGAAAAGTAATAGAAAATTGCTGGAAGGACTGGCAGAGAATACGGTTATTCTGAGCTGGGAAGACTGTTGTTCTTGTCAAGTGAAAGTAGAAAATCCGGTTTTAAATGATCGATTGAAACTGCTATGTCTTTTCCTCGAATTTTGAGAATGAAGAATTTGTCTGATCTTTTCTCAATGGGAAATTGACCTTCATATGGTTGTTGTAGTCCGATTCTGACTGTATCTCTTCGAATGAAAACGTGGACTAGAAAATTCTTTGAATACAAAGATTGCTCTTGAGCCGTGACGAGAAGCTGGAACTGGCGATAGATTTTCGAAATAAAGTCGAAGTTGATTTACAAAAGTTGTTGGGTCACTGACGTTGTCTGCTTGTGGTGCAAAACAATTCTCCGGGGAGTCTGATGGATTCTCCGTCCAACATTTCGGATACTGGAGCATGTAGGTCTTCCTTGAAAGATGCTCTAAGTCCGAACAGTACAACAGGAAGTTCATCGGCCTATGCCGGTGATTCATGGCATTCTATGGCGGCTTTCATTGGTGACGAAACCTCTTGACCGTTCCGTTAGCTGAGGGGTGGTAAGCCTGGAAGAGATCGGACAAAAGTTGTCTGCCACAGTCAGACGTTACCTTGAGTGGCACTCCAAAACGTGTTCTTCAATTTACGAAGAGGATTCTTGCAAGCGTTTTAGCAGTAGAATCTTCTAACGGGTAAGCTTCAGGCCAGCGGTAATACCTATTAAAAACGGTGAGGCAAAATCTGAATCCTCTTGAGTATAGAAGAGTTCCAACGAAATCGACGTAGATATGCTCGAATCTCGCAGATGGCTGTTCGAAGTCTCCAATGGAGGATGACGTATGACGTGTTATCTTCTATCGTTGGCACGGAATACATGCTCATCGATAGATCTGCACCTTTTTACGGCACAGCCAGCCACACCACTGAAATACTATCTCCCGAATTATTATTTGACGCGGGCCAGCGACGACGGAGTTGTTCAGAGAAACTATTGGCCCATTTCAATTGATATTGATGGTAGTTCAGCTTGAGTTTTCCAACTTCTTACTTAATCGCCCTGATCTGGGTTGCCTCGCCAATTCGATGTTTGACAAAAGAGGTCATGTCGAGTTATTGGCAGCTAACCCGGATGATGCAGAGACTGGTTGAATGCTTCTCTTCTCTGTTCATTGTCTGACATGGTGGAGTAGACACTGATAGCATCGCTAATGCTGTACCTGTGTTGTCGGTGACAGCGGGGGATTTTGGGATTTTGGAATTTTTTTGGAAGAAGCCCGGCCTTAGAGTTTTTGCATTTATATAATTGCAAAATTTTGCTCTCACATGTATGTAAAATTGTTTGATCTGCACGAAAATCTGCATTGTGGTGATAATTGTTCAACGAAATCCAACGATGACGAATAATAAAAAACGACGAAGTCCAACGATGGGCTAAGATAGCTAATCGAAACGAAAATCCCAAAGTTCTTACAATTTTATTACCAGTGGGCGATAGATTATACAAAAGAAAGTGCAAAAAGAAATGCAAAACTTACGAGTAAGAGAACAATATAAATTTCTTTCAATTATATTTCCACTTTATATTTCCAAACAAAGCTGGTTAGTCGAACAAATCTCCTGGTATCTAGACCCACCATACGTACTGAGTTGCTTTCAAAGAGGCTAGTCATCCACACAGTTCGCATACACGTTGGTCTGTTATCTACTTAAGTTAAGTCTCTACACCACATCAAAATTTCATGTGTTGGTATTGCCATTGATTCGATTAAGGAAATCTACCCAACGAACATTTCGCTTCTGACAAGTTCTTGCCTGGTTTGTTGTAATCAGATACCAATCAAGTCAACAGGAACTACCTCATGTGTTCACTTAAATCTCGCTCGGTTATGCTCTCCAAAGTCCCATTGATCCATTCCATCTCCGCAATTGGATTAAGATAATTTACTATTAGTTATCAAGGCCAGGCGTATGTTCGTCTAGGATGGTAACAACAGCTCAGCAAAAAGTCGAATTTACTATGTGCCGACAGCAAAGTCAGACACAGTCTGGTGGCAAGAAACCAAGGCACCATCATCTGACCCATGTCGGGCCCAATTAATTCCACTTTTCCTTGTAACGTATATTCACATCAGTGCGAGAACTTACTCCATCATTTTAATTTCACTTTACTGAGCAAGAGGCTTCCTTACATACTCGTAATTGTTTTGGTCGCAAAAGTTTGTGTCTTTATCATATACTTCTCATTTTCATTTAATTGAACTTTGGTTGCCTTAACCAAATCTGCTGAAGAGAGACGAGTACTCGTGCTTATTACCGCAAGCCGCTTCTTTGCCTCTCCAATAAAAAAAGCAAATTAATTACCACGATTTCTTCCTATCACTCTTATCAAGCAAGTCATCATCAATTAGTATTAGGTAGTCCAAATCCGAAAAATTATCAAGATGACCTTGTTTTGTGCTGGAGAGAAGTAACCGCTAAGCCCCAGTGGCAAAGGCACAATACCAAGGCAATTAATCGAATTAGGGTCGATTAATTATTTCAGCATCCTACAAGTCACCTTAGTGTGCTTTTCAAATGTAATTAACGTTGGGGAACCTTGAACTATACACTAAGCTAGCTGAAGCTATGTATATTGTCGGCGATCTCCATTGCAGCTTAATTTGCAGTGCATTGCGGCAGTCCACTTAAATTCATCACTCAATTGACAGCTCGAGACCAATTACAGTTATTCTGTATTCGTAGCTCTGTGGGTCTTTAGACTGTAGGCATCCGTACGTCCTCGTTCTCGTCCTTGTCAAGTCTATCCTAGTGACGTGCCAATCAAGTGTAGTTATACAATTAAACTGTTGCATGTGGCAACCATTTCAATTATCAACCACCACCACCATCACTATTACCATCACCATCCTCATCACCTTCCACTTGATCCAGAGAAACAGATTCATCAGATATTTCTTCGTCTTTTTGTTGTTGTTACAGGTACCAGGCAACGGTTTGACATACCTACCGGAACGTATTCTACTCTTCAGACACGATTACACAAGTCCAAATGTCCTGCACATTGTTAACTCTGCAGCAGAGATTGTCGATGAAACACTTGTGGAAATTGTCCTAACTGCTAGTCGTAAGTATACTTTAAAAACTCCCTACAGCCTTTTATTTATCTCTATATATACATGCCTCGTACACATGTATCGGGCTATCTAAGTGTCCGTTGTGATTTAATACTTCATCCATTTTCAGCCCTGAGATATCCAAGTAGCGATGCTCCAACCCTGAAGCCACATTCACTTAATGTGCACTCGTACAAGGTACCGACATTTTGTGATTTTTGCGGTGAAATGCTTTTTGGCTTGGTGAGGCAGGGACTCAAATGTGACGGTAAGACAAGTTGACGTTGTAACTTTTATTTTTCTCCCCCTAACTTGGATAAATTATTATTTTCATTTTCTCTCCTACAGGATGTAACCAAAATTATCACAAACGTTGTGTTGTAAAGATACCGAATAATTGCAGTCGCCCTAATGACACTTCATCGAGGCGTTCATCTACATTACAGCCACCAAGAAGTCCATCGGGAGGTTCGACCAGTTCTTTAATATCGACAGATGAAGCTGGCAGAAATGATTCAGGGGCATCGCTGGTAAAGAGGATGTCTGACCTAATGAATGACATAATTAAGAATTAATTGCATTACGTTTCATTAGATTTTTTTTTTTTCTTAATTTTATTCGTCCTTACTCGTACATATCGTATATACTATTTTACCGAAAAGTTTTTTTTTTTTTTTATCTGCTCTATCAATACTCATACTCAAGTTTTGTGTAATTTTTTTTTTTTATATATTTTTTCGGTGGTGGTAGTAGGTAGGAGGATTAATGGATGAAATGAAAATGGATTAAGATTTTTTTTATTGCCTCAGGGGGAGAGCTAAAGAAATAGACCGTGACAAGTGTTAGTCCTTCGTTCACAAATTCTCTTACATCAATTTTTGTCGGTTTTTATTATCCTTAAAAGGGGGAATATTGTGACAGACGATGGTATCCTGGGACGATACATTATACGTAGTGAGGCAATATAGGAGTTTTCTTGGAAAAAAAAAAAATTAAATTGGGTCAGAACTTGGACTTTCTTGCTTATTTAATTGTGCTAGTTGAGAAAATTGCTTTTGAAAATTTAATGCTGAACTGAGAAGAAATTATGGATTATGTATCCTTCTTGGTTATGCTACGAGGTCTTGCCAATGTGCCCCTTAAAGTGGATAATGTATCAGTAAATCACAGCGTACTTCCAACCTCTGCGATCCAAAACAACCAATCTTACTTCCCTGATTTAGTGATTCTTAAAACGAAGATTCGATCTTCTATGTATGTACAATAGAACCCAATTGCTGGAAGTCGAGTTCTACGAAAAGGGAAAGCCGATATGTCTATAAAGCTGGAATAACTATTTTCCATATTATTCGATGGATTATTTTCTAAAAGCGCATGTTTAATATTTAGATTCAAAACCGTGCGATAAAACTAATTGGAGATACTAATATCAGTCAATTAATTGACACCCTCGAACACCGACGTAATGTCTCCTGTCTCACTTTGTTTTATAGCTATTTCCACCACCAGTGCTCCATTGAAATCGCCAGTTGCATTCCGCCCATTCAAACTTTCAACCGTAACACCAGTCTCGCTATGAATGCTCACCAGTATACCCTCAAGCCCATTTTCGGACGTACTCTAAAATATCGTGATTCTTTCCTAAGCCGTACAACTCGCTTATGGAATGCCCTGCCGACGTCTGTGTTTCCTGGTCGTTATAACTTGCAAACATTTAAAAACAATGTACATCGGTACCTGTCTTTTCTTCCTCCCTAAATTTCCTTCGCCCGCGCTGTGTACGAACATTTTAAGGGTACAAAAACCCCTTGCGCTCTCGCTGATTATAAAAAAAAAAGAAAAAAAAACAGACTCCGGCCAGAAAGTAATACAAAAACTCTCTTCTGATTGGAGCTGCAACGAAGGAAAAAGTACAATATTTCGATTGGAAAACAGTGCTTCAGATACGTAAAGGGGAATGCAAACCTACGTACATCCCTGCTATTCACGGAATTATGTCGCAAACGTTTACGCAACAAAATAGGAGTCGGTACCTCCCATGTACGAGTACGTATTTTTCTGTGCGGGAAGGAAGGTGGAAACCTTGCATGAGGCACGAACGGGTCGACTCACATTCCTAACCGCTAAAACCACCTCTATTTGAACAGACCGATTTGGGTTGGCTTGATCACTTGGCTTATTCTATTCTATTTGATTATTTCACCTGTTCGCTTTATGTTGACGCTCTAACCATCTCTGAGTAAGTGCACTGCTATATTATACACAATGGCCTCGTTCGTTTGCTCATTTTGAACTCTTCTGCTATAATAAGTATTACTGGGAGTGAGTCATTCTCCAAATTGATCCAGTGGAACTATCCCCCTGGTTTCGTTTGGGATGTTATCGTGTTCGCATTTCAAGAGATACTCTCTGAAACAGCCATGTTCCATCAAAAACTAAGTCAGATAGAAATTTATTTCGCCGTGGTTTCATTTTACCTTTAATCCATTTATCAATCACTGGTATAAGACGTGTCCAAGAATTTTTAGGATATGTTTCAATGTTGTTGACAAATTGTAATATTACGATCTCTTCTGTATTTTCTTTTTTCATCGCTTACCCGGTCATTTCATCAGCAAGTATGTCGACAAGTAGCGTTAATGATACGACAAGTATGGTATCATGTAAAATAGTTCGAAACGTATTGGTAACACGAGTACCTATAGAACTCGCAAGAAGAGGTCTTTAGAGGCACTTACAGTTTTCGATAGTTTTCGATTCTCGCATATCTGCTCAAGGTGATGTTTAAAATTTAGACCACTGCCAGTAATAACTCCGAAATATTTGAGAAACGGTTCAGAAACAATAGCATGCCCTCTAACCTTAATGGTCGGCGAGTTTCAAGTGAGTGCCAGTTAAACAGCGACGTATAGTTGCAATTGTTTTGGTGCTATCTATTGTCGTTAAATTTTTCATACTTCGTAACTTCGTGCGCTTTATTTTCTTCGTTAGTATCGTAGGGGAGGATGATTCTATTTGAGAAATAAAATAGCTCGTTTTCATTTACGGAGATAGTCCGATATTTCGATCTAGGTGCCTGCTCTCCATGTTAATTAGGTCCACCGTGACTTAGAAGGCCGTATTAGTGTTCCGATAGACCCCCTGCTGTTTCAATTATTTCAAGAGTGCTAGGCTAAGGTATTCGCTTGTATGGTAGTCTAATTAACTGAATGCCTTCAATTTTCATACACCCGACGACAGATATACGTAAGCTGTAACGTTCTTCATTACGTAGTACTTAGTCACAATATTTCGTAAGTAATTCTTTGTAACTCCAGGAGTAGCAACGATATCCTTAGTTGTATTTATCCTGTTGATACTTCTATTTTTTTGTGATGATCATTATTATGGACTTTGCTATGCTGATGCCAGATTGTTTCTTAACATCCGTTTGATCTATTTCACGATCAGATAACCCATCTTTTTGATTTCGACCAAATATAAAAGAGAGCCCATGCCTACAATATTTCCATCGTTTTAAGCACAATTATCGGCCAGCACAATAGCTGTCCGCAAATGTAAAAGATATAACTCCAAAGGTAACTACATAGTTTTAAAGATGTTGTGATCAGGAGATTATGAATGAATGAATGTCCGTTTGAAGATGTGACGGAAAGTCTTCTGGGGATTTGATGGGTTGACAGGATTTTATACTGCCTAGAAGCTCTTCTGACCATGTTCTGAACGAAATTTTATAAAGAGATCGGATGGCGTTGTCAGAAGGAAAGTTCGTTTTAGCTAGAAGTTACTAGTCTAACGTCCGAAGTCCGTTTTGGGTAGTCAGCCCCAACTCACTCGTTCGTCTTAGATCAATCGGCTGTCCATTTTCCCAGTTGTCTGGAAGTGTGACCTTTAAATCAATTTTAGGCAGAAAGATGCCAGGTATCGCTCCAGAAGTAAATTTTTTATTTGTTGTCATGAGCATGCTATAGGTATTGCATATAAGTCGAAATGATCGCGCTTCAAGTTTCTATAGATGATCGCTTGCAAAATCTACTGTCGAATTCTTTATCTTAGAAAACTAGCTTTTACTGACTAGATATTAGTAAAGTTCATGCTATGGTCCGGGCAGATCTGGGCCTCAGTCAACAGCTATAGACAAGTTGGCAGAGGTCGCCTTCAACTAAAACAAGCTCTTCCTTAAATACGTTGTTTTTCTGGACCGAAGCGGTGGTTTTCATTTCGTCAACATATCTGAATCAACGAATTTTAACACTTCTGACAAGTTTATGGTCGCTGCTTATCCCATAGAATTCGTCATCATATGTGTTTCTCTAAATTCTGTTAACTCGGACCGAAGATCACTCTTTGCCGCCTAGAGCGTTTTCGCCGAGCGTGAGATGAATTTATTTCTCAGCTGCATCGTTAGTCAAAAAGAAGCAGCGATTGGCAAGAGTGATGCCTCGCTTAAACTCGAGGGGGGAGTGTTATTATTTGAATTCACAGCCAAGCCCGGGTAGACAAAGTCTTTTACCATGCTGTCCGAGCCGTTAAGCATACATTCTTGTCGACAGCAGAATCTTTGTTTTATATTCGCAGTATCTACTTCAATAGCCACAAACGCTCTAATGAGAGGACTCTGATTTCATCATACATATAATATCAATGGCAGGAATGCTAAAACTTGTCTTGGTTCTGTATCGCTACAAATGCTGTAATATGCGACTTTTCAATCAATAAACAGATGGTGGGTATTGGTTTGAAGTTCCTGAGCTATAAGGACCTATCAGATTCTTGGTATGGGGTTGCAGGCGTTTACATAGCACGGTACGCGATGTTAAGGAAACTGATCCTTCTATAGTTGGGACAATTTAGAGGGTGTTCTTTTTTGAGAAACAGGCAAACGATGCTGAAATTCCATTCACCGGCCATATTTTCACTCCTTCATATGTTACCAATGAGTTTGTGTATGGTCCTTATAAATCCTAATCCTCGCTGCTTTAAATAATTCGGCATGTAGTCCGTCCTTTGTTAAAACATCGCTATCCAGATCTTTTGTTGGTCAAATGAACGAAGTTGTTGCTTGCTGATCATCATCCACGCTGAACAGATTATTCTGCCTGACAGGGGAATGATCCGGTAAACAGAAATAACCTCTTTAAATTTACAAATTTAAGGGTGCCGAATCTTTGCAACATTATTTCTTCAAAAGCGCTTTCCCATGGCCCCAATCCGCTTCTTCGTTTTTTTTTTTTCTTTTTGAAAAACCTATGTTTCTCCCGTCACTCTCGTCCTCGTAGACTTTGTGAACAGATCTTGTTCTTATTAGCATCGCCGCCTTGTATGACCTTTGATTCGATATATGCGCATACCGACAATCTTCGTCACTCTAGGATTTTGTTTTTGGTACTCGAATAAAACGTACCCTATCGGATGCGATATCTCTGACGGCTTTCTGCCAATCATGGCTTGAACCAATGTGCCTTATTTTAAATAGCACAGCTTGCAATCTCCTTTGTCAAGCATTAACTTTAGGCTCACAAGAATCCCAGAGAGAAATGTTTAATTGCGAAAGTCACACGATCTGGGCGACCAATTCTGGTCATCCAAAACGTGAGATAAGACCTGGAAACGTCTCTTGCAGTAATGTTATTGTGTGATATTCATCGCCATAACTTGTTGGAACCGCATGCCTTCGAAATCCACTCCATATGTAGTTAGATATCTGTATGTAGTTCGCCGTTGACTCTATGTCCAAAGATACTTCTTAATAGTGGGATCTTGCAATGCATTTCCATTATCTTCTCATGGAACACATCTGAGCTGCATTAACATGAAAATGGGCCTCATCGCTAAACATGATTTTGTTGGGAAACTAATCGTTCAGTTGTTGTTTTTCAATGTACCAATTGACGAACTCTCTTCGCTGTGTATGGTCTTTAGGCTTGAGTTCTCGTACTTACATAGTCATGGAAAAGCAAAACTTTTGTGAGAAAACACTCCAATACGCTTCTTGAAACATACAATTCTTGACCACAATGTCAATTAGATGTTCCCGGACTCTAATCACATTGATAATCTCCGCTGAACGACCTTGACAAACAAGTCTTCTCGAACATTTATTTATTTTCTTCACACTTGATGCTCCAAATATGTAATTTGATTCAGAGGAATATTCCTGGCAGTCAAACTTTCATCATTTTTGAAATAATATTCAACAATTAGAAGTCGTTGTTAAAATTTAAATTTTCCGATCTTGTAGGATATACTTTTACTTCTCGTATATCGTTCAAGACTGCAATACGTATGTTAAGACCAGCCGAACGACTATCGTGTAGAATAAACATTTGGGTTTAAGCAGCGTTTTTGTCGTAAAATATTACGGGGTGTTCGAGCCGCTATTTCCTTGCTAGTTAACAATAGAGCATAGGTATGAGGACTTAAGTTTTTGCACTTCGGTATGAAGTCGCCTTTTAAATTGGGTTTGCACGTTCGGAAAAACGTCAAGACGCCATATACCATATGTAGTCTTAGTACGAGTGATTTCCAATCGGTCATCTTCTAGCACCTTTATCCAATTATTAAGAGTTGCCGCGCTTTAAAAGCGCTTTTATGAGCCATATCGTTCTGGTCTCTGCTACTTCAATAGAAAATCTTGGGCGACGTTGAAAAGCCACCGTCTTTGTACCCTACTTTGTCATACTTCAGATTTTTTTAATTTTACGGGTACATTTTGAATTTTTAGCACCGCTAAGATAAGTCTGTAGGAACTCTATCGAACGCATTTTCCAAAGCCAATCAATGAAGATGATATGTAGATCCTTTGGAGCGTTGCGATGTTTCTACGTCATAATCCGTGAGCTTTGGATAGCGTCAAATGCCGAACTTTTTCCGTGGAGTTTAATAATATTGGGCGTTCATATACGATATGCGATATTAGCTTCACCGATCGGTAGATGTTCCAATTTTTCATGTTGACGTATACAGCGGAACAAGAACACCCACCCTTCACTGGTTAGGCATTCGGTTGGGAGGGTATGTAACCGGTTCGACTAAATGTCGTAGGTTTTTCAGCTAACTTCAGCTTCCTTAAGATCTGCTGGCTCCTCTTCATGTGCGATAGCCGAGGGAATAGTAATGTGCAAGAGTTTTTCTTGAATTAAGACGTTAAAGTACTCGTTTTTCCTAGATACCGTTGTGTCCCTATTCGCCTTCACATAATATTTCACAGACTGAATCTCTTCCGAGCTTTTCTTTATTGTGCCGCATTCTTAAAAACGTAAACGTAGCTTATTTATCCCGCTTCTTCTATCGCATGCCACCTGCTTAAAGGTTTTAAGGGTATCTCTTCTAATTCCCGATTGCCTCTAATTCTATCGCAGGGTCTCTAGCTACCGATTCGTCACCTCTTTTTTTCCAACTTTGAAGTTTAACTCAAGACGCATTTATCGGGTACCCGATACTTAACTCACATTTGAGAGGCTTGCCTTTTGCTCCTTACCGCTAATTTCGTCGTTGCCCCATCACATTCTTTCTGTTTATGGGGCTTCCATTGTCTGCAGCGGTACAAGCAAGAGGTTAGAGTTTATTTTTTCCATATTGTTGGAGTACGAGTATTTAAAGTTTGACCTAGTAGGACTAAATGTTTTTCGCAGAATTAAAACTTTGCTACGAGAAAATATATACAAATACGTAGTGAAGAAAACATTATTTGTGGTTTATTTCTTATTTCTCTTTATAGAACTTTATCAGGTTGTTAGCTCTCCCCCAATAATGCACAGAAAAAAGCGATTTTCCATTTTTTTTATTTCATCCGTGATCCTTCAAATATTTAAAAGAAAAGTATTCTATTCCATTTATGAGATCTGGTTTAGTCTTAGCTTCAATTTTTTTTTATCTCTTATTATTCTCTTGACTCTTAAACATAATTTTATTAAAATCTCTTTTTGTGAAATTTGTTTGTTTAAAAAAAAGTACTTTGGCACTTTTTCTTTTGTAAACTTTGACATTGTATACACATTGTGTTTTTTTTTTCTGGTAATAAAATTATTTATTTTTAAACTTAAATTTAGTTTTTATTTTATTTTTTGAGTTTATTTTTTTTTTAATTCGTGAATTTTTTTTTATTATTTTGTTCGCCCTAAACCAGATCCCATTTAGAAAATGCTTTCATAATTCGAACGAAGTTTCCGTGATTTTTATGATTAATTCCATGATCTTCTCATCGTAGGACATTTTAATACGAGTGTCATCACATTGAGGTAGTACTATATCGCTGCTGGTAGTAGCTTTGTTCATATTTTACTCCATCAAGTGGGGCGTTTTCGATATGGGGTTTATACCTCTGGATGATTATCATTCTAAAAAAGGATAAGAGATGAATTTTCCAGTTTTGGTGAGGAAAAAAATTCCGGATGTTACTGCTTTGGTCGAGATTTGCTTTAAATGTGGTCTGCTGTCTTCCAGTTTTACAACAGTTTCACCGCGGTCCTCAAGGTTTTGTTTCGAGTCAGGCAAACAGGAAAAATGTACAATTCTACCTGGGCAGTTTAAGTCAAGAGATCTGCCCACCCGACTTAAATGAAGTGAGAATAGCTATATCCATGCTTAAATACAACAAGGCTGCTGGACCGGACGGCTTACATGCCGACCTATTTAAGTCAATTGCAGATGTCTGGTCGCGGTCTTCCTCTACTGTGATTTCATTTTAAGGGCGGATTCGAAGACTTTTCGAATGTTCATCGCCTCTACATGTCCCATTCACCTTAGCCTTTGGACCTTTGCAGAGCCCGTAGAGTTCATCGTTGTATCTCCTCACTCACTATACAGATGCGACCGAAAATTAACCGAAGAATTTTCCGCTCAAAGCAGCCTAGAGTCCCAAAGTTAATTGTTCGAGAGAGGGCTTTGCTAGTCAATTGCCTTCTTAGCCCATAGAAACAGTGATTGGCAAGAATTATTCTTCATTTTATCTCAGCGCTAGCGTCGTTATCTGAATTGATACCGGAGCCTATATAGGCAAAGTCCTTAACTACCTCAAAGTTATATCTATCTAGGGTGACGTTCTGTCTAAGATGTCGTTGTTGGGTGTCCTTTCAGGTTGACAGCATATACGAGTACTTGGTCTTTTTTTTTTTCTTTTTTTTTTTTTTAAAAAGAACTTAACACTCAAGTTGAATACACTTATAACGCCTCAGCATGTGTTAAGTTTTTTCTGGAAAATGGGATAGAGAGAAAAAGAAGATTTTTGGGCTCAGTGGTTATTTTGCTCCATGGGTGGCATCCAACGTTTAAAAGGGAGACTAAATTCTGTAAAAATTACTGCCTTTCTGGCGCGGTTGGGATTCAAACGCCGAACCTTCCGATTTGGAAGCCAGTTGACTACCATTTGAGCCACGGCCACCCACATTGCCCTCATTGATCGTTAAGCCCATCTCCCTAACTTCCTATTGAATACTCGCGAACGCACCGGTGACATCACTCTGGAAGGGATGCCAAAACTGAATATTGTTCTAGCTCGTCTCTATGGATGCTGTTATTTGTGGCTTTGAGTTCGACAAATAAATCGTGAGTGTCTGTCTGCAATTCTCGGTTTTTCTCCAACATCTGCAGTAGTGTGAACATTTGGTCGATGGTGGACTTTCCTGGGCGAAAGCCACACTGATATGGACCAATCAAGTTATTGACGAAAGGCTTCAGGTGCTCACGCAATACGACAAATATCTAGGTTCTTGTAGGCGATGTCAGTTCAGAGAGTTTCCTTTCCTGATGATCAGACAAACAATGCTGAGGTTTCATTCATCAGGCATATTTTCATCCGACCATATTTTATAGATGAGTTGGTGCATGCTCCTTACCAAGTCATCTCCTAGTGCTTTGACGAGATCGGCGGTCAGGCCGTCGGATCCAGCAGCTTTGTTAGACTCAAACTTAGATATGGCTAACTCCAGGCTGGGCGGACGGAATTGTTGGTCTACATCGTCCAGGCTGAAGGTTTCTTCTGCCTGACAACGGTATTTGGTTCGTCATCGCCGTTATGCAGTCTGCAGAAATACTCTTTCCAAATCCTCAGCATCGACTATGTCTCTACTACGATGTTTCCTTGCCTGTAAAAACGAACTGGCTTCGGTTCGCGGTTTGTGTCCGTGGCATGTTTGTTTTACCTTTTGGTAAAGCTTTCAAATCTCATTCCTGGAGTAGCATCTTTCAGTTTCCTCGACCATGAGCTCCTTCTTTTTTTTCCTGGGAGCGTTCGTCTCTCCTTTTCTGCTCGTAAAGATGTTGACCAGCTTAGCACCAGGTGCATAGGACCTCCTAAGAAATTAAGGGAGACTTGATCAGAAAAGGATTAGGCGATCTCTTGGGAGTGTAGGCGTCCGACCTCAAGCTTCCTCACAATAGTAGCTTGTCTTTGCGATATTTGGGCTGTCCGCAACCGTACCTTAGCTACGATAAGGTAATAGTCCGAGTCGATGTTGGCCCTTCGGAACGATCGGACATCCATAATACTGGAGGAGTGCCTTGCGTTGATCGCGATGTTCTCAATCTGACGGTTGATGGATCGGGAATTGTATTCAAGTCCCCTTATGATTATTGAGATGCAAAAACCGCGCGCTAACTATGACAATGTTCTGCACCGACTCCTGAATCCGTTATCGAAGATGGTCTCGTGCAGGCTATACTTTCCAACAGCACTACCAAAAATGTACTCTCTTCCTAGTTTTGCACGAAAATCGCCAAGGACAATTTTTATATCATAGCTGGGGCACTGTTCGTAGGTCCTATCCATGAGATGTCGAAACTATCTTTGCGGTCTTCACATTTCTCCTCCGTTGGCCGTGCGCGCATATGGTAGTAATATTGGCAAATTTAGCCTTAATACGGATTGTTAGGAGGCGCTGGTTAACATGCCGTAAACTCAGGACTTCTTTCCTAAGTCCGCCTCTAGCAACAAATCCACATCTAAATAAGCGCCGCTTTTGCCGTCGATAACAATCGCCGTAGTATATAGTATGTCGCAGTTTTTCATCCTCGTTTTGTCCGGCTCATCCCATCGCATTTTTTGAATGGCGGTAACATCTGCTTTTCAGCAGTCCAGGGTCTCTGCTAGTTGTTCGGCTGCACGCGCCCTATTAATGGACCTAACATTCCACTTGCAAATCCGAAGTTCGTTGTCCTTGTTTCGTTTGCAGGGGATTGTCAACAGTAGATCCGTCCGTATCTGAGGCTTGTTGTTGCTTCGTAATTTAGTTTTTGTTTCCATGGCCGGGCAGAAACCCCAGGACCACAACCACCGCACTGGAGGTCCAGATCCAAAGTTCCGCTAGGACGAGGGAAGCCAGCAACCCGCTCGTGGATGTGAGCGCGAGTGGGCTCATCTTGGAAATCCTTACAGGCTTGAACTCCAAATATGTCGGAGAACCCCGGATAAGGCCTTATTGGCGTTGTTCTCGGATTTTACTTCACCATCTGGGGAATTCATCCGAATTTATTTGGCAAGTCGGGACCGGATAGACATCGACCAGTCCCCGATAGTTACCACTTGAACGTAAAATAAGCACAATTGGTGTGTAGAAATAGTTACAACGCTGGGCATCGGCAGGTTGACACCTCTCAGTACCTAACCTAATTCTAAAGCACTCAATCATGCAAGTCAACACCAGGGGCACATTTTTCTCATTTTTACAAAAATCTGTACAATTACTGGGATACCTTGATGACATCATTGGCAGAGCTCAGGGAGCTGTCACCGATCCCTTCGTAAGTATCGGAACATAAGTGGCAAAAATGGATTTTGTCGTGAATGAGGGTAAAACTGAATATATGCTGTCAATAGAACAGAACGTCGTAGTAGACAGGTATAAATTTGTACACCTCGGCTCCGCTGCCATTAGATCTAATATTGACATCTCATCAGAAATCAAATGTAAAATGCCTCGGCCTATAAACACAAGTGAACGATAAGGCTTTGTCAAGAAATACGAAGGAGAAACTATACTCGTATATGACTTTCATAATCTCTGTCCTGATTTTTGGTGCAGAAGCAGGGACGTTAGCGAAGGTGGATGAAGATATCTTTGTCTGTTTTGAAGGCAAATATTTTGACGAAGTCTGAAGGAGGGGTTTAAATAGCGTCCTCTACGAGCTGTACAGTGATATTAACTTGGTCAGAAAAGTGCACATTAGTCGCCATAAGAGGTGAATTTGCTGGCTATTAGATGGAAGTTGTGTTGTTGTTCATTGTGCGATAAGACATTATCGTGATGCAAATCCAAGAATTGTCTTTCCAAACTTGAGGCCTCTTCTGCTTCACCTAAACTCATAGCGCCCATATAATAGTCCTTATTGACAGCCTGGCTTTCTGCAAAAAATTCATGTCAGCCACTTTTACCTGCCTACCCCCATTGCATGTGGGAGTCTTAATTGCATTTGGCAAGAATCCTAATCCAATTTTGTTTCCAATTTCCACTACGCTCTTTGCCATCGACGACAAAGTCAGAGTCCTTGAAGTTCTGAAACCACTCACGACAACTTCGTCCACT
Organism: Volucella zonaria; assembly: GCA_963966105.1. NCBI lineage: Eukaryota > Metazoa > Arthropoda > Insecta > Diptera > Syrphidae > Volucella > Volucella zonaria. The sequence continues at coordinate 215,278,973 of OZ014530.1, forward strand.
TAAGGCCGTCACCATATGCGGCTGCAAGCAATCGATGTACCTCGTCAGCAGTTCTCTTCAAATTAAATTAGTGAATCCAAAGTTCCCGCAAATGACGCTTATTTGGCTCATAATTTTTGCAAATGGCGTCAAGTGTTATTATGCTTTAACATTTATATTGTAAACTAATAGAGAAATAGTTAACAAGAAGCAAAGAGCGATACACACCTGAAGAACGCGGAATTATTGTTACAACTTACCGAGAATGGAAAGTTTATCGGTTTCGACGATGCAAGTGCCATTCATGGATAATGGTTGGGTGTTTGAATTCCGCTTTAACGACAGCAGACAGCATTGTGTTTTGGAAGCATTAAATTCCACTCGGTTTGTAGTTCCCCAATTAGTTATGCTGTTAATATCAGAATTTAATGAGCTTAACATACACTGCCATTCCGTTCTACAGCCGATGAGCAGGGACGTGAGTCCGGGAACGGATATTACAAGCAGAGAGTACTGTCGTCCGCAAAAGAACATATTGGATTAGAAGTAGTAGACAAGAGATCGCTGATGAAAATTAAAAAGAGTATGGGCACACCAGCATTTATTATGTGAATATTAGACTTCAAGACATCGAAGCCAATTTGAATGGAGCGTTGCGAAAGGTAGCTTCTAATGCATTGAAGAAGAGAGTCGTCGATCCCAAAAGCACGCATTTTCGACAAAAAAGCCTGATGCTAAACTCTGCCCAATGCCCTAGAAGTATCAAGTGCAACTATCTTGCTTCCGCCAGATTGATGTACGCTTCGGTTCCACTTTTCGGTGAGACATGCTATCAAATCACCAGTGGACCTATTGCTACGAAAACCGTATTGCCCGTCATTGAGAAGTTTTCGTGTTTCGAGATATTTCATGAGCTGACAGTTTGTCAGCCTTTCCATGACCTTGAAAAGAAGGGACGTAAGTGCAGTGGGTATGTAGGAGGAAAGAGAGGAAGATTCGCCTTTTCTAGGGACGGGCTGGACAAATGCTGCTTTCTATCTGCTCGAAAAGAGTCCCAAAGAGTAAGGCTGATGAAAATATTTACGCAATGGTTTTGCCAGCGAGGAAGAACACCTTTTCAGAAGGAGGGGATTATACCACATTGACCAAAGTTCCCGGAATTTATTCAGAAAATTAAAAATACAAGTTTATTCATCTAAATCTATATTATCCCCTTCAAAGTAATCCTCATCAACTGCAACACACTTATGCCAACACTTGATCCAATCCTCGAAACAATTTTTAAATTCGGTTTTCGGTATGTCCATCAGTGGTTCATGCGATTATTCCATTACTTCCTCTCGACTGCTGAAATGCGTTCCCCGCCGTGATTTTTTAACTCGATTGAACAGAAAGAAGTCACAGGGAGCCAAATCAGGTGAATTCGGTGGCTGTTGGATGGTATTTGTTGCATTTTTCGTCAAAAAATTACGAATAATGATGGTACTGTGCGACGGTGCGTTATCATGGTGCAAAATCCACAAGTTTTTTGTCCACAATTCTGGTCTCTTTCGGCGAATTGCTTCACGCAAACGTCTCATAACGCCCAAATAATACTCGTACTCTTTGTTTACTGTCTGGCCTTCTTGCAAAAATTCATGATGCACTACACCGTTGTAATCCATGAAAACCGTGAGCATTGCCTTCTTTTTTGACTGAAAACGACGTGTTTTTTTTGGTCTCGGCTCATTTGGTGAACGCCATTCACTTGCCCGATGTCTGGATTGCGTGTCGTACTGATAAACCCACTGATAAACCCCTTTTGATGAATATGGGATCGGATTCAGCCTCGCAAATCATCTCTTTTGCGACGTCAACACGGTCTCTTTTTTGCATGAAATTGAGGTCTTTTGGCACCAACTTTGCTGCTACACGATGGAAACCCAAACCATTAACCAAAATATCTTGAACGGATCCATAGGCAATGTTCAAGTCCTCCGTTATCTCTCTGATGGTTAATTTGCTGTTATTGACCAACATTTCTTTTATTTCATCAATGTTTTCGTCGGTTTTCGATGTCGACGGTCTGCCACAGCGTTCATCATCTTCGATTGACTCACGACCACTTTTGAGCCGCTCGTGCCACTGGTAAACGACTGTTTTCTTTAGAGAATCGTTGCCGAAACACTTTTTAAAACATTTCCAACGTTCGCACACCATTAAATCCGTGTTTTACGCAAAATTTAATACGAGTACAAGTTCGTTGTTGCAAATTGAAATCCATTTCTAAAATTGTAAAAAATCGCCAACACACACAGAAATAGATGTACTCTTGGCTACGTAACTTTTACAAATGTCAAGCTATGACGCTAAGATTTAAAGGGAATATCAACAACAGATTTTTTTTTTTAAAAAAAGAACTTAACACTCAAGTGAGTATGAATCACTTATAGTACCTCAGCATGTGTTAAGTTTTTTGGAAAATGGGTAGAGAGAGAAAGAAAAATTTTTGGCTCAGTGGTTATTTCGATCCACGGGTGGCATCCAACATTTAATGGGGAGACTAAATTCTTAGTGGAAGTTGGCTTGATGTTGATTTCTAGTCAACTGCTCGTCTTACTTGATTTTCGTTAACTGAAAAAATTACGAGTATATGTTTTTCGGGCGAGGCTGGGATTCGAACACCGAACCTTCCGATTTGGAAGCCAGTCCACTACCACTTGAGCCACGGCCACCCACAACAGATTTACCAACTTAACAAAAAAAACAGAACTCAAATCGGAACAATGGAAGCGCCACACGGTGGTTTTTGATCAAGGCGGTACCATCTGGACCAGCGTATTTGTGAATGCTAAGAGTGTGGTTAACTTACTTCCGTGCTCTGTTAAATCTGGTGCAAGGAGAAGATGATTTCGCATCCAAAATCTTAATGAGCGACGAAGCATTCCTGGGGCATGGAGAATCCACATGAAATGCGTAAAGAGCCAATGCATTTCCTCAAATTGTGAGTTTCAACAATGCAAAATGCTGTAAAACAAGCACAAATGTGCATCAACTCAGGAGGTGGTCATTTGACCGATATATTTTTTTCAACTTTATGTCATTAATTCTACATCTTCAGATAAATTTTTCGCTAAAACTGACATTACTTTTGCCTCATTTTGTATTTTTATGTGGTGCTGTTGACAGATGCCCAAGTTTATCACATGACGTTTTACACATTAAACCTTTAACCACAACTTGCTGGTGTAGCCAATTATTTGTAGACCATAGATCACAAGCCATTCAGGTCACTTTGGTCTATGGGAGGTGTAGGAGAGGATGTTCTTTCATCTTTGCCCCACACAGCTCCTTCATCTTCTATATGTGTGCCTTTCATTCAGGCAATGGCCCGTAATCGCTCTCTCAACGAACCCGATTCTATTCCCATTCATAGAATGAGGTCTACTCGTCCTTTTGGAATCGAGATGTTTTGGACACATTAGTACTGTTATTAGTGGTTTATAGGTTGGATTCGAACGAAATCTCATATGGTAAACCCAAGAGTTTCTAAGTTCCAAAGATATTTAAGAAACAGCTTATTTTCTTACCGTGGCAATAGGAAGAAAATTATGTATATATGTCAAAAGCAAGAATTTTTGATGATCTCCTGATTTGCTCAGATAAAGGTTCCGCACACTATCAAACTATTTGAAGCAGCCGTCTTGGACCTAGATTTGTCGTACAGGTGTGGACTGTTCCTTCGTGTATGGTTCTAAATATTCAGTTTCCAAATTGAGTTTACTACCTACAGTCATGACTAGGTATTGTGCTTCTTTTATGAATTTCAGCTTTTTATATTCAAGTTTAGACTGAACTATATTTGGAATTATATGGCTGTGGCAAATCGAATTGAAAACCAAAAAGGTGAAAATAAATGTAAGATGTTGCGCGTGTTTTATACGCTGTGAACTTGCTGTCAGGTGAATCGCTCTTAACCCATTGCACTCGCGTTGCCAAGCATGTCTCCACAGTGCATGCCCTCTAGAAACTGGCTGACAGTTTTCGCCCTGTAAACTTCACTTTGCGTCCGGAATGTGTTAGAACTGACTTCACTCGAGTAATATTCATTTCTTCGAATTCGCTTTCTATGAATACGGTCCAACGAAATGTTGTTGACTTTGCCGTTGACGTCTAGTTTGTAAAATTCTTCACTTTTTTTTAACACTGGAAAAGGTCCATCGTATGTTACTCTGAGAGGACAATTGACTCTGTCACACGTGACGAAAACGTAGTCGGATTATTTCAGATCTGGATGAACGAAGACATTCGAGCTGTCCGTATGGGTGTAAGCTTAGTCATTGAGCGCTTCAAGCCTTTTACAAACTCGGCATCTGTAATGCTAACTTTTTTAGAACAAAAAAATTAACCAACGGCCAGAGAAGCATTAAATACGATTTTGACTGTTGAGAGAAGCCCGCACCAGTTGCCATCTGCATAGGTCCGCAAGAGTCCTATGCCACCTCTCGATTATCGTGTTCAACTGGGGATGATGAGGTGTAATCCTCAAGTGGGTAATACCGAGATATCTTTTCAGCTCCTTAAACAACGTGGACTCAAATTGTTCTCCGAAGTCACTGGATAATCGCTGCGGAACACCGAACCGAGAACGAGTTTGCGTGCAACTGTCTCTGCTGTTATATTCGGCAATGATATGGCTTCAGCCCGTCTCGAAAATCTGTCGATTAAGGTCAGGCAGTACTTATTTCCTTGCGATGGTGGCAGGAATCCAACGATGTCGATATTGACATGTTCAAAGGGTTGACTAGGACTTTGGTACAGACCATATTCCATTCTGGTGTGCCGTATCGCTCGTTGATCAGCTTTATTGTCGCGCTTGTACTCGGATGGAAAATGCTATAAAATTTCTCGATGACCATCTTACGAAAAGGCCTCAGGACGAAAGGGCGGATGTTTCGTTGTGAAGCATCACAGTAGAGAAATGTCTTTAAGCCCTATAATGCGTCGGTTGAAGCAACGACAATGCAATCTGCCATCTGCTTTTCCTCTCAATACCACATCGATATGACGCTGAAATGTTTACGACGCATTCCTTAGCCAAAATGTCATATAGTTGTGCGCGAAAATTCCAAAGGGCGTGGTGATAGCAGTCATAGGAATATCGCACTCCGCAGCGGGATAGAAAATATTTTCTTTCCTTGAGCCACATTACGAAAATCTTGCGGGAATCGCATCGTATACCAGTCAGGTACGGTTTTAGCATTAAGCGCGGGATTGTCATTGCAACGACGCCATTCACAGTTTGATTTCTTCACCATGTGCAATAGACTGGACCATGCACCGCAAATATCGAGCTCCATGAGATGTAGAAATTCAGCTTACGCTATCCTCAAGTTATCAGGCGAAAGCCTGCGCGGATGAGGAAGGTTTTGAGAGCCTGTAGTGACAATGTGATGTTCTATGTAAATTGCGGTTGGCTTTTTTGTTGCGCCAAACATGGTAATATCTTTCTAAATCATCGAGAACCCATTATTCACTTTATAGATATGAATTTTGGATGTACCTGGTGGGGATGGATCCCCCGACGTTCCCAAAAATGTGTTGCTGTCGATGAGCTTGGCTCATTTGACGTCAATTAGAAGGCCAAAGAGCTTGGGGAAGTCGACGCCGATTATTTGAGTTTTTACTTGGGCCACAATGAACTTCAAAATAAATCGTATGGGCAAATCAAGGTCGACGATGAGTTTCTTATCGCCGTACGTTGCTATTTCGCTGCCAGTTGCCTCATACAGTTTCGAAAAATGAGTCGGTCTATATGTATATGTATGTCATTTCGACGTGGTGGAATATCGGACACATCTACCCCCGAGCCGTTCAAAAATGTCTTTGCTGTCGGCAAAGCCTGCTATTCCTGACAGCTGGCTTGTTAGTTTTTTTTTGAGATGAAATTACTTTCCCACTGACTTGTAGAATGGCATTTTTTTGCCACGCTCCCAAATATTGTATGAAACCAACAATATTCGCTGTTATTAGCTGCAGGTGTATGTTCACGTTTCGTACCTCGAATGCGAGGACTGCCTCTTTGTCGACTTTGGCGAAGGAGATGCATCAGTTGACGATCTATGTACTGAATGGGAAGTTCAACCGATGTTTCCTGGTCCACAGGTATAATGACTACTTACCTTCATAAACAGCCAGAATAGCCTTCCCCAGCTCGATCTCTGAAAGTATTTTACAGATGTTCTCTTGCGCCAATGCTCCAAATCTTTTCAGTAACAGACTTTTGAAGTTTTCATATTGCTTTCCACTATCAGGCGGATGCAGGACGGTATCGGTGACCTGGATTAGAACCTTCTTTTCTATTGCTGCTACTACGGTATTAAACTTTAAGACATCTGAGGTGACGTTGAAGAGGGCACTTGTTCCAAAATGGAGGAAACTTTTTTCACCAATTGTACTTCAGGTGTCGTAGTCCTTTGGTTGGCAGCCGACAAGTGGCGTGATGGGAAAATCAAAAATGAGATAGAATAAATCTAACAGCGAGTGTTTTATACGCTCTAAATTTGACATGTCTAGCTGACAGCTGAATAGCTGTTAGCCGATTGCATCGCATTGCCAAGTGTGACAAGTGAATAACATTAGCTCTGTCTTGGAAAGACGACATCAAGTTCAACCTTATCTTTCCATTTGGTTAGGTTCCTCAGAGTAAACTTCATTAAATCCTTTATGGTATTGGAAAATTTACCGGAGATACCAATCTGAATAGGCTTTTATTCTGTACCCCTCGTTACCCAGAACATTGAATCCATTTATTCACTACTAAGATCCGAAATTTCACCTCTGCTCGTCCGCTGATGAAAAGTAACTACATAGAGTAGAGACCAATACTCCACGTATAGATGGCGCTGGGAAATACAGCGTTTATTGAAAACGAGCTAGCGTGTGCTCTATGCCCTTTCTGTTCATTGTCTCGATTATTTGTTTGTCATGTTTTTGTTTCCAGATAAGCCGGTGTTCACTATTCCCCCTTTGCTCGTAGAGCGCATGAGCCGTACTCGCAAGCGAGTTGTTTTGCTACATGTGATTGTCTGCACTATGCATTAAACTAGAGCCTCCACGGGCATGTAGGTGTGACAATGAGCATATCACCTCCGGCATTTCTAACGCCACTAATCTTCAGCGCTTGATGAAGATTGTAAGGGGGTCAACAAGAGGCTTATCGATAAGTGATCTGCAAGGTTTCTGGCGGTGTGTTGTGAATGCAGCCTTTAAGCCTGAAATCTCCTTACAGTATTTCTCCATTATTGTGACGAGTAAGTCATATGCAGAAATTCCTCCACGTAGTAAAACAATCACCCTAAGGCCGTTCCCAGAGGTTTTTTGTGTAGTCTTTTCGACTATACTAACAAGATGTCGGCTTTTGCTATTTTGGAGCTAAGATTACCTAAAAAGATTTTGTCAACATTCGTAAGGCGCAGGTAGTAGACCAACTGATCTACTCAAATCATACAGATCTATAGGCCTCATCTCGTTTTCCCTAAAAACAATGCAGAATATACTTGCTTCACAAAATCCAAGATGCCTATCAACCTGCAAAGTCGGCAATTCATATTCTTCAGGAACTCACCACAAAGATTGAAAAATCCCTCAGAGACAAAGAAATTCTGGTAGGCTGCTTCCTTGACATCGAAGGAGCTTTTGACCAACACCACGTACAATAAAATAATACTACATGTAACTGGGTAAAACACATGCTTAATAGGGTAAAAATATCAACGCCACATTAGGTAGTGAATTAGAATCAGAATCAGGTTGCACCAAGTGTGGTGTTCTCTCCCCTTGCTCTCCATCATAGTAAATGACGGTTTCTATGTTCAAGGATACGCTGATGGCATTCTGATCCTTATCAGATTCAAATTTGAAGAAAATATCTCGGAACTCCCCCAGATGGCGCTCAACCTTATTGCTGGCTTGTGCAAGAAAGTTGGCCTAAACGTCAACACCAAAAAGGGCACCATGTTTGCCGTCACCAAGAGAAGAAAATTGGACGAACTTAAAGATCCAACACCTCTTGGTGGCAGCATAAAGTTTTCAAGTGATGTGAAATTCCTAAGGGTTACCCTAGATCAATTAACAAAAACTTCAATTTATAAACGTAGCACACTGCCCAGCAGGCCAGCCAAAACTTCTTCTTCTCCTTCCTTTAAGTGGTTCCCGTGAGGTTTTATATTTGTTTAATGTTGATGCTGCCAAATTTCATTGTCATCGTAGCTCCTGCCATTGCTTATTCTGTACTGTAAGGTGCCAGTCGATTTACATCGATTACTCGTCGCTTGCGATTGTTGCTCCCTTCGATTCAGTAAACTAGATCGCTCAACTTCTTACAGATTACATAGGGCTCTTCCCAGTTTCTCTGCAGCTTTGGACATAGTCCCAACCTTCTTTTCGGCCAGACCTTGTCACCTGGAGAAAAACAAATGGGGTTAGCACGTAAGTCATACCTGTTCTTCATTGCTTCAGTGGACAATTTTCAATTTACTCAAACTTCTTCGTGGATCAGGTGTAAATGATTTTTAAGTCGGCACGTAATCGCAGCTCACTCCCGAACATGAGTTTTGCTGGTGTATATTTGGTGGCCCAGTCCATCAAAGATCGGTAAGTCATTAACGCTAATGGTAAAAACCCATTCCAATCACTTTGGTTCTTTTCCACATATTTGGCTAGGAAGTCCAGTAAAGCTCGGTTGAATAGCTTTACCATCCCATCCGACTCCGGGTGCAAAGCCGTAGTCAGTCTTTTTTCGATGCCATGTAACTTCATCGTCCGCTGGAAAACTACAGACTCAAAGTTTCGGCCTTGGTCGGAATGTAGAATGTGCGGTATTCCAAACAGGCTAAAGTCTCCTTTAGTTAGTGTCGACGGAATCAGTTCAGCTTTCTAGTCAGGAAGCTCGAATTCTTCTGGCCACTTAGTAAAATAATCCATAAGGTTGACGATGTACTATTATTATTTGAGGTGCGGGGCAAAGGCCCCAGAACTTCTATCGCAACCCTCTCAAAAGTTTCTCCGCTAAGAGTCGTTTTCAGGCATCCGCATGTCCTGGTTGTAGGACCTTTGCGAGAGATGCATGTTACACATTTCGTGCACGAATTGTAGATATCACTAGTCTGTCCAATCCAGTAAAATTTACTTTTTACCTTTCGAAGGGTTTTACTCCGCTCGGTCCCGAGTGCAGGCTTTCTAACCCTCTTGACGCAAATGTACGTGGTACTATTAATTGCTTTACAGTCGCATTTTCAGATTGCTCCCATTGTCTTACTAACACCTCATCCTCCAAAGTCAGACTCTCAAACTGACTCCAAAAGCTTTTTACATCTCGTCCATGGCCTAAAACATTTTCTCTGGAAGATTTTTCCTGTATTCGTACAAAATATTTAACGAGTGATAAGCACGAGTCTTCATCTCGCAGCTTCTTTAAGTCCACCCCAAGAATCTACAGTATGTAGATGTGTGCTGTAACAGTCCCACTTGTTGTCCTGACAGTGATGACATTGTCTTTTGGAAAGTGCCTCTGCATTCCCATTGCCATGTACCTCGGGTTGCTTGAAATGTAGGAGCCATCGAAGTGGTAGTGATGGAAATGTTTTACGCTCGACACAATGGCTAAGAGTTCCTTTCGAGTAACACAATAATAAGTTTCGACTTTGTTGAAACTAGCGCTGCAATATTCCACAACTCCTTCTACCCCATTTTGGACCTGACTTAAAACAGAGCCTAGACCGCAATTGCTAGCATCGGTGTCTAGGATAAAGGGCGAGTCAGGTTCCGGGTATGCCAGGATACGGGAACAAGTAAGTTCTTCTTTGAGTTTCTGGACAGCAGTTTCTTCTGCATAGACCCATGTGAATTTTCTTTTTTCCTCCGTAAGTTGGAAAAGGGGTTTGGCGATCGTGGAAAATCCTCGTATGAACTTTCGATAGTAAGAGCATAGTCCCACATAACTTCGTACATCTCGCTTCGACCTCGACGTAGGCCAGCCTTTCACAGCATGAATTTGATTAGGTATCGCACATCTTCTCTGAAGAAAAAGCATTTTTGCGGACTGCGCTTCAAGTTGACTTTCCGAAGCCGTGCGAACACAAGTTCCAAGTTATGAAGAAGATCTTCGAATGATTTACTATGCACGATGATCTAGGTAGATCAAAGCAACGTCCCAAGAGAGTCCCTAGAAGACTCGGTCCATCAACCGTTCTAAAGCATCCGGTGCGTTGCATAGGTCAAATGGCATGACTTCGAAAAGTTGTCTTTTCCTTATTGCCGTCATCCATCTCCACTTGCCAATATCCGCTGTGTAGATCCATGTTAGAAAACCAGTGGCCATCAGAGAAGTTTCCGAGAATATCATCCATTCTGGGCAGCGGATAAGAATCCTTTTTGGTGACGTTGTTGAGGAGGCTCTAGTCTACGCAGAATCTTGCGGTGCAATTATATTTCAGTACTAAAACCATTGGAGCGGACCAAGGACTGGAGGACTTTTCGATTATTGTCCTTTTTCCCATATTGTCGACCAAATCTTCTACTCTTCTTCTTTTAGTAGGTTGCAGGTATTTTGATTGGCCTTGCAGATCCAGTATCGACACGGTGTGTTGTTAATGAGGTACGTCCAAAATCATTAGGCCCTTTAAAAAAGATATCGTTGTAGTTGGCGAGTAGTGTGGAAAATTCCTGTCGTTGGTCTTCGCTCAAATGTGGTGATCGAAGTGCAATATCGGAAATATCTGATGGTTCTAGGTTTTCTGAAAAGCTTTGAGCATTGACTATCTGTACTTTTACTGTATCACCGACGATGGTGTTACTGCGGATAGTAAAAGGATTAGAACTTAAATTAAGAACACGTACCTTAACAGCATCTTTGGAGTGACCGACTAGAGTTCTGGACAAATGAACCTGAGGAGGCAGTTTAGATTCTTCACAGGCTTCAGTCATCAATTCTTGATCTATGATGTAAATTGGAAAAGTTGTTTCTAATAATGATTCAGAATTTGCGGGAATCGCCTGCGTCGTCGTATTGTGAACTAGAATCTGGTGACTTACTCCGGGAATCCGTAAAGATATATATATGTAGCTCGACTATCAATTACCATCTTCAAAGTAGAAAAGTCAAGAGTACAATGGTGATTTCGAAGAAAATCGACTCCTAGGATACACGCGAGTTCAGCTTTTGCTTCGCTTCGACACTCAGCTACCACCTCATCACCTGTAACTCCTCTAATACGATGAGTTGTTGTTTTTAAGTTACTTCTATCGACGAGTGCGAGATTCAAAAGTGAGACTTCTGCACCAGTGTCAATTAGAATTGTACAGCCTCGGCTATTAACCAATCTACTTACCATTAAATTTTAATTTAATTTTGGTGGGGGCTGAGGCCCCCATTTATTGGCTTAATACAAGCTTAATCTAACTTAAAAACTAACAGAAAGACTTAAGAGCTAGTGACCAAGGAAGTGATGGAGGAGATCTTGTTTGAGACGAGGAGTGTTCAGGTGGAAATGAAAAAGGGAGAGGTTCGAGTTGACCTTTCGGAGCATTCGGGAGATAGGTTCGTTGGAGCCATAAGAGGTGCGGTGGACCGGTAGATAGAAGAGAGGAGGACAACGTAGATTGCGGGGGTTGGTATTGAAGGAAATGGAGTTCAAAATGGATGCACAGTCGATGGAACCTGAGAGAAGACGATGAATGAAAAGAACGTCAGCAATATTCCTACGTTCTTCTAACGAATTCATATTTAGAAGTTTGAGGCGGTCTTGATAGGGAGGTAAGATTAAAGGGTCGTTCCATGGCAGGCCACGGAGGGCAAATCGGAGGAATCGACGTTGAATACCCTCGATTCGGGAAACATGAACCCGGTGAAAGGGGGACCAAGCTTGACTGGCATACTCAAGCAGGGGGCGAACAAAGGTAATATAGAGAGATCTGGTTACATACGGGTTGGAAAATTCCTTGGACCACCGTTTAATAAAGCCAAGTGATGAGTTGGCTTTGAGGATCATCTTATCGATATGTGAACGGAAATTAAGCTCACAGTCGAATAATATGCCAAGGTCTTGGAAAGACTGAACCAGGGGAATTGGTTGACCATGGAGAAAATAAAGTCGGGGGGGAGACGGGTTGTATTTACGTGAGAAGGTTATAAATTGACATTTGGCTATATTAAGTTCTAGGCAGTTTTTGAGGCACCAGATTGAAAACCGATCAAGGTCTTCTTGAAGAAGGGCAGAGTCCTGGGGAGAGGAAATAGATTTAAAAAATTTTGTGTCGTCAGCGTAAAGGGAGAGGGAGGAGTGCTTAATGACACTCTCAACATCGTTGATAGTAAGAATGAAGAGAAGAGGGCCAAGATGACTGCCTTGTGGAACTCCAGATGAGGCCAGGAATGGAACAGAAAGGGCGGATCTAAACCGAACACTATAATATCGGTTTACCAGGTAAGAAGAAATCCATTTTAAAAAGAGCGGCTCAAAGCCGAGAGCAGACAATTTGAAAAGGATCAATTTATGAGATATCTTATCAAATGCTTTAGTGAAGTCTGTTGCGATAACATCGATTTCTTTGCCATTTTCTAAGGCTGAGAGTGCAAAAGACACGAATTCAACTAGATTTGTGGTAGTTGATCTACCTTTTAGAAAACCATGTTGTCGGGGTGAAATAAAAGGCTTGCATTTGAAGCTTAACGCTTCGTATAAAATGCTTTCAAAGAGTTTGGGTATATGAGAGAGTTTAGCAATGGGACGATAATTGGTAACTTCATGCTTAGATCCCTTTTTGTGTATTGGGATTATAAAAGAGGTCTTCCAAATCTGGGGAAATTCACCCTGTGTGAGCGATAGACGAAAAAGGTAGGAAAGGGGTAGAGACAGGTTGGAAGAGCATTTCTTAAGAAACATGGCGGGGAGTCCGTCTGGGCCAGGTATAAATTCATCCTTAAGATTTTGTAACTTTTCTTCAATAACTGCAGGATCGAAATTTTGAGTGAGAAAGGGACCAATAGAGAAATTTGGTAGATCATTGAAGTAAGAGGGATCTGGTACGAAGGAGTTGTTGGCAAATGATTGCTTGAAAAATGTAGCAAAAAAGTTGGCGATGGTAGGAGGATCACATGAAGTTTTGGTTTCGAAAGCGAGGGAGGAAGGATAACCATCGGTCTTACTTTTGCAATTGACAAATTGAAAAAAGGACTTGGGGTCATTTATGAGATTGGTTTGCGCACTATTCAGGTAGCGCTGATAGAGAGAGTTATAGAGTTCAATGAAATGAAGATATGTACCTAGATAATTTGAATAGTCGGAAGAAGAGTGGGTGCGAAGGAATACCGCCCATAACTTGTTTCTTTTGTTTCGCAGAGAGCGAAGTCTACGATTATACCAAGGAGGGGATGTAGAAGAAGTTTTATGGCGGGTGTAAGGCACATAAAGGGAGATGGATTTGAATATTTCTCTGTAAAAAATGGAGAGGGCATCAACCAGAGATAGATTGGTAAACTCAAAAGAAGCACTGCTTAGATAGGTATTAATTTTACGGAAATTGGCTTTGTGAAAATTGTAAGAAAATAGAACTGCGGGGGGAGGCGACTGAAGGGGAGAGTTGTGGAAAAATGAGAGAAGAAGTGGAGGATGAAAGTTATCAATAGTTGAAAGAGATAGGGGACAACACGATACTGAGGAGTTGATGGGATCAGTTGTGAAGATAAGGTCTAATTGCCTTTCCATATAGTTGGAAACGCCACTGACTTGGCATAGACTAGAGTCTGTTAGCCGATCTAAGAATAGGCATTCCTTAGTAGAAATGGGATTGGAAGCGATGAAAAAAGATAGGTCTTCAGATGGAGTCCACTTCAGCTGAGGCAGATTAAAATCGCCGAAGATAATGATATCATCAAGCGATTCTGATAAGTCGATCAAATTGTCAATTGCTGCAATAGCAAGTTGGTAGGATTCAATAGGTTGCGCCGGAAGAATGTAACAACACATAACGTACAGGCATCTGCGAGTGAGAGTTATTTTAACCGACACAAAGTCGAGCTTAGGAGAGGATGATGTTGCAACGAGAGAGGAGTCCAAGCTGTTGTGAATAGCCAGTAGGACACCTCGACAAGGGGATTCAATCAAGGGGGGTGCGCGATCATCATCCCGAAAAACATTAAAAGAAGGAGGGAATAACTCCTGGTTTTTTATGTTGGGGATAAGATTAGTTTCGGTCAGAGCATAGATATCAAATGGGAGAGCATGAGATTGGCGGAAAACAGCGTGGGTTTTAGAACGGAGTCCTCTTACGTTCTGGTAATAGAAGGTGAGAGGGAGGTTTTTGCATGACTTTTTAGGGTCGAAAAAATTTATCATGGTCAAGGCGACTGCGTTGGAGGTGTGAGACTCTTTTAGAGTGTACATATTGGCGAAGAGCGGCAAGATCGTCTGCAACTTTTTGGGGGGGCGTATTGAAAATCTCGTGATACTTTATATAAAGTTTCCTGAGACTGGTAACGTCTGTAGGGAGGCCTTCCTGCTGGATAGAAACCATGACGCTTGTTTTTGTTTTACCCTCGTAGCACACCGAGTCGGATTTATCGTGCAGATAGGCGAGATATAGACGTATATTCTCATATATCTTTTTATCTCTAAGCCTAGAGAGCGCATAGCGACATTCGGTGGTATCGCTAGTTTGCTGCGTTAATTTAACAGTGGGTGGCGAAAGGGGGTCAATAGAAGAGGGAGTGGTTAATGAGTTCGGTGTCGCAACGGCTGGTTTTTCTGAAATAGGGTTTAAAATGTGAGAACTGATGAAATTGGGATACTTAGCTCCAGTTCTGAGGTCGAAATTAGGGAAAGGCGTGTGTGTTAGGGGTTGAATGGTGGGAGTTTGAGTGGCAGGAGTTTGAGTTGTAGGGGTTAAGTCGAAAGAGACACGTTGACGTTGGGGCTTGATTTGGGGTGGAATAGGGGGAGTTGGAGTTTGGGTGGGCGGCTTAAAATTAGGAAAAATTGTTGTTTTAAAACTCCAATTGGAGCTGGGTTTGTTGTGGGAAGAGGAGGTGGGTTTTGGCAAATTGGATTTATTTACTAACTTATTTCTTGGTTTAGGTATAACGGACTGCTTGGCTTTATCCTGCTTCTTGGGCGTATTTTCCAACCATTTGCAGACACGCATCTTTCCAAGATTGAAATTGTTGCTGGCAGGATTATGGAATAACCATTCGTACTTGGTTGGAAGATTGAGCTTGAAGCTGCGCTTGCTTCTGTGGTGAGATGTAGGAAGCAAATTGCAGTGGCTTATGGTAATGCCATATTTCTTTTCGAAGAAATTTGAGATCCAATCAACATCAGCGTTTGGGGGGGCGCCTTTGATAAGAAGCGTAGTGACCAATTGATTCTTCGAAGCAAGCTTATCAAGTCTACGTTGCCATTCGGAAGGTGTCCAAGTTGAATTAAAATGACTGATAAGCTTCCGTGGGGCAGCGATTGGAGGAGCTGACATAGAAATATTTTCTGCTGTTAAGTTGGAAGAAACTTCGCAGGAATCAGTGGGTTGAACCGTCCGCAGATGACTTATGTGTGGGGGTGAGCGTGAATCCACTTCAGGTTCCATTAATTCAGCCATGAGTGATGTATTGTAGGGAACATTCTGGTAAGGCTGCGGCAAGTTTTGTGTATCAACGATTTTGCTGTTTATTGTTGCGATGTGATGTTCAATATCGCATACGAGGGATCGCGTCGCGGTAAGTTCGTCGCCGACATCGTTCACTTTATCGAAGATAACTTCGAGCATGGGATCACAGTGTTTGGGAGAGAGTTGTTTGTGTGACGAGGACTGAAAATGAATGTCTATGTCGTCACGCAGGGAGTTTATCATCTCGCAGGTTTTTTGGTTGGAGATAACCTGCGCAGAACACATAGCTTTAATGTCAATCAACACTTTATCGAGGTGACGTAAGGGAGTTTCTTCATACCTGGATCTCCCGGAGTCTAACTCGATAAGACCAGCAATTTGTTTGTCCATGTGCTTTACTTTGGATTTTATTACATCGGCTGAGTTCTGCACTGAGTTACGTAACTCTTCAACACTTTTAACACTGTTTTCTATTACCGAAATTTTATCCGTAATCTTTTTGGCGAGTGCGTCCTGGTAGGAGTCATTTGAATCACTTAGGCATTTTATTGCCAAAAGTACGTGTGAAAGTGAGATACTCTTACACTCATCACAGAAGAAAAGTAGGTTATCGGAAAATTCTTTAATAAACACCGTGTTTCTTTTATTTAACCCGACACAAACGGCATGAAAGGCGTTCCCACAAATGCCCTTGCAAGCTACCCAGTCAGCATTGCCGTCAACGATTACACAATTGGCAATTCCGCAAGACATATTCAAATTGGTTGTGTAGGTCAGTGAGGGTATAGATATAGGTCGAGTTATTTTTTTTTATTTTTTTTTTTGTTTTTGTAGATAGGGGCTTTTATTTGCACTGAAATCTGCCAGTAGACAAAAAAAATAATGAATTCGAGCACTGGGGGTTATTAACCGGAAAATGCAATTTAACGAGATTTATAATTGAAAATTGAACAGGGGAATAGGGAGAACAAGAAAAACACGTCTAACTGGTTTGAGTCGCAATGAAACAATAAACTAGTGGTAACCAGCGTAAATGCGCCGATTTCATGGGCCGCCTGACTTTTGTTTGAATTCTGAACATCTGGTAGTATTGCTGTTTGTTTTTGGGGTGGCTTTGTACTACCTATTACCAACGATTGCCCACTCGCGTTGGTGAAATTTAGTTTCCCGACTTTAGCGGCGCCGAATGTTTTTCCAGCGACGCCAGTGGTCCCTCGTACCTGTCAATCCTTACCCGCCCGTTTCATCGACTCGTCCGGTCGGTGTTTTAGTGCATGGTCAAATGAGAGACTGCACGTTTTTCGAGCCGGAGTGAGATATATTGCGCTACACTTATTGCTTCCGAAAGAGTTGATGGTCGATTTACAGCCACCAGGTTTTGTACTTGAGTGTCTCGAATACCTTCGACGAACTGGCTTAAGATGTTTTTATGAAGCACATTGGCTGGGCAGACATTTATTATGAGAGACGCCGGTTTTTGTATTTCAAAAGTGAATTCTGTCAATTATTCTTTCTCTGCTATCGCAGAGGTGTGTGAAACTTGTATGGGTGTCAAGAGAAAAACGCTGACGAAGCCATGTGGCAAGGAGCGAGTAATTTGGGGGCTGTCCGGAAGGTAACATGCCCAGCACAGTCAATGCGTCACCTCTTAAATTCACGGCTAGGATTTCACCTTTCTCTGCCTCTATCCATTCTTGATGTTTAGCAACAGTTTTGAACTGACACTCGTAAGCTATCCATGAATCCATGCCATAAGAAATTTATTAGGAGTAACACATGTTTCAACTATGTCCTAGCACGTACCTTTTGGTCCTCCCCTAGCAATGGCACTTGGACTTCCTTGGACTTACCAAAGAATTTGTTTGGGACCGACGCGATGTGCCTGGATTATTTTGGTGAAAATCGGTGTCATCCGCCCTGATCCGAGTTGATGCAGCATTGAAGGAACCGAGCTGAAGTCTTTGCTGTTGAAAGTCAATGAAATTTTTGTTGGCTGTCGTTGTTCGTAGGTCTTTCTCATGTAGTTGAAAAGCTTTTCTTGAAACTTCGCGTGTTGTGATGTTCACCCCGAGCTTTTACTGAAAGTCAGGAGAAATAAACTATTAGCAGCTACTCCTACAACTTTCTGAAAAAGTAGGTCTTCAACCATAACCTCACAGTTACAATTCCTAATCGACAGAACTGACAAAATAAACTCCTGTTCAAAAGAGATTCACTGATGTGGCACACCGATGGATCCAAAACAAACGAAGGAGTTGGACCAGGCATATACGGAGAAACTACCAATACTTGCATTGTACACATGTATGGACAGTAGCATCTCTGTATTTCAAGCTGAAATATACGCAATAGAGCTCTGCATTAGGGACAACTTAAACAGAACTGTCACCAACAAAAACATTATTCTATATTCTCTCTGACAGCAATGGAGCTTCTATCCACGGGCTGGGACTGCATTATACTCCGCAAAACATATGCCAACATCAATAGAGTCCATTTAAGATGGGTGCCAGGTCACAATGGTTAAGATGGTAATGAAAGAGCAAACGAATTGGACGAAAAATAGTCGGCCTCATTCATGTTACGAGTATCATGATCATTCTGCGCGTTACCAATTCGCTTCATAGAAAGTTATTTATTGGGTATATACCTTAACTCGTGCGTTTTTTTCTCAAAATTTGAAAGTTTATTTATGAAAAACATGTACAATAGTATTATTCAAAGTATTCTCCCATCTTTCTGGCAATTTGTGGATCCCATCCCAAAAGAACTGCGCCGGCTTGGCAGCCAAGAATGAATCAAGCCAATTTTTGATATTCTGCTCTGATGTGAACCGTATTTCAGTGAGGGCGTTCTGCATCGACCGGAACAAATGGTAGTCAGAAGGTCTGGGCTATAAGGCGGGTGGGGTAAGACTTCCCATCCACTGTTTTCCAAATAGTTCTTAACCGGAATAGCAACGTGGGGCCGACCGTTGTCATGATGGAAAATTATTACCTTGTGTCTGGTCGCATATTCCGGGCGTTTTTCGGCCACTGCTCTCTTCAAACGGATTAATTGTGTTCGGTAGCGTTGTCCATTGATGGTTTCACCCGGTTTTAGTAGCTCATAATACAGCACACCTATCTGATCCCACCAAATACAGAGCATTACCTTCGCGCCATGGATATTCGGCTTTGCCGTTGATTTGGCTGGTTGTCCGGGCTTCACATATGATTTTTTGCGCTTGGGGTTGTCGTAATGGATCCATTTCTCATCACCAGTAACAATCCGATGCAAAAGTGGCTTCCTTTTGTGGCGTTCCAGCAGCATTTCGGACATGCAAAACCGCCTTTCGACGTCTCTCGGCTTGAGTTCATGTGGAACCCAATTTTCTTGCTTTTGAATATATCCAGCTGCTTTTAAACGTTTTGAAATGGCTGCTTGAGTGACACCCAAAGATTCTGCGAGCTTTTCTTGTGTTTGGCAACAATCTTCATGGAGTAATACTTCCAGTTCTTCATTTTCAAATTTTTTTGGCTGCCCAGGACGTTCATCGTCTTCCAAGCCAAAATCACCACTTTTAAATCCTGCAAACCACTTTTTGCACGTTCGCTCAGCTAGCGCATGTTCACCATAAACTTCCACCAAAATACGATGACCGATGACTTTCGGCAGCAGTTTTCTTTATATTAAAGTAATGAAGAAGAACTCCCCGCAAAAACACTTTTTCAGGCACAAAATTCGACATATTTGAGTGCAAAAAAATTATTGTTGTTTCCGCTTCAAATGAATGACATACGAGTATACTGAAATGACGTACAAAGACAGTAAGTTACGCCATCTCTTAGCAAACCGCACGAATTAAGTTATAGACCCAATAAATAACTGTCTAACAGAGGCACTCCATTACTGAAAGGAAAATGAAGGTTGCAGGCAAGCCAAAAACCAAACCCTTCCCTCGGAAGAACAAAACAAATGCTACAGCTTTTTAGAATCAAAAACTGCCTTATGACAAGAGAATTGGATAAGATAGCAACTGTCGCAAGTGGAATGAGGATGAAGACACATCAGAACATATCCATTGCCACTAAAACCGCTTAAGCAGAAAACGCCTACGTCTTCTAGGTAAGCCATACCTTGAGACAAAAAATATCACTGCCAGCTTACTCAAATACATATATAGCCGGCCGAATTTATTAGAATTTCAGGCATCAGGGGTGAGCTTTAACTTAAGGACATCACAATAGGACTAGCCTGCCCGCAGCGATAAGGGTACATAATCCCACCTCCCTCCTTAATCTAACCTAATCTGGAGCATTGCTCGTAGGTATTGTCGAGCTGCTCTTGGAAATATTCTTTCTACTGTAAGGACATGACCGTCTATCAGGTTGGTGTTGGCGAATTTAGCCTTGATGCTGGTTGTTACGCGACATTTGCTAACGTTTCAAAAGCTCAAGACTTCTTGCCCAAGTCCATATATTATAAAAAATCCTCACCCAAATATACACTGCTTATATTTTCTGTAGCAGTCATTGTAGTATATGTCACAGTTTTTCATTATTATTTTGGCTGGCCCATCCATCTACAGTTTCTGAATGTCGGTAGTATCAGCTTTATAGCAGTCTAATTCCTCTGCTATTTTTTTTTTTTTTGACTGTCACATGTAGCTGGCCCCGCCCAATTATCAAGGCTTCGCCCATCAATGAAGTTGCCTAATAAACAGCGGGGGCAGAGCATATTACTGGTCTTATCGTAAACATCTTCAGATATTGCCTCTGAATGGTTGCTACGATTTGATCAGTTACAAGTTGCCGGTCATAGGTCTTGTTGGCGGCTTGACCACCGGTAGTCCATACCAGGACTTAAGTTACGGTACCATGGGAGTCAGGAGCCCCCCGGATTTCGGTCCGAGCCTGACTTGTTAGAGGTAAGCCCCCTTGTATAAGCGTCATGATGGCTGTGGTTTAAACCCAAATCGCGGGAAGGGTCTTTCTATGGGTTTGACCCAATGTAGAGATGCAATAAGTACTGGGTGCTGTGACACTAAGAACAGTAAAAGGTTTTAGGTCGTCCTCGACTAATATCAATAAGGTCTCATGACAGGTGGTTTACGTTAAAAATCATGGAACGTTCTGTCACATGTAGCCTCAATTCCAAACATTCCATATGCAGAAGTAACCTTTTTTTTCATTTTGCAAAGTAATCTCCGCTTCCTTTTAGAGGTATGAGAGCTGCCGTTGTGTCATTTAGGATTCCACATCTTTGTTTCAGGACCCTAACTAGTCTTTGAAAATCTTTATAGACCTCAGCTCATATCAGGAATATGCCGTATTGACTGCTGACACCACCACTGATTCTGACACTCAAACTCATCTGTTGTACGTTCTCCTCCTGAGGTCTGACAGAATATGAATATTCTTCAAGTTCAACACTCGCGCTTATAAAATAATCAGGTCAAGTCCGAATGGACGACACTAGTAACCCGTGGCTACCGTGAGAATGATATATACTGTATACAATTGATCTCATAGTTACAGCATTGAATACATATACATCTTAAGCAGATCTGGCTCCTTAGCCTCTACCGGTGTAGTAAGGATCCCGATTCGTTGCCGGCAAGTTCCACCAGGGCATGGTTGTTTGAGGCACTGATCGAGAAAGGTTCTAGCTTTTCTTATGGACATCTAATTTTGTGAACCAAATTCTTCATTCGATGAAGCCTTTTAGAATCAGTTCTTTCTCAGTGATGTCACCATAAAGGATATATCGAAAATACTCGTAGCTTGGTTTCCTTGTCATGGAATTCGGAGTGACAATCTTTGGTGTAGTACCATTAAGTCCTAGATTTTAAAAATTACGTTGGCTGGCGTCTTTTCCTTTTTATTATCGGCCATCAAAATGTCTTCAGCTGTGATCAATCCTTCTATCCCTATCCGACATATTATCAACATTCATCAATTGCTAGTATCACTTATGAGAAAGTGATCAAGTTGCATCAAATGTAGCTGTTTCTTCAATCTGAAATCAATAAGATAAGGCATCGAACATTTAATCTATTCAGCTGGGTTTCATACGAGTTTCCATCTAATACTTGGGTATTCAAGTTCCGAAATTATGAAACTACTTCCCTTGTATACCGGGATCTGCTTGCCTTTCTACTAGCCACATCTTTAGTCTTGCCTATCTGAGATTCTCAATTTTTTTTTTCATTTTCTTCTTTTTCTCTGTGTAGATCGTGCCAAATAATCGCAACAACCGATCGCCATCAAACAGCGGCCGCACCTCAACAATGGTTGGTAGCACCTTCTACACCGGACATCCGTACAATGAAAAAATCCGTATACCCCACACCTTCATGGTGCACACTTATGGCATCCCAACTGTATGTCAATATTGCAAAAAACTCCTGCGAGGACTGTTTAAACAAGGACTTCAATGTAAGGATTGTCAATACAATGCGCATAAAAAATGCATGGACAAGGTGCCACAAGACTGCACGGGTGAAGGCTTGCAACCTAATCTTCCGGCCGAATTCAACGAAAGTAACAACAGCAGCATCAACAAGGACCGTGACATGTTTTTCAGAGACGAATTCGACGACAGTGACTTTGATGACAATCCCACAACGGACTTCAGTAGAAACGCCTACAATATTAGACGACAACGAAACAACAATACTCAGGCACCTGAATTGAATGGCTATATGGCACCACCACCTCCAGAAAAGGGTCGTTCTGGTGGAGGCGGTGGAGGAAGTGGCATGGGCGGTGTAGGTGGTGATCCTAGAGATCCAGCTCTAATAGATGCCCAGTCTCAATCAAGTTCATCATCATCGCCAAGTGCCAATATTCCATTGATGCGAATTGTACAGTCCGTGAAGCATACCAAGAAACGAGGGGGTCAAGCTATTAAAGAAGGATGGTTGGTGCATTTTACCAACTTAGACCCAACAGTGAAGAGATACTTTTGGCGTTTGGATGCAAAAACAATCACTCTGTTCATTTCGGAGCAGGGCAGTAAATATCACAAAGAAGTCCCTATAAATGAGATCATTTCGATTGACAGTAATCGTAGCATAAATAGTGAAAGGAATTATTGCTTTGAAATAAGAACAGCGAACGTGGATTATTTTGTTGGACAAGATCCTTTGGTAGGATGTCAGAATGAGCCAGTGAGATTGCCACCAGCTGATAGTGGTATTGGATCAGATGTGGGCAAAAGTTGGGAAACTGCACTGAAGCAAGCACTGATGCATGTTACTAATACACGTAAGTACTTTGAATAATTTTTCATTTGTTTATAAGTGAAGTTTGTGAATGCATGTCGTACTCGTATGACTAGAGCAAGTAAGTTTGATATTAACTTTTCCTCAGGAAGTATCTTGCCTGGAGGGCTGAACAGCTGAACTGTCAAGTCGCTTTCCTTACTTTACTTTTAAATAGATTTTTATTGTTTCTTTCATTATTACTTACATTCTAGACAAAAATGATTAAATCTAATTTAACAATTTTAGTTGCTTATTCTAGCTTACTGGCCCTTACCGAACGCTCTAAACTTAACAATCTCATTCAAAGTTTGCCTCTCGGCCTTAAAAACTATCTTACAATTAATCTGATCTATCAGTTATACAAATATCTTTTAAATTTTGTACAAAATTTAAAACTATGGCCGTATTCTACTTAACGTACCTAAGCTACTTAGCCTAACTTAATTATAAACGGGGTGGAGAGCACTCGTAGCCTCTCGCACCGGGTGGTCATCATCCCAAGGATGATGGAGATTCAACCAATGCCATAAAGCATCGGTCACTTTTCAGAGACGCCGCTTTATGTTAACGAACGTAGCCTTTCCACGAGATCCCCTAACTATCCCTTATCTAACTTACAACTAGGAGGAGTGTGTTACCGACCCGTACCATACCAGGGGAGCAAGCCCACTCTCTCCCCTTCTAGAAGCCACCAGAATTCGGTGTATTGTTTCTCGGCATCGATCCGATCCCTGTCCGCAATCGCGGGACTAAAACGGAGGAGCTCCTGAGCATTGGGAACAAACCCGTCGTAGATCAGCCGCTTGTCTCTTGTGGCGGTGGTATATTACCGGGATACCATCCCTGCTTTGAACTAACCCTTTAGCATCAATATGGAGAAATCCCTCTGGCAGGATAAATTCCGATAGAAGTGTGCTCTCGTGGTACATTTCATTGGGGTAGTAAGCCCCAAAGATCAGGCTATTCTCGTTAGTCATTGCTCGTACAACGTGTCTTCGAATCACCTTGATCAGGAAATTGTCAATCCTATTCAGATTAGCCCCATCGTAAAGGACCTTGTGGGGATAATATTTCTTGTACTCTGATCCGATGTCCTAAGACACTGCCTTTCAAACACCTGAATCCTTTCCATCTGATACGGCGCTACATTAAATCACACAGGACAACCATACGCGATGACTAGCCTGATGAAGGCCACATAGCTTGTCAGGGCTAAAGCCTTCTTGGAACCAGCAAGAGAAGCGTCTATATGTTTGTCAAAATACAAATACTTGTCGAGCCAGATAACAAAGTATCTACGCTTCTCACCGCTAATGGCAGTCCGTGCTGTCCAATGATGCCAAAATTTTCGCCAGTTATATCTGGTATCCCTAGAAGCCCATCTCAATAGAGTTCTAAATGAAATTGTTTACGACTTTTGAAAATCGATTTTCAATTTCCATTCGTCGTAATACGCCTTAATATGATCGAAATCACGCTGCAGAAGAGTATTGATGACTTTGATTTTTGGACCTGATCTGTACGCCACTAAATCGTCTGCGTACGCTATGGGATGATTGGGGAACCTACTAGATCACTTATGTAAATGTTAAACAGTATCGGAGAATTCACAGCCCCTGCTGTAAGCCGTTTTTAATGTCAAAGATCTTCTTTGAAATGACGTTGTTACATTTAACAACGAATTCCTTTCTAATAAGCATGTCGTAAATCAAAATCATATATAGCAGAGGTTTCAGCATGCCCATCCTGGTCAACTTATAGGAAAACCCCTCTAACCATACGGTGTCGAAGGACTTCTCAAAGTCAGTAGGCACCCGTACACTGGTTCTTGCATTTATTCCATTCCATTCCGACGACTTTTTGTTTTCCAGAGACTCAAAGATGCACAGGAGTTAATCTTTTCGCACGAACAAATGCGAGGAAGCTCATTCATCGGAACTGTCAAGTCGCATTTTGTCCTTTAATGCCTGCGTTGACATTAATAACGACAATTATCCATCTTCATCCCAAATGCCCTCAGTTCCTCATCAAAGGTTCTGCGCCAAGTTTGCTGGATGACTGATTCTCACTTTTATCTTCACTACGTAGAGGATGACTTATTCATTGTTCTATAGTGCCGTCTGCTTAGACCGGTTTTTAGGGTCATGGAATCAGCTTCTTCAGTATAAAATGTTGAGTCTACGTGCTTCCTAATCACTCATAAGAACTATCTTCGCATATTACTTCTCTATTTGGTCATTCCATCAGATTGTTTGACAGCATGATGATCCTATTTTGCATTTCTATGGGAATCGATTATTTTTTTTATGGTTTAGATCGTTTGATGCAGGGAATAAACAATTGTTGTCAATCCATGTAGAATAGCCAATAGGCTATTATCAAATATGTTCTATAGAACTATCGGGATCAAGTTACTTAGTGCTGATGTCGACCATTCTGCTTTCGCACATACCATACTCAACCAAGCTGGTTGAGGTCCCATTCACTTGCGTGGCCCACATTAAATACGTCTACTCTACTGTGCCATCCATACTTATTTTGAATTCAACCTGACCTGACTCTTTAAACAATTGGTTCGTCTGCGAACGGATGAAATAGGACTCTTTTAAAATTGTTCATGTTCTACGACTCCATCATCTGTTTCAGAAGCCTCCACATGTGTAGAGCATGCAGGTGCAATAGGTGACGTGAAGTCTTCATGTTTGAATCGGATTGGAGATTGCACTTCCTCATAAGGGGCTCTTTCAGTTTGCTGGTTTTCCCTCGTTCCCTGTGAATAAAAAACTGGTTAGTAAGAGTGACATGCTTGCCTGCCCGGGTCCTGAAAGTTGAACATATTTGTTTGTCAACTGAATCCACGGATCACTGCTTTAACCCGAAGGAAGGCTGCCTTTTTGAATTTAGATTTTTCCACTTTGAAGCACTTTCTCTCAGAATCTGGACGTAAAGCGGATAGAACGGTGCGATGACAGTGTCCATGAAGCTTCTCTGCCTGTGTTTTCTCATCGGTGCCAGTAAAGTATTTTTCCAAGGATTTTTCTCTCCAAATAACTGACGATACCTTCATCCGCTTTCGATAGAGTCCATGCTTCAGCGCCGAGATGATCAAGGTCTAATATGGATTCTCCTTAGTCATTTTTGATAGCCAATTGCCTTGTTAGCCCAAAGAAACAACAATTGCAAGGGTGGTTTTTCCTTTATTTCTGCTGAGGCGTTGTTGGCAGAATTCATGACAGACGTTCATGAGAGACGTTCTATCCAATTCGTCGATGGTATATGTCCCCTCTTGTTGACAGCAAACGAGTATACTTGTTTTTGTTACCATTTACCACCAAACGCATTTTAGCACCTTGCGTTTCAATACTAGTGAACGCATGGTTGACAGCCCGCTGAGTTCTCCCAATTATGTCGATATCATCAGCATACGCTAATAGTTGCATAGACTTTTGGAAGATTGTGCCTCCAGTGTTTGCCTCTGACTTCCGTACAATTCTTTCAAGTATGCTGTTAAAGAAGTGCTATGACAGTACGTCACCTTGTCTAAATACTTTTTTGACATCAAAAGTCTTGGTCAAGTCGTTACCAAATTGAGCGTCCTCAATAGTCATTCTGCACTGAGGGACGAGTGTGGCAGGGATGCCTCAAAATCAATGGAAAGCTGGTGGGTATAGATTTGGGCTTCATAACTTTTATCCAGGATCAACCCTCGTGTGTAGATTTGGTTAATTGAGAATTTTCTGGTCTGAAACCGCACTGATAAGAACCTCACGTTGTTGGCGAAGGGTTTCAGACGATCACACAATATGGCAGGTAAGATCTTCTATCCAATGTTGGGGAGACTTATACGTTTATAGTTGGCCCAGTTGAGAGTGTCTACCTTCTTATGGATTGGGTATAAGATTCTGAGATTCCTTTAATAAGGTATACCCTCTTCTGACCAGATCTGAGAACTGAGTTATTGTATGCTCTTCAGAGAGTCATTATCAACTTAGATATTGCTATCCTTACTCCGTTCTGGTCAGGTGGATGGAAGTTTTCGCTATTATCTTCTAAGCTGAATGGTCTATTCTGTCTGACTGCAAGATTTTGGGCTTCTTTGTCGTTATACAGTCTGCAGAAAAAGTGTTTCCATATTATCAGCACCAACTATGACTGTACTAAAAAGTTTCGTTCCTGATCTCTACAGCTTCTGCACGGTTCTTCTTACCTTGACACGTTCTTTTAACCTGTAAAATATCTGTAAGTTATTCCTGAAGTACAACCTCTCAATATCTTCGATCGCACACCTCTCGTGCTCTTAGAGCTCATGAGTGACTCTGCTTTACCTGCATGTATTTGCCAATATTCTTCATCAAACTACGGATTTCTTCAATAGCCGTGTCTCTGACGACATGTTGGCAGCGTTGTCCTTGCTCTTCAGTGCTTGGTGCTGGTGTCATAATTGTTGTTGAGAGTTTTCGGAATATGCGTTCGGCGAAGACTTTGGCGGTCTCTTGCAATTGCAGCTTTTCTACGTTATATCTTCTGATAGTAATTTTTCTCTGTTGTGGTGCGTAGGAAATCCGCATTCGCACCTTGGCAGCAACAAGGTGGTGATCGGAGTCAATTTTCGCTGCCTGGAACGTTTGGACGTCCAGAATACTGAAGGCATGCCTTACGTCTATCGTAATGTGATCAATTTGATTTAGCGTTTCGTAATCCGCAGAGCCCTTGTGTATAGTGAGATGAATCCGTTGCCAGAAGTGGTGTCCTGTACGCTGTCCTGTCAAAGGTATTGTCCTCTCCTATCCTGGCGCCTATCGACTAGAATGATTTTAACGTCATACTTCAGACATTGCTCATATGTCTTGTCGAGGAGCTCGTAGAAACATTCATGGGTGAACTCGTCCTTGCCTTCCATAGAGCTATGGACGCCTATTAGGCTTAGGTATCTCAGCGAATTTATCAAGACTTCTTGCCCATACGTCTGACGCATATGGCAAATTCCCATTCAAATTAGCGCTGATTCTTTTCCCTATAGCAATCACCATATCACAGTTTTTCATCCTCCTTATATCCTGCCCATCTCATCGCACTTCCTGAATGGCTGTGAAATATGCGCGATGGCAGTCAAGGGCCTCTGCACGGCGGCACGTGGCCAGTTAACGGCCCGAACATTCCACTAGCAAATTTGAAGTTCGTTCTCGATATGAATGCGTTCCCATGCTGTTTCCATGCACGATCTGAAAAGCGGAGCACTAGCGACCCGTTTGGTGATCCGTCTACTCTGGGCCACCAGTAGTATCAGCGAGTGATTTGCTTCATCCTGGTTTCTACACAGTGACTTCCGTGCAACAATGAAAGCGTCATTGGTAGGATCTGACTGTAGTTCTTTTGAACTTCTTTCAGAGTCTTCGATGTAAAACCGATGGGCTTTTCCGATCCATCAGTCGATGCGAGTCGATTCGGTTTTTGCCAAAGAGATAGACAATCTTTATGGAAATGAACCAACCTTATTTCAGACACTACCTTTTCCTTAAACTTTTCAAAAGATCCCTATTGCCCTCCCCCACCCATACAAATATAAAATTCTTCAAGCGCAGTTTGTTAAGCGGGGCTGCAATTTGCTCAAAGTTTTCTATGAATTGGTGATAATAATTTAGTTTTCCTAAAACTGTCTCCAATTCTTTTAGATTACTGGGTCTAGGTAAGCCTCTTAATAGGAATTATGATTTCGGCGGTCATATTCCATTGGCTACAATAATATAACGTAAATATTCAACCTCCCATGGAGCAGATCGGCATTTTGCCAGATTACACTGAATTCCGTGTACTTCAAATCGGTCTATTTCTAATTGCGGACTATTGGTTATAATCACCGCACGATGCGGTACAGAGCAAAATGGGACAAATACGGGGTGAGAATCAACTTTTGGCTTTACATGACCTTTATACTGCAAGTTCTTCTCTAGTTTCGACACTCATTTGGAGGACTAGCTCTCCGATTGAACTTAAGTGCCCTTAACTCATCGAAACCCATTATATTTGACGCGAGCTCACTATCTGTAACATATAATGGCAATAAAAATGCCTTCTGCTGATATGCTACCTTTGCATGTACTATTCCTTTGAGTGAAACCTTAACCGCGCCGCAGGCTCGTAACTCTTTTTCTGTACACTGACGGTAGGTTCGGTGCTCGAATCATTCGAGACATTCATTTTTTTAGTTAACAAAACTCAACTTCCACTAACAATTTAGTGTCCCCATTAAATTTTGGATGCCACCCATGGACCGAAATAACCACTGAGCGCAAACATCTTTCTTTCTCTCTCTGTCCTATTTTCCAAAAAGCATAGCACATGCTGAGGCATTTAGAAGTGTATTCATACCCACTTAAATGCTAAGTTCTTAAAAAAAAAACGCACAACGCATCTCCTACATCAATGCAGAATACCGATCAAACATAGATATTAAGAATTCCCCGGAACTATGGCCAATACTAAAGGCTATAACCAACGTATCCTTGCTAATATCCTATTTTGAGGTTCGACATGAGTTTTAGAGGAGAACTACTCCTCAATCAGCTTGGACTTCCTTCAAATAGAAAAATTTGATATCAGCAGAAACCTCGATTCAATTCACTATCTGCTAAGAGGGGTGGAAATACAATACTCTCTCGAAGCACTCTACTCAAGTCGTTAATAAGAAATGATATTTGCCAACATGTCTGACCCTGGATGTGGCTTTCATCAAATCACCGCCTACAGACTTTCGTATCTTTTAGATCCCATAATCCTCTTTCAGAGAGAGCATTCTTAATCCAACTGAAAATTTTATATGTTTAGATACATACAAACGAATACCCGGGCATTCTGCATTAAACACGTCATCCGTGTACCAAGTACAGCTCCATTTATGTCTCAATCTTGGTCTCGCCATCATTATGGCTATTGGGTAATTTAAATTACATTTCCAAAGATAGAAGTACGAGTAGGAAGACCTTTTGCTTTAGATCCATAAATGTGAACATTAAGAGTCGATGTCATTAGCAGTTAAGAATTTATGCTACTTAGCTATCAAAAGCCAGTCAACCACAATTTACTGACAGAAGGATGTGATGTTCACTTTATTTACGCATTCCCTTAAACGTTAATCTTTGGATTTAGTTTGCAGATCGAATACAAGTAGTCACATTCGACAGGGTATAACACTGATAGTTGACATTGTACAAGTACATGTATGTACATATTCGTATTTGTATCTACTACGAGATGTACTCTGTATCGTCACGTGGTGTTAATGTTCGCAATAAAAAGAATTTAATTACGAAAGATATTACTTCCTTTATGGGGATTAAACGTGGCACTGCATTGCTATCTCGCAGTCGCATATGGTTTCACGCTCATGTAGGCACATGTAACATTTAATGGCATGAACCGAGCTGAGATGAAATTAAATAAGTC
Source organism: Volucella zonaria (assembly GCA_963966105.1). Taxonomy (NCBI): domain Eukaryota; kingdom Metazoa; phylum Arthropoda; class Insecta; order Diptera; family Syrphidae; genus Volucella; species Volucella zonaria. Next base: position 215,309,283 of record OZ014530.1, read on the forward strand.
TTCTCGGACACTTTTAGTGGCTTTGTACTCGTATGTTGTGCCTCATGTCGCTGGATAAATTGACTTGGATCTTGGAGGGAAAAAATAAATTAATTGAGCACTTGTTGATGCATACGAGTTTTGTATACGCGCGTCCAGGATCTTGAACTCTGATGAGTGACTTGTTTTACTTTTCCTCAGTGCTTCCCAGTCAGATGAGTTCATATCTGTGTGAGTTATATTTTTTTTTAACATTTCACATTTCAAGGTTTTTATTTAACTGTGTCTGGGAAATGAGATGGAATTAAATCAGAAAGAGGATCTCTCATAAGCACAACCGTTGATAGAATTCCTCTGCAGATTGCAGGCAGGTGAAACAAATACTTCTGGTCAACGGGCATTCTCTTTCCGGCATTTCTGATGCATGTTAAGTACGTGACAGTTCGATGCAGACAGTTAGTCGTCCTCTGAGACGGGTTTTGTGAGTTCATTGGCAATGTTATTTTCTAGGATCTCATTGTGACTTGGGACTCTGAGCCTTACGCTCTCGAACTTAACCACTTTCAGCTGCAAAGAAGACCTAGTTCCGCAGAACTAGCATCACGATTTCGCATGACTCTGTTTGGAAGATCCAACAAGAAGGGAAATCAAATGTTGCCTTCCTTTTACAAAATGCCATATCCACGATGGGTGCTGGAGCTACGAGTATAGGAGAAAATCAGATTGCATACCTAACTGACTCAGATTCTGAGCGAAATTATTGCTGAGGAATTTGCAGTCAAGTAACTACCGGGGTTCTGATGTCATTCCAGTCGGGGTGTGTATCCATTAGATCCCGCGCAAGCAGAAATTTTACGAGAATCCATTTCTTTATAATCTAGAGGTAGCCTTCAGATTGCAGCCCATAATTTATGAACAAATATCAAGGGGAGGGGGATTCAGCAGCGCATCTAGAGCTAAGCGCTTTAGAATTGTAACCGTTTAGCAGAATTTACGTATTCTCGTGAAAGTTTATTCCATCAAACAGTCAGTTGAGATCCTGAAGAAAATCGTAGATGACAAGCCTGTGTTTAGCCAAAAGAAATACAACTGGAAGGCTGACATCAATTTATAGTTTTTCGTGACGGCATGCTCCATTTAGGGAAGTTATTTTTTTCGAAAGCACTCTCAATATCTATACACATGATCTTGAAACGGAGTCTCACAATATCTATCATCTTGTAGCATCTTGGGCAGTGAATGCATTCGCAAAGTGGTTTAGCTCACAGATCAGCTGACCCATTATCTCTACATATGCCAGACTTATAGGCCCGAAGCTCTTAGTAGGTCAGCAGTCATTTTTACTGATTCACGATTTGGTATGTGGGCTAGCAGTGAAAATTCTCTTCCAGGTTGATAACAGCTGATTTGTATCTTTTTACACAACAACTGAAAGTATGCCATCGGTACCGGGCGGATTGTATTACTTAGCTCACTTGTAGTTCTGATGATGAAGATGGTTTTAAGCCGGTTTTGATTTCGTGCCCTGGGATGTGAGTTTTGAACATTCGACTGAAAGTCTTGGCTTTTGATTTAGTATAGACCTGAGTATTTTAGGCCTTCCCTACTAGAACTTGGCCCAATTTCACGGAGTGTTTTGATTAGCAAAAATCACTCCTTGAAAGTTGAACTAAACGTTTTTTCCCTCGGTCCGTAGAGATTTCAGCTTTTTTTTCTGAAAGATTTGTGGCCTTCATTGATTGTTCTTCACATTACACTACCCTTTGTTATAGAAAATATTCGTAAGTTCAAACTTTCTGGAATCACAGTATTCAATTGGTTCGGCTACTTCCTTTGATGGTGGTTATAGCAACGAATAGACGAACCCGTGACATTCTATGTACATTCGTTTTGTAACTTGTTTCTGTTGCAACTAAATCTTGTTTGCCCAAACCTTAAACCCTTCAATTGTCCTCTCCACCTCTTCTATTGTTCTCAGGCTTATTAGATTTGATATGCATGAAAGCCTTAAACGGCGTTTACCCAAAGTACTCGTATAAGGCACGTTGTACTCTCAGTAGAACGTTTTACTGATAAATAGGTCAGACGTATCTTAACGTCCGGTTATCATTGTACTTGCTGCATCTTTACCTACATACATACGTAAATGCAAGTCAATGTTTCTGATTTCACAGAACTCGATAAGCTCTTTGATGGATGGATGGGACAGTATTTTTTTGTCTGAGAAGTAAATTGATGCAAATATTCTAGCAAATATTGGACAATAAGCAATTTAGTCTTGGACAATGAATTGTCTACACAAGTTGAAGCATCTTTAGGGACGATAGGATTAACAAAGTCAATCTACTAATACTGATTATAGGATCTGCATTATCTCATATTTGGATATGTGACTGTGATTTTGTTCGGGACTGCCCGTTGTTGTTGTTGTTGTTTTCCTTTTCATTGAATAAATGTTTTAGGATGAGTCTCTGACAGTATAATCTGCCACCTGGAGCTGGAGTCCTTTGCCATTTCTTTTTCTTTTGTCGTTTTTGAAGAAGAAAAATGTCCGAGAGGATTGAGGATTTCAATTTTTGTTCGCATTGCACGGTGTTCCTATCGATCCTACTGCTTTGCAGACATAGAACAGCAGACCTCTAAGTTTGCTCCAGGTGCTAACTGTAGTCTGAGATGAACCTGGGCCTAAACTTAAAAGACTCTTAATCTAGCTCAATCATCACGCCGAGTTGATTGTGGTCCATTCATTCTGCATGACCAACCTGACTCGGAGTCTGTCTCTATTGCGCCATCTTTTTGTGACAAATTTAAAGATTTTCAGACCAAAAGCTATGTGATTCGTCCGCTCTACGCGTCGCAATCATCAAAGACTGGTACTCAGGAGCAGGAATGTTTTGTATGAGGAACGAAAATAAACCAGCGGTTAGCCCTAGTCCTTTCAGCCAGTGTTGCAATACACTCCTCCTAGTGCATGCAAGAACCAGCCTACTTCTTGCCTGTGGCCGCCTTATGATACCTAGCATATCAGGCGCCTCATTTAGCGATTATAACTGTCGGACGGTTCTTTAGCGGAGTTCGTACAATCCCTCTTGTAAGGTAGTCTTCTTCCCCTCGGGAATGTATTGCCCTTTGTCGGGATTTTCTTGCCTTAGAAATATTCAGAGTATCCGGAATTGCACCCTGCCTACTAAAAAGTAATGCCTAGCATCAATGGTATTTTTACGGGATCGGGTATATAATTCTATCCACAGCCACTAACTTGAAAGGCTATTCCGGAATCAGTACATCGTCGAAATGAGAAATAGGGATAAATGAACAACATCTCTACTGAACCATTCTAGCTTTCTTACTTAATAAAGGCCTTAAGTAAGGCCCTTATTTCTAACCTGCCTTACTTCGCATGCCAAGCTGGAACATTCATGTCTCCTGGAACATTCATGTCTCCCGCTCCAGTATACAGTTTTTGCACGTTCAGTTTTTTATTCAATCTTCTCCTTTGCTCCTCGGATAGACTGTACTGTGGATCAGTAAAGTTCCAATTCGCTGCGTTGCGCCCATGATAGGCATTGTCATTGGCCTAGGCAATACATGCTTAGTTGTACAGGCTTTGAAAGATTTTGCCTCTAATGTTGGCTTGCAAATTTCGCACAATACTCTCAAGTCCGATATTAAAGAAATTGCATGACAGTGGATTGCCTTGTCGAAAGCAACTGATATCAAAAGTCTCGGTTAAATCATTACCGACGTTCACGGAGCAGCTAGCTTTCTCCATGGGCAACCTGCCAAACTGGACAATGGATGCCGAAACCGGACATAACTTTGTTTAATTTTTACCGATATACGCTATCGTAAGCAGTTTCAGTATCGACAAATAGGTGATCAGTGTCGATTAAAAATTCGAACGTTAAACTCGGAAACAGTGCTCGTCCTTTCCTTCCATTCATGTACCTCTGCTTCACATGCGCCATCGGCATTAGTCGTCAAACCAAGGGCTTCACAGCGGCGGTCGAGAGAAACCTAGCGCATCAGAGGCACCATCTCTGACGACTTATTGGCGAATTTGCTTTATTTTAAGGGACACTTGATCGGCAAAGAACCGGACGGTTTGTTGCGAGCGAATCAACGTTTTTCGCTCGGAACGTCTGAACCTCCAGAATTTTGGTCACAATGTGATCAATCTGGATAATGATGGATTTATCAGGAGACCCATAGGTCCCGTTTTGATCATATTTCATCCCAAACCGAAATCTATTATTATCGGAAGTGGTATCATGCAGAAAATATTTAACGTCGGTGGTACCAAAGACATCCCCCTTTTCAGCTTTGCGTTAAAATCACCTTGGACAATTAAGCCATCATTCTAAAGACATTGACCTTTTAATGCCATCTACTTTTCCTCTGTGGCGAGGTTCCTGCATATATATAAGGCTAACATTGGCGAATTTAGCTTTGGTGTGGATTTTCACGAGACGCTAAGTTTGTCTCTAATGGCATATGCTTTATTATCCTTCTTATCGCCGTCCTCACCTCGTTGAGATCTTTTTCTGCTGACGCTCCTCAATACCCGTATTTGCACATTAGTTAAAATCGGATCCATGTGGGATCAAGGATTACATCTGATTTAAAACACGACAATAACAGTTGCCAGCAATAATCGCATCTGGGTTGCTGATAAGTCTGTGATCGAAGTTTGACTCTAAGGAGTTGCCGTCGTACTTTTCTTTTCTACTTTCTCTTTTTTTTCAATTGCTTTTTAGGTACTTTTTTTCTATTTGAAATATGTTAATTTCTTTTTTTCGCTTTTTTAACTCAGTTCCAATGGCCATGGTAAGTTTGTTTCTTAACTTTGTAGTCATTATTTGTTTGAGTAGTGCCTTTGTTTTTATATTCTTTAATATCTCTATCAGCCCTGGGTAGTCTGGGTAGTCTGACAGGTCCTAGAGAATCCACAGTTGCGGGAGTAAACGGGAATCTGAAAAGTATGGTTCGAATTCTCCAAATCCTACACGAAGGCCTTCATATCTGCCATATCAATGCACAAAGCTTACACCCTAGAACTGACGAATTTAGACATACTCGTATATTTCCAAACTCCAAGGCTGACATAGTCTTATTCTGTGTCTGAGAAGCAAGGTTTCATTCACAAAGTGGATGTCTACGAGGCAGGCATTTCGATTCGATGAGTTTGACCGTACCTTGGGTGGAGGTTCCGATATATGCACGCACAACATTTAAATAGAAGTTCGTGTGCGAGTCAGACAGAAGACGTGTACAGACCAAATCACCTTATTCCCTTTGAACCAAATTATAATACCCTACAAGAATTATCCTGTACTCCAAATCAATCATGTGTGGCGACTTAAATCGTAACATCTGAAATGTACCTCACTCAATCAGCTTTCTTGAGTACATGAAATCTTCCGACTTATATCCAGTAAATACGTCGATACCTACTCACTTTACTAATTCAACATCCACCCTTATCGATTCAATTTTTGTATCTGATAAAGGAAAAGTTTCGGTATACCATATAGCCAACTTGAAGTGCCAGGGTTCTCAAAACATGACCTACTTTCTCTATCATACCAATTCGATATTCAATGAACTGAATGTACGATAACGTTAAGAGACTTTCGCAACATACACTATTATGCACTTCAACAAGATATTTTCACGATAAATTGGGCTCGCATTTACCAAATAGCTTTAGTTGACGACCAAGCGAATTTTCTGCAGGGGAAAGAGTTATGTCCCTTTTTAACCAACATCTTCCCGGAAAAACTTTGACTATCAAACTCCTTTCACCCCAGTGGTTAACGCTTGACATTCTGCAGCTTATAAAAAAGCGCAATAACACATTCAAGAGCTGGAATTTAAATTTGTAAACTCTTTGATAGATATCGCTCACTTCGCAATAAAGTAGTATGTAAGACCAAAGCTACTGCACGGGCCTTCTACAGTAGAAAATTGGGATGTGTTCGTCAGGGAACGAAATGTGGCAAGCAATTCGAGAGATCGGCTTAAAAAAGTCAAAGCTAAACACTCCGAATAATGTTGGCTGCAACCAGTTTAATATAACTTTTTTAACTCTAAGCCATCCGCTTTCAGTAGTATGTGACGGTTTCGATCAGACACCGGATGACACAGAACTTCAATCTTCAAGGGTTAGGCCACTCTAGAGGCCGTAAAGATAGGCTTTTTTGTGAATTTTTTTCAGGGAAAATATAAAATAAATTACGTTTAAGGTTGAAGATTATTGTACATATGATTGACTATAAAACAAAATTTATTTAAAAATAGCGGCTGTGGAGCGTTTCTCAGATAACCTCTCATTTTTGGAAGGGTCTACGGCCATACCAATAGCTCCTGTAAATTTTGAATTGTGATGAGTCACTAAAAATTTTTTATTGTACATAACAACAGCTAGAAAAGTACATATATAGTATTTTTTTGATATTTTAATTTTTGGCCGAATGGCGCTCTTCCAAAGTCAAACTTGCAAAATTCGCAGAAAAATCGCCAGAAAATTGTTAATAACAAATGAACTCTCCCACACGTACTTATTTAGACAAAATATTTTCAAAGATCTAGTTAAAATTTGAAGTGGATTGGTTGAAAATTTTTCAAGTCACGGGTGCGGCCAGCTTGAAAAATGCAGTTTTGAAATAAACGCTTAAGATTTTAAGTTAAGCTCGCTGCCTACCTTGTACTATACTTTAAAAAAGAAGTACTTCGAGATATTTCTCGGCCAGAATCTTTTGTTATATCATTTTTGGGGTACGAAGAGACCATTGAAAGCAATAAAAAATAGATTTTTTCGAAAATCCTGGGCAGGAAGATGTTACAGAAGCACTTCTATCGATCAAGTCTAATGCTATGGGAGTTGACGAAGTGCATTCAAAATTTATTGTACTTCTGCTTCCATATATATATATATTGTTTTTTTTATAATCGGCGCGCCCAAGGGGTTTTGTAACCTTAAAATGTACGTACACAGCGCGGGCGAAGGAAATTTAGGGAGGAAGAAAAGACAGGTACCGATGTACATTGTTTTTAAATGTTTGTAAGTTATAACGACCAGGAAACACAGAGATCGGCAGGGCTCCATAAGCGAGTTGTACGGCTTAGGAAAGAATCACGATATTTTAGAGTACGTCCGAAAATGGGCTTGAGGGTATGCTGATGAGCATTCATAGCGAGACGGGTGTTACGGTTGAAAGTTTGAATGGGCGGAATGCTACTGGCGATTTCAATGGAGCACTGGTGGTGGCAATAGCGATAAAACAAGGTGAGACAGGAGACATTTCGTCGGTGTTCGAGGGTGTCAATTGATTGACTGATATTAGTATCACCAATGAGTTCAGCAGGTTCAGAGATGTTTTAGGAGCAACTGACCAGATGTGGGCATTGTACTCCAATTTAGGGCGGATGAATGCCTTATATATTTTGTCCAAATCAGAGGGGGTAAAATATTTCGTACATCGCTTGAGGAAACCTAGACATTTCGCAGCATTTTTGGCGACATCGAATATATGGTCATTCCAACGTAAGTTGTCACTGACACACATGCCGAGAATGGAAAGTTTATCGGTTTCGACGATGCAAGTGATAATGGCTGGGTATTTGAATTTCGCTTTAATGACAGCAGACAGCATTGAGTTTTGGAAACATTAAATTCCACTCGGTTGATAGTTCCCCAATTGGTTATGCTGTTAATATCGGAATTAAATGAGCTTAACATACGCTGCCGTTCCCGTTCTACAGCCGAAGAGCAGGGACGTGAGTCCGGGAACGAATACGAAAAGCAGAGAGTGCTGTCATCAGCAAAGGAATATATTGGATTAGAAGTGGCAGACAAGAGATCATTAATTAAAATTAAAATGAGTGTTGGAGACAGAACGGAGCCCTGGGGTACACCAGCATTTATTTTGTGAATATCAGACTTTAAACCATCCAAGACAACTTAAATTGAATGTTCCGAAAGGTAATTTCTAATCCATTGAAGAAGAGAGTCATCGATCCCAAAAGCACGCATTTTCGACAAAAGAGCCTGATGCCAAACTCTGTCAAATGCCTTAGAAATATTAAGTGCAACTATCTTGCTTTCGCCAGTTTGATGTACGCTTTGGTTCCACTTTTCGGTGAGAACCAGTGGACCTGTTGCTATGAAAACCATATTGCCGGTCATTGAGAAGTTTTCGTGTTTCAAGATATTTCACGAGCTGACGGTTTATCAGCGTGACCTTGGAAAGAAGGGACGTAAGTGCAATGGGTCTGTAGGAGGAGAGAGAAGAAGATTCGCCTTTTTTAGGGCCGGGCTGGGCAAATGCTCTTTTCCATCTGCTCGGAAAGAGTCCTAAAGAGTAGGATTGATGAAAAAGCTTACGCAGTGGTTTTGCGAGCGTGGAAGAACACTTCTTCAGATGAAGGAGAGATATACCATCTGGACCAGCCGATTTATGCATATTAAGATCTTTAAGTACTCTTGCTACTACACGAGTGCGAAAGTGGATTCGTCCCATTCGTCCCGCCCACTGAAGCGTAGGCGGGAACAAAGCACAATCTGGGAAAGTATTAACAATACTTTCATTAATAACGCACATTTTATTTATTATTTATTTATTTATAATCATTAACAATAAATTTAAATTTATTATTAATACAGTTTTTAAGCGCTAGCATCGAAGACTTTCGGTTCTTCGTAAAAGTTTTGTAGAATAGTACTTTGTTAATGGATATTGTAACAACCCAATAATAATTGGCAACACAAAATACTCGATTTTCTTGAACTATTTATTGAATTGTAAAAAATCTGAATTTAAATTAATTTTAAAAAAATATTTGCTCTCACTGTACACTAGAATTAAAAGTATAAGAAAAGCTCATAAAGCTTTAACATATGTTTTTAAAAAAGCTCTTCCAGCTGTATTTGTTCTACTCCACCAAATGGGTATGAATAGCCAGTACCGATCGCGAGATCTTCACTCTCGTTCAACCAGGAGTTTGAGGCGTTATTCGATGCCACCGTTTTCTGCCGTCCTTTTAAGAACACACCACACTTCTTGCGCGTATTAGTTAGTAAATATATTTTTGCCTGACATACTTTAACAGGTATGTCAGTCCCCGGACCCGCATACCTGTGGGTAAGGACTCCTTAAAGGCAGTAACAATTAATCTTTTGTATTATTGTTTCGAAAGAGTTTAAAAATAACGTCTTTCATTAGGCGTATATATCAGGTCACACGCCCCCTTTTACCGCTCTATCGACTCAAGTTGCCACGACGGTAACTACGTCAACGCTACAATATTATTTTATATTTCATTATTTACTTGTATCTTTTTTATTTTAAGTTTTAATTTTGTCCATGCTAAGTACATAGTTTATTTATAAGCTTAATATTTTTTTGGTTTAGATCTTGTAGAGGTTCCAGTATGTGACGTTGGCTATTATTGAAGTCATGAAGGGTATTAGCGGCTGAGAGATAGTAAGGTCCCAAAATGTATGATATCGTGATGGCATTGTTGCATTTTGGGCATACCGGAGGTGCTTGTTTCTTTAAAAGGTGTTGATGTGTCAGTTGAGTGTGCTCTATGCACAAACGAGGGTAATTTGGACTGATTTCGTTGGCGTTCACTGTTTCGTAGTGATGTTTATATTGATTCCACTCCTGTGCTCGACAATTTTTGGTTTTATCCATCATTAACCACTTGAGGTGTTTTCTGGTAAAGGGTTCAAAAATAATTGGGGGAGAATTATGAACCAGATTTGCTGCATGGACAGCGAAATCGTTTCCTATAATGCCGACATGTCCCGGTGTCCACATAAGCTATATTTTGGAAGGCGATTTTATAAGCATATCACGAATGTTGCAATCATGTCTTATGTTGAGGATAGCTTTAAGAACGGAGAGACTGTCAGTTTACATAGATGATCCATTTATCAGCAGTGGTACAGAACTTTTTAACGGCTTTAGATGGCTTGAGCGTCAGTTGTGAATATCGAAGCTGTGTTTGGAAGGATACCTAGTACCATTGTTGATCCATTATGGGCTGTTACAGCAAATGAGGTACTATTGGCGGTTTTTGTACAAAAACTTCCGTCCTTTGGAGGTTAGGTTAAAAGAGATTTCCTGAAATACCTTATTATACACTAAAAAAGAGGTGTTTTCTTTATGGAACTTGAGGAGTTGCAGAATGATTGATGATGTATTCAGGTTCCAAGGTGGTGAGGATGGTGTGTATTTTGCGAATCGTTTAAATGGAACTTCTGTCGTTTTTAATGAATTATGTATAGCCGAGGATATCCTCCGTTGCCGTTTTAAAGCTTGAGTTATGTCCTTGACGATTATTGAATCGGTTTGAAAAGACAGTTTGACAAAAAGTTTAAGTACCACTTCTAAGTATCTTTCTTCTATTGTATGTAAGCCAGGTTCAGCCAGGATGTTTTTGATAAGGCTTGTGGGAAAAGGTCCAATGCATCTCCTTGCAGCTTGGTGATACGAGGGTTTAAGCTAAAGCATAATCTATCTTACTTAAAACTAAAGCCTTGGTAATATAACTTAAGGTATTGACATGTACATTACTTTTTTTGAAGACAAATGCTTAATGATATTGAGCCTTGATGCTAGCGATTTCTTAAGAGCTAAATAATGAGGTTTCCAATTATACCTATTATTAACAACAAGGCCTAAAATAGTTAAATTAGTAACATTCTCAATTGTTGTGTTATTGTACAATATTAAAAGATAAGTTTAGATTTTGAAATTTTTTTTTGCGACAAACATGAAGGGTATTACATTTTTCTAGAGATAATTTAGAACCAGACATGGAAGACCACTCTGTTATCTCCTCAAGCAATTTAGAGAAAACAATTTTAGTCAGATTGAGGTCATTGTGTTTACACAATACTATATGTAGAAATCATCAGCGTATAGATTGTGATCCAAATCTTTATATTTGAGTATTATAACGCTAAGCTCATCAAAAGCGATAGCGAAAAGTATTACAGAAAGCGGTGATCCCTGAGGGATTCCATATCCAAGGGATACGATTTTTGAAAAAATATTTCCAATTTTAACGTAAAATTTTGAATTACATAGTTAGGAATGATTTTATGTAAACGAAAATTTTGGGACCAACTCTTCATTCGATAAGTCATTTTAATACGAGATGAATGCATATGCGCTCGAAAGCTTTTTCGAAGTCCAACGTCCGGATAGAGCGTTTGATATGATATAGTCCAAGTGAAGTAGAGCATCCATACAACTTCTTTTTGGTTTGAAAGCCACTTGGTTTAGACTTATCAATTTGTTGGATTCAGTGGACAAAAGGATGCGATTGGCTATTATTTTTTCTAGAACTTTGGATAAGCATGGGAGTACAGAGATAGAACGGTATCCATCTACCTTATCAATTTATTTTTTTGGCTTTAGAATTGGGACTATGGTATACAGGCTGGTTTCCAGGGTATGACATGGAAAAGTCCGTGCCGTTTCTAAGAGAGGGCACCACTTGAATTAAATCCAGTTAGTTAGTTAGTTAGTACCGACCTTCAAAAGATACGTGTATGAATTTGACAGCTGTCGGGCGATTAGTTCTCGAGATATAGCGTTGTGAGTGAAGCAACTTTTGTTATTGTGAAAAAAAATGGATTCAAAGCAATTTCGTGTGCTTTGATGGGAAAAAATGCAGCCGATGCAAAGAAATGGCTTGATAAGTGTTACCCGGACTCTGCACCAGCCGAACGAACCATTCGCAAGTGGAGTGAAAAATTTAAAAGTGGTCATACAAGCACCGCAGATGATGCACGCAGTGGATGTCCAAAAGAGGCTGTTTCAGATGAAAACATAAAAAAAGTCCACAAAATGATTACGAATGACGTTGAAGTTGATCGAGATAGCTGAGGCTCTGAAGATATCAAAAGATCGTGTTGGATATATCATACACGAATATTTTGACATGCGAAAGCTCTGTTCAAAGTGGGTGCCGCCTTTGCTCACAGTCGACCAAAAACGACAACGTGTTGATGATTCAGAGGAGTGTTTAAAGCTGTTCAACCGCAATAAAGCCGAATTTTTGCGTCGGTATGTGACAATGGATGAAACTTGACTCCATCACTTCACACCAGAGTCAAGTCGGCAGTCAGCTGAGTGGCGAGCAGGCGACGAACCTCGTCCTCGGCTGGCAAGGTTATGGCATCCGTATTTTGGGATGCACATGGAATAATTTTCATCGACTATCTCCAAAAGGGGCAGACTATCAACAGCGACTATTACATTGCGTTGTTGGAGCGTTTAAAGGACGAAATCGCAGAAAAACGGCAGCATTTGAAGAAAAAGAAAGCGCTGTTTCATCAAGACAATGCACCGTGTCACAAGTCGATGAAAACGATGGCAAAATTGAATGAATTCGGCTACGAATTGCTTCCCCACCCACCGTGTTCTCCAGATTTGGCCCCCTGCGACTATTTCCTGTTCGCAGACCTCGCCGGTCGCTGATCGCCGGAAAGAGATTTAAGACCGCTGAAGAAGTAATCGCCGAAACAGAGGCCTATTTTGAGGCTAAACCGAAATCGTACTACAAAACTGGTATCGAAAGATTGAAAAATCGTTTCAATAAGTGTATCGCCCTCGAAGGCAACTATATTGATAAATAAAGTTGAATTTTGCAAAAATTTTGTGTTTTACTATAAAACGACAGGGACTTTTCAGCCCAAGTGATTTATTGTTGTAGACTTCGATCAGTCTGATTTTAGCCCTGCTTGGGAGGTTATTGATTATTGGGTAGGAGATCTTATCCCGGAGCATTTTCAACTTACCCTTGATAAACAGCTTTCAAGTTGTGCAAGAGAAATATCTTTTTCAATGTGTTTTGCGGTAGGAGTTGTTGCAGGGCTTGGCGGTAATGTGAGTGATTCTGATTTTTTTCATTACAAAACTAAAGAAAAAGTTCGAGTCCTTAGAATTATTCGACCAAGTGTCAGCAAATAAGACACAGATCTCATCTGTAGAACAGATAGGACCGGTTGGAGTCGTGATTGAAATTATGATTCTAAGGGATGTATTGCCCGTAAGAGCCCTTATATTCTGCCAGACTTTGCTCGTGGTTTTCTTGGGATTTATTTGATCTGTGAAAGTTTCAAAGCTTTCGGATTTGCTGATTAACTTGCGTAGAATTTTTTTTTTAAGGTCCTCCAAGTTAAAACTTTTCGGCTCTTAGCCTACCAAGTTCCGAATTCCACCAGAGAACATTACGTTTTAGTTTTACAGGTGACGTTTGTGGGATGGAATCATTGGCAGCACTGCGTATGCATTTAAGAAATACTGCAGCTTCTCTGTTGACACAAGAGGATGGTTGTTTTGATAACCTATGTTCGGACGTTGCGAGCGAATTTGTGCCAGTTTGCTTGGTCGGCTTTAAATTTTAATGCAATTTTTGTAAAAATGGGAAAGTGGTCACTTTTTTTACTTTACTTTTAAATTCATTTTTATTATTTCTTTCATTATTACTTACATTCTAGAAAAAATTATTAAATCTAATTTAACAATTTTAGTTACTTATTCTAGCTTACTGGCTCTTACCGAACGCTCTAAACTTAACAATCTCTTTCAAAGTTTGCCTTTCGGCCTTAAAAACTATCTTACGATTAATCTTATCTATCAGTTTTAAATATGTGAAATTTCTAAGAAAAATTTTAGAAAAATTTAGATACCATATCTTTTAAATTTTGTATAAAACTTAAAACTATGGCCCTATTCTACTTAACCTACCTAAGCTACTTAACTTACCTTAAATATAATCGGGGTGGCGAGCACTCGTAGCCTCTCGCATCGAGTGGTCACCATACCAATTGCGATTTCGGGAGCCTATCATTCGTCAACATCGTGCAGAAGCATCCCAGAGATTTACCCAATGCCATAAAGCATTGGTCACTTCTCATCGGCGCCGCCTTATGTTAACGAACGTAGCCTCTCCACGAGATCCCCCTAGCTATCCTTAATCTAACTTACAACTAAGAGGAGTGTGTTACCTTAGTAACGTACCGAACTAGGAAAGCGAGCCCACTCTCTCCCCTTCTAGAAGCCACCAGAATTTGGTGTACTGTTTCTCGGCATCGATCCGATCCCTGTCCGCAATCGCGGGGCTAAAACGGAGAAGCTTCTGGGCATTTGCGACATACCCGTCGTAGATGCGCCGCTTGTCACTCGCACCGCGGTGGCGGTGGTATATTACCGGGATCCCTGCTTTGCATTAACCCTTTAGTGTCAATTTGAAGAAATGCCTCTGGCGGGATAAAGCCTGATAGAAGCGTGCTCTCGTGGTACATTTCGTTGGGCTAATAAGCCCCAAAGATCAGGCTATTATCATAAGTCATTGCTAGTGCAACGTGTCTTCGCATCACCTTAATTAGGAAATTGTCAATCCTATTCAGTTTAGCCCCATCGTAAAGGACTTTGTTGGGATAATATTTTTTGTACTCAGATTCTGGTGTTATGTACGAGCCGAGACAGGTCCTAAGACACTTTCAAACACCCGAATCCTTTCCATCTGATACGGCGCTACACAACCACAAGGGATAACCATACGCGATGACTGGCCTGATCAGGGCCACGTAGCATATGACCTTCACCCTGGAGACAAGTTGACTGCTGTGAAATACCCTTCTTGTCAGCATCTATATGTTTGTCAAAATACAAATACTTATCGAGCCAGATACCAAGGTATTTCACTACGCTTCTCACCGCTAATGGCAGTCCGTGCTGTCCAATGATGGCCAAATTTCGCCAGTTATATCTGGTATCCCTAGAAGCCCATCTCAATGGAGTTATAAACAAGATTGTTTCCGACTTTTGAAAATTGATTTTCAATTTCCAATCGTCGCAATACCCCTTAATATGATCGAAGTCACGTTGCAAAAGGGTGTTAATGACTTCGATTTTTGGACCTGATCTGTACACCACTAAATCGCCTGCGTACGCTATGGAATGCTTGAGGGAACCTACTAGATCACTTATGTAAATGTTAAACAGTATCGGAGAAATCACCGCCCCCTGTTGTAAGCCGTTTTTAATGTCAAAGGTCTTGCTCGAAATAACATTGTTCCATTTAACAACGAACTTCTTTCCCATAAGCATGTTATAAATCATATATAGCAGGGGTTTCGGCATTCCCATCCTGGTCAACTTATAGAAAAGCCCCTCTAGCCATACGGTGTCGAAGGCCTTCTCAAAGTCAACGAGGCAGGCACCCGTACACTGGTTCTTGCCTTTATTCCATTGTATGTCGGAGACCAGCTTTGACGCAGCATGAATAGTGTTATGCCTCGCCCTAAAACCAAACTGGTTTTCCGGAATTATATTATTTTCCTCAACCCACTTTAACAGCGTTCTATTTACCACTTTCTCGAATACCTTGCTAATATTCGGAAGCAAACTAATTGACCGAAGATTAGCAGGGTTAGTTCTAACTTTATGCCTTTTCGGGATTGGGTGTACCACAGCTGTTTTCCAATGCGTCGGATAATATGCATTATTCAGCGCATTTTGAATAGCGTAGTAAATATATCCACTGCTTCCAAGGGCAGGTGTCTTAATACGACGTTTGGAATACCGTCTACTCCCGACGACTTTTTGTTTTTCAGAGGCTCAAAGATGCGCAGGAGTTCATCTTTTCGCACGTTGACGTTTGCCGCGTTTTCTTCACTGAATACGGTGATACCGTGATTCTCGGATCGCGAATTTTGAAGTTCGTTGCGCAGATAATGGTGACTTACGTAGGCCCTATTGTCAATGTCGTGATTACAGTGAACTGGATTGTTCACCGTATACACGGCTTCGAAAAAAGCTCTCAGCAAATCCACTTTCTCCTGTGGGTCTTCGACAACGAAAACACCGTCGCCTGAGTCGGCACTCTCTGGACTTATGCCAACGCTCAGTAGTGTCTGTCTGTTTTCTGTTGTTTGTGGAATTCGGACACACTGAATGTCATTGTGATCTTTCCTCCCGAACAATTTATTTATCTGCGGGAACATATTCGGACTACTGCATTTTATAGCCCGAATCTTATTGCCCCAGTACAGACTTACAGACTTACTGTAATTTTCTTTAATTAATTGTTTTAGGTTGTTGATCAGTGACTTTCGTGTTCTTATTTCCGGGTCGTTTCTGTCAGTGAACTGTCTGTACAGCTGCTTAAGCCTAGAGATTAGTCCACTTTTATGAGCGTACAATGCGTTGATTGTTGCAGTTCTGTACTTTTCAACCTGGCTTTCGTCGGAGTATTCTATCCGAGGGATAGTCTGCTCCATAGTCCGTTTGACAACGTCTTGCATCGTCAGTAAATTACTGTCGATTTCTTCGTTTGTCAAGTTTCTGTTAGTCGGGGGATCAATTCCACTCAAACGTAAATTACGCTTTAAGATTTTGGAAAGTGGTCACTATTGTGAGCATGTGCCATGATGTCCTTGGTAAAATTTCTGCCGAACAACAAGTAAGATCTATGTGGGTGAATGTGCCATGTGTTAAAAAATGGGTCGGCGACCCGTCATTAAGAATGGTGAGGTCGGAATTAGTAATGAATTCTTCAAAAATACATAGATCCTCGGCTATAGGTTTTCGACGAGCACCAAAGTACACTCCAGGAGTTCACATCACCAGTGAGAATGTACGGCGGATTTACTTGATGAATAATATTTACAAGGTCGGTTTTACTGAGTGTTTGTTCGGAAGGCATGGAAATAGATATTATAGTGATTCTAATGCTGGTGTGTATTTCTAAAGCTATTGCGAGAAAGTTTGTTCTAATTGGAATTGGGGGTGAGTGTGGAATATTATCTTTAACTAGCAAAGCGATTCCATGCTTTGTAGTTACTTTGCTTGGAAGATTGCTAAAATATCTTATGTATGGCTTGGGAACTATAGGTGTTGCTTGAGTTGGAGAATGGGTCTCTTGTATGGATATTAGATCTGGGTTGTGCTCTTTGATTAAGAGATTTAACTCATCAATGTTGTTAATGAAACTTTTCATTTTCCATTGCAAAATGTTAAGATATGTGTTTGGGAGTGTTTTTGTTTGGTCTTGTGATTAAGTGAGTGTCGATGCCTCCAACCGCAGGCGGAAGGAACTGTACCCCCTACAGCGAGTGGAGGCATCGACAGGGGGTTGGCTGATAATTGTTTAGAATTATGTGGCATCATTTGTATTTGATTGTGGGTTGGAGAATATGTTATTTGTAAGTTGTGATTGTTAATTAATGAATCGAAGACAGGGGATAGACTTGTGTGTGAGTTTGTAGGTGTGTGCGATTCTTGTGGTGGAGTAATGATTGGTGTGGTGAATTTTGAGGGAGCTAAGTTTGAGGAAGTAGTTTTTAAGTGAGTTATGTTTGAGTAAGTTTGTTTTTGGCTTTGGGGTGGAGAAAGAGAGCGCTTGAGAGCATCTGATTTTGCTGCGGTAGATTGGGGAGTGGCAGGTATATGTTGTAGATTGGGGAGTGGCAGGTATATGTTGTTCTTTGTCTGTAAGCACAGCAGCAGCTACTCCTGGATAGCTTGTTTCGCTCTTTCGAAGATTTTTGGATTTTGGCAAGTAATATTGCCATCTCTAAGTTGCGAGATGTTATAATACTCAGTGCTGACCGAGTCTATAAATTCTTTTAACAAAAATATACTCACACCACTGATTGGGATTTTAGGTGAAATAACCACAAATTTTGGGTTTCTAAGGTTTGGGTTGGTTAGCAGTTCGGGGAACTCCTCGAAGCTAGAAAATTTTTGTTTTTTTTTTTAGCCTGGGGCTTTGACGAAGCGTTATCACATAGCACATCGTACTAGCCTTTGGGCTTTTTCTTAGACTCTGGCGATGGACTCATACCGTGGACATATAGAGACACTACTTATTCGTAAAAATAAAGCTTTACCACGCGGTTAGGAAAGGTAAAAGAGTAGAAAACTGGTGGAAAAAATTTGAAGAGTGATAAAAATTGACAAAAGTTCACTTCAGAGCAATCTCACAGCGAAAATTAAACGAGATGCTTGCGCTTCAAGAGCCAGACTGCTACTGAATAACGCACATATTTAATACAATTATAACAACTTCCTGTTTTCCGAAAAAGTGGAAGGAGGCAAAAGTCATCCCGATTGCCCAGAATTCAAAATCAAAGAATATGGACTAGTTTCGATACTCCCGTTCCTTTCTACAGAATTCGAGAAAACTATCTTAGTGCAAACACCAAAGTATCTCTCAGTTATCTGGCTGCCGCCCTAATCATAGTTGCAAGACCTCTTTTCTGTCAGTTGTTGAGGAAATTAGGAAGAAAATGGATACAAATAAAATAACAGTTTTAGCCCTAATCGACCTATCTATTGCATTCGAGACTGTAAACCATTATATTCTTTGTTCAAAACTTCGGAAGAAATTCAATATCTCACTGTCTGCTGAGAAGCTCATTCTGTCTTACCTAGAACGGAGTCAGCAAAAAGTTGTAGTTGGTGAGCAGTCTTCATCAAGTACGGAGCAGCACAGGGCTCGATCCTTGAACCAATACTTTTTTTCCCCTCTATGTGAACGACTTGCTTAAGATTGTCGAGCATTGCTTGATGACTCCCAGGCTTATATAAGCCTTAAACTTGAGTCGAGGAACGAAGCCATCATCTTCTTGAATGAAGATCTTCAGCGAACCTCAGATTGATTGTATAACAATAATTTACATCTAAATGGCCTGAAGTCGACGGTAATTGTAATATGATGAAACATGTTGGGCATATCTCATCTACCTCCGATTCAGCTATCAGAAAACCAGATAGAATATGTCGAATCTGTTAAAATCTGGGTTTGATACTCAATAGGACCTTAACTTGGTCAACTCATGTAAATGCTGCTATCAGTAAGGTATACGGGGGACTTCGTGCCTTATGGGTTACCCAGGGTGAAGCTCTTGCTGGTGAAAACCCTCCTTTTGCCTATCTTACTCTATTGCTCTGAGATATTCTGCTCTCCGGATTATGACTCTAGAAGAAAACTTAACATTGTACATAATAATATGGCTCGATAAATATTTAATCTGAAAAGATATGATCATGTCTATTTATATAAGAAACTAATAAGCTGTTGCACTCTCGATAACTTGCGTAAATATTGTATAAAACGCTATGCTTTCTACACAAACTCCTTCAAACAAAAAAAACCTTAGTACTTGTAAAGATTGTATTTGTGCGAGATCACAGGATCGTGCAGGCCAGTTCACAGGTCCATTACGCGAAATTATGCACTCGCAATAAATTGAAGGTGTCGCGCGCCGTGTGACATGTTGCGCCACATTGTTGAAACCAAAACTCTGTCACTTCAATGCCGTTCAACTGAGGAACGAGGAAGTCAGAAATCATGTTTCTATAGCGCTCTCCATTCACGGTAATATTCTGGCCGGCATCGTCCTTAAAGAAATATGGGCCGATGATTCCACCAACCCATAAAGCTGAATCATGTTTTTGACCCATTGGAATCTACGACGCGTATAATGGTCACGCGGTTTCAACTCTTGCACAAGCTGTATCTTATAAGCCTTTAAGCCAAGATCTCTCCGTAAAATCTTCCACAAAATGGGTGGGCATAGCTCCAATTGCTGGATGGCGAATCGACTCAACGGCAATACCTGTTCGCACTGTTTATCGTCGTTGGAGATGCGTATTATTCACTAGAGTGTACGTTGTGCGAAAACGAATCATCGTGTTCCCAATAATTTGCTCAGATGGACGATTATATCGACCGTAAAATGGACGTAGCGCACGATAAGTTTAGCGAACCGAACCATGGTTTTCAAAATAAGTTTGCAGAATTTGCACGCGTTATTCTGGCGTTAATCTAAACGTATTAACCACAAATCGACTTTCAACTGTCAAATTGACAATCTGTAGTAAAAGTGTTACCAGTTTAAAAACCAAACTTCTAAAAAAACACCGTTTATAACAAATTTATCCTTCCTCAGTCAAATATGTTAGATCACGTATTCTCATGCAGGTTACGCTTGCCTGATTTCCGAACGTCAGTTTGTTGCTTCCTCCATTCGTCTGTGGTATTCCTTGTCAAGTAGCTTAAGGAAAATCAAAGGCTTTCAGTATGCCCTTAAAAAATACCTGTCCATTGGAAATTGACACACAAATATTAGCTTTGTAGATAAAATTTTCCCAGTTACTACTACCTGTATGTCGGTTATTATGTCTAGGCTGCAACATTTGAAAGTCACTTATTGTCTTCTCAATGTAAGCAATTAAATAAATAAATGAAATGAAGTCACGAATAGCGATTATTCGATTTCTTTTTGGAGAAATATTTTTTAAATGATTTTTTATTTTCCTTAGAATGCTGCGAGTCTGAAGAAAATGTCCAGGATATGGGGCAGCTGTATCAAATTTTCCCCGATGAAGTACTTGGATCCGGTCAATTTGGTGTTGTCTACGGTGGTGTACACAAGAAAACACGTCGAGAAGTCGCAATCAAAGTTATAGACAAACTTCGATTTCCCACCAAACAAGAAGCACAGCTTAAAAATGAAGTTGCAATCCTTCAGGTAAGTCAGAACATTTGAATAGTTTTTGGTTTTTTCAAGAGGCTTTAAGACATTCTTATTTATATTATTCGTATTAATTTTGACTGGAGGCCTATATCATATCAAAAGTATTTTCACTTAGCCAGAAATTTAAAATTCTGACCCTGATTCCTAAACATTTATCGGCACTGGAGGAAAAGATTCGACATACTCTACGAAGTAGAACAAGGATAGTTTTAAGCTCACTGCTGGAAGCTATTGGCTGTAACTGAGTATTTTAAGTGACGTAAAGACGACATCAGCATAACCGAATAAGATATAGCTTCCCGCCTTGGCTTACTGCCCAGGTTGTTTTACATAAAGCATAGGTACAGTGTGCCTAGCTATTAATACTTACGATATTTTCGTATTGAAAATCGGCAAATATATGCATACAATGTAGCTATGCTCTAAATGCATGCACCCCTAGACGAATTCGCTACTTGTTGGGCTAGAAAAGGTCTTTAAGACTGGTCTTGCTAATTCTGCTAAAAGCGGTAACCATTTGATTCTCCGAAGACGTATTTTTGTATTATCCTACAAACTTCTTTGCATTAAACTTTTTCCATCAAGGTGCTATTCTCTTAAGGGGTTAGGTCACTCTACAGGCCGTAGAAATAGGCTTTTTTGTGATTTATTTTTCAGGGAAAAGGTAAAATAATACAAGTTTAATGTACAAACGTGATAGTGTGATCGCTTTATATTTGGCTGGAAAACCACAAGTAGCTATCGTTAGAGCCCTCCAACACCTCAACGTGAATAAATCATTTGTGTTTCGAACCATAGCTCGTTACCGTGATACTGGCAGCGTTGCAAAACGCCATGGAGTTGGTCATAAAAAAACAGCAACATCGGCAGAAATGGTTCGGAAAGTGAAGGCTCGAATTGAGCGAAATCCGCGTCGAAGTGGAAGAAAAATGGCTCGTGAGCTCAACATATCGTTGGAACGGATGAAACACATACTGAAAAATGAGCTTGGGCTCAAGCCATTGAACTTCCAAAAAGCACACAATCTTACACCCCAACAGAAAAAAGTTAGAGTCGAAAGAGCGAAGGAGTTGCTACGCTTGCACAAAAGTGGTGAGTTGCCGAATTTGTTTTTTTCCGATGAGTCGCCATTTGTTATCGAGCAATATGTCAACAAACAAAATGACCGAGCTTACTTGCCAGAAGGGTACTTCGAAAATTTACACCTTCGGACGGGAACCAGAAAGCAGGCAGCACCGATTGTGATGGTTTGGGCCGCCATAACCGCCGATGGTCGCTCTCCGCTCGTATTTTTGGGCCGTGGCCGTGGTGTCAAAATTAATGCGATCGTATAGCGTGAAACTGTCTTAGAGGCAGTATTGAAGCCTTGGGCAAACAATCATTTCGGTCGGAGACCGTGGACATTTCAACAAGACTCAACCGTCTCACAAAGCGCGCATCAACCAAGATTGGTTAAAAAAACAATGTTCCACACTTCATTTCTTCGACACAATGGATTGCACATTCTCCAGACGGATTTCTCTGTCTGTGGTATTTTGAAGGCGAAGGTTGGCACTAAAAAATACCAAAGTTTGGACAACCTCAAACAAGCACTTCGCCGAGAATGGGCCAAGATACCGCAGAGCCACTTGCGTGCAGCGAGCGATGCTTTCTTCGGCCGTCTCAAGGCCATTATTCGCGCCAAAGGTGGACATATTGAAAACTACTGATACAATTTGAAAATTGATGTATTTTCCAAAATTTTTTGCTTTGGCACAATAAAATTTATCAAAAAATAAAAAAATTATAGCATTTTAAAAAGTTGGAGTTCGAGTCATTCACCCTATACATATGATTGACTGTAAAACATAATTTTTATAGAATAATTTATTTAAAAATGGCGGCTGCGCAGCGTTGTTCAGATGACCTCTATTTTTGGAATTTTTTTATTGTGCATAATAAGAACTAGAGAAGTACGTAGGTTTTCTTGATATATGTATTAATGGAATGGCGCACTTCCAAAGTTAAACTTGCAAAATTCGCAGAAAAATCGCCAGAAATTTGTTAATAATAAATGAACTATGCCATACATACTTATATAGACAAAAAAAAATTTAGTTTTGAAATAAACTGCACGAAAAATTCATAATAAGCTCGCTGTCTACCTGGCGGCCTTTGAAAAACAAGTACTTCGAGATATCTTCCGGCCATAATCTGATGAGGTATCTTTTTTAAGGTCCTAGGGGACCATTGAAAGCAATAAAAAAAATCTATATTTGGAAAATCCTAGAGTGGTCTAACCCTTTAAACTTAACGGGTAAGTTCACGGACGATTTGTCACTTCTTGTTATGTAAACTTTTTAGGGGAGACTACACAATCCTGATGCCAATGAACTATACGAGGGTTTCCGGCCGAACAATGATAAAAGACATTTTTTCTCAAAATCTTTTTTTTATTTTTCTACATAGTCTCCTTGTAACTCCACGCACTTCTCCCAGCGATGCTCGCATCTCTCTAACCCGTCCAAATATGTAGTACTTGGCCTTTTTCTCTGCAAAATAATTGTTCACAAAGGTGATTGCCTCCTCATTTGACGAAAATCTCTGTCCTCCGAGCGCAGTTTTTAGATGAGGGAACAAAAGGAAGTCGCTTGGGGCTAGATCTAGCGAATAAGGCGGATGATCAAGCAGTTCAAACCGTAATTCGTGGACTTTCGCCGTGGCAACCGCTGAGGTGTGAGACGGCGCGTTGCCTTGGTGAAACAGGATTTTCTTTTTCTGCAAATGTGACCGTTTTTCCGCAATTTCTGCCTTCAGCTTGGCAAGTAATGATGCGTAGTATGCTTCTGTAATGATTTTTCCTTTTTGAAGATAATCGATTAAGATAACTCCTTTACTATCCCAAAAAACAGTCGGCATCACTTTTCCAGCCGAAAAAACAGTTTTTGTTTTTTTTGGAGCCGACTCGCCCTTTGCAGTCCACTGTTTTGACTGAATTTTTTTGTTTTGGGCGTATAATGGTGTATTCAAGTTTCATCTACATATAGTAATTAATCGGCTCCAATTCGGATTTATTGCGCCTAAACTGCGCCAACAAAGCGTTGGAAATGTTCATTCGAACACGTTTTTGGTATAACGTAGGCAAACGCGGCACCCAACGCACGGACAGCTTTCTCATGCCTAAATCTTGATTTAATATGTAACAAATATTTCTTTGGACATTTTCATAACCTCTACTACTTCTCTCACTTTAATTCGGCGGTCGTCTAACACCATTTGGTGAACTTTAGCAATGTTATCGTCAGTGGTTGCAGATTTTGGACGTCCCGAACGTTCATCATCTCTCAAGCTCTTACGGGCACGTTTAAATTCAGCTGCCTAAAATTTCACTGTGGTAAATGATGGTGCAGAGTCCCCATACACAGAGTCTAACTCATTTTTGACTTGCGTAGCCGTATTGCCTTTCAAAAACAAGAATTTAATAACAGCTCGATACTCAATTTTTTCCATTTTCGCAAAAAACACTCACATTGACTCACTCCAAAATGACTGAAACTTCGATAAGTAACTGTCAAAAGATGCACAACTAGCATTCACTAGCTTTTATTTACGAGTGCCGCGTTGCGGCGTTGCGGCGTTGCGGCGTTGCGGCGTTGCGGCGTTGCGGCGTTGCGGCGTTGCGGCGTTGCGGCGTTGCGGCGTTGCGGCGTTGCGGCGTTGCGGCGTTGCGGCGTTGCGGCGTTGCGGCGTTGCGGTGTTGCGGTCGAAAACTTTTCAGCCAACCCTCGTATTATAAGAAAGAGGTAAAGAGAAGATATAATCCGTATCTCTATCGAAAACCGAGTTTTGGTAAAGCTCTAGCTGAAGCACCTCAATAAACGAAAGCTGCTATCGCGCTTGGTTCGCTAGTGTTGAAACCGAAGTTTACAAATTTTTTATAGCGGTAAATGAGGTCAAAACCAAGCATACGAGGGTGGGTCAATAAGTCCTTGAAAATCTGAAATAAGGAACACTCTTTTCGGCAAAAAAACGTTTTATTTTTGAACACAAAAGAAGAGTTCTCTCTTGAGTGTCATGAGGTGCTCACCTCATTCAAGATATAAACAATTTAGCTTACTTCTTTTAAGATGAAGTGTTCTGTTTGTTCGGAGAAAATAGATAAAAATTGTACTACTAAAATTTCGTGCAGTGATGGTCTAAATTTTTTCATTATCATGTGTAAATCTGACTGAACAAGACGTGGCGTACTTCTAAACGAGTGAAAAAAAAACTTCGTTGTGACAAGTCCGTAGTGCTAAGGCGTAAGTCTATGCGTATACCGGAGCCAATACTTGACAACAACTCTAAGTATTGCGAAACAAAGAGCAAATTCGCTTCATCCTCCAATGCAAACAAAATGCAACAAGCAAAGAACCAAAGCACCTCAGCATTAGCAACTAAAGCAATGATAAAGATTGTACTCTTCAGATGATTTATCTTAAGTTTTCTAATTTGGAAGAAACAAACAAGCGTTTTCTTGCTATGATGCTATGTCAAGAGATTGCAAGCTAAAGAGGAAAAAAACGGCTCATCACACAAGTCCATCTTAAGTGTTAAATTCTCTGCAAAAATCTTATGCAAACCGAAGCTGTAATAAAGCAGAAAGGTTTTAAATCTGCATGGTTTAAAAACCATCAAATTCTTGTTAGGAAGGTTGAGAATGGCTCAAGTGGTAGTGTGTTGGCTTCCCAATCGGACGGTTCGGGGTTCAATACCAGCCGTAACCGAAAGATGTCTTGTGCGATGAATGGTTGCCTGAATATAATATCAAGTCCAAGTTACACTAGTAATTTAGTCTCCCCATTAAATGTTGGATGCCACCCATGGAGCGAAATAACCACTGAGCCCCAAAATTCTTTCTCTCTCTTTCTATCCAATTTTCCGAAAAACTTAACACGTGCTCCGGCATTTTAAGAGTAGTAATACCCTCTTGAGTGTTAAGTTCTTTAAAAAAAAAAAAAAAAAATTCAACGATCTTGCACTGATTTAGAGCCCAACTTTTTTTATTGTGTTTGTATT
Source organism: Volucella zonaria (assembly GCA_963966105.1). Classification (NCBI taxonomy): domain Eukaryota; kingdom Metazoa; phylum Arthropoda; class Insecta; order Diptera; family Syrphidae; genus Volucella; species Volucella zonaria. The sequence goes on from OZ014530.1 coordinate 215,334,868, forward strand.
GAATAATAATTATGATAGAACTGAAGACTTTTCCATTCTAGAACCAAATAATATAAATACTGATGTTTTTTTTTTACTAATAGTTCCTATTGTAATAATAAACTCTCTGTGATTCGCCAGAATGTAAGAAGTTTAAGAGAAAACTTTTGTTCTCTTATTGCACATCTTGATCTTTAATTGAGCATTCCAGACGTCGCGTCGTTATTGTTTCTGAGATATGGATTTATGGATTTGAAAAAAAACGATTACCATTTGCCTGGTTATGATTTTTATGCGAATACGAATGAAAATTATGCGGCAGGTGGCGTAGATTGCTTTATTAAAAACGAGTACAAAGTTAATGAAGTGAAAAGTGTCGATTTCCTTAGCGCTGATGTTCTCAAAATTTCTATTGACATTAACTGTGTTGACTATGTTTTTTTATGTTTTTTATAGACTACACAGGCATAATATCATGACGTTTCTGGAAGAATTCTCATGTTTACTAGAAAACTTAAAATCGAGCAATCTAATTACTATATATCAAGTGATTTCAACTTTAATTTACTTGAAAGCAACGATGTGACTTCGAACTACTTGGCTGTTCTGGCATCGCATGGTCTAGCATGTTTTATTAACGAGCCTTCTAGGATGGTTTCGGGATAGTGCTTTGGGAGATTGTCCAATTATTCCGTGAGCTCCTGCGAGAAACGCGTTTTTGATTTCAATATCACCGACCACTCCATGATAGGTCTGTTAGTAACCATTGGTGTTAATAAAAGAAATAATGCTGTTGTGAATATTACTAACCAGATGACAAAAATTTATTATGTAAAACTTAAAATCAACCTTTTTTATGAGTCTTGCGATGATGTTCACGGAGAAAATGATGCATCTCTTTCTTATTCTCTCTTTATTGATTCATTATGTAAACATATAATGTGCCTTTGAAAAAAACTTCGAAAAGGCTTAAGCCTTGGATTACAAGTTCTCTTCTTAAAAAGGTTAAGCTAAGAAACAAATTGAGATTAAAATTATCAAAAAATCCTTACAACCAAAGGTTAAGAATTAAGGTTAAAAAAATATGTATGTTCTCAACTTAAAAAAGAAGTACCTGATTGCCGCGATAATTATTTTAAAAGTCGATTTATTCATGCTAAAGGCAGTTTAAAGAATGAATGGCTAGTGATTAATAACATTTTGAACCAGTTTTCTCCTAGGAAGAAACTAGCAATTATTCGTGTAAACGATTGTTTAGTCAGCGATAAACTTGAAATTGCCAATGCTTTTAATAGTTACTTTTCATCTGTTAGTTGCAATTTACCTAAAGCATTAACTCCATTGGATAGCCGTTGTTCGTTTTTTGATAATATTGGTGAATCGGTGCTAAGCAATAGTTTTGCATTTGAACCTATTACTGCTTCAGAAGTACTTAAGACTATTGGTTCCCAAAAAAATTCAAATTCTATCGGTTACGATGGTATCTCAAATTATCTTTAACCGTAGCATTTTTTCAGGAACTTTTCTTGAAGATCTGAAATGCGCTGAAGTGGTTCCACTATGTAAAAAAGGCTCTGTGCAGCTATAGACCAGTTTCACTTCTTCCTAGTTTTAGCAAGGTATTTGAAAAAGTTATAAAGAGGAGATTATTGGCTTTCCTGAAAGTTACCAAGTTTTTCAGTTCGCTACAGTTTGGTTTTCAACAAGGTAAATCTACTGAGGATGCCCTTCTACGCTTTTGCACTAACGTTTTTTCGTGTATTGATGGTAAAAAAGCTTTCGACATGGTTGATCACAAAATTTTATTATGGAAACTTAAACCGGCTGAATTTCGTGACTTTGTTTAAAATTAGTTTAAATCCTATCTTACAAATTTTACTCTTTGAGAAGTGATATTAAATTTTTGAATTTAGGTGTACCCCAGGGTTCTGTTTTGGGACCTATTTTGTTTCTCGTTTATATTAATTCATTTTTCGAACAGAATTTTAAAGCATATCACTTACTGCCTTCGCGGATGATATAGGATGTGTATACGGTGAGGAAAGTGTTTTGAACTTGGCTGTTGCAATAAACTGGGACCTTAATAAATTTAGAATCTGATTTACCGAACATAAACTAATTATCAGCTCTAAAACTAAAATTATGTTTTTTTTTAGTTTATCACCGGCAACTGGTGCACATGTTGAACTATATTTTCATGGATCTGATTGTCAACGATTTCAACTGTCAGGTTGCACTTGTCTTGCAGCAGCAAATTCTTCAAATTTTTCTAGTACCCTTCCTTGTAGTGAAAATTGTTTTCTTATTGAGAATGTATAAGAGTTTAGATACTTAGGGCTCATTATGGACTCTAAGCTGAGTTTTGCTAACCACACGCAAAACTTAAAGATATATTTTCGCTGCACTCTCAAACATTTTTACTACCTAAAAAGTGTTTGCTCGAAAAAACTATTGAAAATTATTTATTTTGGCATTTTCCAGTCTTAGCTTTAATATGGGATTGCCTGCTGGGGTGGTGCTTATTTAAACAAGATTCAGTCTCTCTTAATTCTACAAAAAAATGTTATAAGAATAATATGCAGAAAACACCGTCGTTATCCCAGTTTTCCTTTATTTCGTTAGATGAATATTCTTCCAGTCCGCCATTTGTATTGTTTCAAAGTTTTAAAAGTGTTTTTTGCCAGATCAGGAAATCTTAATTTCAGATTAATATCAGATTATAACCTTCGTAGAAACTTTGCGAATGTTGTGACCGTACCTATTTCGCTTACCGTGTCGACTTTTTAATAAACTTCCTCAACCAAATATAGCATTAACGTCTTCTGGAAGGTTCGAGAAATGTGTTAAGCTTTGGCTTTTAGAGTTTGAATATACAAGTTTAGAATCCATTTTTTCTAATATTCTGGTGTAAATTTTGTAATTTTCTTTTGAATTTTTTTTGTTTTGTTTTTCCCTTTCCATAGTCCTACTTATGTATGTACACCACCTTGATCAAAAAGTTCCCGCACCACACCACCGTGTGGCGCTCCCATTGTTCCGATTTGAGTTCTGTTTTTTTTTTGTTAAGTTGGTAAATCTGTTGTTGACATTCCCTCTAAATCTTAGCGTCATAGCTTGACATTTGCAAAAGTTACGTAGGCAAGAGTACATCTATTTCTGTGTGTGTTGGCGATTCTTTACAATTTTAGAAATGGATTTCAATCTGCAACAACGAACTTGTACTCGTATTAAATTTTGCGTAAAACACGGATTTAATGGTACGCGAACGTTAGAAATGATTTAAAAAATGTTTCGGCAACGATTCTCTAAAGAAAACGGTAATTTACCAGTAGCACGAGCGGTTCAAAAGTGGTCGTGAGCCAATCGAAGATGATGAACGCAGTGGCAGACCATCGACATCGAAAACCGACGAAAACATTGATGAAGTAAGAGAAATGTTGGTCAATAACCGCAAATTAACCATCAGAGAGATAGCGGAGGACTTGAATATTGCCTATGGATCCGTCCAAGACATTTTGGTTAATGATTTGAGTTTCCGTCGTGTAGCAGCAAAGTTGGTGCCAAAAGACCTCAATTTCATGCAAAAAAGAGACCGTGTTGACGTCGCAAAAGAGACGATTTGCGAGGCTGAATCCGATTCCACATTCATCAAAAGGATCATTACTGGAAACGAGAAGTGGGTTTATCAGTACGACACGCAATCCAGACATCAGGCAAGTGAATGGCGTTCACCAAATGAACCGAGACCAAAAAAACCACGTCGTTTTCAGTCAAAAAACAAGGCAATGCTGACGGTTTTCATGGATTACAACGGTGTAGCGCATCATGAATTTTTGCAAGAAGGCCAGACAGTAAACAAAGAGTACGAGTATTATTTGGGCGTTATGAGACGTTTGCGTGAAGCAATTCGCCGAAAGAGACCAGAATTGTGGGCAGAAAACTCGTGGATTTTGCACCATTATAACGCACCGTCGCACAGTGCCATCATTATTCGTATTTTTTTGACGAAAAATGCAACAAATACCATCCAACAGGCACCGAATTCACCTGATTTGGTTCCCTGTGACTTCTTTCTGTTCAATCGAGTTAAAAAACCACTACGGGGAACGCGTTTCAGTTTCAGTAGCCGAGAGGAAGTAATGGAAAAATCGCAGGAAGCACTGATGGACATACCGAAAACCGAATATAAAAATGTTTCGAGGATTGGAACAAGCGCTGGCATAAGTGTGTTGCAATCGATGGGGATTACTTTGAAGGGGACAATATAGGTTTAGATGAATAAATTTGTATTTTAAATTTTCTGAATAAATTCCGAAAATATTTTGATCAAGGGTGGTATTTATATATTATTGAATATTGCAACAATTTCATTTTTCTCTTTTTTTTCGTTTAATTTTTCGCAAATGTCAAATTTTGTTTCTACGGTCCACCCAAATAATACGATTTCTCGGGGCCCACAAAATAGGCGTTTGTTTCGTCAATAGCCTTTTCATTTGACGCGTATGTCTTGCCGCCGAGACATTTCTGAATGTTTGGAAACCGGAAATAGTCTCAGTTGGCTAAATCTGGAAATATGCTGATTCATGCAACCTTGCCATTGCCAAATGCGGTAATTTTTGCTTCAAATCGGCATCGAATAGATCCTACAGCTCTGCATAATAAGCACCGGTGATCGTTTTACTCTATTCAAGGTAATCGATGTGAATGAGATACCGCGCAACCCAAAAAACTCTCGCCATAACCTTTTTGGCCGACAGACGCACCTAGGCCTTCTTCGGTTTCGATTCACTAGGGGAAGTCCACTGTCTCGACTATTCCCTGATCTCTGGTGTGTTTTAATGAATCTATGTTTCGTCCATGGTTACAGAACGACATAAAAACTCGTTCGAATTGTGTTCAATCACACAATTCACTCCTTTGAAGTTGTCAAGCGATTGCGTTTTTGTCAATTTTGAGGAAACGGTGCACCCACCTGGCGGATAAAACTGATTCATGTCATGTGATAACACTGTAGCCTCTTCAAGTTCGCGCACCTTTACTCGCTGATCATCCAATATCATACCGCGGATTTCAGAAAGTTCGGCGTCACTTGTGCTAGTACTACCACACCGAAATTCCAGTCGATTGTGAAGAGTACCCATAATACTTTTGTTTGGCTTGTGTGATGATTTTTTTGCGCGAAAAATAGCACACGAAATTCACTTTTTTCCATTTTTACGAAAATTCTCATTGGCTCCTGTTTGAAATGGTTGTCACAGCAAAACTACAATATTTCACAGATCTGTCAGAAAATGTGGGTGCGTTCTTTTGAAAGATGCTTTCTGATAAGCAAAATGTTGGATTTGTGGTGGCAACGCCATCTGTTTCAATTGTCAGAACTCTTATTGACCCACCCTCGTATGCTGTCAACGAAAAGGGACACACAATATCAACGAATTGAACAGAATGCCACAGCCGTTTCGAGACAAAAATCTTTCGAAAAATATTCCGCCCCGTTGACGTTGACGAGGCTACAGCTACAGCGGCATTGACCTAGTCAGAAAATTGCGCATCAGTCGCTTGAGGTGACTAGGAAATGTAGAGGATATCTGGCAACCAATGTTGTATTTTCATTTTAGCATATTTTATGGTAAATACGCTGGTGTAATATCCTAACAATATACTCGCATAATTATCCGCCCACTTGAACACCTTTGGAAAGTTATATTTTCAAAAACTCAGTGAAAAACTCCTCGACTGATTGTACCAGTGAAGTCTTCAGTTGTATCTTGAGGATTACAATGGGTCAAGGTAAAACTTTCTTAAAGTACTTCTTCAGAGTTTTGGTCGAAATCAATGTAGGTATGCTTGGACATCCACAATTTGAAACATGTACCTTATGTCGATTGCCATGCTATCAATCTGGCTGATGGTTCTTTGATAAAACGACAGTCATGTCCTTTTGTGGGTTGTAAGGTGTGAGAAACTCGTTCTGGTAGTGATGACATTATTCCCTTCTATAGCTCACATGCCAAAACCTAAAAACTCGTCACCTTATCTTTGTTAAAATAGCTTTAATGAGGGTACCACTAAACCAACCTCTGACAACACCATTTACTTTCGTTGATGGTGATTTCAATGAGCTTTGCAACGGTTGTCTAGTTATCTTTAAGAAGGATTGACAAGTAATCTAATTTAATACACAATATACGTCAATTAATACTTTCGCGTATTGGAAGTTCTTAGGGTCGCAATATTTCAATGTTCATAGCAAATGAATGACTATTCCTATCTTTAGCTGGCCATAGTAACCGTCCTTTTATTCCCGATATCAGTGCTCATTGGAACAAGGATGGCCGTCGCAATTTAATAGTGATCAAGTAATCAATATAGCACTTTGTAGCAGATTTACTACCTTGTAAATGGTTCTCAGTATGTGTTTGAGTTTTGTGGACGGCATTGTCCTCAACTTAATGTCATACAACTGGCAGATAATAGTGACCTTGCCCAATAGAGCAGGTTTTTCTATTTATGCGTCCTGAGGTAGATACTAGCTCTCGAGAAAAGCGTATGATCCAGCCAAGAAGGACATCGTCCATATATACAAAAACTAAACAAAGTAAAGCAGCTCTTATTTAGTCCACTAGAATGTGACAGGCACGTTGAAGAGGCCTAACACCAAATTCATAAAAGCCGCTGTCCTCTCCTTGTCCCTGACTTTTATCTTTCTTGGCAGTAATCAGAGCCAAGATCGGGTATGCTGAGCATCGTGCTGCCCATATCGTTCCGGATGTTTAATTAAAATGATGATCACTCTTCGTTTGTGACTTTAACTTCTTGAGAGAGATTTAGTCCCCGGACTGTGGCACCAACATTTTTTTAAATACTTAACATGTTCTTACTGCAATTTTAACTCTCTTAAACTGTCTCGTTTCCCAACTCATTTATGCCTTTTGTATTTTTGTTATGATAAAAATCTACTTCGGATACATGCAACTGTTAAAAACTCTGCCATACGCGGACGTTATCTGCAACTGTACTTACTGTCAAGGACAATGGTCGTTCCAGTGAATCAGAAGCAAATTCTGTCATACACTGTTGAATTTTCAAGAATTCTCTCAGTAAATTGCCAATTTCTGCGCCTGGTCGGAACAATGGCGGTTGCTGACATCGGTGTAACCAGCCCTTCGTCCTAGGGTATTCTACAATGGAACTATCCTTCAGGTTGGACGTTACACCTTCTTACCTTGTAAGAAAGAGCTTGTTATATGAGAGAAACAAACCTCGAATAACAACAGTCTTCCTCATTTAATAGACTTAACATTATACACCTATGTAGAACGTACGTACACCATACTCCCCGGTGGTCCAAAACTTTAAGTTACTTTCATCGGGTACATGGCAGATATTTCCAGAATCCAGGACATACCACAGTCGTCCGCAGCATGTTGTCAAAATAGTACCTGGCCAAATCGGTAGGGCCTATATGCGACTTAGCAATACTTCGTAAAACAGTGATAAGTAGCTCTAGGTTTCCAAGATCATATTATCAATCAAATCAACCATGTGCTAAGAAAGACATTCAGCATTCTGAACGTACGAACAATCAGAGAGGAAAACGTTGTTTCTCATCACTTCTTTATTGTAGCCAAATTCAGACCTCGACCAACCAGCCAGGAAAAGATGCGAACTGCCCAGGAAAAGAAACTTAAAGCTGAAAATCTTAGCCTTAGTATGATTGGAGTAAACAGAGTTCACAGAGAGCGTCTGAACGGAGACTCTCCGCTATAGCTCCAGTGGTATTAAAGCGACATCATCAAAGAGATAGCGGAGGCTGCCGTAGACTACCACTAAAAAAGAACCCTCGGATAATCATGAGGAAAAGGATGAGAGAAAATGCACATAAACAAGCGCTGCATCACAAAACAATAGCAAAAAGAGAAGGGAATCCGGAAAGGAAAAGGGAATCCGGAAAGGAAAAGGGAAGAAAACAAGATCCTGTATAAAAAGAAAAGTACCTACGCAACCTCATAACTCAAGGATATCAAAGAGTCTCGCAATAGCAACAGTATCCGCATGTTTTCCAGAAAAGCTAAGAAACTGGCAGCTGTCTCTAAGCCCGGAACACAGGCTCGTCAAAATGGAAAGCAGACTTAATTACCGAAGTCCAGGAAAAGTTAAAGTTTTAAAGCAGCTACTTTTTTTCCTATCGGAACAGGGCAGTCAGACTAAGAACTAGTCCATTGTACTTTTTGTAAGTACAATGAAAGATGAGCAATCCCTGCAGTGACAAAGTGCCTACAGTACCAGCACCCACCACGTCAACGCCGAATACCTGCAGCCTGATACGAGCGTAAATCGGACATTCACACAGATAGTGCTCCACGGTGTCGTCGTCACTTTCACAGCAAGCATCGCAGGATGTTGTATCACATATGCCGAGCACATTTAAGTGATTAGCAATAGCATAGTGCCCCGTCACGACCCCAGTAAGCAACCTGCAATCTGCAGGCCGCTGACTTCCCAAAGACGTCGGGAAGCATATGTTTGGCCTGCCTGCAACCTAAAGAGGCATGCCATCAGCAGTTGTGTTCATATAAAACCCAATTATCAATGAAATCCTCTAAAACTAATGACGCAGACAAACCCATCGTAGTTTCGGGTCTTGAAGTACTCTCCTCAGAATGTTGATTGGCAAGTTCTTCGGCGATTTCATTTCCCGTAATCCTATTGTGACCTGGAACCAAGACAAGACTCACTGAATTAAACCTTCCGACTGCATTCAGTGATGTCTTGCATTCTTGGACCAGCTTGGAAGTCGTAAACGTGTTCAGCAAGGCTCTAAGCGCAGGTTAGCTGCTGCTGCAGATGTAAATGCTACGCCCCCTCCATGGGTTCTTCGCAATATATTTCGTTGTCATCAGGATTGCGTATATCTCCGCTTAAAAGACAGACGCAATTTTTCCTAACGTTGTCGGCCTCCAGAAAGACATCAACGGCACATCCTTTATCAGTTTTGGAGCCGTCCGTGAAGACTCGACTGCATTCCCTTTCTAGCTCAGATTCTGGCCGAAACAGTCCTGGGCACAGGGAAAGTCGATTTCGTATTTTTTCGGCAGCAAGAGTACTGGTGTCATTGCATCAGACGGTATGTCCATTAGACCAGAGCTATAAGACAGAAATGAAGCTTCAATGCGTGTAGTATCAAAGACCAATTCTTTTTAAATGGACAGCAACTCCTTAATAGGTGGAGTGAATGATAGGGCAAGGTAGAGTGAATGATTGGGCAAGATAGAGTGAACGATAGGGTTAGAGGAGAACCCTCTTCCAGTCAAAGAAGAAGCCATCCTCCCTCTCAGTATAGAAGAACGACAAGGCGGCTGGCTCCGAAGTTCTACCAACTAAGCTTTTCAAGCATGGATGTGATGTTTTGGTAAGTTGCATGGGCCAAATCATCAAGCTGGTATGGGCGGATGGAAGCATTCTCGGTGACTGAACTATCAGCTCTATATGACCCATCCTCAGGAAGGCTGGTTGTATGTATTATAAGAAATAGAGAAGATCAACTAATCCCGAGTAGAGGTTCACCATCTCTTATTCCACTACAAGCCGCATATGATAGTATTCATTTTCTTGAAAACAGTTCAAGCGAATGGACAGCAATCGTCCAGCATTTTGGATCTTTGAACTAATTCCCCAGGTTCGAGACGAAAGGGCGGACCGAACGCTCGTTTACGGGGTCAAGCAATCCCAGATACCAATCCGCTTGATCTAGAAAACTGGAAATATCGTGCCCATGATTGAAGAGATCATGTACCGAGTCTCAAGCAGAGACTTTTCACGGGTCGGGAGCCCATTAAGTGAGTATGTACGTCACTAAGTTATCACACAAAATGCTTGTGCAGGGGCACTTGTCTTCAATAACGACAATTCAGGTTAGAAGGTGATTGAGTAGTGATTGATTTGTACAATAATAATTTGGTGCGAGGCTGATCCATAAAATGAATTCCCTTCCAAGCCGATACAAGCTGATGGCAGCAGTTTGAACTAAGAATATGGCTTCTCCAAAAAGAGCTTAAATCCTCGTCGTTCATGTTAAATATGTTCAGAAAAAAGGCAATACGTACAATTATGATTTAGAATACTTCCCTTTACTTTATGGCTTAGCGTCTTATCTTTATCCTATAAAACCTTAGCCAACATTTATGCCCATTTCCTTAGCTTTTCATCTTACGCAACTAAATGTTTTCAACTTTTTCCCGTTTCTTTTACAGAACATAACACACTGTGGCGTTGTGAATCTTGAGAGAATGTTTGAAACACCGGAAAGAATATTTGTCGTCATGGAAAAACTGAAAGGCGACATGCTGGAGATGATCCTGTCCAGTGAGCGAGGTCGACTTACAGAACGTGTTACAAAATTCCTCATCACACAAATTTTAATCGCTCTCAAACACTTGCACAGCAAAAACATTGTCCACTGCGATTTAAAACCGGAAAATGTCCTTCTATCATCAGATGCAGAATTCCCACAAGTCAAATTATGTGACTTTGGGTACGCCCGAATCATTGGTGAGAAATCTTTTAGACGGTCCGTTGTTGGAACTCCTGCGTACTTAGGTAAGACACAAGTTGGATGACATGATATCTGAAAATGTAATCAAAAAAATCGTCCTATAGCTCCAGAAGTCCTACGAAACAAAGGCTACAATCGATCCCTGGATATGTGGAGTGTCGGCGTTATTATCTATGTTAGCTTAAGTGGTACATTCCCCTTCAATGAGGAAGAAGACATCAATGACCAAATCCAAAATGCCGCCTTCATGTATCCACCTAATCCCTGGAAAGAGATCTCTTCAAATGGTAAGACTATACAGTCAGTTAGTTGAGGTCTTTATAACTTTTTTACTTATTCCAGCAATCGATCTTATAAACAATCTCCTCCAAGTCAAACAGCGTAAACGTTACACAGTCGACAAGAGTCTCCAACACTATTGGCTACAAGACAGACAAACCTATCAAGACTTGCGTGGTTTGGAATCTCAAGTTGGCACACGGTACTTAACACATGAAGCCGATGACATTAGATGGGCCAGCAGCGGTGATCTCTGACCTGAGCCGTCGTCTAGACATAAAGTTGACAGTTGCAGCTACAGTAGTTTGCCAGGAACACCAAAATACGAGGCAATCAGTGATAAGGCCCTTAAATGGGTACGCGGTCGTCTGTGTCGTCATGTCAAATAGGAAACTTTTGTAGCAACAGTCTAATGAACAAATTAACACTTAATATGCTACCTTAGATCGTAGTTAGTACATTTAGCCAAATTCCAATTTTTTTTTTGTTTTTTTTTTTTTTCAATTTCAAGCAATTTTTTCGCCCGGAATTCCTGTCGGTCTAGGTATTATTAGATCGAAGGAAAGTGCTCGGATTTTTATGTTTTGCTTTTGCGTTTTAGTTTTGTAGTTTTTAGTCATAGTAACGCTAACTAATGCTTATAACAAAAAAACAAAAATGAATATACGTTAACTCGAATAGAAATACTCAAACAAACTAAAAATATGATATACACATTTGATTTGACATTTTTCGCTATTTTTTTTTTTTTAGAAAATATATTTTTTCCAAACTTCTCCTTTCCTATTTATTTTTATTTCTTATTTTGAAGTCTAAATTTGAATAGATGCGGTCCAATTAGATCGATTTCAGGCTGTATTCTTCCTACGTACTTGCATGCCAACTGTGCCTCTTATGAGGCTGACTAGGTTTACGGACTTTAGTGCCAATCTCCAGGTCATTTTACTTTGAATCATAGAACCACCGAGGCGGAGAAATTGATGATGTTTTCGCATTTCAAATACTTGACTTGGACTCCTTTTCCGAACGCCATCTGGACATGAGCTTGAATTGCATTTTGGCCATGGTTTTCCAACGATGAATGGAGCTTTTCTACAATATAAGCTAGTCTAAGCAAGTAAGTCATGTATTAAGAGCCGTATATTAGCTCTCTGAAAAGCCTGGTTACATTGTAGGAGGTTTTAGTTGACCCAGTTGATGGGCACATTTTATTTTCTCTATTGTTAATTCTTGTCCAGACGATGCACCTGATTAATCACAATTGTCCAGCCTGTCCATAAAAATGGTGGACTTTCTCTCTATTTATATTGCCATTGCACTAGCGTTTCGTCTTTGTAAAGTTATGGAAACGCTGATAAACCGTCAGCTCATGATGTATCTTGAAATGCCAAAACTACTCAATGACCGGCGGTATGGTTTTCATACCAACAGGTCCACGAGTAATTTAATGACATGCCCCACCAATGAAACCAAAGCCTACACCAATCTAGTAAAAGCACGATAGTTACACTTGATATTTCAAAGGCATTTAACAGAGTCTGGCAACGGGCTCTTTTGCCGAAAATGCGTGCATTTGGAATCGGCGAATCTCTTCTTCAATGGATTAGAAATTACCTTGCGGAACGTTCAATTCAAGTTGTCTTAGCGGGTTCCAGGCCGCTAATAAATGTTGGTGTACCCCAGGGATCTATTCTATCTCCGACACTCATTCTTATTCTCATTAGCGATCTCTTGTTTTCTATTTCCAATCCAATATATTCCTTACAGATAAAGATAGTATGTATAATACTATATGTTTTCTCAGACCCAAGTCTTGCTTTTAGGCTTTGGAACGGTCACAAAATTCCGATATCGACAGCATTACCAATTTGGGAACTGCCAGGGTGGATTTATTGTAAAACGCCCAGCCATTATCTATGGATGGCACCTAAAACCTATCCAATCCCTGTATGTATGTCAAGGACAGCCTGCCAATGTATATGGTCGATGACGTCAAAATTCTCTAGGTTTTCCAAAGCGATGTAAGGGATTCTTTACCCCTATTACCAGGTGTCAATATATGTATAAACCATCCATTTCCCGCAAATTGGAGTACAATGCCCAAATCTGGTCAGAAGTTCCTTAGGTTTCGGGTAGATTGGCTACAAAACGGTGCGATAAAACTCATAGGTGGCCTTAATATTGTCCAATTCATTAGCACCCTCTAACACCGATGTAATGTGGCTACCATGTTCTATCGCTATTTTCACCACTAGTGCTCAAATTAAATTGCCAACCGTAATATCTCACTCACTATAAATGGTCATCAGTTTGCTGTCGAGCCCACTTCGGACTAAATTTAAAGTATCGTGAAATGCCTGAGCTCTTTACTTTCTGGTCATTATAATCTGCATACATTCAAAACCAACGTACATCAGTATCCCTCTTTTTGTTCTTCGCTCACGTTGTGTGGAAATATTTTAAGAGTGTACATAATCCCTAATTATTCAAAATCAATGTTTAATTACACCTCCTATGCCACTTGTTACCTTTAAGGTTTGATAAAGAAACAATGCTTTCTATCTTCCGATCTACCCTTGTAAACTGCGTGATCCCAATTAACTCACGTTTTCATATTCCCGCTGACATTTCTGACATTTATCTTTTTAATATCACGATGAACCTACAACGTTGTGATTCATATGTGATAACCAGCGGGATTGCCGATTAAAATGATAACTTTTGAAATATTTGCGCCGTTTTAACCAATTGATTCTACATAACTTGATGAGCAATTTATTCGTCACAGCTTACTAACTTACTGGGATGGCACCCGAGGTAGCCCTGGGACTCACAGGTAAGCACAGTCTTTGCCCAAGTGATTCGCATTTCTTGATGATTGGCGCGCCTTTGCGGAATCGAAGTCTTATCGAGTGGAGGCGGTAGTACCCATTTCGCTCTATCCGTCCTAATTATCTTTGCCGACTATGCGCTCCTTTTTGATCAGTTAGGTACATGTCGCTGTACAGCTCTTAAAATTAGCTAATACAGCCGGTCAACACAAACGAACATAAAAATTACTCGAAGATTCCTCCATTAAATATGTTCAAGCACTCACAGAAATAACTATAACGCCGTCGGCTATGTTTTTGTGCGGTAATTTTAGGTGTAAATACCCCGTTTTACCCCTTTGCTTTGGTTGGTTTTTGAAACTGGAAATTTCGTTGTAAGCCGATTTGTCATCAACAAGGCAAAGATGATTGCTGTTACAATATTACAAGGTTGACTGTATATTTCCGTTGTATATGTACATATGACAAGAGCTGTACATTTTGTTACACTTTCTCGTGATGCCTATGCTTTTATAGAAAGATGCTTTCTCCGAGTTGAACTTTCGATCCCATTTCTGACATTTTTGTTTAAAATCATCTTTGTTATGCACAAAGTATCACATTTGAGTACTGTTCTACGTTATGATTCTATATTCGGGCTGAAGAGGAAAGAAAGCATAAAGCGTTCATTGAGAAATTCAAATAATTTACACCGATCACAATCTAGGAAATCACTTACTTTTATATCGCTAGATCGTGCATCTGATATCAAGGGCCAAAAATGAAAGCTCTAGTGGTACTCACGATACACTCTGCCTTCTACCTGAAACGCATTTCAGCATTTCGTCCACTCCTTGATGTAATAGTTTTGTCCTTAAACCGAGGCTATGGCCTTTTCTGTTGGTTCAAAATTGAGCACTGGAGAACTTTTCTATTTGCCAAATCTGTTGAATTGATGTGTCAACGCCTGCTATATGTAACATCCTCTTCGGTAGAAGGTCAAAGAAAATCTATGATAGTGCATTGTCGGAATCCGGCATACTCGTATGTCTTTAAAAGAAAAGTGTAATGTGGCATAGCTAAATTTGTATCGCAATTTCCAACTGCATTTGGAAATATAGAGCAGGGCAGTCAAGTTATCGAACATGTGCTTATCCGCCTATTTCAAAATTATGATTTGCCGAATGTAAATCAGGTAATTACCCCGACATTTGAAGAGTTGGGCGGACAAACTGTTGGAACCAAGACGTAGGTTATTTTCATTCCTAATCTTGTTTACATATCAAGTGGGACTGCACTACGTTGACTTCCTGATGTTGATTCGGAAATTCGTTGAGCCATAGCACTATAGTTCACCTGTTCTGCATGATCAAGTCATGGAAGCTTTTTTAGTCCGAGTCAATTTGGTTGTACAATTCGCCGTTAATTCTGCATTCAATCAACGTCAACATAGATGTGATCAAAGATCACCCACTGTATATTCGGCACAAAATGACAAACGGTTTTCTCATTTTGACAAAGCCTACGTAGAGTAGTACTGGGATGTTCAGGGCCTTATACGTTTGTAGGTGCCATTTTAGTCGTACGGCAGAGGGATTTGTGATACAATCGTCTTTTGACCTCTGCGTAGATGTCATCACTCGTGTTTATAGCGATAACTAGGTATAGAAAGTCCTCTTGTATTCTGCCCAATACACCCTTGTTCGCTTTTATACCGCCAGTCACATCTTTACAGCTTCTGTTGCAATAGGCCCAAATGCTTTAAATTCAAATTAACATGTCCTCCGAATAGGCAAGTAGTTATGCAGACTCTTGAAAGTATAATATTCTCAAGTGCGATGTTGGATGACAGTGGATCGACTATTTTATTGTATCAAAAGTATTAGTAAAATCATAACCTACCGTCACGGAGCGAGTTTTCTCTATGCTCATCCTTCAAAGCCGGAAAAGTGGAGCAGACAGGTCAAAACCAGACATGGACTCGTAGAATTTTTCTCAATACACGCTGTCATAGTCAGCCCTAGTTTCTACAAATAGACGATCTGTGTCAATTGAGAATTCGACGGTCTTTTCCAAGATCTGTCGTAATGCAAAAATCTGGTCTACAATGGATCTACCAAGCTTGAAGCCACACTGACAAAGAGATGTCAGCTGGTTGATAAAGGGTTTTAAGTGCATACTAGAGGATCTCCTTTCTTCAGTATCGAAAACAATGCAAAGTTTCCATCTGTCTGGTATGTTTACGTCCGACAATTTTTTAGAAAGGATTCGATGCATGATTTTCATAAAATCACCTCCTGTCGCTTTGAATAGCTCGACAGGTAAGCCATCAGCACCGATAGCCTTATGGGACTTGGATATGGTGGGGTAGAATTGATGTCTATCACTGTGCAGCTTGAATGGTTCGCACTGTCCTACATCGGAATGTTGATCGCTAAAGTTGTTTGGAAGTGGTTCTTCTATATTTTCACGACTGAAGGTTCTACTATGTTTTTTGTTCGGCATTGCAGGCTTCTGTTAGTATTTTATTGACACAGCATGTTTTTTCTACTTTCTGACGTAATTTTGAGGTCATTTCTTGCTAAAACATCCCTCAATTGCCTCGATCTTGTGATTCTCATGGCCTTTTTCGCCCTTCTGAGAAGTTCATGCTCGTTCACGTGCACGATAGCGTTTCGCCTCTAAGTGAAGTGGGTAAGCCTTAATTCATTATCAGAGGTGGCATCTTGTAAATCTAGTTTTCATAAGTCGTGCTATGCTAAGATGGTATGTCGTGTCGGGGAACCATCACCGGAACCAGAACCTCCTTTCTCATCTGTAAGGTCGTGCGGTCGTATTGGCTAGAATTCCAGACTTTTTGCATTATAGTTTGTTCCATCTGACTTCTTGGATGGCAGTAAGATCTGCTTTATACAAGCCTAGGATTTTCGTGAGTTATTTAGCTGCACGTGGTCTGTTAAGAGACCTACCATTCCACTTGCAGTGCCGAAAATCAACTGTGATACTATTTGTATCCTAGGCATTCGGTTGATTCGTAATCATATGTTTTTTACACGACGATGACCTCCAACCTCGAATGCCAGGCCGTTTACGACACCACTTTCGCCCAAGAGGTCAGCCACACCGGTGTAAGTTGCCCCGTACGACTTTATGAA
Organism: Volucella zonaria; assembly: GCA_963966105.1. Lineage (NCBI taxonomy): Eukaryota > Metazoa > Arthropoda > Insecta > Diptera > Syrphidae > Volucella > Volucella zonaria. The sequence continues at coordinate 215,351,646 of OZ014530.1, forward strand.
TACTGCCGTTGATCCAGTTTGAATTCTATCTACTTGTAGCTTTGTCTGTAACTCCTTTAAGACCTGGGTTTTAAATATGTCAAAGTAGCCCTAATAGAGTTTCCATACGCTACCTGGAGTAGTTGAGCAAGCACGTTTACTCCGGGTTACCCAAGTTTGTATCAGGATTTAAGTAATGACTTTGTGCTTGTTGTCACTTCTTTCATGCCTTCAATTTACAGTCAAAATTGGGTAAACATATCTACTAAATTGTAGCATCCCAATTGCCTAAGGCATTGATCTGAAAAAGAATACCAAGAAAAGTGAATGTTCGCAGAGTAAAACGGTTCGACTCTTACAAGGTCCTTGGACATCGTTCAAAAACATCATATTAAAATAAGCTCGAAAACTTATTTAAATTTAAACTGAATAGAATAATTAAAATATCACTCTTCCATGCTTATTTTCCTTCTCAAGTCGTACATCATTTCTTTTCCCAACAACACTACTAAGTGCCTATCCCTTCAGTCCTTTTTAATACAACTCCAGCTCTTTTAAAATTGCCCCTTGTTCATTAATTTTCTTATTTAACAGCACTATCAAAATATTTACAATTTTTACAATTTTTTACCAATAACAAAACGACTAAAAAATAATAAATAACCAAAACTTAAATAAAGTCCTTTTCTAACGACTCAGCCAGAAAATTTTGTGTCAAATGAACTTAAGCTCAAATAGAATTTTATATCTATGTACATACCTACCTACCTGAATAGCAAAAAAAAAAAACCAACAACAAAAAAACAAAAACAAGAACTAATTAAATATTTATTTACAAAAAAATCTGAATGGAAAATAAAATAAAAATAAAAAATGCTGAATAAGCGAAAAAATATTTATAGAAAATTTATTGGTGAAAAATATTAATAACATCCAACTCTAAGTGTTAGCTTATAAGAACAACAAGACAAAAAGACATTTTACTTTATTATTTGTAATTATAACGCATAAATATATTTTTTATTATTATTTTATTTTTCTTTCTTTGTTTTTCCCCCCCTTAAAAATTAATAACGCATAACCTACCAATGTATTTTATTTCTGTGGATAAATGTGAATATATTAAGAAAAATTAGAAAACTCGTTTTATTTTACGATCGTTAGAAACAGATGGCAAGATAAGTTCCAGATTTTCATTCGGATTGGAGACAGTCAGTGCGATAAGATTTGTATCTACAGTGTTGACCAAAACTAAAGCAACTTTTACATAAGCACAAGATTCTGCGGTAAAACTGATTAAATTTCAATATACCACCTTGATGAAAAAATTAAAAATACAAGTTTATTCATCTAACATAAATCTATATTATCCCCTTTAAAGTAATCCCCATAGACTGCAACACACTTATGCCAACACTTGATCCAATCCTCGAAACATTTTTTTATATTCGGTTTTCGGTATGTCCAGTGCTTCCTGCGATTTTTCCATTACTTCCTCTCGGCTGCTGGAACACGTTCCCCGTAGAGGTTTTTTAACTCGATTGAACAGAAAGAAGTCACAGGGAGGTAAATTCGGTGGCTGTTGGATGGTATTTGTTGCATTTTTCGTCAAAAAATTACGAATAATGATGGCACTGTGCTACGGTGCGTTATCATGGTGCAAAATCCACGAGTTTTCTGCTCACAATTCTGGTCTCTTCTCTGGAACTTAGTAGTAAATGAACTGCTGATATACCTGGAAGCGGGTGGTAGCAGGGTGATTGCCTATGCAGACGACGTTGCTATTGCCGTCTCAGGTAAGCATCTTAATACCATTAAAGAACTCCTTCAATTAAATCTCAATAGATTAACCCGTTGAGCAGATCGCTGTGGATTGGGAATAAGCCCCCATAAAACTGATCTTGTCCTCTTTTCCAGGAAATATAAAATTCCAACTATAGACCCTCCTTCAATAAACGGTACCAGTTTAGTGTTTTCCGATACAAAATATCTGGGTCTCATTTTTGACAGAAAACTAAACTGGAGACATAACATTCAAGAAAGAGTCAATAAAGCTACAATAGCTTTATTCTCTTGCAAAAAAGTCATTGGGAATAAATGGGGCTTTCAACCTCGGATAACCCACTGGCTGTACATCTCGGTAAATAAGACCTATACCTACTTACGGGGTGATAGTCTGGTGGACGGCTTTAGAAAGTGCGGTTAACTGCATTAAGCTAAGCAGAGTCCAAAGAACAGCATGCCTATGCATAAGCGGAGCATTGCGGTCTACCCCCTCTGCGGCATTAGACATTCTGCTTCATCTAACACCCCTCGATATTTTCAGCAGGCAAATAGCTGCGACTGCAGCTATACGCCTTAAAGCGACTAAACAGTGGACAAATAATCCATTTGGCCACGCCAATATTCTTAATACATTAGGAATCCCCACAGAGAACATCGATTACACCACACCTGAACTTTGGTTTGACAAAAACTTCCATGTAAGCTTCCCCTCTAGATCCTTCTGGGAGGAAGATGCTTTCATGGAGGACAAGTCAATCCATCTCTACACAGATGGATCTAAAACCAATAGCGGGGTTGGTGGCGGTGTTTTCTCAGACACGCTAAATCTAAGCCTCTCTTTCCGTCTTCCAAATCACTGCAGCGTATTCCAGGCGGAAATTTTAGCGGTTAAAGAAGCTCTGTCCTGGCTGAAGAAAAACGTGATATTTGCAAAGGATATCCGCATCTTTTCGGATAGTCAGGCCGCTATCAAATCCCGGGACTCCGTCTCACTAAATTCTAAAACCGCCCTTGATTGCCGATCGTCTCTTATGGAGATGGCAGAGCAGTTCAACCTTTACCTCTGTTGGATGCCGGGCCACAGAGACGTTCCAGGGAATTGTAGAGCCGACGAACTCGCCAAAATTGGAACCACTCTACTTATTCTACCGGAAAGGGGTAGCATAGGTATCCCAATCGCTGCGTGCAAACTAATATTAAAGCTGGATGCCAATAAAAGAACAGACCTTAGGTGGACTGTTGGACCAGCATGTCTAGCGACCAAACAAATCTGGCCAAAACTGGATCTGTATCGCTCTAAGTGTCTGATCCTTTTAAATAAGGAACATCTCAGCGCCATCATAGGTGTCATCACTGGACACTGCCTCATAGGCAAGCACGCAAGAAGGTTTAGCGCCTTTACAAATTATTTCTGCAGAAGCTGCATGGACGAGGAGGAGGAGGAGACAGTCCTCCACCTACTCTGTATATGTCCAGCTCTCTCCCAGAGAAGGAAACTTTACTTAGGAGCCTTCTTCTACAACGACCTAAACGATCTGAAAAATATAGACGTAAACAGTCTCCTTCGCTTCGTCAGAAGCTCAAACTGGTTCCATCAGTTAGAGGATCATAGATCCACGTGACATCACAATGGGCCTAAGTGGGTTGGTTTATTCAACAGCCACTCTTACCTACCTACCTATTTGAAAACAAAATAAAAGAAACAAAAATAATTGTTTATAAGCAGAAAGAAAGGAAAACTAAAAATACTGCAACCATGTCGATTTTAAGCTGACCAAAACAAAAGCAACTACGTAGTAAATTTTCACATTTAATAATAGTCATAGCGACGAAACCTTTGTTTTTGAATACTGCACTACGCCTTCTTGGCATACTCTAGTGCAGATTGGAAATATATAGCTTGGGATGTCCTTTTCAAGCCTGGAGTTGAATATAAAGCTCGTCCCTATCCCTGCAGTTCTTCCGAACTATTCGCAGACTTACAATCTCCCGTAGATCTTCTATCGGGTTGAGATCGGAGCACTAGGCTGGCCATTCCATAACATTGATTTTCTGATCCCCAAACCCCTCTTGTACTATTTTTGAAGCATGCTTCGGATCATTATCCTACTGAAATAACCATTTCAGTGGCAATTCCTCCTCAGCGTGTGGCAGTATATTGTTTTCAAGTAAACTTTTGTAAATAAGTCGGTTCATAATTCCATCTATTTTATGTTTCCGACCAATTTCATGTCCAGAGAAACATCTTCAAACCATAATGTTATCTCCTCCATGCATCGCAATGCCCTTTAAGTATCGAGGATCAAATGTTTCATCGATTGGCCGGCAAAAGCCATCTGACCGCTTGGATTCGTCGGAAAATAGTATCGTTTTCCGCTTCTATACTATGTGGAAATACTTAACAGGTATGGTCATTTGCAAAATTTCAGTTTTGCTCTTTTGTTTTTGGCTGAAATAAATAGATTCCTTGCGATCCTGAATGATGAAAGACCACCATCAACAACTCTCCGACGAAGTTTTATAATTCCCTTGATGACATAAAGGGATTACTCTTTATCGTCCTAATGATCATTTTGACGTCCCGGTATGAGGTAGCTCTTGGCCTACCACCTCGGCTTATCACCGATTTCGGGATTGAAATTTGGATAATTCAGATTGTGAAATATCACTTTTACAGTGAGTTTTAGTTACCGTTAAAATTATTCCTCCTCTGATCCGCAGTCAAATTTTACTTTAGTTGCATTTCGTTTTTGAAAGTTACGTCTTGTATTCCGTAATGAATGCTTGTTGCTAATCCACGGGGACCAAAATTATCCGTTACAGCTGCAGCAAAGTATCTCCTAAAGGCAGAGAGTTTTGTGAGGAAGTTGATGAAACGATTTAACGAACGTGAAAACGTTGACGATTTGCCAGAACGGGGAAAAACAGAAACCACTTCAAAAGCCGTTAAAAACAAAGTGCTTAAAATTTTTAAAACAATACAAATGTCATTAGAAAAAGGTCACGAGGTTTCCATCTTCAGTATTCGCAAAATTATCAGAGAAAACGATTTTAATTTCAAAGGCGTTGCGGCCAAGCCTTTGTTAACTGAAAAAGATTTGAGTGGTCTCGCCGTTAAAAAGATACGGACTTGACCAAAATTATTTTCACTGACGAAGCTTCATTTATTTTCAACAATCCCTTGAGACGTGTGTGGGCTGCTCACGGTTAAACTGTCTTCTAAATAAGAGTGAAACTTATGGTATGTTACATTTTAAGTTGGAGTGAAATAAATATTCATTGTCTATTTTACAACCGTGAAATCAAGTACCTTTTTCTGTGCTTTGACCATTGTTTTAGAAATGCAGCAAGAGCTGCACACCGGAGACGCGTAAGGCTATTGCTGAGCTAAACAAAGCGGGATTCTCCTACCAAAGAATTGCAACACAGCTAAAATGTTCGAAAAAGATGGTATTTGATGCAATTTCACATTCACGTTAGTATGACACCAAAGAAAATGTTCCTCGTCAAAAAAGACCCCGTAAAACCACACAACGTATCGACAAAAAAATTATTCGGTTGTCGAAAGCGGATCCGAAAAAAGGTGCTAAGGTCTTCCAACGGGAAATTGTGGATGGACCCGACATGAGTATATCCAAGAGAACTATTGCACGTCGTTTGGCGGAAGCTGGACTTCATGGGAGACTTGCACGCAAGATGCCGTTGGACAAATTGTCTCAAAAAAAACGCCGTATCGGGTTTGCTAAGATCCACGTTTGTTAGAGGGCAAACCAATGGAAATTTGTACTCTGGAGTGACGAAACGAAGATCAATGGCAAAGGCAAGAACTTGATCCCATTGATAGCGGTGGATAAATTTTCATCTGGGGCTGTTTTTCATGGAACGGCGTTGGCCCAATTCATCGTATTGAAGGAAGAATGAACAAGGCACAGTACGTTGACATACTGAAAAATTTACTGCTACCTTGGGCCGAGGAAAACATGCCGGTTATTTGGTCATTCCAACAAGACAATGACCCTAAGCATACCGCAAAGCCCACCAAGCAATTTCTCGAACGAACCTCCATGCGTGTACTTGACTGACCATCATCCAGTCCCGGCTTGAATCCGATTGAGCATCTTTGGACGGATGTTAAAAATACCGCCAGTACACAAAACATTTTGAACTTGGATGTTTTGTTTGAAAAGGTAAAGGAAGCGTGGTATGCGGTTCCAGTGGATAGATGCCGAGGCCTCATTAAAGTCTATGCAAAGTCGTTGCGGAGCTGTTTTGAAGCAAAGGAGGTTTCCAACCAAGTATTAGTCATAATAAGACCGTATGGTAAGTTTCAACATGTGAAGATTGTCTTACATTTTCTTATCGTTTTTTCAGCATTTGTTCTAATTAGTTGTCCCATGTAAATTTGAGACCTTGACTCAAAAGTATTAAAAACAAAAAACGCGCCAAGAAAACTTTATTAATTGTGTTTTTTTTTCTTTATTCACATAATAAGGATGTGTATTGAAAAAAATGAAAATGAAAAAATACTGAACCTTTTAATTGAAAATATCGTTTCTAATTAGTTGTCAATGGCTGTACATAAATAAAACTGAAGAAACAAAAAATTATATATTGTAGGTATGTAATTCGGGTTATCAGCTAAAAAGAAAGGTACTAACGTATTGACCCTTATATGTATACTCGTATTAAATGTACCCATTACAATTAGATTAGATCGTCTATATTTATATCATATGATATAGTTAAACATAACAATGGTTTAATAATATCGGTAGATTTTTGCTACAGTTAGTTACATATTTATGAGATTTAAATTTTTATTTCAACCAACATGGGATTCCAATCAGGTGAGAGGATGGCAATGGTATGTAAATGTAGAGTAAGGGAGGCATATATGGACCACCAATGTTATTTTTGCAAATAAAACACAGATTATATACAGTACTGTGCAAAACTTAAGCAACCATCTGAAGTCAGCATTTCATAGTAAATCTTTTCAACTTTCTACTCCACCAAATAAAAAGAAATAGATATGTATTGATGTATAGTAGATTGTATTTTGAAATTGAAAACTTTTTATAAAAGTAATAATACTTCAGATTTAAAAAAACACGCGAAAACCAACAAAGTAGCCAAATTGAGCTGTGCAAAACCTAAGCAACTTTGTAACCCACTGTAAAAAAAAATAGCTAACAGCACTTGTCCAGCTCCTTATCTTTGATCTTTACTGATTATCTTTGATCAGTTTTCTTTCAAGTTAGTCGCATAATTGATATTTTTTAATGATGTCGCGACAAAGTTACTATTCTTCTCTTAAACTAAAGATTATTGATGAATTTAAGTCTGGAGATACTAAGGTAACATTAGCTAATAATAAGTCGATTATTTCACGTTAAATAAAGAAACATAATGCAACAGGAGCCGGTGTAAGTCAAAATGTCGGTGGTAGGCCGCGTAAGACAGCATGTCGAACGGATTCGAAACGTTTGCGTTGTAATTAAAAAACAACCGTTCATAAGTTCGAATGAAATCGTAAAATGCTAGCATGGTGCGAAGACGTGCAATTGAAAATAATCTTCGATGTTACAGGTCGTGCAAAAAACCGATGCTCCCAAAAAGACATTTAAGGAATAGGTAGTGCAATTATTCTTTAAACATAATTCAAACTAAAATCTTTTTTCATATTAGTCTAAATTTTGCAAGAAAATACCAACACTGGTGTCCTGAAAAATGGAAAACAGTTCTTTTCAGCGACGAGTCAAAATTTAATTTAATTAATTCTGATGGGATATGTTATGTGAGACGTCGTAAAGAGCAGCGACACAATCCTAGATCCTGCACACCCACTGTAAAGCATGGTGGGGGTAGTGTGATGGTATAGACCTGTTTTTCAGCAGGAGGTGTAGGTCCATTCCACAAAATAGACGGAATAGACGGACCGATTCAAATATAAATTCATTCTAGAATCGGTAATGCTACCACATGCGGAGTGGGAAATGCCACTTCATTGGGTGTTTCAACAGGATAACGATCCAAAACACACATCGATGTTGGTAAAGGAGTAGTTAGCGGATAATGGGATTCAAGTCCTTGATTGGCCGGCCAGATCACCCGACTTGAATCCCATCGAAACCCTATCAGGTATCCTTAAAAACCGTGTCGCTAGACAACACTTTTCCAACAGTTCTCACCTATTCAATGCTTTGAGTTGAGTGGGAAAATATATCCCAGGGTATACTTTCAAAGTTAATTACCTCTATACCTCGTCGTTGCGCCTCTGTTGTTCAAAATAATGGATATTACACAAAATATTAAAAAAGTTGCTAGGGTTTTGCACAGCTCAATTTGGCTACTTTGTTGATTTTGCTTTTTGTTAAATCTAAAGTATTATTACTTTTGTAAAAAGTTGTGAATTTCAAACTCTATTACACATTATTACATATTCATTTCTTTTTATTTGGTGGGGTAGAAAGTTGGAAAGGTTGCTTAGGTTTTGCACAGTACTGTAAGTTTTAATATTGCTATTTGTTTTAAAAAATAAACTGGACAAATATAATACATAATTTAAAACAAAAAAATTAATTCAATTTATATAAAAAATAACAAAAATTAAATAAGAAAGTAACACAAAACACAAACAAAAAACCTGTTTAAGAAGTACAAAATTCACAATTGAATATTACTTTTTCCCACCCAGCACACTGTTCGTGGCATGAAGCGCATTGAACCCAGATTTCACCTGGGCGATCTCCTGAATACAAAGCTCTGCAATACAGGAATTCAGCATCTTCTTCTCCACCGACGGCAACGGTCCTGACTGAAATAATTTCGTCGTCGGATTCATCATGACAGCTATAATGCCCCAAATCAGAGCTTGATAAGGGAATTGTGCTCAAATGACATCCTTTTTCTTGAATGTGATACCAAGAAACCATAGGGATGAAAACAAAGTGAATGCAGTTAATTCATTTATTGGTAAACAAAACATAGTTTAAAAAGATTCAGTAAAACAATAAATAGTATTTTTAAATAATTTTTTAATTAAGCTGAAGAAAGGGTTCAAGATGATAGATAGTTAGGTATAAGACGACATATGCCATTAGTATACGATGACATACCTCTTAAAAATCGTCCTTGCAGAGTTCACATATGAACTGCTTAACTTTATGCTCAATACCGGCACATAATGCGTGTCACCACTTTGCGCACGCCTGGCAGGCGAGCCAGTGCTCCCCAGGACGTGATCTACTGTAGAGCTCATTGCAGTAGATGCACCCCACATCATCATCATCGTCCGAAAAATCTTTTGTGGTGCTCCTTTTCATTTTTTGCTTGGACTTACGCTTGAATCTCATTAAGAAAAGGACTTTCAGTGCGAACCTGAGAGCCTGTTACTTTCCTTTTAGTGCTTCTTACTTTCCCTATTCCAGTTGATTTCGGCAATGGAGACTTACAATGATTGGGTTGGTAGTATCAGCTTCAGCGGTTATCTCGTTCTCCGTCACATCACTGGACAAAAACATATGTTCAGGGAATATGTTCGAATTAAAGGGATAAATTCCAGTTTTTTCAAAACCGCTTGTTATGTTCCCGACAGACGCAGCATTTCCATACGCTTTTCCAAACAAAGCACTGATCTGATAAAGACCAACTGTTCTGTCAGGGTGGTTTTTAAGCCACGTTGTTAACTCAAGATTATATTGGGTATATAACTTAATTCGTGCGGTTTTTTTTTTTTTCAAAATTTGTACAATAGTATTATTCAAAGTATTGCCCATCTGAAGCTATGACTTTTTCCTATCTTTCTGCCAATTTGTGGATCCTATCCCAAAAGAACTGCGTCGGCTTGGCAGCCAAGAATGAATCAATCCAATTTTTGATATTCAGCTCTGATGTGAACCGTATTTCAGTGAGGGCGTTCTGCATCGACCGGAACAAATGGTAGTCAGAAGGGGCAAGGTCTGGGCTATAAGGCGGGTGGGGTAAGACTTCCCGTCCACTGTTTTCCAAATAGTTCTTAACCGGAATAGCAACGTGGGGCCGAGCGTTGTCATGATGGAAAATTATTGCCTCGTGTCTGGTCGCATTCTCCGGGCGTTTTTCGGCCACTGCTCTCTTCAAACGGATTAATTGTGTTCGGTAGCGTTGTCCATTGATGGTTTCACTCAGTTTTAGCAGCTCATAATACAGCACACCCATCTGATCCCAACAAATACAGAGCATTACCTGCGCGCCATGGATATTCGGCTTTGCGGTTGATTTGGCTGATTGGCCGGGTTTCACATATGATTTTTTGCGCTTGGGGTTGTAATGGATCCATTTTTCATCACAAGTAAAATTCCGATGCAAAAATGACTTCATCCAGCATCATTTCGGACATGCAAAACCGCCTTTCGACGTCTATCGGCTTGAGTTCATGTGGAACCCAGTTTCCTTGCTATTGAATATATCCAGCTGCTTTTAAACGTTTTGAAATGGCTGCTTGAGTGACACCCAAAAATTCTGCGAGCTCTCCTTGTGTTTGGCAACAATCTTCATAGAGTAATGCTTCCAGTTCTTCATCGAACGAAACAAGTGGTAGTCAGATGGTGCCAAGTCTGGACTGTAAGGCGGGTGAGGCAGAATTTCCCATCCACTATTCTCTAAATAGTTTTTCACCGAAACCGCAACATGTGACCGAGCGTTGTCGTGATGAAAAATGACGGACTCATGTCTGGTCTCATATTCTGGCCGTTTTTCTTTTAATGCCCGCTTCAAACGAATTAGTTGGGTTCGATATAATGGTCCTTTGATGGTTTCACCACTCGGAAGCAGTTCGTAGTATACGACACCCTTTTGATCCCACCATATGCAGAGCATGACCTTATTCACGTGAATATTTCGTTTCGGCGTCGATTGGGCGGGCTCGCCGGGCTTTGTATACGATTTTCTGCGTTTAGGATTATCATAATAAATTAATGTCTCATCACCAGTGACAATACGATGCAAAAATGATTTATTTTTATACCGCTGCAGTAACATTTCGGACATGCAAAATCGCCGTTCGACGTCTCTTGGCTTCAATTCGTACGGCACCCAGTTTCCAACCTTTTGAATGAATCCCAGTGCTTTTAGGCGCAGGGAAACGGCTTGTTGCGTGACGCCCAATGATGCAGCAAGTTCTTCTTGAATCTGACATGGATCCTCATCCAGTAAAGCGTCCAATTCCTCGTCTTCAAAACTTTTCGGCTTTCCGGGGCGATCTTTGTCTTCAACTCCAAAATCACCACTTTTGAACCGTTTGAACAACTCGCGGCACGTCGATTCACCAATGCATTCCGCCCCATAAGTTTCCGAAAGCAAACGATAGGCCTCAGCCGAACTTTTCTTCATATTAAAGAATAAAAGCAGCGCTTCCCGCAAATGATGTTTATTTGGCTGGAAACTTGCCATGATTTTGCTCGATGAAATGTACGACACCGATAGAACAGATACAAAACCTACAAATAAAACACATGGGGTCTGACATTTCTACCCGGGATCCATTGGTGGCGCCATCTCTGACAAACGCTGGAAACTTACTTGTAGACCCAATATTTTTGTGGGTCCAGACATTAGAAAGCTTATAAAAGATCCAGTTTTCATTCCTACTCTGGATTCATTAGAAAACAGGCCTGGTGTTCATTTGTGAAAGTAGCAGAAAACTTCCTAGGTAACAATAAGACTCCAGGTTATGCAGATGATGTAAAGAAAATGCTGGATGCTTATCATAAAATGGGATGCAACATGTCGCTAAAACTTCATTTTTTGCATTCTCATCTCAATTTCTTTCCTGAAAATATGGGTGACATTGCTGCAATAGAGCAGCGGTACCAAGGAAAATGGGAGCCATCAATGTTGGCAGATTACTGCTGGTCACTTATAAGAGAGACTCCGAGGTGTTCTTATAAACGGAATGCAGATGCTTCCAAAAATACAACAAAATTTTACAAGAAATAACATTTTTCGGTAATATTTTTGGTTAAATTCTTAAATTCAAAAAAAAGCGTTTTCTCACAAAATCCCGATGTGACCTGGCTATTTTATATAGTTTTCCTGTTTCTATAAACTCCAACGATTACGAATCACATAATTTTATATCCGAGTAAAAAATAAATATTTTTTTTGTTGACCAGTGTAATTTATAAAAGTACATGACTTAGATTTTTTTTATAACCCGTTTCCGGATTGACGTTGATTTTTGGGGCACCCTGTATATAATCGTGCCTTAATCGCCACGTGTGGTTCTGCTTTTTGCCTCCTCCATAATACTGCATAAGGTAATATGTGCCCTTTATTTCGCAGAATCAAAAAGAAAACAAAAAAATCTGAGTGGAACAGGTGTAAGTATCTTCCTCATGAGGAGTTACAAATTTCCAGAATTTAATTTAAATGAGGCGTTCTGCACGCTTTTATGTACTTCAGTATTTTTTAATATGTAGGTACACTTCAAGACTCACTTCAAATATTTCAATTTTTTTTTATTGCCCCCGAAATCACTGCACCACCAAAGATTACAAACAGGAAAAGGAACGCTCGTTGGCTAGCATGGATTTATATACCACAGCGCGTAGCGCCCATTCTCTGGGTAATTATGCCCACATGTCAATGTACAGTGACTTTTCTTACAGCGATTTCCTTGTGATATTCGAAGTGAACACCATTTTCGTAAAGAATTTTATTAGAATTTTTATTTTATTTTCAGCCTAAAAAGGGGTAATCATCATGACTCACAATTTTGTAAATATTTGTAAATATTGAATACATGGGATACGCTACAATTGCTGACACATTTAACAAATACTTTGCAACGTTAGTTGAGAATCTGCAACCGAAAGTTCCCCATAAGTCTTGTACAGACAGTACTTCCTTTAGAAAATGAGCTGATTTTTTGCAAAGTAACAGTTTTTCTCTCGAACCGATAACCGCTTTTGAAGTTTTAAAAGTAATTGGTTCCTAAAATAATTCACATGCGTGTAGCTGCGATAGTATTTCAATCCGTCTGCTTACAACAATTGCTTCCTTTATAGTTAATATTCTAGCATACCTACTCGTATAGGAGGGTAGTCCCAGAAGTTCCCGACCTAACAAAGAAAACACAAAAAAATTGGAAAAATTATGTTTATTTCACTACATAATCTTCTTTCAGTTCAATAAACATTTCCCTGCTATGTTCAATAGCTTTGATACCCCGTTTATAGTGAAAATCCTCGAGCTCCTTAAAATAGCCATCAACCGCAGACTCCACCTCTGAATTGTTAGCAAATCTTTTACCACCGAGCCATTTTTTCAAATTCGGAAATAGAAAATAATCCGAGCGGGCTAAATCTGATGAATAGGGGGCATGCGGTAGCATTTCGAACTTTAACTCATTGATTTTGGCCATCGCGACGACGGATGGGTGAACTGGTGCATTGTCTTGACGAAACAAAACTTCTTTCTTCGACAAATGCGGCCGTTTTTTTCGTGATTTCATCTTTCGAACGCTGCAATAAGTTCGCATAATACACACCGTTGATTGTTTTTCCTTTCTGAAGATGATCAAATTATCCCACGTACATCCTAAAAAACTGACGCCATGACCTTGCATACACCTTCTTTGGAGCCGATTCTCCCCTTTGAGTCCATTTTTTTGGCTGTTCTCTCGTCTCGAGTATGAAGTGATGAACCCATGTTTCATCGACGCTAAAACTCAGTTTTATTGCGGTGAAACTTCGCCAAACACTCGATTGAAACATCTTCACGACGGATGTTTCTGTTCTATTGGGAATAATCGCGACACCCATCTTGTGCACGGCTTTGTGATATCCAATTTTTGAGTCAATATTCGATATACAGCGCTTTTTAAAATGCCACTTTCAATCGACGGTGATCCAATAACTATTGTGGATTTTTTTTGATCATTTGATCGATCACTGCGATGTTCGTCTTGGCAACTCGTACGACCTCGCTTAAACCATGCCACCCAATATTTTATTGTTGTAAACGAAGGAGCAGACTCCTCCAGAGTAGAATCCAGTTCCATTTTGATATTGATTTGATCGATGCCATTCAAATGAAAGTACATATTGTATCACATAACGATGATTCATTTTTTTCTATATTTAAAAATTCATTGAGAGCGTTCACAATTGATGGCTGCCGAACAAATATTAAGCAACGTAGCATCGTCAAACTTTATAAGATTGGCACTTTCTACAATTGTCATTCTTTTTAAACAACAACCGCCATCTATACGTCAGGTTGGGTACTTCTGGGACTACGCTCGTATCTTCAACCTGAGAATATTTTGAATAAAATTTACCATGCTGGTTTTCGGGGCTTCATGTTCCGCTGGTTTAAATCTTACCATTAAAATAGACCCCAAAGAGTGAAGACCGACTACGATCGGCTGAGGAGTAGCGAACTAAGAACTGCGCGGCAGGCACTTTGACGCGAGCGTCATCTTCAATAACGCCGGTGCGGAGGCTTACGTCGCAAAGACTCAACCGACTACGATCGGCTGAGGAGTGGCGAACTAAGAACTACCAAACCTAATTTCAGTGGTGCTGTGAGCGTATAGTAAACCATGCCGAAGCATGTAAGATTGGGGGTCAAACCAACCGCAAACTGAGTTGTCTCAGGCGCCTTGGCGCGGACCTTTTATACTTAGCCTTACCCAGATATGACGACGCTGACTGGGCTGACCTTTTATTTCCGGCCCTACTCGTGAGAATCAAATTTAATTTAATTGGAAAACCAAAAACAAAGAAAACAGGCAATCCCCGTCCTGGAAGAGTTAGAGGTGAAGGTGAAATTTCGACTTCATCCATCTCCCTTCTGGAAGAAGTGGAGCTTTTATCTAGCGATAATGAGGAGTTCGAAAGATTTTTTACTACGTTGTAAAAGCTCCATTGGAGCTCGACGATTTATTTCTTATTGGATTTGTCAACGGGACACTCATCTGTAGAGTGACCAGCTATTTAACAGTCCCGAATACAAAGATTACTAAATGGTCGCGTGTCCCGTCTTTTCTCGAGATTTCTTTTCGCACGCGCGGCCTACCGTAGTCTCAATTTGACATAAAAAAAACGCTTTTCGGCTTTACACCACATTGCACTTAACTACACTATAATTAGCTTGTTTTTCTGGAGGTGCTGCGCCGCTTTCTGGGACAGTTTTTACGTCAACTTGTCCCGCTATTTCCGCTATCACTCGTTTCTGTCTTCTTTTTATTCTCCATGTTTTTATTATAATTTTTTTTTTTTTTGACTTTTTCTTTTCTGGCAAAAGAAACCACGCGAATTTTACTAAAAAAAACTACATACTCTATGGTACAACACAAAAAACTTGCTTCTCGCTATTTCGATTCAGATTTATCGCACAAACTGAAAAACTATCCTAGCTCGACCCTCTCAAATTTCTGGTCATCACTAAAGTGGCTTTGAAATCTTTTGCGTTCCACTGCTCCTGCCGGACTCACACACACATTCACACACACGCTCACTCACACATTCATTTGGCTCTGGTGGACCCAACAACGGGATTACTAGCTACAACACTAACAAGCTTTGCTAGTGTGAACACCCGTGTTCAACTAGGCCTCTCATTCATACCAATTTTCCACATTCACATTCAACTCCTCAGTCTCGGGGTTTGCTCCCACTTCCAGTAATAACTGGGAACTCTACTAAAAGAGTTTATGGAAGCTGTGGATCCAAACTATGCCTACTATTTCCCCTAATATTGGATGCTCAAATGGAATTGCGAAAAGCAATGTTTCATTCTCTTCTGCTGCCCGGGTATTTTTCCCCCATCGAATACACTAACAAAATTTATTACAAAATAAAAACGACCGAGAAGTCGAAAGGAAACACGATGGAAAGGTAACTGGGATGTTGGGACGAAAGGTACAGTGTGTAGATACAATTCAAAAGGGATTAATCTCGATCCAGCTATCTTCTGGATCGCCGTTCCTGATCCGAGCTAAGTACAGTGCCTGTGCAATTTGTTATATTTTTATACCGCGGATCCCTAACTACTCTGATGGATCGGCGGGTCGTGGGCCTTACTGCCATCGGGCCACCGCCGGTTTTGCGGTTTTTCATTTTGTTAATGTGGATAATTTATTTTATAGTTCCGCTCGTTGTTGTTGTTATTGTTTGTGGTTGTTGATTGTTGCATTTGGTGTTTGATGGTTGTTATTGTTCGTAGCTGTGTGGTTGTTTGTACCCCCGGTGGAGGCTGTCTTAATACTTAGCCGTCCGCCTACACGCCTCTGCTGCTCCTTCGGCGCTCCATCGGTGGGGTGCTGGCTTATAAAGGGGTTGTCACCCCTTCACCCATCGAGCCTGAATTTTAAAGCTGTTAAGATACGTCATTGGGGTATGTTCGATTGTGTTGGCCTTCCGCCTGCGCACCACTGATGCTACATTGTTGCTCCCTCGTTGGGGTGTGCGTTAAGCCTAATGTTACATGGCTTTTGTTGGGGTGTAAGTTCCAGGGATCGTCTTCCCCACCCGTCATCATCGTGTTGGGGTGTCTGGCTTGAAAGGACCGTCCGTCCCCACCCGTCGACGTCTTTCAGACGTCCTGTCAGATGCATCCCGTTGTGAGTCTCCCGTCTATTTATGGGCTCCGACAACGGTGTTCCTGCTAGACCTCCTGTCGCACCTTGGGCTTCTCGTTTGTCATGAGTCTCCCTACTGTACTATAGACCGAACCTCCTTGTTCTCCTCTGCGGTGAAAACCGCCCGTGAAACCTATGTGGGTTGTTTTCCGAGGTCTAGGGTTGATGGGCCACTTGCTGATGGGATCAAAGCTGCCCTCCACCTCCGCCAGAGCTCGGTGTTCCCACTCAACGAAAAGAGGGACCGAAGGGATTTCACAAGGAAAAGAGAGCCAAATTTGGCAAACAGGAGCATGTAACAGCAAAAGATTTCAGACCAATAAGTCTGCCATCATTTATGTTTAAAACCCTAGAGCGATTATTGGAGGTTCATATTAGTTACATGCAGGTGCAGTAATGGCATTTTAATTTTATTTGAGTCGCAGCACGCATGTATGAAAGGCAAATCTGTAGAAATCGCCCTGAAGGGGAGGAGATCGGAAAAATAGAAAGGAATCTACATACACTCTGGTGAGTTTGCAATTGCGGCCTTCCTTGATATACAATAGAAGAAGCCTTCAATAACGTGGATTGCATCGCCATTAAAAGCGCTCTAGTACACGCTAATATTGAACAGGGCATTACAAATGGGGTTGCAACATGCTTGGAAGTAGGAAAATTAACTGCTCCATTGGGCACAGCTCAGTTAGAATGTCTGCAACCGGGAAACCCTCAGGGGAGTCATATCGCCAGTCCTCTGGGTGCTGGTTATCAATGACATTCTCAAAAAGCTTCAAATTCCTTCGTTGGTCGACTTTGACATTCCGTATGATATAATAAATCCAGAGAGGGAGGACTGGAAAAAAATACCATAATGAGGCCAAATGAAATTGCAATTTTCACAGATGACTCAAAAACAGAGGAAGGAACAGGTTCTGACATCTTCTCAGAAGTCCCAGAACTAAGAGTGTCTATAAGACTACCGGGCGCAAGCAGTGTTTTCCAGTCAGAAGTTCTGGCTGTCCTCAGAGCTAATGCAGTTGAGATGAGTATCCGGAAGAGATATTGCCATCGTTAACCAAGCCGCACTTAAGGCAATGGAATCGACCAACATCAATTCTGATATAGTCTGGGGCTGTCGCACAGTGCTCAAAGCATTATGCAATCAGAACCGGGTGAGCCTGTGATGGGTTCTAGGACACTGCGGTATATTGGGAAATGAACAAGCGGATGAGTTTGCAAGAAGAGGAGGGCTCCTCCGTTATAGTGAGGTTGCTAACATCAAACCACCGCTTTGCTTAGTAAGGGCAAAGAGGAAAAAATCATAAGGACTGCCAAGCTAAGGTGGTCAAGTCTTAAAGGACACAGGGTATCCAAGGTTCTCTGGCCATTTTTTGACTGTAAAAGATCTAGGGAGTTAGTAAAACTAAACAGGGGTAAGCTTGGATAATAATAAGAATCCTGACAGGACTGTCTCCAGTGGAAACACGCAAAGAGACTTAAATTGTCAGATGCGAATATTTGCAGATTCTGCGGTGATGTACAAGTTATTGAGAATATAACACACGTAGTCGAAGAAAATTTTTAGGGAAATACTTTTTCAAAACCCCAGATCAAATAGATGGCACGAAATTCCAAGCTCTTCTTGGCTTTTGCAATGAAATTTGATGTTTCGCCAGGTTTTTGCCCTTTGAATACAATACAAATTCTACTAGTTCAACAGGGATCGCGATGGGTCCGTTTTGGTGCCTAGTGTTTGTGTGCTGGCATGTCCATCACACACCTGTTTTAATCTAACCTAACGAACCAAATCTGGGTGTTCCACAAGGCTGTGTCTTGAGTCCTCTACTATTTTCAATTTACACCCTGAATGACTCGAACTGCAACCAATTTCAGACTGCTATAATTTCTAAACCGTTCATGACAGTGAGCTCAAATTTTGACACATGACAGATAATTTTATTATCTACAAGCTTATTAAACAATTTGCGTCTCAGTTGTGTTGAAATTTTTTTATCCGCGATGGAATTCAAACGTGATAGTGTGATTGCTTTATATTTGGCTGGAAAACCACAAGTAGCTATCGTTAGAGCCCTCCAGCACCTCAACGTGAATAAATCATTTGTGTTTCGAACCATAGCTCATTACCGTGATACTGGCAGCGTTGCAAAACGCCATGGAGGTGGTCATAAAAAAACAGCAACATCAGCAGAAATGGTTCGGAAAGTGAAGGCTCGAATTGAGCGAAATCCGCGTCGAAGTAGAGGAAAAATGGCACGTGAGCTCAACATATCGTTGGAACGGATGCAACACATACTGAAAAATGAGCTTGGACTCAAGCCATTGAAGTTCCAAAAAGCACACGATCTTACACCGCAACAGAAAAAAGTTAGAGTCGAAAGAGCGAAGGACTTGCTACGCTTGCACGAAAGTGGTGAGTTGCCGAATTTGGTTTTTACCGATGAGTCGCCATTTGTTATCGAATAATATGTCAACAAACAAAATGACCGAGTTTACTTGCCAGAGAGGTCCTTCGAAAATTTACACCTTCGGACGGCCATCAGAAAGCAGGCAGCATCGATGGTAATGGTTTGGGCCGCCATAACCGCCGATGGTCGCTCTCCGCTCGAATTTTTGGACCGTGGTGTCAAAATTAATGCGACCGTATACCGTGAAACTGTCTTAGAGGCAGTATTGAAGCCTTGGGCAAACAATCATTTCGGTCGGAGGCCGTGGACATTTCAACAAGACTCGGCACCGTCTCACAAAGCACGCGTCAACCAAGATTGGTTAGAAAACAATGTTCCAAACTTCATTTCTTCGACACAATGGATTGCAAATTCTCCGGATGCAAATCCGTTGGATTTCTCTGTCTGGGGTATTTTGAAGGCGAAGGTTGACGCTAAAAAATACCAAAGTTTGAACAACCTCAAACAAGCACTTCGCCGGGAATGGGCGCAGAACCACGTGCGATGCTTTCTTCGGCCGTCTCAAGGCCATTATTCGCACCGAAGGTGAACATATTGAAAACTACTGATACAATTTGAAAACTGATGTATTTTCCAACATTTTTTGCCTTAGCACAATAAAATTTATCAAAAAATAAAAAAATTATAGCATTTTAAAAAGTTGGAGTTCGAGTAAGTCACCCTGTACATCAATTCACTTTTTAGCTTAGATTTTAGAGGCGTACTTTCTGCATCTGCGGACGATGTGGTCTGTGCTTATGATCCAGACAGTCCTTTGAATCTGGTTTCTGATATAAACCGGGACCTGAATCTATTGAGAATCTGGTTTACTGAGCACAACTTGATTATAAGCTCGAAAATGAAAATTATGTTTTTCAATCTATCGCCACAAAGTTATCTCGGAACGGAGTTTTGCTCTCACTCACCCGAATGTAAAAAGTTTAAGTTATCATACTGCCCTTGTAGCCATAGTTATTCTTTTGGCAGTACTATAATTTGCAACAACACGTGTTTTCAAATTGAAAAGCTTGATGAATTTCAATATTCGGGACTTATCCGTGATACTAGAATATTTTTTTTTAACCAAACCGAATCTTTGAAGCAATACTTTTGGTCCAAAACTACAATTTGGAATTGAATGCTGGGGGAGGGCTTAACTTAACAAAATGCAGCCCTTGTTGATACTGCAAAAACATGTTTTAAGGAAAATTTGTGGAAAAAATCGTTTGAATCCAAGTTGTCCATTATTTCGTGTGAGATGAAACTTCTGTCGGCAAGACAGTGCTCTCAGTTGGCTGAAGGTACTCACCTGCATCCAATCGTCTAATTCGAAGAGGGTCTTAAAATTTCGGTACGCGATCGTTGTCCGTACATAATAGTCAAAAGTCACCATATTTCCCAGCTGGTTTATTTCGGTGTGTGTCCATCATAGATCATGATCATGAGGTGATCTTATGGCTGGCCTTCTACTCAAACCGTATACCATTAGTGGCAATGAAACTGACTTGGCTTTAGAAAGGTCTGCCGTCATTTCGACTTCGAAACTGGACTTGCTTTTATTGTCAAAAAGCTTTGGATATGTCTTCTTTCTATCAGATCATCAATCACTGCTGGAATTTCGGCACTTACAAGGCATCTTTGCCAGACTTAGACCCACAATATATAATTTGGAATATGCATCGTAAGAATAAATGTTCCCATCCAGGAGTAACAAAGCCTTTTAATCATCCACCATTCCATTCATAATTTTGTGCTTTCACAATTTTGACTGTGAGTCAGTTTTTAGCGATAGTTTAAGCCCGTAGTGTATGTATCTACATATTGTAGTACTCTTGATAGGGCTGATACGACTGATATT
The DNA here is from genome assembly GCA_963966105.1 of Volucella zonaria. NCBI lineage: Eukaryota > Metazoa > Arthropoda > Insecta > Diptera > Syrphidae > Volucella > Volucella zonaria. Next base: position 215,372,341 of record OZ014530.1, read on the forward strand.
TGTCTACATTTCCAATTACCGAAGAGTAAACACAATTCAACACCTGGAAACTGTAGTCAATCTCAAAAGATTTCCATTTCTATGAACACAAACTTTGTCCAAAATAATTCGCACTTTCACTCTCTCTATGCAAATTCGTTTCTCGTCTGTCCAACTTCAGATACTATGTACGGATGTTCTCTAACCAAGTAAATGTTCGTGTAACAATCTTGCATTTGTCCACAATTCCAAATTCGTTAGCACACAGCGAAACGTTTACTTGGACACTTGTGAAAGTAGATAGTGTTTGCGATCTTGGCGACCAAGCCCAAGCCAACAGCTGGAAATATAAAAACCCGAATCAACCTCAAGTTTAAGTCAGTTGGATTCAAGATGCGCTTCACGTACGAAGGCTTTATCTTTGCGATTTTATTTATGGTCGGCACAGAGTCGGCCGGTACTCGATCTCACATTCGGGATTTCCTTAAACTCGTTCCAAGAGGTCGAGTTGCATTTATTACTGGAAAACACTTGCTTTACGATCAACAGTTCCGAGCAGCCTTCAGCTACCTGAGGTCTTCAAATTTTGAAACACTTATCCGTGATGAGATAACACCAAACCAAGAAGTCCAGGATATTGTTGACTACTTGGAACATGACATTGACTTAACTGCGATTCCAACAATTATCAGGAATGTTATTATAAGGTTACGACCCGTCCAAGAGTATGGCAATGTTAAGACCTTGGCAAGTTTTGTCCAAGAAGTCAGCACTGTGTTGCCAGATGCGAAATTTTCAAATCTGATTCGTGAAAAGAACGCCGCTGATCCAGAGTTCGCCAAGTTGCATAGAAAGATATCGGATCCGCAGTTTAAGACCTTGGTATACAGAGCAAGGGTAGGTTGATAAATTTTAACTCAATTCTTTATAATAATATTTTCTATTATGTTTCTACCTAGAATTCAGAGAGTCTGACCGAAGTGTTTGCGACATTAAGCCAAAATCAAATTGATGTCAATGAAATTCTGGATATTGGTTTTCGAAAGCTCGCAGTATGGAATCAGCCTTGATTATAAGAAAAAAATAAAGAACTTTCCATGTTTTCACAAGTATATAACAGCGTTTTTGTGTCTCACTTTTTTGTTCAAAAACCCGTCAAAAGTCTTTAAAGTTCTTTAATGCAAGGTCACTTTGAAAGTTCAGCGCTTTTTTTCCAACCCTGAATCTTATTTAACTTTCTTAAGATGACTTGGAATGATTTGAATTGAAGCTTGGCACCTCTAAATATTCTGGTATCCAATACGATTAGGGGCACCTTCAGTAAATCTCCCGTCACTGGTTGCCGATAGATTAATCTGGTATAAGCCAGTATACTTCTTGAAGTAACCCAAAAGAAAACATAAAAACATATTTCTACAAGCTCTCGCATTTTACTAGACGAACAATGAAATGTAGAATTTATGCCCTTATGCAGGCAATCGTTTCATACCAAAGATTTTGGCCTCAAGATTTCCAAGAGCGATTTTAACGACTTATTTTGAGCATATGAGCCCGAAGCTTCTTCAGTAGTTTTGTTATTCATTCCTTCTTATTCTTTGTAAGCGGGTCTATGATAAAGGACTCCCTGGCTGAATCTTTGACCTTATAATATCCTATAAACCCCTGGAGAGGCAAGGGACTTCGTTCTATTTCATAAAGCCTTGGTGCGGTTTTGAGTCTTGAGAAGAGCTGCTCGGAGCCTGAAATTCTTCTTAATTCACTGAAGACAAGACTGTGTCTCGTAATAAGCATACATTAGTAATTAGCATACATCCAAGTGTTGTTGATAGTTCCAGCAGCAAGATCAGACTGCTTGGTGACAAGCACCTTATTTTACTGAAAATAGTAAGCATTTTACTGTCGGGCTAGCGATTCAGATCATCTGGTTTTTGTCTGTTTGCTGCATATCTGGACAAACAACATTTGTACCAGGGGGCTTAAAGCCATCACAAGGCTTTGTATATTTGTGACTTCATCTATTTTTCACCATGGAAGAGGCTGTCTTCAGGAGCTTTTCCAAGCTGGACGCATCAGTTAAAAACGTTTGTAAACATCCCTACTTAGGTTATGAATAAACATCTCTAAATACGAAAGTTCATTGCCCATCCAAAGCTCAACTGTGGCGTCGCTAGACCAAATGCGAACTCGCCAGAAGATTGTCTAACCCAACATTACCTGAAGGCAAATTTTCTACTTAGTCCCCTCGAATCCAGGCCTATGAATGTGAAAACGTACACAGGGCAGCCTGAAAACTTCGAAATTTTTAGTTCGCCAGAGTAAATTTTCGATGGAGATTTGGCCAGTTCTTTCACTGCAGTGTGGTCAAACTAGTACTCGTATTATCGCCAGCTTAAGCGGTTCTTACTTACTCACTCAGGTGGCGTTACAGTTCGGGGTGAACCTGGGCCTCAACTAACAAGCCTCTCCACACTAGTAGAAGAGGTCCAAGTCGGTTGAGGACCTCTTCTACTAGTGTGCACCACCTATGTTGAGGACTTCCTCTATTCCGTTGTCCCTCCGGGTTAGATTTGAAGACTCTGCAGTCCGGAACATTGATATCCATTCACTCTACATGTCCTACCCATCTTAGGCGACTGATATTCAGTTTTCTAAGTTGGTTGATGTAGCTGTACAGCTCATATAGTTCCTCGTTGAATCTTCTCCTCCAAAGTCCGTCAACGCAAACGGGATCGAACATTTTTCGAAGGACTTTTCTTCTAAAACGACTGAAAATATCTTCATTCGCTTTCAATAGAGTCCTTACTTTAGCGCCATAAACTAGGACTGGCATGATCAAGGTATCATATAAAGTCCCTCATTTTTTCGGGATAGGGAATTGCCCATTCCATTCAATTGCCTTCTAATCCCAAAGAAACAGTGATTGACAAGAATGATTCTTTGTTTTATTTCTGCTGAAGTGTTGTTGGAAGAATTTATAGATCTTACTACCTCTAAATTATTGCTGTTGACTCTGACATTCTATCCAATTCATCGACGTTGTATCCCTCTTCTTGTTGACAGTATATATTTCGTTTTGCCATCAAGTACCGCCAAAGGCACTTTAGCATCTTCCGTTTCAATACTAGTGAACGCACTGGTCACAGCCCGCTGAGTTCTCCCAATTATGTCGAAATCACCGGCGTACGCTAATAGCTGCACAGACCTTTGGAAGATTGTGTGTCCAGTATTCGCCTTTTTGACATCAAAGGTCTTGGTTAAATCGTTATCGACCTCGACGGAGCAGCAAGCATTCTTCGTTACCCTGCACAAACGGATGAGTTTGGTAGGGATACCAAAACTTGACATGGCTCTATATAGCTCGTCTTAGAGTGATATACGGCTTTAAAATCGAAGAAAAGATGGTGGGTATCGATTTGGAGTTTTTCCAGGATCTGTCGGTCGAAAACCGAATAGTGGCCGGTCAGGTTGTTGATCAAATCTGAAAACTGAGTTGGTGTATTTTTTTTTTTTTTCAATCTTTTTTTTCATGAATTAAATAATCTGGGAGCTGTAACATACGAGTAGTAGAATCGACAAAAGCGTGCTTTATAATAAGTCCGTGACTTTTTGAATTTCTGACCTCTTTACTGAAACAGCAACACTGCTCCTGTCAACAGGCATCTGTCAGTTGACTCCTGTCAAAATTTAAACTTGCTGCGTCAGTTAGTTTGTGTTTGACAGCTATTTTTATCAGACTACTCACTAATTTGAGGAGAAAATGGAAAAAAGTGAATTTCGTGTGCTTATTAAGCATTATTTCTTGCGAAAAAAAACCATTACCGAGACCAAGGCTAAGCTTGATAAATACTATGGGGACTCTGCACCATCGATTTCAATGGTAAAAAAGTGGTTTACTGAATTTCGTTGTGGCCGTACAAGCACTGAAGATGCCGAACGTCCTGGACGCCCGGTTGAGGTCTCTACACCCGAAACAATCGAAAAAATTCACGATATGGTGTTGGCCGACCGAAGATTGAAAGTGCGAGAGATTGTGGAAGCCGTAGGGATCTCGCATGGCTCAGTGGTTTCAATTTTGAATGATCACTTGGGCATGAGAAAGCTTTCCGCAAGATGGGTGCCGCGTTTGCTCACAGTCGACCACAAACGCAATCGTGTAACAACTTCACAGGAAGGTTTGGCGTTGTTTATTCGCAATATGGAGGAGTTTTTGCGCCGTTTTGTAACCGTGTACGAAACATGAATCCATCACAACACACCAGAGAGCAAACAACAGTCAAAACAGTGGGTTTCTAAGGGTGAATCGGCGCCAAAGAAGGCCAAGGTGGGTTTGTCAGCCAATAAAGTTATGGCGACTGTTTTTTGGGATGCACGCGAGATAATCCACATTGACTACCTTCAAAAGGGAAGAACAATCAATGGGGAATATTATGCCAACTTATTGGACCGATTCAATGACGATTTGAAAAAAAAACGACCTCATTTGGCCAAGAAAAAAGTTCTTTTCCACCAAGACAATGCAAGGGTGCACACATGTGCAGTTGCCATGGCAAAAATCCATGAATTGGGCTATGAATTGCTCCCTCATCCACCCTATTCTCCAGATTTGGCTCCGAGCGACTACTTCTTGTTCCCAAACCTGAAGAAATGGCTTGGTGGAAAAAGATTTGACTCCAATGATGAAGTCATCTCGCAAACAAAGGCCTATTTTGAGGACCTCGACAAATCATTTTTTTTGGAAGGGATAAAAAATTGGAGAAGCGTTTGACAAAGTGTATAGAGCTCAAGGGAGACTACGTTGAAAAATAAAATTATTTTTTTATCAAAAAATCTGTGTTTTAATCCAAAAGTCACGGACTTATTGACCCGCCCTCGTAGTTACGAAGTTCCTCATGTTAACACATGAGGATCGTTCCCATTGAGCTTGTTATCCAAAATGATACCTAAATACTGGAAACTATCGACACTTTCAATATGAAAACAATCTTCACTACAGTTCACATTTGCATTGAAGGTAACATGACCTCGAGCAGTTGAATCAACTAAGCAAAAACGTAGGCAACTCGGAGAGTGATAAATTAAACCTTTGAGATTAAATATCATTAACTTTGTTTTATTGCTGATTACCAGTTTATGTTTATAAAATCATCGTCGTAGTAAATCCAAGTCGTTATTAACGTTCAGATACAAATTTACGTAGTTATCGCTTGAATATGAAAGTGCAGTATCATCAGCAAATGCTGTGATTCTGCCTTTAAAGGGTTGGATGAATAGCGTGTTAACATACATAAGGAACAATAAAGGACCCAAAACTGAGCCTTGCGGGACTCCAATATTCATGTATCTTATAGAACTAAAAGCATTATTAATTTTTACTAATTGATTCCGGTTTTCAAGGTAGCATATAAAATCTCTGAATCCAAAGCCTTGGTTATCAAAAGCCTTGGTTATGTCCATGAATAGGCAAGATGGAATTTGAGAAGTATTCAAGCTGTTATATATTTCCCCAATCAGTTTTAATAACGCACTTTCAGTAGACCTACCTCTTCTGAAGCCAAATTGGAAATCGCTAAAGAACTGAGACCTGCCTAAGAAAGAAATCATTCTTGTTTTCATTCCTCTTTCAAAAACTTTAGAAAAAACCGATAACAGCGAAATGGGGCGATAATTGTTTAATGACATAGTACTGCCTTTTTTGTGAAGAGGTATTACGAGTGCAGTTTTTAGGGCATCGAGGCAAACACCATTATGCACACAAGAATTAAAGATATAGCACAGAACATCCGAGATCTGAAAAGAAATTTTTTTTAACAAAAAGCTTGATATATTATCCAAACCTGTTGAATTTGATGTTTTAAGTGAAGATATTATTTTATGAATTTCAAGTGAATTTGCGTCTCACGTAAGTTCCAAACGCATACTACACCTCCAGCGAACACGGTCTAGTTTCAAAAACTACCATCGCTCCTAAACCACCACTCAATTCTTTGCCGAAGCCTCCCAAATATCTGTCCCTGTATTATCAAAATGTAAGAGGATTACGAACTAAGATTTCTGCTATATATCTTAATTCGCAGATTCTGCCCTACGACATTTTTGCACTCACAGAAACCAATCTTACCCCTAATATTAAGAATAATGATTTATTTTCCCAAGACTTTGACGACGGTCTAGATAAAGAGGAAAATTTATATGGCCGTGGGGTACTTCTAGCTATACACTCTCGTCTTGAGTTTAAACCCTTTAAAAAATCGTCCACTGCATTCTTTGAATTTGTATGCGCTAGAATTCCTATCTGCAAGCGCAACCTATATACGAGTATTTGCTGCTGCTATATTCGCCCCTCTCAACCAATTCAAGGTTACCAGCTAGCTGTTGATGCAATCGACAGCATTTTTAATGCTGCTGATTCCAACGACGTAGTTATTTTTTTAGGTGATTTCAATCTACCTAAGCTTGTATGGGCTCAGACTGATCAGTCCTACTTTACTGCAACAAATCCCACCTCTGATAAAGAAAACCTTTTCATCAATTGCCTTACTGACTCTGGTCTGTATCAATTAAGTGGTGTCACCAATAACATTGGCAGACAACTCGACCTAGTCTTCGCCACTGATACAGATAATTGCATCATTTTAGAAAGCAGACATCTTCTTTCTAAGTTGGATAGTTACCACCCTCCCCTTTCTCTTACGTTAGCGTATGACAATGGTCTTAATCGCGTTTCTTATGAGTATTCTTACAGTTTTAATTTTCATAGGGCTAACTACGCCAAACTGAATAACCTCCTCAGTATGGCCAATTTTGAATTTCTTTACGATAATCCCAACCTCACGGTTAACGATGCTCTCGCATCCTTTTATACCGAAATTTTTAAATGTCTCTCCCAATCTGTACCTTTTTTACCCAAAAAGAATCCCTCATCATCACCACCCTGGTATAATAAAGAGCTGCGATCTCTTCGTAATAAGAGAAACAAGCTCTGGCGTACTTACTTAATATCGCGTTCCGACATCGATTTCTTTTACTACCAGTCTGCCCTAATAAATTTCTCTGTACTTTGTCAAACTCTATATGACAACTATTTAAACCAAATGGACCGCACACTCATTTCCGACCCCAAGCGATTCTTTCAGTTCATCAAAACTAACAGTAAATCGGATAACTATCCATCATCTCTGAATTTTCTAGATAAGTCCTCGGAGGATCCCCAAATTATAGCAAATCTCTTCGCAACTTTTTTTAGCCAAGCGTTCGCCATCCATTCCCAAGAACCAGACCACTCTTACTTTTCCTACTTAAATAGCTGCCCACAAACAACTTTAGAATATGTGTCTATAACTTTAGAGCAAGTCAAAGATAAAATAATAAACCTCAAAGATGATTATTCCGCCGGCCCTGATGATCTTCCCCCTATATTTTTAAAGAAATGTGAAATGCACCTAGCCCAACCTCTTACAACTATCTTTCAGCTTTCTATCACCCAGGGATTATTTCCCTCGACCTGGAAAACGTCATTTATTATTCCCCTGCATAAAAAAGGCCGAAAAGATGATATTTCCAACTATCGACCAATTGCTAAGCTGTCCTGCATACCTAAGCTTTTCGAGAGCATTATTTATGATATAATGCTTTTCTATTGTAAACCTATTGTTTCAATAAACCAGCACGGATTTCTCAAAGGTAGATCTACGACCACCAACTTGACGGAATTCGTATCAAGCACTTTATGTGCACTGGAATCTGGAAATGAAGTTGATGTGATTGCCACCGATTTCAGCAAAGCCTTTGATAGGATTTCACATGATATAATCCTTCTGAAATTAAAAGCTCTTGGTTTCCAAATAAACTTTATAACATGGGTTCAATCACATTTAAATGAAAGACAATACTATGTTTTATTTAGGTCTATGATTTCTGACCCAATTAAAGCCTTCTCTGGTGTCCCTCAAGGCAGCCACCTTGGCCCCTTACTATTTATTCTGGCCATTAATGATGTTGATTGCATCATTAAAAATTCATACATATCTATTTACGCAGACGATATGAAAATCTTTAGATATATATCGTCTTCCTCAGACAGCCTACCACTGCAGGAAGATCTTGATAGATTTTGTACTTGGTGTCAGAAGAATTTTCTTGAGCTTAACGTCAATAAGTGTCAGGCTATAACGTATTCCCGTAAGCGGCCCCCTACTTCACCTCGCTGCTATCTAATCTTTAATCTGCCTGTTCCCTTAGTGAATGAGTTGCGTGATTTAAGTATTATCTGTGATAAGGAACTCAATTTTAGTTCTCACATTGATAATATAATAAAGAAAGCCAACTCTGCCCTTGGCTCCATCAAGCGCTGGTCTAAGGAGTTTTCCAATCCTTATGTTACCAAATCTCTTTACATAACCTTTGTTAGGCCTCTTCTTGAATATGCAAGCCAAGTTTGGTCACCCTACTACAGAATACACATCCTCCGGATAGAAGCTGTTCAACGCAGGTTTTTACGATTCGCATTACGTGGCCTTCCCTGGGATGATAGCCAAAACTTACCACCTTATACCGACCGGCTGAAACTTATAAATTTGCAACCCCTTTCTATACGTCGAATAGTTGCCGACATTCTCTTTATTCATCAAATTTTAGTTGGGAATATCGATTGTCCTTCTTTACTTCGACTTATTTCTTTTAATACCAACCCACGCAATCTTAGGTCTGTGCCACTTTTCTGGCTCAATCTTCACCGAACGAATTACGGACACTTGGAGCCAATGTCTAGAATGCTTCGTGAAGTTAACGATATTCTGCCTCTCTTCGACTACCATCTCACCAAACACTCTCTTAAAAACACTCTTATTTCCACCTATGCCTCACATCCTAACTTTTTTTAACCGCTCCCACCCTTTAGTTTTTATCTTTAGTTTTAAGTGAAAATTGTTAGTTCTAAGAATAAGCTTGCAATAAGCAATAATAAATCTGTCCGGGTTTGACCCGGGCCGCAAAAATGGAGTTGAGCTTTCGGGTTGAAAAGTGGCTTCCAGTATGCTATCACTATTATATAAAGTTGGATTATCAGTATTTGATACATTAAGAAATGAGCCTACTTTGGAGAAGAAGTCGTTAAATAAGTTAGCTACTTCCAAAGGGTCAGAAATCGTAGAGTTGTTACTACGAGTATTAAGTACAATATCACTGCAAGATGTGTTTTTGTTTAAAATACTCGTATCGTTAACAATTTGCCATTCCTTTTTTGGAGTTACCTATACTTTCAGCTAGCTTTTTGCTATAGTAAGTATTTCTACAGTATGGTATTTCTATCTTTAGCTCATGACAAATTTTATCATAAAAGGTTTTTAATCTAGCATTGTTAGGGTGTTTTTGAACGAGTGAGCAAAGCTTATTTTTTTTTGATTTTCTTTAATAATGAAAAGGACATCCATTGTTTCAGAGGTTTTAATTTGTTATCAGCTCTAGTTTTCTTTTGGCAACAGATCGAAACATAATATTGTAACTTACTTAGAAATATATCAAATGCTAACGACGGATTAGAAGTTGTATAGACTTCATAGAATTCATAATTTAGTTGGTTTTTTAAAGCAGTGATATCTATTTAAGTTTTTTCCCTTACTGTAGGTTTATTTAAACGAGTAACTTTACTACCAAATTGAATGGAAGTTAAACAATGATCTGTAATTCTTAGATCGTAGACCATGGTTTTATAGTTCACTTGACTATTTCGATGTTGTCTTATAAAGATATGGTCTAAACAAGAATTAAGACGAGTAGGTTGATTAAGAGTCGATATAAAACTATTAATGTTAAAATCACCTAGCAATACAACATTCAAAGATTTCTGACGTTCTAAAAACACTGTAAATTCTTCCAAGAAGCATTTAACTGAAAACTTATGAAGTCTGTAGACGCAAATGAAACAATATTTTACACCAGAAATTTCGCAATTTACACTGATAACATCGGAACTTTCCAACTTATATTTATTAATTACACAATCTTTTATACTATTCCTATAATATACCGCAACTCCACCGGCTGCATACGAGTTATTACAGGTAGCATCAAAGGTAAAATTAGGAATTAGTAAGACAAAAATGTATTAAAATTAGTTCTCATACTACGAATATTTTGATGAACAATAGAAACATCAGATGAGAGATCATTGGTTAAATGCTGAACACAAAAACATCTCGAATCAGAATTCGAATCATCAGGAATTGAAGAAGAAAACCTATTATTGATACTATTAGTAATATTAGAAGGAGAATTAATTACATTATTACTCATATTAAACATAGTCTTCAAATCAGATTTTCGACTTTATATGTTCTGCATAAAGTCATTTCCAGCAGCTTTAAATACTTTGGTCGGTGAGCCGCCAGGTCCACCGGATTTGATAGATTTTAGCTTAGATATTGCTATCCTTACTTCGTTTTGGTCAGGTGGATGGAAGTTTTGGCTAGCACCGTCCGTGTTGGGCTTCTTCGCCGTTATACAGTCCGCAGAAAATGTTTTTCCATATTCTCAGCACCGACTGTGACTCTACTACAAGGCTTCCTACTTCATCTCTACAAGTTTCTGTGCGGGTGTCTTGACATGTTCTTTTTACCTCTTCTCAGAACTTCCGTATCTTATGCCAGGAGTACAAACTCTCAATATCATCGATCGCACGCTCCTTGTGCTCTTTTTCCTTCTTCTGGAGAAGTTGACGTTCTTCCCGTCTCTTCTGTTCGTTGAGCTCACAAGTGGCTCTCGTCGTTCGTTGCAGCGTCTCTTTGTATGCTTCTTGTTTAGTTGAATGGGCTTGCTGGGATTTCTTGGTGGTAGTCGCGTGAAACCCATCACATAAGTTGCGGCGTCTCTGGTGGCACGTTGGCAGCGTTACCACAGGTTTTCTGTGCTTGATGCTGACGGTATAGGGGTATTTGAGATAATTCGAGGAGGTCTCTTAGGATTGCAGCTTTTCTACGTTATATTTTCTCGCCGTAGTACTGCTTTGTTGTGGCGTTTGGAAAATTCGCTTTTGCACCTTGGCTGCTACAATACAATGTGATGAATGTTTACTGCTGGAGGCATGCCTTACGTCGATCACAAAATGACTAATTTGATTTAACGTTTGGTGATCCGGATACCACCATGTCCCTTTATGTGTAATGAGGTGAGGAAACCGTGTGCTTGTTATAGAAATATTTAGTCCCGCCGCAAAGTCAGTAAATTCTAAGTCCGTTGTCAGACATGGTGTGGTGTAGGCTATGCTGTCCCTTATGTCCTCCTTTCCTATGCTGGCGTTAAAATCGTCGAACGTCACAACTCAGACAATGTTCATATATCTTGTCGAAGGGCTCGTACAAACATTGTTTGGCGGCATCATTATTAGGCTTATGTTAGAGAATTTATGCTTTATGCGATTTGTCATAAGACGCTCGCTCACGTGGCGGAAGGGGGAGCAGATAAGAACGATAGGCAAAAAAATGTAAGTAAAACAACAACGTTGTGAGCTTTGCTTTGCTATGAAGCTACCAGCTTGATGAATTCCTCAGATGGGATCAACGGTGAAATAAAATTCCGAAACAAAACAAATGAGACCTTATGCTGGATACTCTGACATATTTGGACCTCAGGAAGGTAAGGATTTTCGGGACTAAGTCAGGGTCTTGGAAAAAAGATGGTTGCAGGATGAGCCCATAATACACCAGCCAGCGGTCACATTCTCGAACGGGTTACTGGCTTCAGTCTAACCGACCTCTCGTCCTAGGAGTATATATAATGAAACCGTCCCTCCAGACTGGGCGTACGAGTACACGCCCGGAAGAAAACTGACACTGTCATAATCTTAGAACACGAAAACCGTAAACTTCAGTCGCTCTTTGGTAAACTTCCGACAACCAAGTCGCACTGGAGGCCTTACAAAAACCCTTCCACCACTTTCAAGCAAGTTTGAGAATGCCAGGCTTATCTGAACGCATTCAAAACGCTGAATTTACTGAGCCTTGTCTGTGTGAGTGAGATCACTGATCTAATTGCTGAGACAAGCTCAAATAAGGACATATTGGAACGTAAGCCTGTGTTAGGACCGCCTGCGTCTTGTTACTGTTCTCAGTGATCGTTTGTAATCCCTATGAGCAAGCTTACGAAGTCATGACTCTCCATTTAGCATTCAGACCCAATTAATGATTCTGGATGACTCAGTGGTCTTATTGCTGTCCCTCGGCAGGAAAGACTATGAACCGCTTATTGGGGTTTTAAAGGAGCACGACGCTTTTGCTAAACTTCATCACTGAAATGAAATGATTGAGGAATTTTATTAAACCGGACATGCAATGAGTAGAAAGGACTAGTCGTTTGTTTAAACGCTCTGTTCCGATATAAAAAAGGGTAAAGCGATGAGCATATTCTATATGACATACTCGCAGGTATGATGTATTGTATTAGGATATTCTCTGTTTAATCTCGAAGTTGGAATGATTGCATTATGTAAGCACTTTAAAATTATTTGAGTCAAAAGTGACGTTTGGCGTCTTACTCATCGGCAAGTTGTTACAAGACTTCAAAATCCAAAAGAAGGCAAAGGATTATGTTTTAACCATGGTTGTTCTTTATAGTCGTCACGTAAACGATGATCTGCAGGCTAAGAACCAAACTAGAGCAGTATCTGTGCTATGGATTGTTGGCTCAGTTGGGCCTCAACGGAATTACTCTATGAGAAAACGGGTGACGGAACGCGTTCTTGGACATACGTATAAAAAACACCAACGCTCGCCAGCAAAATCTGACTTAGAACATGTTCATACAATATAGTGTTACGTCCATGCTCGCTTGGAAAACAGACACAAGATTGCCTAACGCGTAATAAAGTTTAAAGTCGTCGCTATCCACAAGAGCTTGCCATATCGGTTTTGGAGCCAACGATGAAGATCCGACTATTATTTTCTGGCCAAAGGTAGACCAGAGTACAGGAACTGTTAAATTTGTATTCCCGCAGCAACCGGAGTTCCGATTTTATTGCATCAGAAAGCATATGCATAAAATCGACGTTAAAATACAGTCAGCGCTCAACGAAACTTCAATGAAGGTTGTTCAGTATAATCGAATGTCCTGCAATACTACAATATAGAGTAGATATTATCACAATCCAGGGAGTGCGGTGAGATGATTCACACGAAAGACCCACGTCTATTTGTGTGGGGATTTGTTATAGCCTGCAGATTAAGGCAAGAGCCTTATAATAATTCGATTCAAGACTTAATTTACCACTATCAACCTGATTTGAAGGTGTTTTTACGAACTCTTCTTTACTGATGCTCCTTGGCCTCAAGAACTCTTGACAAAAAATGTAGGCAAGCACCTGTTACTTTCAATTTAACTTTCATACTGTCGAGATGGGCAAGGAAGTTCAGAAATAGAGTTTCAGTCGGTGCTCAGAATGCGGAAAAATCACTTCTTCACTCTGTTAAATGACGAAGGTAACCCAAACTTCGCTATCAAGCAGAATAAAGCATTTAACTTGGGCGGTATACAATAGTTTTTAAATGTGAGTACACGGCTACCAGATCAGATGGCCTAAATCGGAAGCTATTATATATAATGAGGCAGAAGTTGACTTACATCGTTTGCCTAAGCCATAAAAATTAAACCTACACCATCTATGGAGGCACTAGAAAGAGCTCAAGAAGTCCTAATCGATACTCACAGCATAGAATCGAACTATACTGAACCATGTCTAGCTTTGGCATCAGTTCAAAACTCTTCAGATTGTTCAGAAAGTCATCATACTTAAAAAATTGTGCGAAGCTCGGAAGCCAACAAGGGAGGCACAATTTTCCGAAGATTTACACTGATGGCATTAACACCATTATCAGAAGGAAGCCTGAGATTTGGTATTCCTTATCGCCTTGAACCTAGGGTCTGTGATTCATATATCTTCTATGCTGGTACACTATTGTCCAATTGCTCAATGTGGCCGAGCCAGTGTAGTCGACGTATTTTGGCTTTCTGGACTATATCCACATCTTGATACTACTTATAGAGGTCGTGGTTGAATCTTCGCCTCCATTCGCCATCCACACATATGTTACACGTCTAAATATTCGACGAAGAAGTTTTCTCTCGAAAGTATCGGATATCTGCTCTGCTTTCCGAAATATTGTCCAGCATACGGTTCCATATACCAGAGCTGTCAGGATCAATGTTTTGTAGAGTATACACCTCATGTCCCGAGTTAGGAGTTTTGAGCCCATTTGTTTCCGCAAATCGAAGTAGATGTTGATAACATGGACTTCCTTTTGTCCTTATTTACTTAAGATCAACTCGTTTTGCCTTTTTTTTCCATTACCGTCAAGGAGTGGCTGGCACAGATCGATATCATCTGCGTATCCCAATAGCTGGACAGATTTGTTGAAGATATTGCCTTCCGTGTTAAAACCTGCCCTGCACACTATTTGTTCCAGCACTCCCTTGAAGAAGTCACATGACGGTGCAAGTCCTTGTTAAAATCAGACTCATGGATAGTTCGGAGGAACTGCTCCCAAATTAGACATTGCACCGCGTGATTGCTAATGTGACGCGCAAGGATCACGAATTCAGCCATCGCCTTGTAGAGCTCACAATGATGAATACAATCATACTCGACTTGAAATTCTTTGAACTTTGTCATGATTTGCTGCCGATTAGTGTGCTGCAGAAAGACTTGAGACCTTCACACAAAACGTTAGATTCGATCTTTTTTTTTTGGGCTTCGGTGACTAGATTTCGAAGTGCCTGCGTTTCGGATTAGAAGCCAGCTGCTAGTGGCTTAGCTTTTCTGAAAAACGTCCGGATATTATTTCTATCGTCGAACTCTTCTATTTATTTGAGCTTGTAAATTGAGTAGGCCCTTTTCTTTTTACGCACGGTCTTCTTTTCTGTCGTACGCACCATACCAATATTTCTTTTCGTTGGTATCCGGTATCGGTATCGGTATCGGTATCGGCTACTTCTTTGATGATGTCGCGATACTACTTCCACAGATTGTTTGCATTTATGGACGGTGAATGCACAGCGAAGAGTCTCCCGCTCGGGCGCTCTCTGTACGCCCTGGGTATTTTAGTCGTTTTAAGGCTTCCATAAATGACGTACGAGTATTTCATCTCAAAAAAAATTATTTTGAAGTTCCTCGAGGCAGTCAGTTCTGACCTATGATCTCCATATGAAAAGAATGAGCACTTATGCCGTACTTAGCCCAAGTATGAATGCGTTTCTTTCCTGTGACTAAACTTAATATACACTTCCCGCAGCACCATGTGTGCATGTCATTACTTCGTTTAGTCATCGTTAAGCAGTAAACAAATTACCAACTGGCAATTGCAATTTTATAACCTGGCATCGTCTCTGTTTATCGCCCAAAACGCATTCGACCTCAACATGTAGGTAAATAGCATAATTCGAGATACTAAAGCGATGCAATTGTCACTCTTCCCGGTTTCACCTGGAATCACTCGATGCGCAACGATAGTAACGTTCGGCGTTACTCTAAACCCGTCAATGGTTTTTTCTCAGTTTAGTTCTGACGGTGGTGCAATGCATCAGAATGCATTTCGTTCTCAACATACTCTTAGTCTTGCAAATTTGTATCTATCAGTGCACCAGCGAGTGGGTGCAAATATCTCAAGCATCCGATGATGGCAAAAATGTAACCACTTCAATCGATTCCAAAAGTAAATTTACAGAGTTTGAATTAAGTGATCATCCTAGTCCCGAGTGGATAGCCTATCAAAAAGAACGTTTCAAGGATACCAACAAATCGAATAGACTCGTGATCTCTGGAGAAAGTCATCTGAAGAATAGTGCAGAAATTATAGTTCCAGCGCAGACCGGTTACCCGATCAATGATCGCAGCAAGATCATTCGAACGAAGACGAAGATATCCCTGGAGGATTTTGTGTCAAAAGATCATTCCAATCAAAGTGATCGATCAAATTTTGAGACTACAAATGGATCTGTAGACAAGCCTGTCAAGCCCAGGCCAACCAAGGATACACCGTTTCCGGGAGACTTGAAATTCCCATCATTGTTGGGATTTTTGAATTTCCTGACCTCGTTACAACGAAGCTTGGTGACGAAGACCTCGCACAACATTATGGACAAAATCAAAGTGCTGAAGTCTATTCGAGATCAGTTGATCTGGAACATCGGTTTGTTCGTAGCACAACAAATCGATGAATTTTATTAATAATTCCCTTTTCAGAAGATCGTTTTGGTTTGATGTTTCCCAAGAGTCGCCAGAGGCGAGGACTTAGCGACGAGTCAAGCTTTCAATTTCCATCCGAGGCCGCCCTAATGAGCATCAGTTTCCTGACTTTCTCCGTATTTCTGATTAAATTGGTACTAGTAAGTGTGCACCGGTGTGTATCTATGATAAATACGAGTATCTCATTCGAATTCTCTTTCAGCAAGTCATTCATATTATCAAAAGCAAACACTACACCTATGCTGGGATGACTGTGAACAATATGAACACTGTAACGAGAGCAAAAAGCGGAATGAATGCGCGCAAATTCGGGGACAACGAAGAGGACATGGAAACGCTGAAGAAAGTATCTGCAGCGATTAAATCTAACCCATTTACAGACAAATAAGTACTAGCTTAGAAGATAGAATACAGAATTATGTGTTTGCGTAGATATAAGAGCCAAGTTGTCGTATTTTTATTTTACTTCTTTTTTTTTTGGAAAATGGACATAAGGACAGTCCCCTTTGAGTGAAATACTTCACATCCTCGGATTGAATCAACTGTGAGGTCAAATATTAGAACAGTTTACACGTTATAGAAATATTGCAACATATGCGGAGCTCAGGTCTATAAGGACTTCCAAATTTCCTATGGTGTCCATTTTCTTCGTCGGAACAAAGCACTCAAACAGAGAACTAGTCCGTTGTAGGTACTCCTTGTAAGTTCCGTTTCTTTGAATTTGTTAGCCTTTCGTTAAAAGATGAGTAACCGCTTCAGTGTCAAAGTACCACCACGTCAGCGTACAGTTCTCTGCAGTCTAATGCAAGCGTAAACTCACAGAGGTAGTGCTGCGCGATGTCGTCATCACTCTCATAGCAAGTAACGCATCATATTCTGTAACTTATGCCGATAGATACTTAGCAAAAGCATCAAGATGCCAGTAATCGGTCTACAGTCTTTCCCACTGAGAGACAACAGGGAAGTTGCTGGCCTTTTAAGGACGCCGGGAAGTATTTATTTGGTCTGCTCGCATTCTGGATCGTCTACATGCTTACAAGAAACTCAACTGTCAATAGAAGATTTAACCTGATAAGCTATCCTCTCATATTCCGCGATCCCATTCGGAGAAAACTAGTGAGAGGGTTAAGCAAGTCCTTAACCCCTCTTTTCTTTGGCTGCCTTGTCGTGCCAGGATGGGTTAAAAGTCAAAGATCCTAAGGTTCTGGAGAGAACCCACGCGAGACATCGGACTAACCGTCAAAGATGTCCAAACTAGACGTTAAAAAGTTAAACAGTGACACCAAAGTATTGAATTTCAGATGGTATCCGCAATAGCGACAATCCACACATTGTCTTCTCGGCCGCAGTCCGAGCAAGCATTATGTAGGCCTCAACCAACGTACCTAAGGAACCCCTCACCTATTTAGGTGCTGAACTAGAAGTCGCTAAACCTCTCGATTCCGATGACTCGGTCGATAAGGCTGAAACGATGGAAACACAGGATTTGTCTCAGGGGAATGAAAAAGTTGAACGCGCTCGAGAAAAGGCATTTTTTGAGAACCCATAATCTAAGGGGCAGTTGAAGTGGAGAAAAAGGCCTGGGCGGCAAAATCCCACTCCTACAGCGGTCACAGGGAAGAGAAACAGAAATGGAAATGAAACTGCGTTCCCTTCTTCCGTCCCGGGCAAGGTCAGGGAAAGAAAGTTTCCGGTACTCCCTCTATCGGTGGATTTTCGGCGCACGATGCCCAGATGAAACCGCTTCTGCAGCCAACAAAGACTGCTATTCAAATGCACGGAACTGACGTACATTGACAAAAACAAAACCAAAACCCGCAGACGATGTTCGGATAAGACCGATGTTACCACAAGCAAAGGTCTTAGTTGTGATCGACGGAAGTCGGCTGATGCGGTAAAATCAACCCTGGAAAACAACTGTGGTGGGGAGTTTCCCAACGCAATATCCCACTGAAACTGGTGCTGCAACCAGTAAAAACAGCAGTTTGGGTCCACGGAATTTGGATGTCGCGGCAAAATCTCGCTCCAAGAAAACCCCTTAAGGGAGGAGGCCAGTTATCACCTCTCTGAAGATTTGGATAGGGAAGGCTTGCAATGATAATATTCACAACGACGCTTAGTGCAAGCATCGTGTTGATCAACTGTTGGAATCAGCTAAAGCAGAAAATGTTTGCATTCAAACTGAGGGACTGTGATATGGAAAACCGAATTCTACGGATCATGAAGTGCTCCATACAGCAAATACTTGAATGTCTAACCAAGTTCTGGAACCTAAGACTTTTTAAGTTGTCTAGCCAATAAAACTGACTGGTACGCTTTGCAACTTTTGACGGCATATGTAAATCAGCCAGACAACACCACGATGAATGACTAGTTTTATGGATAAAAGCAGTGCTGGTGACAAGGACCCTGATTGCAGGTTCTGCCTGTGGCTAATATGTGATCGCGGCAATGAACAGGGTTCGCTCGGAGTCCTGTCTCCACTGTTATAGTGCATATTGGTCGGTTCACTACTCAACGCTCTCAAAAGTTCTGACGTCTATGCTCAGACAAATGTTGGAATATGCCTATTAATTATCTGCTCTTATCTGACTTATCTAGTGCTTAAAGGCAACACCATCCTTTTCTACGTTATATAAAATAGTTGGCCATCATCCTGGATAGCAAACTTCTTTGGTCTATACATGTCATATCGGAAACCTCCAAGGCTCTATCAGTTTTCTGGCAGTATTTTCGGCAAGTCATGGTGCTTGTCACCGAAAAGAGTGCTCTGTGTCGGTTGTCTGATATGTCAGACAGGCTGCAGACTCCAAAGAGCAGTGTGTCTCGGCTGCATGTGGGCTTTGCTTAGTTTATCTACTCTTCAGACTAATTGATGGATATTCATATCACTGGCTTCTCACAGCTTTCTCCAGTTAAAAATTTAGGCGCCGCCTGTCTTTTGACTCTGGTCTTATGAGCATGTCTGATGCAAAGACAGCAGAACTCCTGTTGCAGAAAAAATACGAAATTGACTTTCTCTCTGTCTAGGAATGATTTTGGCCAGAATCTGGGCCTGAAAAAAACCAATAACCGGGTCTTGATGGCGCTGGTGCTTTTCGGGAGTACGCCAACGTTAAATTTCACTCCTTCATTTCATCGTTTAATTTTTAGTGCATTTTATTTTATTCCTCTTAAATTTTCCGTACTTACATGCTAATAGAAAAAATACCTAAAAGCTAGCTTAACATAACAATTAGCTTTTTCTAACTTACTGGCCCTCCAAGCGGCCCGTAGATGAACTAACATAGATGGAAAACTTTCCAGATATTGGAGAACCAAAACCGGTTTTCTGCTGATCGCCTCTATCCGTGGGACCCTGTCTGTGAATACGTGTGAACTGTCATCAATGGCAATTTCTCTCCCATTTCATCCAAAACCCGCCCATTTTACTCAAAAAACGTCATCCACATTACACGCACGCGTGCAAATCGCTGTTATTCTAGCAAATTTACTTGTAAATTGCTCTCATTTTAGCAGATTCTGGCAGGTTATAGAGATGTACAAAATGTTGGTAATTCACTTACTAGGCGTCTGCGCGAAAGTTAGGGTTTGCAAAAATATTACCAAGTTTTGAAAAAAATCGGTTCTTCTCCATTCCAGCAGTATATATTTTGGTGCTGCAGAACAGCATCTTTTTTATTGCGTTTTGAAGCCGCCGTACTAAACTTGAGACGTTCAATACTGCCGTGTACAACGTCTCTGTTGTAGATTAGTCGCCCCTAATCAACTGCATGAGCTACGTGGAAGATTAGCGGCATTGCAAACCTATCCTGGATCAACCCTTTCATGTCAAAATAGAGGAACGCTTCAGAGGAACAAAGCGCATAAGTATATACAATGATATACTTAAGTAGTTCTAGTAGTACGCCAGCGATATCAGGTTGTTGGACGAGGTTATTGCTCTTGCAATGTGCCCTCGAGTCGACTTGATAGCGAAGTTGCCCACTCTTATTAGATTCGCTCTGTTGTATAGGACCTCATTGGGATAGAATTTTATGTACTCCCAAGGCATCTGACTACATTTCGACAAGCAAGTGGCTGGAGGTGTTGTCCATTGATCGAGAATTTTCGCCAATTCTTTCTAGTGTCCCTAAAGGCACCAGGCATTCTAAACAGAATGGCTTCAGACTTCTGGAAGTTGATTTTCGACTTTGATTTTCAAGTTGATTTCCAACTTCAGACATCGCGAAATCGTCTAATTTGACATAAGTCGTCAGCATATTATGAAGAATGTACAAAAGTGGTTTACTGATGCCCAGTCTGGTCAGCCTGCCAAAAGTCCTTCTAGCCATACGGTGTCGAAAGTCAATCAGGTAGGCTCCAGCATACTGGTTTTTACTTTTATTCCACCAGCTTAGACGCGGCATATATGACATCAGTTTAGACGCGGCATGTATGACATCAAGCTCCGCCTTAAAACCGAATTGAATATCCGGAACTCACTGAGTCAAAACCCTATTGATAAGGATATTCGGAAAGAGACTTCTCGACCGGAAGTAACTTTACCCCTTTTAGGGATAGGATAAACCACCGCAGTTTTCCAATGCGCTGGATAATATACATTATTCATTGCATTGTTAAACAGGGTGGTGTAAGTGTATACCACTTCTAGAGGGAGATGTCGAAGCATAGTGTTCGGAATACCATCTATTCCCACTGATTTGTTACTTCTTATTGCGTCAAGATCTCGTGGAATCCAAGTATCTGCATCCGTAACAAAGGCATACAGCTGCATTCCCAATGTCGATTAAAATGTTACACAACAAGCGGTTTTCCATTTTGACATCCTCCTAAATGTAATACCCTTCGCCTCTGCTTGTGGCCGTTTAGAGATCTAAATACAAGTCAAAAGCTTATCAATTGTAGCCCTTCAAGTAATATTAGAGCAACTGTAACCCTTACATTTCAAATAGAGCAATTTCTTGACCGGAACTATTCTATTTTCTATGGAATGTTCCTAATATCTTCTCACCATAGAAAACCTATGAGCAGTATGATAACTACGAGTACGGCGTAAAAAACTTGCTTCATGACCTCAGAGCCAGAATAGGGAAGGAATATAGTACAGCGGGTACTATTGCATATGCAAGGCTGCGCGACAACTCATTCGGATACATTTGCTAATTGATTTTTCCTTCCATTGAAAAGTTCACCTTTCGTGCATCCTAGGATGGAAAAGGCCACGTAGCGCTCTCTTGAGCAATGAAAAATGATAATCCAGATTGCTGCCAACATTAATTCCTCAAGGTCCGAAAGAAGATATCAAAAGCTGCTCTGAATCGGAAAAAGACCCTGTAAGAAGTTTGAACATCGGACAATCGCAGTGTCAGAGCCTTAGCTGACCGTATTTCCCTCAGCCTATATCATAATCCCGCGCCATCAGCATCAAGTGGCCCATCAAAAATATCTCCTCTGACGTGCGGGGTTTCACAAGAGGTCCACAAACAGAAAACTCGCGGTCTGCCGGTGAATGCCGCTAGAGGCTTGCAGCCCTAGGTGTCACATTATACAACTGAAGCCTGCGACGGGGAGCATGGGATAATCGTACTAGAGCCGCAAGTGGTTCTGCGAATTTGGGAAAACTATGACACTTCTCCAAATTATTAAACGGCAAAAGTGGATACCACACCGCTATCATGCGGGATGGACCATCCAGTTGTACCCTCAAAATGACCGCGAACGCTACCACACATCCAAACAAAATGAAGTGAAGGTAACAATACCATATCAAAAATTTGAATCTGACAAATCCGCAATGCGAAGCGTTCTCTACGCTGTGGTAGGTAAGTTCCCTCAAGAAGTGTTTAGCAAGCATCTGCTGCAGATAATTCGTCTGCTGCAGTAGTCTGCCAGACCTATTTTTGGGCGGGTGGTTGGTTAGGATGCTTATCGATAATTTTCCAAGTTGAATGTTGTATTCACCCTAACTGGTGAGTGTGTGGTTAGCTTAGCCCTTTAACAGTCGGCTGTTGTAATCCTTCCAAATTTTCAGCAACAATTGTCACTTTCTCTCATATTTTGATGGAACTTCCAAACATAATTTCTGCAGAACTGATTCTCTATGACCTCATTCGAACTCGTCTCTGCTTCTTCGATTTTCTTTCTAACAAGGCAATGTATCTTCCTTACTCATAGAGTTACTGCTCTCGTCCTTCTTTGCAGCGCGCTTTGTATAACTTTTTCTCCGCTGCACGCGAAATTGTTCGTCAAATTAGGAGTTTCGTTGTGGTGATCTAGCACAGATGTAGCGTTTATAACGGCCTGCTGGCAATGTTACTACTAGCCTTCTGCGCTTGATGTCGGCATCATAGGACTTCTCGAAAAGTTTTGATAGACTCGACAGAGAAGGGCTCATTTGATTTTAGCCGTTCGACGACAATTTTTTCATAGAATATCATCCTCCGTGTCCTGTTATTCGCGAGTTTGCATCCGCATGCCCATTCGGCATTCGGACTGAAATAGTGCCGTGCGTTTATCGCAATGTGATCAATTTGTTTTTGGATCAGGACACTGCCAGGTCGCTTTGTAGATTCTAAGGTGTGGTAAACGCATACTGACAATGAATTAAATTTCTCCTGCTATAAATTCAACTACCCTTAGTCAGATTTCAGAACTAGTAAAGTGTGGGCTATGTTATGGTAAGATGGATTCCCATTACCGACGTGGTCACTGCTCACCTAAATTACCGTCGCGCCGATAGTGCTCATATGTTTGATCCAGAAACTCGTAGAAGCAATCCTTGACATGGTCATTCTTTGAACGTTATCGGATATCGGGCTTATGTTGATGAACTTTGTCTTAATCCAGATTATAATCAGGTGTTCGATAGATACCTGAAGCTCAAGGCCTACTTCCTCTGATAAACAGTGTTTTGGTTCTGTCTGCTACATTTTTCAATACTACTTTTGCTCGGCATACAGCGCAGCTTTTCTGGAGTGCAATTTTATTAGCCTTGTTGCCGTTTAGAGTCGGAACAGAGCAGACAGACAAAGAACTAGTCCACTGTACTCCTTATAAGTTCCTTCAGTGATAAAGTGCATATAGGACCAGAACCCACCACGTCAAGCTCGAGTACCTGCAGCCGAATACGAGCCCAAGACGGATATTCACAGAGGCTGTGCTCCGCGGTGTCGCCATCACTTTCACAGCAAACGTCACAGAATGTTGTACTACTTATGGCCAGCACAATTAAGTGCTTAGCCAAAATGTAGTGCTCCATCACGATGCCAGTAAGCACATTGCAGTCTTTCCTACTGAGGAAAAGCCGGAAGGCCTCTGACCTCTTAAAGACGTCGGGAAGTATTTGTTTGGTGTGCCGGAAACCTGCTGAGTGATACCATCTGCATTTATGCTCATATGAAATCCTAAGTAGTAGTGTAGCTGCATGTCCTGAAAAACCCTACTCTGGGCCTTGCCTAGCAAGTTCATCAGCGATTCAATTTCTCGTGATCCCATCGTGACCTGGGACATAGGCAAGACTCAGTAAATTTAGCTTTCCGACTGCTTGGAAATCGTAAGCGGGTTCAGTAAGGCTCTAAGTCGGGTTTAGTTTAGTTTTTCGGTAGCTACGAGTAGGTAAGTGCCGAAACACTCTACGTTTGCCAAATTTGTCGAGAATATGCTTGTTCATATTCTACGCTGTTTGCCGTTTCACAACTTATAGGGTTGTACATTGTCAGCCAGTTTGCTCAACGACTCCGGCACCAGATATCAAAGGACAGTGCCAATAGCTCACAATTTTGATTTGAGCGCTGTCTTTGGTTCGCTTGAAACTCATCCGTCACAGTCTCTATTTCGACACTCAAAAGTCGAGATCCTTGGCTGAGTTTTTTTTTTTTTTTTTTTTATTTCATACGGCAAAATGTCCCGGCTATTAAGTGAAGTGTTAAGTGAAGAATTTTTCTTCCAATTTCTTGAAGATTTATTCAAAAAGCGCTTAAACAAACGAGCGTTACGTTACGTTACGTCTGCAACTCTTTTTATTAAGTAGTGCCACCAACTTCACGTTGAAATAGTTTCCCCATGTGCGTTTGGCTGTCAAAACTTGACAGTTGGGTTATTGACTCTGTCACATTGTTTAAAAAACATTTTAATAATTTATACTAATTTTTCCACAAAACTTTTAAATAAAACAATGACCAAAGATAAGGCTGTCGTTGAGGAAGTATTCAGGCCATCGAAAAATAAATCCACGCCTATTTTATGTGAGTTTTCTGCTCTAGAACCTAGCCCAACCAAACCACTACCAATTTTTACTTTCTGGACCTGTTTAGTAAAATTTCAAAATGGAAGTCTAAGCTCCACACATAAGGACAACACACTCTATTTCCCAGTGCAATGTACCGATGATAAGACGGACCGTGCGGTGGTTATAGCCAGCGGATGCGTTTATTCTGGAGAAACCGAACAGAGCCTCAACAATGTACTTACAGACAGCTACATATGTGTTCGCAATAAAGTAACCAATAAGGTGAGTTCTCCATGAGTCTAGAAGCAAATATTTTAGCCTCTATTACCTCCTCAGATTCGAGTTATCGCCATTGACCAGGTGAAGTTGATCAACCACGTCTACCAGGAGAAAGAAAAGACCAAATTCACTGCTCTAAGCAAGGACGTTTCGTTGGCACTTCAGTTGCGCAATTTCGGTGGCAGAAGAGAGCATCGTTTGCTCAACAGTCAACAACGTAATAAAGTCAGTGTTGACGTTATCAAGGATCAATTGGATACTACGGTTGAGGAGTCTTCTGTGTTAGAAACAGCCGATCCAGTTGTATCAGCTGAACAGAATATCGAACGCATCAGGCCGCCGTTCAACAAAGAAGCCACTAGTTTGGACAATGTCTTCAAACTGTACGACGTCATATCGTTGGAATTAATCGATCGCCTTGACGAAGAAGCGAATTATTTGGCCGCCACCGAAATCGACGACATTCCGTAAGATTCGAGAGCTTACATATCCGCAAACAATCCTTACAAACCTTTCTTCTTTCAGAATTGCATCGGAGTACCTTAAGAGTTTCATCAAGATCGCGAAAAGCGGGCCGCAATCCACCCAGAATTTACTAAAGTTGAAAATCATCATCTACATGGACGCCTTGCAAACGCTGATGAAAACAAAAGTGAGAATACTCAAAAAGCTAGAGCTCTCCAAGATCACCGAAAAGGTAGAGAACGATATTCGAGAGAAGTTTTCCAATCCAGACAACAATAGACAGTAAGTTGGGTCGGAGAATTTGTTAGCAGACTGTCTTGAATTTTATTTTTTTCAGAATGCGATCGAGCTACACGAGTGAGAAGGCGCTGTGCTACTACCTGGTGCTGAATTTCTTGATCAGCGATAACTTTGAACTAGACATGAACATCCTGACGACGGAGTTATGCACACCAAAGGCAAAAATTCTGCGATTTGGCCATTTGGTCAATGCAACGCTGAAGTCACGTACCACCACTTTAGCCCTCCGCTTGCCGAGTGCCATCAAACCGCTGGGCTTTGCTTTTACTGGAAAACGGAAAAAATAAATAAAAACCAACCGCAATGGGTTGTTTTTTTTTTGTGTTAAGCCGGAACTATGGAGGGGATTCAGTGTTTGTTTTGGAGTATTTTTCGCGAGGATTAAACCTGCGAGTCACTAATTTCTTTGAAACACTCGTTATGTGGGCTTTGAAACAGGTGTGCCACATTCTGCACGCAATGGTAGAATGTAGCAATGGCATGCTTCCTTTTTGAAGGAAATAAAGCTGTGTCACCTAAAATGCTCGTTCCCATGCTTCTGACTGATGAGTGTCTGTACTGCTACTCAAGCATAGAATAAACAACGACTATAACTTCTTTGTGTGTTACCAAAGATATTGTTGTCTTTTGTCCTTATTTTGGAGGATTTAGTTCATAACTCAGACGCCATAACAATGAGATATTCTGTGGAGATGTTGCGATGAACAAATTCAATCACGAGTAACCGCCAGAAGCTCTACTAATCACGTATCCCTCAACCTCTCGTCAATGCCTTTACAACCTGCATTAATTGCTGAAAATCTGTAGCATCGATGCCAAGAAGTCATCAGAAATGGCGGAACCGATACTAAACTTCAAGACCAACCATCCAACGTCTTTCAATCTCATTCAACAATTTGGTCGGAACCTTAGCCCCCCAGAGAGACATAACTCGCCTCAACATCGCATATAAGATCTTGTCGGCCCCTACCAGTGCGGTTTCAGACCAGGAAAGTCCAAAATTGACCAAATCTTCACACTCCGACAGATCCTGGAAAAAATTCAAGAAGTCCAAATCGATACCCACTATCTTTTCATCTAATTTAAGGCCGCATACGACCGCATTTATAAAGACGAGCTATATAAAAAGCCATGTCTAGTTTTGGCATCCCTGCCAAACACGTCCGTCTGTGCAGAACGACGATGCTCCGTTAAGGTCGGTAACGACTTAAACGAGACCTCTGATGTCAAAAAAGGTTTTAGACAATGTGATGAGCTGTAGTGTGACTTTAACATCAGATTTTAAAGAATTGTACGGATCCTACAAGGGAACACTGGAGGTACAAAGTTTGTGCAACTACTAGCGTACGCCGATGATATCGACATAATTGTCACCAAATGGGTTTGGTGGTAAATGAGAGTAAAACCAAGTATATGTCAACAAGAAGGGGCACTCAACATCGACCAATTGAACAGAGCGTCACAGTCGACATCTATAATTTTGAGCTAGTAAGGGTCTTTGCCTACCTTGACTCTGCTATAAATTCTGCCAACAACACCTCAGCAGAAGTACTCGTACAACGAAGAATCACTCTTATCAATTGTTGTTTCTTTATGCTAAGAAGACAATTGAGCAGCAAGGCCCAATCCCGAAAAACTAAGAAGACTCTATATAACACCATGATCATCTCACTCCCGCTTGGGTTGACGGACTTGGAGGAGAAAATTCAACGGCGAACTATACAAGCTGTACAGCGACATCGACCTAGTCAGAAAACTCCGCATAAGTCGTAGAGATGGTTAGGGCATATAGAGCAAATGGATACCGGATCGCAGTAGAGGGAGACCTCACCTTAGGTGGCGCGCACAAGTAGTTGGGGATCTCAACCAACTTGGAGTACGCAATAGCAGGAAGACATCTAAAGACCGCGCACCTCATCGTGTGCAACAAAATTTTATTCTAAAAAAAAATTAATCAATTAAATAGGGAAGTCCTCGAGTTGTTAACAAAAGACATGTTAACGACACATGGTGTCTTCAAATAGAGGCGTTGTTAATATAACTAGACCATCAGCCACAGAAGGTGCTGAGATCTTGAAACAATTGAAAAGCAGGATGACTGGGTATAAAAAAGCTAAAGCTTATTTAATATTGTCCATAAGTCCTGTGGAGCTGAAACAGATATGAAATTTGACAAGAAATTTGGAAAAAGCTCGAATCAATATACGCATCATCTGGTCCAGTTCGAAAATCAATGCTTCTGAAACAGTTACCACGTCAAAAAAATGGCGGAAGGCACATATCAACAATTCTTCGAAGATGTCGATAAGCTCGAAGCAATGGGTGTAAAGGTCCACAAGGATCTGTTAAGCATAATACTTTCGTACAGTCTCCCTGAGTCATTTGAGAACTTCAGATGCGCCATTGAAACTCAGGACATTCTACCCGATACCGAAAAATTAAAGGTTATGTTTGAGAGTAATGAGAACTAGACGGCCACGCCAATTATCAGTGGTGAGGCGAACATTATTTTCTTGTACGTCCAGTAACACATAATAATTGGCGACGAGGATTAAGGATTTGCGTATAAAAAACAAATTTTTTGCGTTGGTTGCTACAAAAAAAAGAATAATTAAAACATCAAGATGGCGAACGAGACGAAAATTCTCGAACTTTTAGACATCGAAGGAAAACTTCTGCAATCAATCATTGCTTGAAACAGTTTGCAAGCAGAGATTGCAAATTCAAGGCCTGAACTGCTTAGGAATTCGTTAGCAACCAGCATCTGAGTTTTGCTACGAACCTGCAAATGGTATTACATTCAAAGCATGGTTTTCTCGACACGAGGACATATTTTCTGTAATTTTGGTGGGGGCTGAGGCCCCCATTTATTGGCTTAATACAAGCTTAATCTAACTTAAAAACTAACAGAAAGACTTAAGAGCTAGTGACAAAGGAAGTGATGGAGGAGATCTTGTTTAAGACGAGGAGTGCTCAGGTGGAAATGAAAAAGGGAGAGGTTCGAGTTGACCTTTCGGAGCATTCGGGAGATACTCGTAGGTTCGTTGGAGCCATAAGAGGTGCGGTGGACCGGTAGATAGAAGAGACGAGGACAACGTAGATTGCGGGGGTTGGTATTGAAGGAAATGGAGTTCAAAATGGATGCACAGTCGATGGAACCTGAGAGAAGACGATGAATGAAAAGAACGTCAGCAATATTCCTACGTTCTTCTAACGAATTCATATTTAGAAGTTTGAGGCGGTCTTGATAGGGAGGTAAAGGGTCGTTCCATGGCAGGCCACGGAGGGCAAATCGGAGGAATCGACGTTGAATACCCTCGATTCGGGAAACATGAACCCGGTGAAAGGGGGACCAAGCTTGACCGGAATACTCAAGCAGGGTGCGAACAAAGGTAACATAGAGTGATCCGGTTACATATAGGTTGGAAAATTCCTTGGACCACCGTTTAATAAAGCCAAGTGATGAGTTGGCTTTGAGGATCATCTTATCGATATGCGAACGGAAATTAAGCTCACTGTCGAATAATATGCCAAGGTCTTGGAAAGACTGAACCAGGGGAATTGGTTGACCATGGAGAAAATAAAGTCGGGGAGGAAACGGGTTGCATTTACGTGAGAAGGTTATAGATTAATATTTGGCTATTTAAAGTTCTATGCAGTTTTTGAGGCACCAGATTGAAAACCGATCAAGGTCTTCTTGAAGAAGGGGAGAGGAAATAGATCTAAAAAATTTTGTGTCGTCAGCGTAAAGGGAGAGGGAGGAGTGCTTAATGACACTCTCAACATCGTTGATAGCAAGAATGAAGAGAAGAGGGCCAAGATGACTGCCTTGTGGAACTCCAGATGAGGCCAGGAATGGAACAGAAAGGGCGGATCTAAACCGAACACTATAATATCGGTTTACCAGGTAAGAAGAAATCCATTTTAAAAAGAGAGGCTCAAAGCCGAGAGCAGACAATTTGAAAAGGATCAATTTATGAGATATCTTATCAAATGCTTTAGTGAAATCTGTTGCGATAACATCGATTTCTTTGCCATTTTCTAAGGCTGAGAGTGCAAAAGACACGAATCCAACTAGATTTGTGGTAGTTGATCTACCTTTTAGAAAACCATGTTGTCGGGATGAAATAAAAGACTTGCATTTGAAGCTTAACGCTTCGTATAAAATGCTTTCAAAGAGTTTGGGTATATGAGAGAGTTTAGCAATGGGACGATAATTGGTAATTTCATGCTTAGATCCCTTTTTGTGTATCGGGATTATAAAAGAGGTCTTCCAAATCTGGGGAAATTCACCCTGTGTAAGCAATAGACGAAAAAGGTAGGAAAGGGGTAGAGACAGGTTGGAAGAGCATTTCTTAAGAAACATGGCGGGGAGTCCGTCTGGGCCAGGTACAAATTCATCCTTAAGATTTTGTAACTTTTCTTCAATAACTGCAGGATCGAAATTTTGAGTGAGAAAGGGACCAATTGAGAAATTTGGTAGATCATTGAAGTAAGAGGGATCTGGTACGAAGGAGTTGTTGGCAAATGATTGCTTGAAAAATGTAGCAAAAAAGTTGGCGATGGTAGGAGGATCAGTTGAAGATTTGGTTTCGAAAGCGAGGGAGGAAGGATAACCATCAGTCTTACTTTTGCAATTGGCAAATTGAAAAAAGGACTTGGGGTCATTTATGAGATTGGTTTGCGCACTATTCAGGTAGCGCTGATAGAGAGAGTTATAGAGTTCAATGAAATGAAGATATGTACCTAGATAATTTGAATAGTCGGAAGAAGAGTGGGTGCGAAGGAATACCGCCCATAACTTGTTTCTTTTGTTTCGTAGAGAGCGAAGTCTACGATTATACCAAGGAGGGGATGTAGAAGAAGTTTTATGGCGGGAATAAGGCACATAAAGGGAGATGGATTTGAATATTTCTCTGTAAAAAATGGAGAGGGCATCAACCAGAGATAGATTGGTAAACTCAAAAGAAGCACTGCTTAGATAGGTATTAATTTTACGGAAATTAGCTTTGTGAAAATTGTAGGAAAATAGAACTGCGTGGGGAGGCGACTGAAGGAGAGAGTTGTGGAAAAATGAGAGAAGAAGTGGAGGATGAAAGTTATCAATAGTTGAAAGAGATAGGGGACAACACGATACTGAGGAGTTGATGGGATCAGTTGTGAAGATAAGGTCTAATTGCCTTTCCATATAGTTGGAAACGCCACTGACTTGGCATAGACTAGAGTCTGTTAGCCGATCTAAGAATAGGCATTCCTTAGTAGAAATGGGATTGGAAGCGATGAAAAAAGATAGGTCTTCAGATGGAGTCCACTTCAGCTGAGGCAGATTAAAATCGCCGAAGATAATGATATCATCAAGCGATTCTGATAAGTCGATCAAATTGTCAATTGCTGCAATAGCAAGTTGGTAGAATTCGATAGGTTGCGCCGGAAGAATGTAACAACACATAACGTACAAGCATCTATGAGTGAGGGTTATTTTAACCGACACAAAGTCGAGCTTAGGAGAGGATGATGTTGCAACGAGAGAGGAGTCCAAGCTGTTGTGAATAGCCAGTAGGACACCTCGACAAGGGGATTCAATCAAAGGGGGTGCGCGATCATCATCCCGAAAAACATTAAAAGAAGGAGGGAATAACTCCTGGTTTTTTACGTTGGGGATAAGATTAGTTTCGGTCATTGAAAATCTCGTGATACTTTATATAAAGTTTCCTGAGACTGGTAACGTCTGTATGGAGGCCTTCCTGCTGGATAGAAACCATGACGCTTGTTTTTGTTTTACCCTCGTAGCACACCGAGTCGGATTTATCGTGCAGATAGGCGAGATATAGACGTATATTCTCATATATCTTTTTATCTCTAAGCCTAGAGAGCGCATAGCGACATTCGGTGGTATCGCTAGTTTGCTGCGTTAATTTAACAGTGGGTGGCGAAAGGGGGTCAATAGAAGAGGGAGTGGTTAATGAGTTTGGTGTCGCAACGGCTGGTTTTTCTGAAATAGGGTTTAAAATGTGAGAACTGATGAAATTGGGATACTTAGCTCCAGTTCTGAGGTCGAAATTAGGGAAAGGCGTGTGTGTTAGGGGTTGAGTGGTGGGAGTTTGAGTGGCAGGAGTTTGAGTTATAGGGGTTAAGTCGAAAGAGACACGTTGATGTTGGGGCTTGATTTGGAGTGGAATAGGGGGAGTTGGAGTTTGAGTGGGCGGCTTAAAATTAGGAAAAATTGTTGTTTTAAAACTCCAATTGGAGCTGGGTTTGTTGTGGGAAGAGGAGGTGGGTTTTGGCAAATTGGATTTATTTACTAACTTATTTGTTGGTTTAGGTATAACGGACTGCTTGGCTTTATCCTGCTTCTTGGGCGTATTTTCCAACTATTTGCAGACACGCATCTTTCCAAGATTGAAATTGTTGCTGGCAGGATTATGGAATAACCATTCGTACTTGGTTGGAAGATTGAGCTTGAAGCTGCGCTTGCTTCTGTGGTGAGATGTAGGAAGCAAATTGCTGTGGCTAATGGTAATGCCATATTTCTTTTCGAAGAAATTTGAGATCTAATCAACATCAGCGTTTGGGGGGGCGCCTTTGATAAGAAGCATAGTGACCAATTGATTCTTCGAAGCAAGCTTATCAAGTCTACGTTGCCATTCGGAAGGTGTCCAAGTTGAATTAAAATGACTGATAAGCTTCCGTGGGCAGCGATTGGAGGAGCTGACATAGAAATATTTTCTGCTGTTAAGTTGGAAGAAACTTCGCAGGAATCAGTGGGTTGAACCGTCCGCAGATGACTTATATGTGGGGGTGAGCGTGAATCCACTTCAGGTTCCATTAATTCAGCCATGAGTGATGTATTGTAGGGAACATTCTGGTAAGGCTGTGGCAAGTTTTGTGTATCAACGATTTTGCTGTTTATTATTGCGATGTGATGTTCAATATCGCATACGAGGGATCGAGTCGCAGTAAGTTCGTCGCCGACATTGTTCACTTTATCGAAGATAACTTCGAGCATCGGATCACAGTGTTTGGGAGAGAGTTGTTTGTTTGACGAGGACTGAAAATAAATATCTATGTCGTCACGCAGGGAGTTTATCATCTCGCAGGTTTTTTGGTTGGAGATAACCTGCGCAGAACACATAGCTTTAATGTCAATCAACACTTTATCGAGGTGACGTAAGGGAGTTTCTTCATTCCTGGATCTCCCGGAGTCTAACTCGATAAGACTAGCAATTTGTTTGTCCATGTGCTTTACTTTTGATTTTATTACATCGGCTGAGTTCTGAGCCTTTTAACACTGTTTTCTTTTACCGAAATTTTATCCGTAATCTTTTTGGCGAGTGCGTCCTGGTAGGAGTCATTTGAATCACTTAGGCATTTTATTGCCAAAAGCACGTGTGAAAGTGAGATACTCTTACACTCATCACAGAAGAAAAATAGGTTATCGGAAAATTCTTTAATAAACACCGTGTTTCTTTTATTTAACCCGACACAAACGGCATGAAAGGCGTTCCCACAAATGCCCTTGCAAGCTACCCAGTCAGCATTGCTGTCATCGATTACACAATTGGCAATTCCGCAAAACATATTCAAATTGGTTGTGTAGGTCAGTGAGGGTATAGATATAGGTCGAGTTATTTTTTTTTTTTTTTTTTGTAGATAGGGGCTTTTATTTGCACTGAAATCTGCCAGTAGACAAAAAAAAATAATGAATTCGAGCACTGGGGGTTATTAACCGGAAAATGCAATTTAACGAGATTTATAACTGAAAATTGAACAGGTGAATAGGGAGAACAAGAAAAACACGTCTAACTGGTTTGAGTCGCAATGAACAATGAAAAGATCTCGATGATGCACCCAAAGTGCGGTTCTTAATGCGCAAACTCAACCCCCATTACTGAAGGTGATAGGTACGAAGGTACGGTTATTCCGATATTCCTCCGGAATGACACTGATATGAAACATGCAGAAAAAGATGATCATGAATTTGAACAATGATCAAGAAAATAACGTTGTAGCGTATTCATTTAACGTAGAAATCAATTTTGAAGAAACTATTAAAGGAAAAGCCTCCGCTCAGTGGAAGACTGCTATCCGATGGAACGAAACATTGTAGGATTCAGATTCGCCCTAATGAACAAACGTAATCCGAGTAATTCAACGATAAAAGGAAAAGCTTGTCTTGTAGCGCAAGGTTTTAGTCACCAATTTGGTATCGATTACACAACATCTTTTGCTCCAGTTGCTCGAATCGAATCAATTCGTCTTATGTTTGCGATTTATGTTAAATGGATTATTTGGCGGGGAAATCTACCTAGTCCTGCCATAAGTTCTGTTACAAATATAAAACGCTAGAACAAAAAAAAAAACAGTAAACATGTCCTAGTTATTCAAAATTGTTTCATTTATTAGACCACAATATTGACTATTAAAAAAATTGGATTCACTCGAAATGACTGCCTTTTGCTTTAACACAAACGGTGTGGCCATTGGGCTATAGCGGTATGTACGATTCCCATGGAGATCGTGGACGCTGCTCTGGTTAATGCTGTTTTAAGGCTTTCCAAATTTCTGGGGAATCCAGTGGATTCAGATCTGCGCTCGCCGACGGTCAATCTTCTGCTGCTATAAAAGCCAGGAATATTGACTCTGAGCCACTCCTGCGTGGTTTTGGCTTTGTGCGCTGGAGCAGAGTCCTGTTGGAAGATCCATCTGTATCCATTGAAAAGGGTATTAGTCAAACCCTTCACAGCACCCTCTAGCACATCTTTTTGGTAAACTTTTGCACCAGTTTTTACGCCTTTCTCACAGAAATGGAGGGATGTGACACCATGATGAGGGACTCCCCACCAAACCATTACAGAAGCGGGATGATGTCCACGTTGAGGCCTTCGAACAACTTTTTTCGCTTCCTTAGATGAATTTGCATAAATTTTGTCATTTTGTTTGTTGAAAACTTCTTCCAGAAACAGAATGTTTTCATGGCAATTGTCCGCGTGTCACTGCAAAAGCCGCTTGCATCTTTCCAGCCTAATTTTCTTTAGTTGAGGAGTTAGAAGATTACCCGTGGACCGACGACGCATATGCAGATCATCCCGAAACAACCTGAACATGGACCTGGTTGATATATTCAATTCCTTGGATATGATCTTCTACTTCCTAAGGGGATTTCTCCGGATTCATTCACACGCTACCTTTATTACCGCATTTGTACGGACGACGCGCGTGTGACCACTAAGTCCTCTACTCCAGACAATTCGCCGAAGAGAGCAATAGCCCGATAAACGAATATTCTCGATATTCCAAGTGGTTTTAGAATCTCGAAAATTTGGCCAGCACTCTTTCCGCACTTATGCAACACTATTACCGCGACTCGATTCTCTTTAAGGCCCAACTCCATGTTAATAGTTTGCAAACTGGCTAGTATTCTTTATTGATCAGTGTTCTGAAAAAAAGTTATTCTACAAAATGAAACCAAGGGCAGTTCAGTCGCATAAAAAACCAAGTCTCTGCGTGAATCTTTTCTTAAAGGAAATCAGGGGCCCAATTCCGCAAGCGTGATTCTTTCTGTGCGCATGAAAAAGTGTGTACACGGACTTGTCCGGATTCCGCAAGCGTGTAAGTGGGGTTTTTTGACAGTTGTCGTGTACACAATTGAAGAAATTTATTCTGTTTTCGGCTGTGAATGAAGGTGGTCCAGTGGTGAAAAAAGAAAATGAGCGAGCACAAAAAAGTTAAAAAAGCCGGTGATGAGCAAAAGGAATATTTGTTGACCTATATGGAAGAAAATATAGAGTTCGCACACGATAGGTTTGTTTAATTAGTGAATATTATATTTTCTTTTATGCATATATTTAGTTAAATCTTTTTAATGCAGATTTGAATCATCGGATGGGGCATATTTGGAAACAACAAAATGGCAAATGCTTGTCAATAATTTAAATTGAATAGGAGGTGCTCAATAAAAATTGAGCATGAAAAATTGCTTTACATAAAAAAGTGCTACGAGGTGCGGGAGAAATCCTTTCAGTGGAAAAAGGAGTACGAATAAAAGCTCCTTGCATTACGGGAAAGAGAGGTATCTATCTCTTCAAGAATGAAAATGAATAACAATCAATGAATTTATTTGTAAGAGTACATATAAAGGGTTTTCCAATAAGGACTTGACAACTTTGAATTTAATTTGTAAACGCACCCTTTCACTAATCATCAAACTGTCACTGTCAATTCATTCAGTAAACTCAACATTTTTATCATGGTAAAGTACACTAACGAGCAACGTCTGCAAATTATAAAAATTTTCTACAGATATTCGGACTCGGTGACTGCAACTTTAAGAGCGTTAATTCCAATTTACGGTCGTAGTTCTCGCCCTAGTAGACAGGCAATAACAAGTTTAATTTGAGTCTACATATTCGTTGTGTGATGTTGCCGTGTTAGTGAGACAACGGGTTGGTCGAAGTGTCGAAAATATTGCTGCCGTTCAGACGTCCGTAGCAAACGATCAAAATCAGTCAATTCCACAGCGTTCTCAAGAATTAGGCATCGCTCAGACCACATTATGGCGTATTTTGCGTAAGGATCTTGGTTTACACTCATACAAGATCAAGCTGACTAAAGAATTGAAGCCGATGGACCATTTGAAACGACGTACGTTCTCCGATTGGGTTCTGGAGAAGATGCGCCAAAATGATGAATTTCATCGCAAAATCATCTTCAGTGGCGAAGCTCATTTTTGGCTCAATGGGTTCGTCAATAAGCAAAATATGCGTTATTAGCCGGGTGAAAACCCACATGTTATTGGGCCATATTTTTTCGTCGACGATAACGATCGTCACGTTACTGTGAATGGTCAGCGTTATCGCGTCATGATCACCGATTATTTTTGGCCCGAATTGGAAGATATGGACTTGGACGACATGTGGTTTCAACAGGATGGTGCCACAAGCCACACAGCACACGATACAATGGATTTATTGAAGAGTAAGTATGGTGAGCGTGTTATCTCAAGACATGGGCCAGTCGATTGGCCGCCTCGTTTGCGCGATTTAACGCCGCTTAACTATTTTCTGTGGGGCTACGTTAAGTCATTGGTTTATGCCAACACGCCGACGATCTTGGAAGAGTTCAGAGCCAACACTGAATGCGAAATAGCGGCCGTTTCGGCCGAAATGTGTGGCCGAGTTGTTGAAAATTGGGTCCAACGAATTGACCGCTGCAAACGTGCCCGCGGTGGCCATATGAACGAAGTCGGGTTCCATTCATAAATGTTTTGTTTGTACTTCAACCCAATAATAAAGTTTTTGAAATATCTCAAATGGTTTGCCTTTTATTTAAAAAAAAAAGTTATCAAGTCG
This sequence comes from Volucella zonaria, assembly GCA_963966105.1. NCBI lineage: Eukaryota > Metazoa > Arthropoda > Insecta > Diptera > Syrphidae > Volucella > Volucella zonaria. The sequence goes on from OZ014530.1 coordinate 215,409,170, forward strand.
TTATTGGAAAACCCGATATATTCAATACGAATTAAAAAAAAAATATAAAAATTAAGAAAAGTTTGTTTCAATTATATTCTGCCTTATCATCTTTCCTTGTCTTAACGTATTAGCGTCGTCCGAATAAGAATGTTGAACATCGTTGCTTGGTGTTCCTGGTTCTTCATTTATTATTAAGTCGATAGGTACGCTTGCTTTTGAGAGAATGTTATGCAGAACACATGCGTTTATAATTTTTCCCACTATTACGGGACCAAAACTGAGTATTCTGTGCGAAGGCACCGAAATCTGCTTTTTAAAATTCCGATTCAGCGTTCTATCATACATCTGATGGTTTTATGAGCAATATTGTACTTTTCCATTGCTCTATTAGATGTTGTTTTACATGGTATCATTAACCATGGCCGCCAGAAATTCCTTTTTCCTTCCGCATACTTTTTCTTAAAAAATCCTTGTATAGCTAAACGGCGCCATATGTAAGCTTCGTGTGAGGTCCCTGGAAACCATGCATTTGCATAACGAATTAAGCATTTTGAATCACAAACTAAAAGCACATTTGTGGAATGATCTCCTTTCCGACAATTACAAGCGTATCCAAGGTCATACTTCGGTGCAGCTATCTTAATGTGAGTTCCATCTACAAGTCCTACAACCCCGGTAAAGATTATACATTGTAGAACTCTGTTTTAATTGTCGCTTGCTCTTGCTCGTCCGGAAATGTAACATATTAATGCGCTATTTCATTAAGAATTTCTGTTACTTCTTGAATACAGTGATGAACAGATGTCTGAGACATATAAGCCATGAAATCTTATCCAACTGGAGACGTGTAGTAATACTAATTGCAGATTGCCGCTCATTACTATAAAAAAGGTGTTGAATTTTTCCAAGAAATTCCAAACAAAGATGCTTTGGGAAACGAAACAAGTCGATAAATTGCTGTTCTGTGGTTTCTTCAAATGGATCACGAGAATTTCTGATAATTATTAATTTTCTCCTGTGGAAATATAAATGATAAGTCACAAAACAACTTTATTCAAAATAATTTAATATACCGATTGCGTCGCCTAATGACACTCCTTACATTTTCGTTATATGTAGAGCTCATTTTTACTTTTAATAAATAGTTTTTCAATTAAATTACAAACAAAAGTTGTGCGAGGAATTATTTTCCTTATCTACGATTCAATAAAAATTAAAAACCAAACGTCAAACTGAATTCAGCTCACTTCGCAGACAAAAAATTATTCACTCAGCACATTCATGTTTCACTCACGGCATGTTTCGGAATCGCACAAATTGCAATGTGTGTACATGGGCGAATGTGAGTATTGTTAAGGGTGTACATGGGCAAAAAACTCACTCTTGCGGAATTCGGCCCCAGGTATGTTACCTTCAGAAAGTCCTCTATGCTTTGTAACAGGCTGGACGTCAATGGAATAAAAGATTTAACTCCAAGCTAGGGGAAAGAGGGCTTAAGCCTGGAAAAATAGAAAAATCTTAATTCTTTCAGTCTACGTCGATGACGTATTGATTTCTTCACGAGACTTGGACTGGATCGATTAAAAAACAAAATAGGTCTGAGGAATGTTTTTGAAGTGAAACATTTTGAAGAGGCACAATATTGTCTTGGTTTAGAAATCATCCAAGACTCCGACTGTATAACAATAAGCCAAAAGAGGTTGAATATCATGGATGCAAAGCCATTCAATATTTCTATGGAACCTGGAGCAAGATTCACCGAGAAGGAGAAGCCGACTGGCCAAGAAAAGCAACCCACACAGAGAACTAGTTGGTGAGCTTATGTATGTTGCTGTTTGCACTCGGCCGAATGTACTTGCCCAGTTTAATAATTGCTACACTGCAGTAAATATCAGTGTACCAATTATTAAACTGCCGCCAAACGCGTGTGTGCTGCGTTATCTTCAAGACACACAAGATTTTGGATTGCGATACTGTACTTGTGATAAAGGCATAATTGGTTTCGTAGACGCAGATTGTCATTGACAGAACATCATACACCGAATATGTGTTTAAATCTTCGAACGGTGTGATTAGTTGGAAGTCACAAAAGCAGAAGATCGTGACCCTTTCATCAACGGTAGCCGAATATATGAGTTTTTTGTTAGGCTATTAAAGAAGCAGTTCATTTAAAATGTTTCATAAAGGAGCTCCGCTCTGATAATAACGCATCATCAGAAACCAAACGAAGGGATCACTGGTAATCGCTGTTTATTTGGACTAACAAGGCAATTTACTAAAAAAAAATTTTAAAGCCTTGTCTGGAAATTTATTAAAAAAAAACTCTTAATATCCCATCAATGTCGCAAAGAGTACACGTCAGCAAAGGCGAATGGAGATATCTTTGATCGCTTTGAACGCAAAACTCTTGGAACGATTTTTGGCTCTGTTTACGCTGATGGGCCTTGGAGTCGGAGATATAATAGCGAACTCTACGACCTATACTGCGATATCAACTTTATCATAAAAAAGCGCAACAGTCACCCGATATAGCAATGGTATTTAGAGATTCCTATACAAAGCAGTGGAATAAGATCTCGACTTAGGTGGCACACACAAGTGAAAGGCGACCTTAATCAACTTTGATTGCCCAACTCGAGGCAGTTAGCCAAAGATTGAGCTGGTTGGAAAGGCGTATTTGTCGACTGCGGACTTTTGCGCTATCTAAATATGTAAGAAAATGTTGAACATATTTGAACGCCTTACAATATCTTACAATGTGCAACCCATAAAAGTTCGAGTTTGTTTCTATCCAGGTACTACCCTTTAATATTTTGAGGATCTCTATTCCAGCGATCCGGAATATGCTGCCGCTTTAGTGGTTTTGTGCCGGGTTAATCACCGGGCAACGTGATTTTTAAAAGCAATCAAATAATAAGAACGGACACGCTATTACCGAAATAATGCCGCAGTTACTGGTCCGACCGCTTAAAGCACTGCTGGCGAAGCCGAGGAGGCCATTTCAATGATGTGCTATTCCACACATAATGGCATGAACGTAGTTTCAAAATAAAGTCCGAATCACTTTTATATCTCACACCGTTGTTGTTTTATTTAATTTATTTTTCCTATCGTACTTATCTAATTTTCCTTTATAAGGCAGATATACCCGCCAAAAGAACAAAACAGGCGGGACGGGACAGGCCGGAAAATACGGGCATAAAAAAATTGCCACCTTCATACACTACGGCGATTGCTACTTGCAATCTAAGCAGCGGTTATACGAACACGAATTTGTTATTGTAGCCAGACTTAGGCAAGAGATCTTGAATTGTTGGCATGTGAAAGGGTATCTTATGATAACTCGTACTAGGGCCTAACTTTTTAAGGGCAGCCTAATATGCGCGTAAACCGCAAGATATGAGAAAAACAAAAACTCCAAAGGCAGCTTCTGCTCAAGACGTACCAGCAGCGGACTGGGTATGCTGTTAAATATATGATGTGCGTTTTCAACGCAGAGCTGGTGGCAGTGTTGGAAAGTATTTATAGCCTACAGGACACCACATCGAAACCGATAGACTTCGCAGTGGGGCGAAACATTTTCATGGCTAATATGTGATCTCTCATTTCAATTTTCATCACTAAAAAAATTCCCCACAAGGCACTTCTGTAGTTTAATGAATGGCCGAACGTTTCGAGGCTGACTAGGATCACTAGCTTGCTGTAAGCAATGTACGATTGGGGGTATCCCAACCACCACAAAGACAAGAACGTACTGGTACGAAGCTCGACGCCGGACGACTGCAAACGTAACAGATTGTTAACCAAAGCACAACCCTTGAAATGGCCGGTCTTTTAATTATTTGCAAACGCGTACAATATCGCAAAGAAATAGCTTTATGTTAATAATATGTTTGTGACTATCACTTCGACAGAAGCTAAGATAGATGCAGCGTTTAACAAGACAAAGCGAAGATTATGCCGTCACATTCACGGAGAGAGAACTTTGAGATAGCTAGGGATTCTGTCTATCTAGTATCCGCTGTTAATTCTCACGACGCACGCTAGTGTCATTTTGTCGCTCATATTAGACATAGAAAACCTGTTGCCAATTGTCGTTAGAAGGCAAATGACTAACAAAACTCTGTCTTGAACAGGGAGCCCTGTTCTATAGCGTAGGAGCGTAGACTTTGTTAAGAATGGATGAGGACACCTTTTGTTGTTTTGATGTCTGTCTGTGTTCGACTGTGTTTGCAGGAATCAATACTTATTTTTCAGGAATTACATACGCAGAGCAGTTCTAGTTGGAGCTGAACTTTATCTCTAAACTTTAAATAGTACCGCGAACGCAGTTGAATATTTAACTATTCTGCTCTCATCTCGTGCCAGCATCCGAGCGTTAAAAATGATTAGCACTATTATTATTATATTATTTATCTTTGGTACATGCTTGACGAGTTCCATCCTTGACAGTTAAACACATTTTTGCCGCTACAGTCCGAGGTGGACCAGGGCTTCAGCTAGCATTTCTCTTCAGATAAAGCGATCTTTTGCCACAGACGAAGTTAGCTGAGGTCTCCTTCCACTTCTGTGTACCATCCCAGCTGAATCATCTCCTGCTGTTCTGTGGATCAGGGTTAAACTCGAAGGCTCTTTGCGCCGAAGCTTTAGTATCCATGGCCCAGGAACTTCATACGTTGAATCCGTAAACGGCTGACTAGGCTAATATCGATATGCAGTTCGTAGTTAAATTTCCTCCTCCATTCCCCATCAATAAAACCGGAAGCGAAAATCACACGCAATATCCCTCTCTCTCAAAATAGCCAAGTGCTTCTTCGATAAGGTCCAAGCCGTGTGTGCCGATGCGCAGGACCGGGATTATAAGAATCTTGTCTAAAGGCAGTTTGGACTTACGAGAGAGGACCCTGTTAATCAATTGGCTGCTGAGCCCACCGAAACGGATTGCCAATTTCGCGGTGATATCGTTGCTGCTTATAACTGAGAACAAAGATAGACGAAGTCCTTAAGGGTCTCGAAGTTATAACTGACAATGGTGACATTCTGGTGCAGCCGTCACTGGTGTGCGTCCTTTCCAGATGACAGTATGCACTTCGTTTTGCTTCGTTCACCGTCAGACCCATTTAAGCCGCTTCTGCATATATCACATCAATATCATTACTCGGATTAAAAAAAATTAATTCTTTTGCTGGCCAGTGAATTCTGCACGATTCTTTCTAGGACCTTGTCTAAAATCCTTTCTGACATGGAAAGCCTCGGTTAATTGGCAGGGATGTCAAAACTAGACATAGCGTTGTATAGTTCGCCCATATGACCGCTCTCATATGCACTACATGCAGTGCCGATCTGAAATTGTCGGGTCTTTTCCAAGATCTGCCGTAGTGTGAATTTGATTGATGATGGAGTTTCATGGTCTGATCCCGCACTGGTATGAACTAAGCTGACTGCTCATGAATGGTTTCAGGTTCTCACATTATAGGACGGGAAATATCATATATGAGAGCTCAGCGGTCAGTCCTTCTGCACCAGCAGCCTTATTAGACTTTAGCTTCAGTATTGCTACCTTAAAGTCATGGTAGTCAGGGGACGGAATTCTCTATCGTCTTGGTCCAGGGAGAATGTTTTTCTCAGAACGACAGCGGTATTTCTACCATCGTCGCCGTTATACAGTCTGCCGAGGTAGTCTTTCCATGTTCTCAGCACCAATTACAACTTTACCTCTTACTAGGTGTCCATGTTCGTGTCTGCCGGCTCCGATTCCTGCTTTGTAACCCTGACATGATCGTTTTATCCTCTGATGAAACTTTTTAACGTCATTCCTGCAATCATCCCTCCATTTCCTCAATAGCGCGCATCTCGAGAGCACTCAAAGTATTCATTTCCACAAAAGCTGGGATTCAGATAATGTAAACGTACGCAGTTAAAGTATCACACTCAGGCTTTCGGTGGCATTTTTTTTTTTTTTTTTTTTTTTTTTTTTTTTTTTTTTTTTTAAGTGAACAAAAAATAAAACGTCTCTCGATGGCAAATACTATGTGTTTGCGTTTGAAAATGACAGGACAGAAGTGTTTGTCGCGATGTTTTGAATTTATCCACAGAAGGCGTCTTCCATCTCAGGTGTTACGAATCTTGAGATTAAAGTTCGGTCCATTCGCCCAGGTCCCTGAAATAGATTTCAATTAATCAATTTGCTCTAAAGTTAACCTGCAAAAATGTACCTCCAGATTGACTTTAAGTCATAGCCTTCCCTTCATACTGTGGGAATTGGAGTCGGCAGACAAAGCGTAAATCCCAAATGCAGTCATACAAGGGAATAATATCCACTTGTCGGCGTCTATATTCATGATTTCATCATCCATGAACATTTGACTAAAAGAAATACATTCCTTCATGTCCGCCTTCTCCCCCATTGGACTCACCTTTCCCATTCGTTCCATAAGCTATAGACACTATGTAGTATTTTCTAGAAAAGCAGTAAACATTTGTTTGTGCCCAATCATAGATCCATGCAATGTGCTATTCCATTGCATAACACCCACAAGCAACTCCCAGCATTCCACACATCAAGTGTTTTGCCTGTAACATCCACATCTACGTCAAATCCCATTACCTTCCACCAAAGTCGCACTTAATGCACTGCTGCAGACCACCCAAGTCCCCACAACCAACTTCTACACACTTAATGCAAAAATGAAAAGCTTCCACCCTCCACAGCACAAATGAAAGCCGCCTCACGCTCCCAGGCAAAAAGCCCTCTTCACTTATACTCGCACATGCACTTTCACCACTGCTTATCTGTTTGGCCGATCCGATTTCAAGGTTACCACGGCAATTTCTGCACCAAAAACATTCCAAACAACAATCCACCTGCACAAAGTCCACCATTCAATAATCGATGACTCAGATCCAAACTCGGAAGCACCATCAGGAGGAATTTGCATAAATGAAAAAACGAAACATTTTTGATTTTTTTTTTTTTTTTAATTTTAACTAGGGGAGGGGGTGTTTTATTGTTTGTTCGTTTAACAGTAATATCGACACGAAACAAAGGCAACTTCAAATGTTCATTAAGCTTTTGGCTAAATAATTTAGTCAATTGTCAATAATTGAGTCTTGCAATGGATTTTGCCCACCAAAAAGGGTTGATATACGAGTAATGATGGAGCTGCGTCGCTCCGCAAAAAAAAATACCCAAAATGTTTCAATTTAATAATACATTAGTAATAAATAGAGGAAGGAGTAGGGAATAATTGAATTAAACGGCCAATCCAAATACGGAAACAATGCAGTACATGGTCTTGTTCTCCCAGCGCACAGTGCATGAGCCATCCGTGTCGTTGTTCCAGAAACAAGAGCTCGCCGTGTGCAATCCGGCGCCGTTTTTCTGCATTATCATCGAGGTGACGATGTATTTGTAGGGTTTCTGCTCCTTGGTCAAAACGCTGAGGCAATTCTCAACTACCATACTGGTCCAGTTGTTGACTTTGTCGTGCTGGTAGGCGTTACCGCCGATCGTCTGCTCGATGGCTTCTTTGATGATTTTGCTTACATCATCGACAACGAATTGGTTTTCCTCTCGCGTATCGTCCATTTTATTGAAATCTTATTTCAGTAGTTACTTTCGATTGATTTAAATTTATGAAATGTGATAGTTTTTGTAAGGTTTTTTACGTTCCAGAACGGATAACTTGCGATTGGAAGTGAACTGCAGCTGTGTGAAAATTACGAATTATGGCGTTTTGCTGTTTCGAATTTGTTCGATTCCACTTTGACATTTGGTGTTTTGTTTTTCTTTCGCATGAACACAGGGTTGTCTGAGGAATGGAAAATAACGAGTTGGGGAGTGTGTTGATAAATTGTGCTTGCTAATTTTTGTTACGCGTGAGAGTGACGTTTTTTTTTAATGAAAATACGGTAAGGTCGATACGGATTTACGGATTCTATGGGTTAGGAACTTTAATTCGATTCTCGATTCATGAAAAAGTGAAATTAAGTCTTAAAATTTATTGACAGTATCTTTTACCAATTTTCATTTCCTTTCTTAAACACATGCAGCTAGTGGATCCCGAATTTAATGGTCCCGGATCCATAGATGCGGATAAAGCGTGGAATATTCCTGGAAATGGACATGAGGCTGATAATCAAAGCAATATGGTTGCACATGAAACATTGTTTGGATGGGTTGCTATTTTAAAACGGTTTTGGGAGATAAAGGAAACTAATACAAGGTCTCAGTAGAAAATAGATTAGACAAGGCAAATATTTATTTTTCCAGAACTGTAACTCGTTCACCTGATAACAATTATACCTACAGACGAATTGTCATTTCGAGAGAATGAAATAACGTTTGGCAACACAATCTCCGGAACTTTATCCCGATTGCATGCGTGATAAGGGCCTTCACCAAGAATACTGTAAGTTTATGAAAACTTATCTCGACCTTGGACACATGGAATGTATTCCACCATGCAGTTGTAACTAACAAAATCCATGTTGTTTAATGGTTCGCATAACGATACCAACAATTTAAGTATAAATGAATTGCCCTTCAAAGAAATTTAATCAATGGTTGAACTCGATTTAGATTCCATAAATATGTTTTTACGGCGGACATTATTAAAATTTTTCAAAAAATTCGGGTTCATTCCAAACAGGAATTATCAGCGCACTGCATGAAGGGAATCCCCGCTGGATAAAATATCGCATTTTCGTGTCTCGTACGGTGACATATGGAATCTCTCCTCCACCTTTCTTATCTATGTGAATGATTCGTCAAATACCTTTGGGCTATAAAACTGGATGTCCTCTGGTTTCTCATCCGATTGCGCATGACATGTATGTACAATGAGATGTATAATGACGGGATCCGAATCTCTATCTGAAATTAACAGGCAAAAACGCAACTTGTGGAGATACTTTCTTATGCAGGTCTAGAATTGAACAAACGGAGTTCAAATTGTTGAAAGATCTTAGGTGAAAATAATTGTCAGGAAACATTTTCTTTAGATTTGAATAGCTCATTGCATTCATCTTGATTCATTCACTTACAAAATAACCGTCCCTGATAAAACAGTATAGTACTTACGAAAGGAAAATTATTATCACAGTTAGCCAAGATTTTTTATGCGCCTCGGTTTTTGGCTCCTTCGATAATCCTGTTTAAAATTTTGTATCAAAAGCTTTGGGATACTAAAGTTAAGGCAGGATGGGATAATCCTTTGTCAATAGAGGTAGCAGATAAATGGACTTCTTATTGGAAGTAACTTTCCTGTTTTGAAGACCTTCGCATAGTAAGAACATTTAAATCAGATTCAAGGAGCTCTGAACTAGCCAGATTTTCAGATGCGTCGGTCCTTCGGATCATGGACGGCCTACAATTCAACACAAACGGCTGTGGCACCAGTCAAACATTTAGCAGTTCGTCGACCTATAGATGACTCGTTTTACGTCTCCACGTAGATGGAATACGTCTGTAGCAAATAGGACGTCAGAAATATTGAGTATCTTACTCGTATCTCGTTCTTGTTAGAACTATATTTGCTCAGCCGAAAATCCTGCGGATTGTGTTTCGAGGGGAATTGAAACTAAGAATCTGTTAAAGCTTGATTTGTGGTGGATAGGTCCAATGAAGTGGTGGAGGAACACATTCCCGAGGAAAGCTAATTGCGCAGATAATTTTTTAGGAACTCTAGCTTCGAAATTGTTGTCACGGTGGAAGATGGTAACGATAGTAGCATTCGTTCGTCGTTTTATTCAGAACTGTAGAACTTCTTTCGCAGAGACTCAACTGGTAGGAAAATCTGTCTACTGTTGTCCCAACAAGAGTTTTGTCCATTTCGGAAAGCTCCGATCGACTTTCAGTAAAACCTCTTATTAACGATTTTGGTTTACACCGAGTAGGCGGAAGAATTTCTAGCCCTAGTGATGTCCATGTCAACATTAAAGATCCAATCATATTGCCTAAAAGTCACATTTTTACAAAACTTATTTCAATATTGTAGATGCTCATCGAAGATAACTTCAAGACGGCGTATCAGGCCTTGTTAATCTTTTCCGGGATAGGGCCTTACTACTCAATTGCATTCTTAGCCCAAGAAACAGCGATGGACAAGAGTGACTTTTCGTTTTATTTCTGCGGAGGTTTTGTTGGCAGAATTCATAATAGGTCCAAGGTGGATAAAGTGCTTTGCTACTTTGAAATTATAGCTGTCGCTTGTGACGTCCTGTCCAGTTCGTCAATGTTGTGTGTCCCTTCTTGTCGGTTTTGCCATCATTTATCGCCAAAGCCATTTTAACAGCTCCCGTTTAAAGACTAGTGAAGTCCACTAATTACATATATCGGCGTACGCTAGTAGTTCTACAAACTTTTGGATGAGTGTATCTCATGCTAAAGAAACCACATGACAGCGCACCTTGTCTAAAACCTTTTTTTACATCTCGATTAAGTCGTTTCCGACCTTAGTGTATCAGCGAGCCTTCTCAATCGTTATCCTGCACTGACGGACGACCTTAACAGGGATCCCAAAACTAGGTCGTTCTAGTAAATGCTGTCATATACAGCCTTAAAATTGATGACAAGATGGTGGGTATCGATTTGGGCTTATGAGCTTTTTTCAGGATCTGCCGGAGTGGGAAGATTTGGTCGATTGTGAACGTTACTGGTCTAAAACCGCACTGATAGGGACCACTCAGGTTGTTGGCGAACGGTTTCAGACGTTCACACAATATGGAACATGAGATCTTGTATGCGATGCTGAGGAGGCTTAGACGTTTATAGCTGGGCCAGATGAGGTCTCCTTTTTTGTGTATCATGCAAACGATGTTGAGATTCCATTCATCATGCATACACTCTTCTGACAGGATCTGCGAAATGAGCTCGTGTATGGTCTCCACAAAGTCATTTTAAGCAGCTTTGAATACCTCGGCCGGTAAGCCGTTAGGTCCAGCTGCTTTCTTGCATTTCACTTCAGATAGTACTATACTTATTTCGTTTTGATTAGGTGGATGAAAGTTCTGGTTATCATCGTCTTCGACGTTACCGGTCTACAGAAAAAGTTTTTCCATATTCTCAGCTCCGTCTGCGATTATACTACAAGATTTCCTTCTTCATCTTTACAAGCTTCTGTACGGAGATTTTGCCTTAGCACCTTACCTATTGGTAAAACTACCGTGTGTTATTCATGGAGTACAACCTCTCAATATCTTTTATCTCACGCTACTTGTGCTCTATTTTCTTTTTCTCGAGAAGCCGATGTTTTTTACGTCTCTTCTTCTCTTAGAGCTCACGAGCGGCTCTCGTCTTTCGTTGCATCGCCGCCTTGTATGCTTCTGTTTAGTTGAATGTGCTTGCCGGGATTCTTCACCAAACCAGGGATTTCTTGGTGGTGGATATTGTCAGCGTCACCACTGATCTTAGATACTTGATGCTGGCGGCACTGGAGTTGTTGCGAGATTTCTGGATACGCGTTCGGCAAATATTCTGGTGGTCTCTTGCGATTGCAGCTTTTCACAGTAGTTCGTCTTTTTTGTGGCGTTTGGAAAATCCGCATTCACACTGGCTGCAACAACCTGACTCAATATTGGCTGCCAGGAAAGCTCGGACGTCCAGAATTCTGTAGGCGCTTGCCTTACGTCTATCGCAATGTGATCAATTTGATTTAGTGTTTCATATTACGGAGATCCCCATGTCCTCTTCTGCACATTGGGATGAGGAAACCATCTGGTTGCTATAGTGATATTTCGTCCCGGCCCAAAGTCAAGTATGGGAACCAGAGGTAAGTATGGGAACCAGCCAGAGCAGCCCAAGTATGGGAACCCAACGAAATATGGCAACTGTACGCTCGACATCAAACAGGGAGACTTTTAAGCTGGATTGGCCAGCGTCGACAACCTCAACCTTGCGGATCATCATTGGGCAATGTATCGCGTAAAGAACGAATATAGCGGACATTTGTTGTTCATCAATTACGGTGAACTGCTACTCCACTGCTATTCCTTGTTGTGAGCAGTGATGTGATCGTTGAAGTTCTGTCTGGGGGAAATGGGGCTGAGATGGGCTATGATATCTTAACTTACGTTGATAAGGTTTATCTGCTCTCAAACACAATGTTGGACCTGCACCACGTGGCCCAAAACTCGGAATCAGAGGTGAAGAAAGTTGAAAGTAAGCAGGTTTCTATTTCTAGGAAGTATGGTCTCAGAATATGTTGGGACCGATCTGGTCAAGCAAAAGCTGCGTTCTGTACACTATCTAAAATCAATACCATCATGTTAAGGATCTTCTTGCCAAGCCGTATCTCGAAAAACTAAGAACGGGTCAAGAACCAATGGACGTCAAACAATTTTTTATTTTTTTTTTAAAGTAGCGCGCGCTCAAGGGGTTAAGCTACCCTTGAAATATTTGCACACAGCGCGGGTGATGAAAATGTAGGGAGGAAAGAAAGATAGGTACCGATGTACGTTGATTTTAAATGTCTGAATGTGACAATGATTAGAAAATAGAGAGCTCGGGAGGGTATTCTTCTTTGTTCGGCCGTAATAGCAATTTCAATATGAGGATACAGGGATACAATTCTTTGAATAGAGTCAGACAGGGTATCAAACTCGTTAAAAGTCAAATTTCTGTCCAGTTTGGGGCTTCTGTAAATAAAGCAGTAGTGGATAATTTGCTTACGGAGATGGAATTTTAACCACATGAAATTGAATTCCGGATTGGAACAGGACTACATTGTGGTGGAATTTGGTTAACTTCATCACTACGCACGTAAATGGCGAGACCGCGATGGAGGAGAAAGTGACAGTGGATTTGTCACGCCTTACGAAGCGAAGACAATTGTATTGTGAAGTACGCAATCCGTTTATCCAATCAGGTAGACGAGTGGGCCGCCCTTGACAGATAGGGAGAAGGGTAGTCGAAAAAGAGCCAACATTTTTGGGGATGACTTGGAAGAAACTCAAAGACGTTTTCGAACTCCGAATACAATTATCTCCCATCTACAATATTTGAATTTGTTCGCGGACAAGGCGGGATATGTTGCTGAATTTTATCGTTTTCGCTGGGACAAAGCGGTATATCCCGTCCAGTTTTGTTTTCGTCTAAACTGCAAAGCGAGAGCGACTGTCGAGTTTGCCATTCACGTTTGTATATAATGGAACCTACTGTCCCAGTAAAATACAAAATATTTTGCCACTATAGCAACCAGGACCGCTGGGAATGTTGTTGTTGCTCTAGAGGTGATGGAAAAGCGGCAGAGCAAATATGATTTTACGATTTATGTTTTTCTAATGAAACAATTGTTCCGAATCCATGAAAATTTGGTCTTTTGCGAGAGCTAGTGTTTTAGAGCTGATCATTTGGATTCAGTCAGTGTTTCAGTGTGGACTACTTAAATTTTGGAATTAGCTTAGAAGTGTATTTTCAGTCCATTTGAATCTGTAAATTAGTTTGGTTCTGTTCAGTATCTGAAACATATTGACTACGTTGTGGACCCGAGAAAAGAATCTAGGATTTTCAGATTGATGGAAGAAGTTAGTACTTGCGAATCAGAGTTTGGTGACGATTTTGATAGCGATGATGATGCGGGAGTTTGAACATTTTCTGGGAATAAGTGTTTTGCAAGACCAGATAAAATAACCTTCCATCACAAAAAAGTTTTCAATGGACCCTCTGTACTATTCCCTAGTTTTTCGGGGATACGAAGAAATGTTAACGGGCTTTAATTGTTCTTATGCTCAAGAAGCAGACCATTCTGACAAGTTGCGGAAAGTCGTTCCATTGCTGACCAAACTGCTAACCAATCTTAGAAATGCTTAATATCCTCAAAAACAGTTTTCGTTGCTTTTATTTCAGGGACGTCTTAGCTTTGGACAATATAAAAAATGAAAAAGGCTAATCACGGTATCGAATTTTATAGCCTTTGCACTCCTAATGGTTACGTATTGAATATGGGCATCTAAAAACGCAGAACTGACGCAAATGAGGATATGTGGAAAATCGAGGCGTTAGTATTTGCTCTTATGGAATCTTATTTAGACAGCGAGCATCAGCTGTCAATGGACATTTTTTTTATAATACGGCGGAACACGAAAAATACATTTCACTGCTACACTAAGAAGTTACAGGTGCGGTAATCTAAAAATTATAAATAAGAAACTGAAGAAAGCTCAACATATCTGGAGCCGAAATGGTCTCTAAATAGAAGGACAAAAGGGATGTGCTTTGCATCACAAGAAAATCGTAAGTGCAACCAATAAGTTTAATAAAATAAAGTAAAAGCAGAAGAAATTACGAAGTATTGTTACAAAAAGAAGTTAATCGACCCAAAAAAATGTCTCGCCAACTACGAATTAAATTTATAAATAAAATTAATAAAAATTCTGGTTCCCGATAGGTTTAGCCTTTTTTGTTTTAAATTATTTTTGTTTTTGTTTTTGTAAATTAATCAGGACCGTTTTTCCAATTTGTCTGCTCCTTTTAACCCTAGAATGCATACGTGTTTTTTAAGTACGTTAACACATATGGGGTTCCTGAGCACCCCAGTACTTTGAACTGAAAAACTAGCCACTTACGACAAAAGTTCCAAGAAATAGAAATATTTTATTTATAAGCAATATATTTATTAATAAAATTAGCAAAAACAATGGCATTTAATTTACGGCCGTAAAAATGAGAGAAAAAATTAATATGGACGAACTGATGCAATGAAATAGTACAAAGCTTTAAAAAAATCCAAGAAATACAGGTCGTCGAACTCAGTAATTCCACAATTTTTCTTGTTTCTGAAAGTAGAAATATAAGGCAATATTAAAATATATAATAAGTCTTGATTTTCTAAATATTACTTGTACATTTTTAGTGCTCTTTGCTGTACATGTAGAGTCAGCTATTTCATACTGCTCTGCGGTGGCCGTTACAAATATGCCTTTGAAAAGTAGCGCACGTTGTTTTGGTTTTCTTGTCCTGATTCCTAGGACATAAAAAGCATCTTCCCTGCTTTGGAACTTTTCTTGAAGGTACATTAAGAAGAATATCCTCACAACTTTGTGTTTCGTCTCCCTCAAAACCGGTAAGTGCCTTTTCGATATTTAACTTCAGATGACTGCGGATTGTTGTTTGCTCCAACCGTTTTTGCATATAAGGCTTTGCTAGAGACAAACATAAATTGTAGAGAAAGTTGCTTCGTTTATGTTTTTTATTTTTGAAGTTATTTCCGAGCGAATAAAGAACCATCGAATTGATACGAGCCTGGTCAAGTACCTCAGAGGCCACCTTCGAGTTTTTCTTGCCACTGAATACTCGTAATTATGGGCCAGCTGATCAAAAGTGTCAACACCTCTTTTGGTGTGATTATAAAATTCAACAATTTCAGATTTCTGTGACTCTGGAACAATTTCGATATTTTTGTGAAGCGAGGACACCAACAGTACTCCTTTGCCTTTCTTTGGTGTAAACGAAACCAAAGTCATTTTGTTCTTGAAAGCAAATTGTGAGGAGAGTACTTTTTTTTTCGATTTGGTAGAAAAGATAGTGGTACTTCAACCTTATTTTTCCGTAATGTTCCAACAACAGTTAGATTATGCTGTGAAAGCATTGATTCCACCAACTGAATCGACGTGAACCCGTTGTCCATCGTTAAATTTCTTCCTGTGTTAAGTGAAAGCGTACTTATTTTTCTTACTAACTGAAGTGGAATAGGATCACTTGATGTCCACACTTCTTTCCCAGCGTAAGGAATTCCGGATACCATATAATAAATACGAGAATCGCACATTGATATTATTTTATGTCCGGCTTCGAAGGAATATAAATTTTAAATCGACAATTGCTCCTAAAGCCCAAAAGTTGTTCAGCAATCGTGCAACACTCGTAAGAGGTGTAAGATTGAATGCAGTTGGAAATAAACTGCTCCCAAATGAACCTTACCCGAGCCAGATTTCTTCTATTCCTCTCATCGAATCGAATATGATTCATCAGAAATTCAAACCCGTTGACCCCCATTAAGGTCTGGAATATTAGAGAGCACTTTGTGGACCACATGTCATGTGTATTTCTCCGGCCTTGCTTTTGTACTCCAGCGATGTAAAGTAGTCCAATAAGAGCACGAATTTCTTCTTCATTTATGTCGGCTATTATTCCTGCAGCTGAAGTTGAAGCAGATGTTGAGAGTGATGCAGCATCGGGTGGTACGAGACTTTTTTGGCTTTGGCTTCTGATTTCGATGTTAGTATTTTTTACTAAAGAACCTAGCACAATGTCATCAAATAGAAGATTCCATGCTTCAATGCCAGATGTTACGAACTTAGCAGCATCCTTGCAGGCAGGCATTTTCAAAACAATGTTCCTAGCTGCTGTCCGACCACTTGATAACGGAAGCTTTGTAGTCCAAGGAAATCCCTTCTTTCCTAATAAAACTCCGGAGTTATGCCGTTCTTCTGGCTTCTTTTTTTCTTCACACTCACTGGCGGAAATTTCATCGTCCTGTTCAGAGTCCGTTTCCATGTTTTGTCGTTCAAATTCATCATCTATGTATATCGCTATCTAAATCTAAAAGCAGTTGCCTTAGCTCTTCCCCATAGTATTTGGCCATTTTCGGAGATATACTTCGCAGATTAAAGATTAATTTTGCACTTCTGCAATCATGGAATGTTTTTTTTATACAACTCTGATAATCACGTCACATTGTATAAAACTAACCTTTTAAATGTTCCAAAAACAAACGTGAAGTTCAAAAAAAATATTACATTAACACACATAGGGTTCCAGTTCACCCCAGTCACCACGATATTTTCAAAACGGCCACTGAAACACTCTTACAAACGATAAGCTTTGGAAAAAATATAAAAGGCATGCCACTCTACGAAAGTAACGATCTTTATTTTCAAAAATGCAACCAGCTGTCAAACCAAAGGTAAAAAATAAGTGTGCTGTGCGAATTTTGTTGGTTTTGCAAGTTTTTGCAAAATTCTTTCTCGTGATATTTGCAGATCGTTTTGCGCAACCTGTTCTTTTTTTAAAACTCATAGCTCTGACTGAGATTCCGATTAGTGAACGTATGGGGGAAGGCGGTTGATATGCATAACCCTTTGCTTCCTTTTTCCTGAACTCTGGATGCGGTAGACAAGATCTCATAATTGTTTCACGATCTTAGCAAGACTTACCCAATCGCTTTGGAGTTTAGGGCCGAGGCCCTTGCGTTTTTTGGGGTTGTAAAACTAAACTTTGTAACCTATTTCTTTCAATACAATCGGTTTATTCAATACAATTACAATTCACAATAAAATCGGTTATCTCAACCACTTTTACTTTTCTTTATCTTTTACTTAAACTACTTAATCACTCTCTTAATTCACACCTCAAATTCAACTGATGAGCTAACTTGCATACGTTTGGGGTGCTGATATTTATACTCCAATGACATATTTCGAGAACAATCAGCGCCATCCAGCCTTCCATATAAATTTCTGTTTTACTTCAAAATTCGATTCCATTCTCCATTCACCAATGGTTGAGTTTTTTGATATCCGAATAAGGAAATCTTCTGCTATGGAAATATAGATGACGCTGCTCACATTTAAATGGATATCACATTATGTTAGGTTTTAGGTCTCTGAAGTGAGTTTTAAATTTTGTCGCGCAACATCGTGTACCTTCAGAATTCGGTTTCTCAATTCCATCGTGTATCCCTGACTCTCATGGCCTATTGCTTGTGGGGATCCGAAAATTATGTCGATTGGTAATTTGAGTTCTCTTCCAAAGTTGAGCATAGCTGGTGAAAAGCCAGTTGATTCGTGTTCCGCAGCCCGGTAGGCCAATAAAGCTGGTTGCAAAGCGAATCCCAGTCGGTTTGATACGGACTTGCAAACTTCGCTAAGTACTCAAATAGCGCTCGACCATACCGTCGGACTGTGCTCGCAAAGGAGTTGTCCTGATCAGAGTGATTGAAGTGGGGAATCCTGAACCTACAGAAAATATTTTGTATCCGTTGGTCTCCAATTATCTCTACTGTTTGGTTGGGTACAGCAAAATATTCCGGCCATAACTACAACCACATAGCGATTTCCAGTATTTGTTCGAGAAAGTGGCCCAAGTATATTGCAGTCCTTTCAATTTTGTATCCTGGTCGGCTGGGTTTCAGTTTTCATCTTGTTACTCGAGAAGGCCATTTTTGGGCTTGACAAACTACAATTTGGTGTCCATTACTCTTTCAATCCAGAACCTGCCTCTGATTTTGCTTAGTGTTTTTCGTTATCCCAGGTGTGCTCCGCTTGGACTGTCATGGAGCTGTTTAAGGATTTCTGGTACAAGCTTCCTTGGTATTATGGGCATCATTTCTTCTCCGTTTTTTTTCCCCACACCCGATGTAATTGGCCGGCACTCAACTTCAATTGCTGACCAAAAGCTTTTTGACACCAGTTTTACGTGTGAGATGTCTTCTTTGTTGGGTCGATGTCCTTCTTCTAGCCAATTCATCACCTTCATCAACGTCTCATCTTGTCGTTGTTCTTCTGCTAAAATCGGTTTGTCGAGTTCAACTTATAGGATGTCGAACTATTCCCCTTCCCTTACATCGGCTTTTGAACAATGCTTGCACTTCCCACATGGTCTTCGAGAAAGGGCATCAGCATTGTCATATGAAAGGCCCGGCCTATGTTGAATCTCGGAGTTATACTGCCGAGCCATCTGGCTTTTTGGTTGCTTAAAATTACAATTAAAAAGAATCTCGTACTAAGGACGAAGTCGCGAATGACAGAATTGGTGCGGTAGTGAGCTTGTACTTCAGCATACCGAAAGCCTCCTCACAGTCTTCATTCCACATAAATCTGGGTTTTTTTTTTGGGAGTTCCGAAAGTGGTTATGCGAGTTTAGAAAAACCATGGATCGCCTGTAATAGAAACAAAGTCCAAGGAAGCATCGACCTTGCCTTCTCCTTTTTTTAAACGTCCAGCGTTGAACCGTTTGGATCTTTTATTCATCGGTGCTTAATCCGCTGGATAAAATAACGTGCCCCAAATAAGTGGCGCTTGTTTTAAAAAAATGTGCACTTACTCGTACCTGGGCTTAGTTTCAAGTTGGCACACTGCAAACGTTCAAATAGTAGTTCTAGGTTTTTAAGGTGTTCCTCAAAGGTCTGGGAGTAGACTATGATATCGTCCAGGTGTACAAGGGCAGTGCGCCAAGAGAGCTCAAGAAAAACTTCATCCATTACTATTTCAAAAGTCGCCAGTGCGTTACGGAGATCAAATGGCATAACATTAAATTGTCATAGTCGTTTTTGACGGACTTCTCTTTGTCCTTGGGATCGATTTCAACCTCCCAGTAGCCACTCTGCATGTCCATAATAGAGAACCATTTTGCTCTCGCCAGTGTTAGGAAAAGCTCATCCATGCGGGGCAAAGGGTAGGAATCCTTTTTCGTCATTTCGTTCAGCTGTCTATAGTTCACGCAAAATCTGGAAGTACTGTCTTATTTTTTACCAAGACAATCGGTGCAGCCCAATGACTCTTCGAATGCTCTATTAGTGCTCTCCCCTCTAGGCTCGTCGGACCATTGTGTCATATCAGCTAAATTCTCGTACACCCACCACACAGCTAGAGAAAAGATCCCTAAAAGAACCGTATGGCAATACGAGAAAGCCAACGGGAGCGGCCTTAACAGCTTCTTTAGGAATTTTAACTGGTCGTTATGTTTCCTCGATAACGACGTGGATGCCGCTGCTGACATGACCACAGAAACTATTCTCTTTGGAATGAGATGTTTTATCCCTCATCGGATCAAGAGTATCAAACCAAAAAAAAGGCATGGTAGGACTCGAGCTGTAAAGAGGCTGTGTAAAATTCCAATACAATCAAAAACTGAGGCAAAAAATACTGCAATGTCCAAAAGGCAGTAAGAATTTTTGGTCGTTCGTCAAAAACATTAGAAATTCTGTCTCATCCTCCATCCCAACTTTCATTTAAAATTATATTCCACGTGTCAGCTCTATGGACAAGGCCAATCTGCTTGCTGTATACTTTGTGGCCAACTCCCCGCTCCCAGATTGTGTTTCGTCCCCGCCTACACTTGAGTGCGTCCAATCTTCAATGGGACGAGCCCACTTTCGCACTCGTGTAGTAGTAAGAGTACTTAAAGATCTCAGCATACATAAATCCGCCGGTCCAGACGGTATATCTCCTCTTCTTCTGAAGAGGTGTTCTTCCATGCTGGCAAAACCACTGCGTAAGCTTTTTCATCAATCCTACTTCTTAGGACTTTTTCCGAGCAGATGGAAAATATCATTTGTCCAGCCCGTCCCTAAAAACGGCGAATCTTCTTCTCTCTCCTCCTACAGAGCCATTGCACTTACGTCCCTTCTCTCCAAGGTCATGGAAACGCTGATAAATCGTCAGCTCATGAAATATCTCGAAATACGAAAACTTCTCAATGGCTTGCAATATGGTTTTCGTAGCAACAAGTCCACTGGTGATCTGATGGCATGTCTCACCGAAAAGTTGAACCAAAGCGTTCATCAATCTGGTGAAAGCAAGATAGTTGCACTTAATATTTCTAACTCATTTGACAGAGTTTGGCATCAGGCTCCTGGACGGTTTCAAGTCTGATATTTACAAAATAAATGCCGGTGTGCCCCAGGGCTCCGTTCTGTCTCCGACACTCTTTTTAATTTTAATTAATGATCTATTGTCTGCTACTTCTAATCTAATATATTCTTTTTGTTGATGACTCTCTGCTTTTCATATTCGTTCCCGGACGCACTCCCCTGCTCTTCGGCTGTAGAACGGGAACGGCAGCGTATGTTGTGCTCATTGAATTCCGATATTAACAGCATAACCAATTGGAGAACTATCAACCGAGTGCAATTTAATCCTTCCAAAACTCAATTCTGTCTGCTGTCATTAAAGCGAAATTCAAATACCCAGCCATTATCCATGAATGGCACTTGCATCGTCGAAACCGATAAACTTTCCATTCTCGTTATGTGTGTCAGTGGCAACTTACGTTGGAATTACCATATATTCGATGTCGTCAAAAATGCTGCGAAATGTCTTGGTTTCTTCAAGCGATGTAAGAAATATTTTACCGCCTCTGATCTGGCCACAATATATAAGGCATTCATCCGCCCAAAATTGGAGTACAATGCCCACATCTGGTCAGGTGCTCCTAAAACATCTCTGAACTTGCTAGATAGGATTAAAAAAAGTGCTATAAAACTCATAAAACTCGAACACCGACGTAATGTCTCTTATCTCACATTTCCACCACCAGTGCTCCATTAAAATCGCCAGTAGCATTCCGCCCATTCAAACTTTCAACCGTAACATCCGTCTCTCTATGAATGCTCATCAGTATACCCTCAAGCCCATTTTTGGACGTACTTTAAAATATCGTGATTCTTTCGTAAGTGGGTGGCCGTGGCTCATGTGGTAGTGGACTGGCTTCCAAATCGGAAGGTTCGGTGTTCGTATCCCAGCCTCGCCCGAAAGACAAATCATCCATTTTTTTTAGTTAACGAAAATTAAGTAAGACGAGTAGTTGACTAGAAATCAACAAACATTAAGCCAACCTCCACTAAGAATTTAGTCTCCCACTGAGCCCAAACATCTTTCTTTCCCTCTCTATCCAATTTTAAAAAAAACTTAACACATATTGAGGCATTATAAGTATACTCATATCCACTTGAGTGTTAAGTTCTTTAAAAAAAAAAAAAAAGCCGTACAACTCACCCTACCGATCTCTATGTTTCCTGGTCGTTGTAACTTACAAACATTTAAAAACAATGTACGTCGGTACCTGTCCTTTCTTCCTCTCTAAATTTCCTTCTCCCGCGCTGTGTACAAACATTTTAAGGGTGCAAAAACCCCTTGAGCCCGAGCTCATTATAAAAAAAATAAAAAAAATCTGTCCTTGGGAACAAATTTTGGTACGACTCCATTGGGACTTCGCAAGATTCCACTGCTTCCATTCGACCTACCGCGGTGTTCTTGTGTAGGAAAGCGTCGCTTGAAGAGCTATTAGTTAGTTATACTTCTGGGTCTATAAGGCATCCTCCTACGGCTACTCCTTCCGACAACTCCAAACTGGACACAGGTTCGATCCTGCCTTTTATAGTAGGCGGCCGATTTACTTCCACCAGTGTCTCCCTTTCGGCCGTAAGGATTTGGGGATGTTTTGTACCCTTAATTCCGGTCGTCATTTCTTCGAAATACAGGTGACATTTTTGGTTTAAGAGGTAGTCCACCCCGAGGATGTTTGGCACTTCATGTCGGACTGTCGCAAAGGAGTGATAACATTCTTTTTAATTAATAAAAAAATCTCACCTTAATCATTTTTTTGCTTAAGATTGCTCCTCCAGAAATATCCACCATCTTGATCGTAGATCCGCTTATAATCGTCTTTTGGGAAGAAACCGTTCCGTCCTATCCGATATGTTTGTTCCAGAGTCCAGTTGCCCCTTCGTAACTTTGGCCTCCGACATATCCTTCCACAGAATGGCTAGTATCGCAAGTGATTCCCACAAAAGTTGCTCCTGGTTTTTCTCCGTCAGTTTCCGTCTCGTTTTTGCTAACTACAGCTCTATGTTCGCTCTCCGTTGTGAAATCCATGTTCGTCATTGGTGAAACGCTTTTGTTTACCTCAGTAGACAACCGCTCCATATTGTGTCTACGTTTTCTACGTAGTTGTTTTGGGAGTTCTGATTTTCTTGGTACATACATACTTTTTATTACAGCAAAAATATACATTCTTAAAACTACTATTGCACAATTTAGAGAGATTTGGTTATTGCTACCTTACTTACTCGAAATATATATTATCTTAACAAACTTATTTCAAATGATCAATTGATAACACTGGTCAACAAAAAAAATATTTATTTTTTACTCGGAGATAAAATTATGTGATTCGTAATCGTTGGAGTTTATAGAAACAGGAAAACTATATAAAATAGCCAGGTCACATCGGGATTTTATGAGAAAACGCTTTTTTTGAATTTAAGAATTTAACCAAAAATATTACCGAAAAATGTTGTTTCTTGTAAAATTTTGTTGTATTTTTGGAAGCATCTCAGAATCTCTCTTATAAGCGACCAGCAGTAATCTGCCAACATTGATGGCTCACATTTTCCTTGGTACCGTTGCTCTATTGCAGCACTGTCTTGGTGGAATCTCTCGCCGTTCTCATCGCTTACATCACCCATATTTTCAGGAAAGAAATTGAGATTCGAATGCAAAAAATGAAGTTTTAGCGACACGCTGCATCCCATTTTATGATAAGCATCCAGCATTTTCTTTACATCATCTGCATAACCTGGAGTCTTATTGTTACCTAGGAAGTTTTCTGCTACTTTCACAAATGAACACCAGGCCTGTTTTTCTAATGAATCCAGAGTAGGAATGAAAACTGGATCTTTTATAAGCTTTCTAATGTCTGGACCCACAAAAATATTGGGTCTACAAGTAAGTTTCCAGCGTTTGTCAGAAATGGCCCCACCAGTGGATCCCGGGCAGAAATCTCAGACCCCATGTGTTTTATTTGTAGGTTTTGTATCTGTCAACAACTTTGCAGTGTTATATTTGAGCAGTTCTATCGGTGTCGTACATTTTATCGAGCAAAATCATGGCAAGTTTCCAGCCAAATAAACGTCATTTGCGGGAAGCGCTGCTTTTATTCTTTAATATGAAGAAAAGTGCGGCTGAGGCCTATCGTTTGCTTTCGGAAACTTATGGGGCGGAATGTATTGGTGAATCGACGTGCCGCGAGTGGTTCAAATGGTTCAAAAGTGGTGATTTTGGAGTTGAAGACAAAGATCGCCCCGGAAAGCCGAAAAGTTTTGAACACGAGGAATTGGACGCTTTACTGGATGAGGATCCGTGTCAGATTCAAGAAGAACTTGCTGCATCATTGGGCGTCACGCAACAAGCCGTTTCTCCGCGCCTAAAAGCACTGGGATTCATTCAAAAGGATGGAAACTGGGTGCCGTACGAATTGAAGCCAAGAGACGTCGAACGGCGATTTTGCATGTCCGAAATGTTACTGCAGCGGTATAAAAATAAATCATTTTTGCATCGTATTGTCACTGGTGATGAGAAATAGATTTATTATGATAATCCTAAACGCAGAAAATCGTATACAAAGCCCGGCGAGCCCGTCCAATTGACGCCGAAACGAAATATTCACGTGAATAAGGTCATGCTCTGCATATGGTGGGATCAAAAGGGTGTCGTATACTACGAACTGCTTCCGAGTGGTGAAACCATCAAAGGACCATTATATCGAACCCAACTAATTCGTTTGAAGCGGGCATTACAAGAAAAACGGCCAGAATATGAGACCAGGCATGAGTCCGTCATTTTTCATCACGTCAACGCTCGGCCACAAGTTGCGGTTTCGGTGAAAAACTTTTTGGAAAACAGTGGATGGGAAATTCTGCCTCACCCGCCTTACAGTCCAGACTTGGCACCATCTGACTACCACTTGTTTCGTTCGTTGCAGAACGCTCTTATGGGAATACGCTTCAGCTCAGTAGAGGAAATCAAAAATTGGCTCGATACGTTCTTGGGCTCGAAAGACGAGAAATTTTTTTTGGTCCGGAATTCATAAATTGCCAGAAAGATGGGGGAAAGTTGTAGCTTCCGATGGACGATACTTTGAATAAAGCATTGTAACTATGTTTTCATAATAAAACTTCAAATTTTGGAAAAAAACGCTGGAAACTTACTTGTAGACCCAATACTTTCTTTAATTTTTGCTTCGTTTAGTGATGGGAACTTTTGTTTCAAAAAATTGAAACCAGGTTGGTCTCTCTTCATGGCCTTTACAAAGCTTTTTATAAGACCCAATTTGATTTGTAATGGTGGTAGAATAACACGCTGTGGTTCGATCAATGAAGGATTCCTTATATTTTTTTCTCCACCAATAAAGTTTGTTCTTATAGGCCAATCTACTCTCACAAAGTGCTCCGATCGTGCTCTACTAAAAGACAACAAAATTTGGTGTAACCTAGTTGTAGTCCAAGAAGTAGAGCAACAACTTTTAAATCCGAAGATATCGACCAGTTATATTTTTTATATTCGATTTTTTCCAATATAAATTCCATAACATCGTAAGTTTCTTTTAAATTCACACCATGCGCTAGAGGTATTGAAGGAAACTTATTACCATTATAAAACAATACAGCTTTCAAACTAGCCTTTGATGCGTCGATGAATAGCCGCCATTCTTCGGTTTTGTGCTCATAACCCAGTGACAGCATTAAGCCATTAATATCAATACAAAATCACTTTGTCGCGTACGGTACTCTGTAATTTTTACCTCAGGCTTGAGCAGATTCCACTGCTTTAACCTTGAGCTCAGTATTTCAGACTTTTGTTTTGACAAATCCAAGTCTCTGACGAGGTCATTAAGCTCAATCTGACTGATGAGATGTAATGCATCAGAAGATGTAGGGAGCTCAAATTCGGGATCATCCATGATTTCTTCTGAACAATATGACGAACTTATTTCTGTGTCCGAAAGGCGTCCGGAAGGTGGCTTTGGAACTGGCAGAATTTCTGTACGAGGTGCTGGTCTTGTTACAGAAGAGACATCTGCATATTTTATGGAATGCTTTGATCTTCGAGAAAATCCCTTCACATTGGTGCAACAAAAGTAACAATCTGTGTGACTCTGGGGCTCTCTCCATATCATAGGCATTCCAAAAGGCATTGCAGAAAATGGCCCGTTAAACCAACCAGTTAGCTGTCGGTGACACCTAAGGCAGCAAATGTGTGGTGCCCAGAGTTTATCCTGATGGTTTATTTTAAATTTAAAATAAGAATAGTAACACTTTTCAATAAATGGTGTTATTTTCTTTTTTCGGAAACTTGGTGTAAATTCTCCACAAATATAGCAGAATAAATCTGGACAATTAACACAAGATCGTGGTATTTTATCACTTTAATGCACTTCTAATATTCTTCTTACGCAAATTAGTTTACTTTTTTAAATTACTAAAAGAAAAACCGATTTAAACGATGTGTGATTCTATTAGAACTGACCTCGCAAAATATTATATTTCCCGTTACCTACAGGTCGAGTACTATAAGAAACACTATTCAGTAAGTCCGAGTACTTTTCATTGTTGCCCAGCGTAATTGAGGAAAAGCTGCTGGGAAAAAACCTTAATAAAAACTTAAATTGTTTGCCATCGAAATGTGAGAAGTGGTGGTGCGTGACCTTGATTTCACTTGTTGAGTATTATTAAATAAATTAACATATATGAAACAAAACAAAAAAAAACTAGCAAACTTAACAAATTAACCAATATAAATAAGTTAACAATTATGAACAGATAGATAAACATAATTAAATTAATTAACAAATATAAATAAAAATAAATAGGTAAACAAATTATGATAAGTGAACAAATAAATAAATTAACAAAATAAAATATGGTTTAATAAATAAATAACTACCAATGAACAAAAGGGAAATCCAAAATTTACAACAAAAAAAAAATAAATAATTAGAAAACAATGAGTAATAATCATAATAATATAGAAAAAGAAGATTAATAAATAATAGCAAATAAATAATAATTACAATATATATTGTTATATTTTAGGTGCCTGTTTGATGTAGTAAACTTGAAATTAAGTAATTATCAGATAAACTGCAAGACCAGTTGTAGCGTTCAGATAATCTGTCAAGTCTTAAGGAAACTTTTTCTATTTTTGATATGACATGTAACTCTTCAGTCGAAAAGTGCCAAGGCAAGTTTAAAATCAATTTCAATAGTTTGTTTTGTGTTACTTGTAATCTACGGAGGTGACTTTTTGCATATTTGCCCCAAACTGGCGATCCATAATACATTATTGCTTGTAAAATTGCTTTGAAATAAGTTTATTTTCATTACTCATTTTTGATCTCCGTTTTATAAATGGATATAACATTTTAATTGTAAGGTTAACCTTACGGATGGTTTCTTGAATATGCAGACCAAACCTTAATGATTTGTCAAGGTGTACCCCAAGATACTTAGCACTTGATTTCCAATCCGTTTGTGTGTTGTTTAGTACTAGCCTGTTGCTTGGTTAGAAGCCGACTTTTTTTTCCTGGAAAAAAAGATAGCCTGAGTCTTTGGTGCATTAATTTTAATCTTTCAATTTTCAAGGAATTTTTCGATAACATTTAAACCAGATTGCAAACAAACTTCAATATTCAAGCCAATTGAATCTGAAGAATAAATGCATGTGTTATCTGCAAAAATAGCAGATTCACAATTATTTACTCTTGGAAAATCATAAGTGTAAATATTATATAGGATTGGCCCAAACACCGAGCCCTGGGGTACCCCTGCTTCAATAGAAAAACCTGTTGATAGCCAGTTATTTACAGATACTATGAAAGTACGCCTTGATAAGAATGACTGAATTATTTTTATTAAATACATAGGGAAATGCAGGCTGAAAAGTTTGTACAGCGTCAAACGGTCTTTCGACGTCAAGGAGAACCATAACAGTACTTTTTCCTCTTTCAAAATTACTTTGTATGTGCTTTGTAATACGGTGAATTTGGTGCACTGTGGAATGATGCGGTCTAAAACCGAATTGCTCTGCAGGTAATATACTAGATGGAGTGAAAAGTGACCTCCTTGACCACCAGAATGCGCTGCTACTGCAAAAAAGGTTATGGTGCCCTGAAGTCCGTTCATATTTAGGCAGACATACCAAATTTCAGTGCGATACTGTCTTTAGTTTTGTTTTGACAGCTGATTGTTTTTGACGTGTTTGGCATCAGGTTGAGTATGGACAAAAACGATTTTCGTTCTCTCATAAAATATTATTTTTTGAGAGGCAAAACGGCGAAGGAAACAAAAGAAAAGTTGGATAAATATTATGGGGCTAATGCTCCGTCAGATTACATCGTCAAATATTGGTTTCGAGAGTTTCCGATGCGGTTACAGAGGACAATGTCAAAGAAATACATGAAATGGTGTTGGCTGACCGGAAAGTGAAGGTGCGCCAGCTAGCAGATACCACAAAGATTAGTACTGAGCGCACACGCCATATTTTGGGCAATATTCTGCAGATGAAAAAGTTATCCTGCCGCTGGGTGCCGCGAATGACCAAAGGCGAGAGCACTTCGAAAGTGTGTTTGGACTTGCTGATGCAGAATCGGGCGGACTTTTGGCGTCGATTGGTAACTGGATTTGGATCGCTCGGACTATTATCTCTTCCCAAACCTTAAAAGATGGCTCATCAATAAAAAATTCAGCTCACGCGAGGAAATCATCGACGCCACGGAGGAGTATTTTGCAGACCTTCCGAAAAATTACTTTTCGGACGGGATCAAGAAGTTGGAAAATCGCTGGAATAAATGTATCAAACTAAAAGAGGACCATATTGAATAATATTGTATAAAAAAACATTTACAAAAAAAAATTTTTAATTCCCAAGGTGGTCACTTTTCACTCCATCTAGTATTGTGTTCGTTTAGATGGTTTGTTAATTTCATTTTGATTAAGTTTTCAAAGCACTTGCTTAACGAGCTCAGCAAACTTATAGGCCTATAATTACTAGCTAAGTAAGCATTTTTACCCGGCTTTTGCTTTTTTCCATTCTTTAGGAAAGTACTCGTATCCCTGTTTAAAGCAACAGTTAAACAGCCGTTGCAAGAATTTTAAACCGATTTTTGGTAGGCTTTTTAGAAATATATTTTTTATTTTATCGAAACCTGGAGACTTTGAATTTTTAAAACTAATTAGGACGGTCTCTATATCTTCGATTGAAACAAGTTCTCCTACTAAATCGTGAGTGTCGATTATATTAATCGACTGTTGAATTGTATACTCTTCCCTGCTAATTATGTTTCTACCTATCGAATGGTTCGCAAAGAAAACCTTAGCCAACGCATCCGATTTTTCGGCATTGGACAACAATACTGTGCTTCCTTCTTTAAATGCGGGGATGAGACAGTTTTTCCGTTTAATAACTTTGATAATGTTCCAAAAGGGTTTGCTGCATTTGTCTAGACCTTGCAGTTTTCTATTCCAGCATTTGTTTCGAAAACTCAAAATTAGTGACTTTATGGTTCCCGGTAAAGCTTTAACTACGGTCAAATGGTCAAATATGAGTCAATTCTAGTTCTTATCCATCTGGATCTGACATAATTTCTCATTTTGATCAGATCAATGATGTAACATGGGAGCGAATTTGGGCTATTCCAACACATGATTTTCTTAGGTACTGACTCATCAATGCAATCGAAAACTTGTGAAATGACTTACATCTTCATCGATTTGGTTTTGATTTATTGCAGCAGGTAACATTTCCTGGTAATTTCTCAATTTCAAACGCATTTTGCTCCTAAATCGATTTGAATTAGCATTCTGATAGTCAAAAACTAAATTGTTCGTCTGTTTGGGTGACAAAACAATGCTACATTTAACCGGCAAATGATCAGAGCTTAGATCATTTATCACAATAGGTTGGCTAAAAAGTTCTTGCATATTTCTGAGAAATAAATCTAATGTTGACAGGTTAGCCCGCGGGTTTGAGGGAATAAATGTTGGATGAGGAGGGTACAAAATATGAAAAGGGTGCCTAGAATGCAGGTCAGCAAGTATATTTCCCCACGAATTCGCTCTGAGACAACCCCAGTTTCTATGCCTACAATTTAAATCGCTTCCTACTAGAAA
The DNA here is from genome assembly GCA_963966105.1 of Volucella zonaria. NCBI lineage: Eukaryota > Metazoa > Arthropoda > Insecta > Diptera > Syrphidae > Volucella > Volucella zonaria. The sequence goes on from OZ014530.1 coordinate 215,438,818, forward strand.
AGTGTTGTTAAAACTAATCAATTTTCGTAAATCGCGATATAAATCAAGACGTTTGGTGTTGATCGATTTTCCGCCGTAAGCCTTCTAGTCCTTAAGCTCAAATCCTGAGGCCGATTATGGTATCTGAGTTAGTGTCGTTGGATACAATAAGTGTGCTGCGTGAATTTTGTGGGTTTTGCAAGATTTTGCGAAACTCCTTCTCGTGATATTTGCAGATCGTTTTGCGTAACAGTGTAATGAATTTATGTCGAAAAAGCGTTAGATGGTATAAAAAGGTTGTCTTTCACTTGTTGGACGTTGTTATATACTCTTTTTCATAAACAAAGCTACACTCCATGAGTTTAGAATTTCTCTTTGTATCGCTGGATTTACATATAAGTTGGGACGAAACTGGTACAAACGGGGGCTAAATATGGAGGAAAAAGAAAGAAGACGGAAGATGGTGTTCCCAAATCCTAAATTGGAAACGAACAGCACTAACCGGACAATATTCCAAATCCCAAGGATTGATGTAAAACATAATTCCTTATTTTCCTATTAGTTTATCATTTTTTATGTGAATTATGTTACTGTTAAAAGAAACATTTAAATCATCATTGCAATCCCATTGGTTGTTTTTTCGTTAATTTATTCCAATCGAAACATAAGGTGTACTTTCACCCCGGCTTATTGTCTGACCAAACTTTGTTTCACGGCTACTTACTTTTGTTTGTTTGTTTTCTCACTTTGTATTCACCCTTGATATTTGAATCTATTACTCATGTCAAACTTCTTACCCAGATAGTCAGATACGAGTATATCACTTAATCAAAAGTTCAGCTGCCGCAGCAATAAAAGTCAAGTGCGTTATAAACACTAAACACACTCACATCCTCCCCCCAAAAAAAAACCGATAACTCTCAGAAACCATCACTTCCCATAGTCAAACTTTAGCAAGAACCAGCGCTTGGTCCAGCAGTACGAGTGCGAGTACCATCATCTCAGTAGCAGATAGGTGTGAACTTAATGTTCGGATCACATCGAGAATTTACGAGCCAGTGAAACAAGTTGAACAGATGGGGCCTAACCTTTCGACCGCACAAAATCGGAAGACGTCAATAAATAGTTTTCCATGTTCTCACCATATCCAGTTCGAGTTCTCAAAGAAAGTAACATCACTGGCCGACCAGCAACAACAAAAGGAAACCACAAAGTATCTTTCAGATATGAGTACTCATGGTGGATGAAATGTTGTAAATGGTAGATGGTAAATGGTAAATGACAGTTTCGCAGTTTGACAATGTTGACTCAATTAATTGCTACGCCACATCTTTAAGCTTGACGGTAATTTAACCGGCAAATGGTGGCAATTTGAATGTTTGTTTAAAGTTTTCTACACCTATGTACTAGATAGAAAAGCTGGCCTACTCGAAGCCCAATTGAAGTCGATTTCAGAATAAGATGTAACAATAAAGTCGCGCAAAGGGGTCCCCCAAATTTCAGCAGCATAAATACTATGTTTACATGGCAAAGTTACAAGTATTGTTGTACGCCGCGCACTGTTTGGCGTACAATTACGCGCGCGGAATTTTCTAATTTACTTGGTGTTTGCAGAGTTGCGCGATATTGGAAGATGTTAAAAATATATCGCACATGCTAATTGCCACAATTGAGCGGTTGAAAAACATGAGAATATTCGGTGGTTGAGGTTAGTTGATGAGTCAGTCGGAGGGCAAATAGTCGTTTTGAACATTTTCTAGTTTGAATTGCTTGCTAATGGAGGGATACATAGGCAGATAAACAGACAGTGACAGTCGTTTCAATTACAATTCAATTTGTTGGCATTGTGTACACGTAAATATGTTGTTTTGGTGGACACAGATATTCAGATACTTTGGGTGGTGTTTACATGTTAGCGAAGGAAGCACCTACTTGGAGTGATTTGTTCAAGGTGTTAGCAGTGGGCATGTTAAGATTGTGATATTCTTCAACCGCCCCGATAATTGTAAGAAAATTTTGTCGGTTATTTACCAATTTAATTGGCATATTAAGTGGGCTACTTAATTAGAAGGGGATATACGCGTAAATTTCTCTTTTAAACTTTGAATTTGGAGGTACATCCTACTTGATTGTGCAAACATAACTGCAGTTTTGGTCAATAAAAATTGTGCTAAAAAGAACAACTTGTTTAAGCTAGAACTGCCAACGTATCACATCTGGGGAAGCTAGAGCTCTTACACCACTGGAACAATTGGCTAGATCTTCAGCAAATCCTTAGCTTTTTCTAGTTTATTTCCAGGAGCTTGATTCTTGATTCTTACTCGACTAATAGGCTAAGACGGTCAATATTTCTGGTGTTCATATAGATAGGAAAAGAATTGCTACGACATAGCCTGTCCCAATTTCAGGTTGAAAAGTGGAGTGGAACATTGTATATACTCATTTGCTGAATCTGACCATATAGTGAACTTGAGTTTATAGGTTTTATCAAGACAAACAACAATACCGACTTTTCGACTAATAAATTGCCATGCAGACATCATAGGCGGATTACTAAGTTCCTAATGGTCTCTCAAATATAGAGAGGCAGTTTTTCATTCTTTTCGATCCCATGCATGCTGCTTCCAATTGTCCAGACCGAGAACTCTGGCATCCGCGATGGCTTGATCCTCATAATGAACATTCGATCTTCTATGGGGTCTCGAACATCGAGCTTTTAAGATTCTTTTTGACAGAGCATTATTGTCCATTCGCTCGATGAGGCCCAGCCACTTTAGTTGAGATTCTGACCTTCATTCACATCTTGATGCAGCTCAAAAAGTTCGCAGCCCATTCGACCTTCTCGCAAGCAGAGCAAACTATTCGACGAAGAATTTTTCTCTCGAAAGTGTTCAATATCTGCTCTACTTTCCAACATATTATCCAGCACTCTACTCCATACAGCAGCATTGTCCGGATCAATGTTTCGCATGCATTTTGCCATCCGAGTTAGGAGCTTTGAGCCTATTTTTTTCCACCCAAACGAAGCAGCAGCTTCTTTCAAGGCTAGAACTTCGCTGAATCTCCATTAGGGTGTCATTCATTAAGTTGATTTTTAAGACGAGGCACGTACTAGATGGGCCATAATGTATGATCCTATCGGAAAGTGTGATGAATTTCACAAATGCCGTCGAATGTAAATTTGGTTTTGATATTTTTGAAGTAATCAGAATTAGAATTTGTGCGAATAAGCAATGGAATCTTATACTCCCAAAGAACGCTGAATAACCGTCACAATGTTTTTGATGAACAATTCGCCAGTAGTTTTGGCGCAACATGCCCTTCATGACCGTTTTCCTGGCCGCCCGACTTCCACTAGTCGTTTAACATGGCGTTTAGCAACTTATAAAAACTGGAAAAATATGGGACCTAGCAAGTCCTGGAAGACCTCGTACCTCTTGTTCGGCCGAGAATATAGCTGACGTGACTGAAGATGGTATAAAGACTCCGTCGACATCGACCAGACGATGTGGCACGTAATTGGTAATATCATACACATCTCTGCGGCGCATTTTGTTGAACGACGTGAAGCTGATGGGTGTTGACCATGAACCGCTTCTAACCTACGCTCACGTCCTTCTGAATCTTAACAACGATATGGACGATAATTATGAGTGATGAGGACCGTTTCGAATAATGTTGATTTTGTGAACAAACTGGGGACACTGAAAATCCGCGAGCAATGCACGAAGAGCCATTACATCCACTCAAAGTCAGTGCATAGTGTCCCGTTTATACTGCTGAAGTCATTGGACCATTTTGTTTAGAGAACGGTGCGGACCAAACGGTCTCTGTGTCATGTCAGAGCCATGATCAATGAATTTTTCATTCCACAATTGAATAAATTGGGACTGAAGAACATGTGGTTCCCGCAGGATGGAGCAACGGCGTGTACTGCACGGGTCACAACCGATATCTTCTGATATCGCGTTTTGGCGATTTGCACTGGACCGCAAGGTCACCCTATTTGATCGGCCTAAACTTTTTATAGGGTTAGTTAAAATCAGGGGTTTATGTGAATAAGCCACAAATTCTGGTAGCCATCAAGAAGAACATCCGTCAAGAAGTGAAGGTCCCAGCGGCCGAAGTTCTGAAGAAAAACAATGGAGTTTGCCACAAAAAGAGCACAAATGGTAATCGGCAATGGTGAGCAGATAGCAATGCTGGTTTTTTTAATTGTTATATTTCAGCAGCTGTCAAAGTTACTAATGGTATCTAGCTGTCAAAATATTTAGTAAGGTTTGCCATTTCATCATGTATCGTTTTACCCTTGCCGAACGTGCCGAAATTATTCAAAAATATTATTGAAATACCGGCCCAGTTGTAAATGCGCAACGTGAATTTCGTCGTTAGATCGGTCGTCATTATGACTTCAGTGTGCAGGCAATTTGCCACATCGCGGAAAAGTTTGAACATGACTAAACTTTTTTGGATCTTAAGCCACTAACCAGACAGAGATTGGTGCGAAATGAAGAAAACATAGGCGCCTTAGCGGCCAGAATCGAAGAACACCCAGAAATGTCGATTTGGCGCCAATCAGCTGAATTAGACATCGCCAGAGAGTCAACCTTTCTTTTACGGCCTACATCCGTAGAAGATTGTGCTGACGCCAGAATTGATGCAGAGCGACCATAGATAAAGCCGTGAGTTCGCTAATTGGGCGCTGGAAATGTTGGCCGGAGATCGGGATTTTGGCCAAAAATCATCTCGGACGAGACCCATTTTTGGCTCAGCGGCTATGTCAGCAAGCAAAATTGCCATTATTGGTGCAAATACAATCTACAAGTGTTCGGCCAAGCATGAATGCATCTACAAGGACTGACTGTTTGGTGCGGTTTATGACATGGCGGCATCATCGGCTCTTATTTATTTCGAAATGAGGAAGGATATACCGTTACTGCCAATGGTCTTAGGTATAGAGCGATGTTAACCGACTTTCTGTGGTCAGAGCTCGACAATGCGAGCTGTGGTTCCAACAAGACGGCGCTACATGCCATACAAGTGACGGAACGCTCGAAGTTGTGAAAGAGAAATTTTGCAACTGGGCCATCTCACGGCGAGCGTTTATCATAGCCTCATAGCTTCATAGCTTCAGAAGATTGTATTGTAATAAAATCGCATTAAGTTTTTTTTATTCTGTTCCAAAGTTATAGCCTAGGTAAATAGAGTCTATCATTGTGGCCCAACTTGTAAAATCCTTTACCACGTTGAAGTTAGAATTGTGTAAGTGACGGACAAATGTTGACAACATTTTTTATTTTTTTTTAAAAGAACTTAACACTCAAGAGGGTATTACTACTCTTAAAATGCCGGAGCACGTGTTAAGTTTTTCGGAAAATTGGATAGAGAGAGAGAGAGAAAGATTTTTGGGCTCAGTGGTTATTTCGCTCCATGGGTGGCATCCAACATTTAATGGGGAGACTAAATTACTAGTGTAAATTGGACTTGATGTTGTATTTAGGCAACCATTCATCTCACAAGATTTTAGTTGCCTGAAAAAAAGTCTTTCGGTCACGGCTGGTATTGAACCCCGAACCGTCCGATTGGGAAGCCAACACACTACCACTTGAGCCATGGCCACCCCATAAACATGAACTCGGTTATGTCTTTTTTTTGTCTTCAATGTTTCGTTTCGTTTCGTTCTCCAAATTGCCAAAAAGCCCCTATGACGATGCGCTGGGAGTAACTTATGATATCAATCTCGGCTTCTGGACTATCTTGGAGAGATTGAAGAAGCCGCATGGCACAGCATCTACTTGCCGTAATCCGGTACAAGTCAAAGTTCGTTGGTCTTGTCTTTGAATGTGAAAATTTGGTCGATCCTTGATCTGCCATTTCGGAACGTTGGAGGTAGTGTGTTGATGATATCAACAAAAAATAGTTATTTTCCTCCATTATTCGCATTTATTGCTTAGGTTAACAATATTTGTGTTTTTATGTGTCAACATTTGTTTTAGTATTCTTTTACCTTGCACTATGTCGCTTCGCTTTTATTGCTTACGCTAGCAAAATTTTTGTATAAATTAAGTTGAAATAAAATTACGCTCAATCTTGTGATTTAATCGAACCAAGCCTTTTTACTACCTAATGTGAGGCCGCGTTAGGCGATTGAATTAAAAAATATAAAAATTCGAAATATGGTCCTTCGAGCCGGATTAGTCGGAACAGAGAAAAGTGATTTGTAAATATTGGTACTAGACCAATACACAGAAACGAGTGAAATCGAAGACATGGCGTTGAATCCGACGAGAAGCACGAAAGAAGTGCATCGATTATGGATTAACATCAAGAAGTGTCCAGCAAAATTTAAAAAGCTGAATGTGATTAAGAACAACTTTATACGTATTATTGAGAACTTGGAATTAACTCAGAATACAGTTTACCTAGCATTCAAATTGGATCAGATTAGAGAATGCTGGACAAAGCTGGTGACAATAAATGACGAGATCATGTCCTCATTGGAAGAAGCCGATTACGAGCAGGAGTACGTCTCCAACAACGAATTCATTGAGCTGGAGCAAATATATCAAGATGCTTACATCCAAATTAAGGATGTAGAACAACGACAACACCAACCAGAGGCAGTAACTCCACAAGCTGCAACATATCGTGAAATCAAACTTCCACTAATAAGCATTCCATCATTCAGCGGCAAGTATGAAGAGTGGACATCATTTTGGGAACTGTTCGATCGATTAGTTCACCAGAATGGAACCTTAAGCGATGTTGAACGAATTCAATATTTAAAAGGAGAAGCAGCAAGGATTGTTAATCATTTGGCACCGACAGCAAGCAATTACGCAACAGCTATAGAATTGCTAACGAACCGGTTTCAAAATTCAGCAGCATTGGTCAACAACTACATCCAAAAATTGCTTACTTTAAAATCAGTTCGACATGAAAATGCGTTCGATTTGAAAAGGATCATGGATATGTCAAGGGAAATCTTGTACGGTATCAAAGATTTAGCTCCTGGGATCCATTAGTGATTCAGTTGTTATGTCCAAAACTTGACCCTTAATCGAGGAAATTATATCAACAATCCAGAGGAACTTCAACAGAAATTCCTAAACCTCGTAAGCGAAATTCGCTTTACTTCATCGAGGCTAGATTCAGAGGATTTGAGAGCAGTCGTGAATTCAACCATGAACACCAGCAAGTACGAGTAACAGCCACAAAAAACCATTTGACTACAGTCGCAGAGTTTAAATGCAATATGTGCAGCGAGTCTCATCAATTGTATAACTGCAAACGATTTTTAAGTATGAAGATTAAGAACTGATTGGACGTAGTCCAACCAAAGGCCGAAGCTGTGTTTCAACTGTTGGCGAGATGGACAGACCGCAAGGGGATGTGTGATAAAGAGGGGTTGCAAAATATGTACACAACAGCATAATTTCTTACTTCATTTCCCTCGAGGTGAGAGTACAGCAGTTTCGGTAAAAGGAAGAATATCCAGTGAAGAAGCTTCAACATCAACACGAATCGCTACCGCATGTCATAGTAATAGGACGGTATTACTGGCCACAGCCATGGTGAACATATGCGTTGGAGGAAAAGTTAGACTCGCACGAGCTCTGATTGATCAAGGGTCTCAATCATGCTTCGTGACAGCGAAATTAGCCCGTCAATTAAAAGTTCCATTGGTCAAGTATGAGTCAAAGATCAATGGAATCAACGGTCACGCTACAGAAATCATCGCAGCATGCCGCTTTATCATTCAATCAATTCACGATGAAAAGGTCAACTTGGAGGTAGATGCTCTAGTAATGCCAGTTATTACATCAAGACTTCCAGCACAATAAGTTACACCCAACCAGTGGCTACACATCCAGGGGTTGAAGTTGGCTGATCCACGGTACGAACAACCGAAGGAGATTGAATTACTAATTGGATCAGACATTTTGCCGAAATTTTTGACGCACGGATTAGTCAAGGGTGCAGCCAATACCCCAATGGCACAAAACACAAGGTTTGGCTGGATACTATCGGGACCAGTCAGCACAGTCAGCAAAGAAATTTTGGGAATTAGAAGAAGTTCCAAGTGCAAAGATCAAGTCTACAGAAGACGAAATGTGTGAGAATCACTAGCAAATAACGCACAACCGGCATTAAATAGGGCGTTACATCGTCAAATTGCCACTGCTGAAGGATCGCATGGTTTTGGGAGATTCGCGCAAAATGGCATTAAAGCGATTCTTTGTGTTGGAACAAAGATTCGCAAAAAATGAGAGTCTTCGGGATGAATATTCCAATTTTATTCGAGAATACATTAATCTTGGACATATGGAGGAAGTACGAGTATCCGACGGTTATACTGGAAAAAGATATTATCTTCCACATCACGCAGTGATAAAAGAAGACAGCACTACTACCAAACTGAGTGTGGTATTCGACGCTTCGGCAAAAACAACATCTGGGGAATCGCTAAACAGCATTATGATGACCGGTTCCACGGCACAAAAGGATTTGCTTTCCTTGCTACTTCGATGGAGGACGTTTCCAATCGTCTTCACAGCTGACGTCGAAAAAATGTATCGGCAGATTTTAGTCGATCAGGAGGATCGAAATTTATAACGTATCTTATGGAGAAAAAACTCCAGGGACCCTATCAAAGAAATATTGCACATCATCCGCACCGTATTTAGCAATTAAAACTCTATGCCAGCTAGCCGAAGATGAAAAGCAAAAGTATCCATGGGCAAGCAAAACATTGCTTGACGGATTCTATATAGACGATTGTCTAGGAGGTGCAAATTCACTAAGGGAATGCCAAGATCTTCAAAGGGAATTGATGCAGCTACTTCGGAATGATGGATTTTACTTACGCAAATGGACATCAAATAATGCAGCATTCATAAAAGCGTTGCCAACCGAAGCAATTGACATGGAGCCAGAACATGACTTTTTAATAGTGACACAACATTTAAAATTTTGAGAATAAAATGGTGCCCAGGAACAGACGACTTCCAATTTAAAGTCAATTTTTCGTCATTCAGCACAAAGGGTACCAAACGAGAAATATTAAGTGACGCAGGCAAAATTTTCGATCATTTCGGTTGGTTGTCGCCAATTACTATCAAGGCAAAGATCATTATTCAAAGGCTTTGGCTTTTGGGCATCGGATGGGACGAAAATGTTCCAATGAAAATTCAAGACGAAAGGAACGAATTCAAGACAAGACTATCAAAACGCTTGAAAAAGTAAGAATTCCACGATGGACTCAGCAAACGGAAGGCTCTCAAATAGAGTTACATGGATTAGCAGATGCATCAGAATCAGTGTATGCAGCGTATGCACATACTATTTTAGTTTAGTTTTAAATGCATTTTATTATATTAATCATTAATTCTTACATACTAACAAAAAATGCTTAAATGCTAGCTTAAAATTACTTAACAAACTTATATTAACTTACTGGCCCCGCACAGGCACTCTAAGCTACTCTAAATTCTTATATCTATGTCTTTCGACTTTATTTACATTTTATTGAAATTCGTATATATTTTGTATACTTAAGGCTAAGAAAAATTTGTTAACAAAAACTTAGCATATGGAGTTATTTTTTTATAAAAACTTAATATCTAACTTAAAATAAACTTAAACCTAACCTACATACACAATACATACACATAGATATTATACACAATTATATACATATATTAGTATATACAAAGGTATATACTAATATATGTATATATTTCTTAAATACTAACCTAAACCTATGCAAGCTGGCCATCGGTAAATAAGTAGGTCAGCTCTGCCTCATTAGTGAGGCTGGTCCGTAATTGACGGAAACGACGACGAAACATCTTCTCCACCAGAAATGCTGGTGCTGCCGAACGACATCCCTCTTATCGCGATTCCCCACCGCCCTACTGAACCTGAGACGATCCACACTGCCGTGTGCGACGTCTCTGCCGTAGTTGAGTCGCCTGTCCCCAGCTTTCCGAGCGACATGGAAGATTAACGGGACCGCCGATCTATCCTGGATCAACCCTATCTGATCTAGGTAGAGGAATGCTTCCGGTGGAACGAAGCCGTCAGAGCGCACTCTCTCGTGGTAAAGGTAGTTGGGGTAGTAAGCCCCAGATATCAGGTTATTCGTCGCGGTCATTGCTCTTGCAATGTGCCTTCGAGTCAGCTTAATTACGAAGTTGTCCACTCGTATTAGGTTCGCCCTGTTGTAAAGGACCTCATTACGATAAAATTTTTTGTACTCCGACTCTGGTGTTCTGTACAAGCGAAGGCAAGCCCTAAGGCAAGCCCTCTCAAACACCCGAATCTTTTCCATTAAGCTTGCTCGCACATTGAACCACACGGGACAACCAAATACCAGCATGGGTCTGATAAGGGCCATGTAGCAGATTACCTTTACCCTCGCATCGAGTTGGCTGCTATAAAACAGTCTCTTTGTAAGGGCAAAAGCGCCTTTGGCTCTGGCCAGAGCAGCATCTACATTTTTGTCAAAATACAGAAACTGATCTAGCCAGATCCCAAGGTATCTGACTACATTTCGACAGGCAAGAGGCTGTCCGTGTTGTCCAATGATCGAGAACTTTCGCCAATTTTTTCTGGTATCCCTAGAGGCTCTAGACAACGGCGTCCTAAAGAGAATGGTTTCCGACTTCCGAAAGTTGATTTTCAACTTCCAGTCATCGCAAAATCGTCTTATCTTATCGAAATCACGCTGCAAGAGAGTATTAATGACCTCGATTTTTGTACCTGTTCTGTACGCTATCAAATCGTCTGCGTACGCAATAGTATGGGGAAGTGAACCTATCAAGTCGCTTGTATAAATGTTGAATAGGATCGGCGAATTGACCGCGCCTTGCTGAAGACCATTTTTAATTTGAAATATTCCAACAGAAGTCACATCGCCATTTTTCACGATGAACTGTCTGTTCGTTAGCATATTAAACAGAATGTACAAGAGTGGTTTACTGATCCCCAGCCTAGTCAGCTTATAGAAAAGACCCTCTAACCATACGGTGTCGAAGGCCTTCTCCAAGTCAACAAGGCAGGCACCAGTACATTGGTTTTTGCCTTTATTCCATTGGATATCGGACACCAGTTTAGACGCGGCATGTGAGATATCATGTCCCGCCTTAAAACCGAATTGATTATCCGGAACTATATGTTTGTCCTCAACCCACCTAGAGAGAGCTCTATTGATTACTTTTTCAAACACCTTACTGATATTCGGAAGGAGACTTATCGACCGGAAATTCGCTGGATTGGATACATCCTTTCCCTTTTTGGGGATAGGTTGCACCACCGCCGTTTTCCAATGCGCTGGATAATGTGCATTATTCATTGCATTATTAAACAGGGTGGTGTAAATGTCCACCGCTTCTAGAGGAAGATGTCGAAGCACGATGTTCGGAATACCATCGGTCCCCACTGATTTCTTAGCCCTGATTGTGTCGAAGATCTCATGGAGCTCTTCCTTCGAAATGAACGGGGGTAGGTCACCCTCTCTGGTAATGACATTGTTTGCCATATTTTCTCCGCTGAACCGAGTAAAACCAGAGCCCTCGGATCGCCAGTTCTCTACTTCATTTCGAATGAAGAAGTCGTGCACCAAGACGCGATTGTCCAGGTCATAATTAGGTCCAATGGTATCAGTGGCCTTGTATATTTCCTGGAAAGTCGCCCCTATGGCTTCAACCTTCTCCTGTGGATCCTCGATCACAAAGAAGTCGTCATCATCAGCGGCCTCATTTGGATCAATACCTGCTATTGTCAGTAAACGTTCGTTGTCTATTGTCCGCGCTATTTTAAGACACTGAAGGTCGTTTTGATTTTTTCTCCGAAATAGTTTGTTTATTTGAGGGAACATATTCGGGTTGCTGGTGTTTACAGCCCGAACCCTGTTGTTCCAATATGAACTTACAGAAATTCTGTAATTCTCTTTTATTAACGTTTGAATATTTTTAATCGACGCCTTCAGTGTCCTAATCTCCGGGTCTTGTCTGTCAGTAAACTGTCTGTACAAGTTTTTGAGTCTTGTCAGAAGTCTACTTTTCTGTCGGTGCAGTGCATCAATAGTAGGATTGCGGAACAGGTCTTCGTTAGTCGTATGTCGATATCGCGGTATTGTAACGTCCATAGTTTGTTTAATTGTCTCGTCCATCTGTTTTAGGTAATTGTCGATCTCCTCGTTTGACAAATTCCTATTGGACGGTGGGTGGAGCGTATTCGAGGAGAGCGCACTTGTCAAGGTTGCGGAGAAGCGTGTCCATCGAGTCTTACTGTAGTTGTAAGAATATCTTTGGACAAACTCCTCCAATTCCGCAATTTCGTTGGGAACTGTAATTTCGGTGCTAAAACCGCAATGGTCACTGTCATACACGAATGTGCGCAGACAGTTTAGCGTTTGTAAATTCGTACCTGTCAGTCGTATACGTTCGTCGTACAGCAGTAGATCCAAATAAGACCCGTCTCTGGGAAACGACGGGTTATCCGTCGCTTTAAGACCGAGTCTGTACATGACATCGTGCTGACCCCACCAATCGAGTAGTAGGTTCCCTCTAGTATTTGGCAAATTATTTCCCCAATCTCTGTGTTTAGCGTTGAAATCCCCGCCGATTACAAAATAATTCTCCCCCGATTCCAGCCTCAGAAGTCGAAAAAGCGTGTCAAGCTCTGTAATAAATAAAGTGGATTGTGAAGTTTCAGGTGCATAAACAGAGGCCAAGTACAGCCGCTTTCCACTGCGGAGCGGGATGTAAATGACGACTGCCTCCAACACCCGGAACCTACGCAACACTCCCTTGTACACTCTGTGAAATTTTATACCTTGTTTAATGAAGATCGCGACACCGCCTCCACGTTCGGATCCGGGCCTGTTTCTCCTTCTAACAATATAATTATTGTACTCCAGTTTGTGCTTATCGGTTAGCTTGGTTTCGCTAGCGAAAAGCACATCAGGAGTTTGGTCTTGTAGTAATTTAAACATCGCGGCTCTTCGTTCGATCCTAATCAGTGAATTAACATTCACCGCAAGGACCTTCAAAGTTTGCTCCACCATGTGCGTACCCTTTACGACATGTGTTGCGTTAGGCCCGGCAGCAGCGCGTAGATCTGGTCCACCCGCTTGGCCTGTTCTTGCACCTGCTTTTGCAGCTGAGCCATCTGCCCTTGGATTGCGAGCAAGATGGCCAGCATGTTAGGTGCAGCTTCCGTTGTTCTCGGCATTGGCGCCGGAGAAGCAACAGTCGCTTGCTGTACCGTAGCCCCCGTACCTGCCGCCATTTGGGCGTAGGAAATTTGGGGCGTGACGGCTGGTGTTTGAAACCTCACAGGTGAACGTTTGACCTCCACCTTCTGCTGTCGAGTCAGTTTTGCTTTTTTGATGTCAGCGAACTTAGGACAACCCCGATAGTTTGCGGTGTGTCCCACGTTCCCACATAACACACACGAGAGTTGCGCCCTATCGGATACTCCGTCCCTACCCAGAGCACACTCCTCGGAACTGTGGTTCTTTGCGCACTTCACGCATCGAGGCTGCATTTGGCAGTTCGACGCGGCGTGTCCGAACCTCTGGCAGCGAACGCATTGTATAACGCCTTCGCTCCTTTTTAATTTTTCCCAGTGAACCACCTGGTAGTCTAGAACATTGATACTCCTTAGACTATCCAGACGGCTTTCGGGACTGAGCTGCACCAGGAAGAACGGCAGACTCCGTTTCTCCTGCCTGGCTCTAGCTGTGGTAAATGGCTTGACCCCCACAAACTTGAGTCCTTCGCACTCCTTCTCTTTGAGCAGTGCCAGGATCTCCTCAGGATCAGAAGACGGTTCCAACCCCTTCAGCAGCATCGATTGCCGCTTTTCACACTTCGGTGTGAATGAGTAGTGCTCCGTCGTCGTTTCCTTTAGGAGCTCTTTAACTTTCGCGTAGCCCTCCACTGTATTACAGTGGATGGCATGGCGATCATTCCCCAATCTCTTAATATTAAAGTTATTACCAATGACCAGCCTGCACAGGTCCTTGGTAGCATTTACCTCTAGTTTATAGGTGTTGATAGGAGGCACCTTCTCCTTCTTCTTCTGCTGCTGCTGCTGCTGCTGCTGCTGTTGTTGTTGTTGTTGTTGTTGTTGTTTTTGTTGTTGTTGTTGTTGTTGTTGTTGTTTTTGTTGTTGTTGTTGTTGTTGCTGCTGCTGCTGTTGTTGTTTCTGCTGCTGCTGCTGTTTTTGCTGTTGCCGTTTTTGTGGCTGCTGCTGTTTTAGCTGTTGCCGGTGTTGTGACTGTTGTTGTTGTGTCTGCTTTTGAGCAAGCTGCTGTTGTTGGGATTGCTCCTGCTCTTCCCTCTTCCTTCTTGTCATTTGCCTTTCTTTTATGGCCAGCACTCTTTGTTGTAGCATTTTGATGCTGCTACTTATGGCCTTCATTTCTTCCTCTTCATCATCAGATTCGCTTGCTATCAAAAAACTATTCATGAAGAGATGGTGGCTGTTTACCAGGGTTCCGCACCTTCATTATCAACTGTGCAAAAGTGGTCAAGTGAGTTCAAGAGAGGCAGAGAGAGCATTGAAGACGACCCCTGCTCCGGCGCCCCGGCTACTGCTTGTACGGGAGAAAGCATCAAAGAAGTCGAAAAACTTGTTATTGAGGATGCCCGAATAAAGGTGAAAATGATGGCAGAGATCACCAAGCTTTCAAGTGGTACCATTCACACCATTCTTCATGACCATCTTAACCTTTCAAAGGTCAGTGCAAGGTGGGTGCCACGAATGCTCACAGCGCCTCAGAAAAAAGTGAGAATCGCATGCTGTAGAGAGCTTTTGGAGATGTGTAGTGAGAACGCGGACGGTGTTATGGATCGAATTGTTACTGGGGACGAAACATGGGTCCACCACTATGACCCTGAAAGCAAACAAGAGTCCATGCAGTGGCATGAAAAAGGAACAGACCCACCGAAGAAGTTCAAAGTCACTCCGTCTGCCGGGAAGCTCATGGCCACAGTTTTTTGGGACTCAAAGGGAATCTTGCTCATTGAGTACAAAAAAAAAGGTGAAACCATCAACGCCACATCCTACGCTTCCACTTTGCTTAATTTGCGGGAGGAAATTAAAAAGAAAAGACGGGGTAAACTCGCAGCGGGTGTGTTGCTTCTTCATGACAACGCTCCTGTTCACACGGCGCGAGTTTCCAAGGCTGCTGCGCGAGATTGTGGTTTCGAAGAAATCCAACACCCACCCTATAGTCCAGACCTTGCCCCTAGTGATTATTTCCTGTTTCCGGATTTGAAAAAATGTCTTTGTGGAAAAAGATTTTCGGATGATGAAGAACTCAAGTCGGTATTTTGCAGAGAAAGAGGAAAAGCTTATCTCAAGGTGTAACAAATGCATTGATGTTAGGGGAGATTATATTGAAAAATAAAAACAACTTAAATTGAATTCGCATTTTCCTTCATATCGATACCGAGAATATATTGAACGACCTTCGTATGTGTCCACATTGAAGATCTTCTAGTTGTTTGGTTAAGTAATACGAGGATCATTCTAGTCCGAATTGCTGCCTCGGCTCTCCTCTGTGGATGACGCTTGTACAACTTTGTTTGCCCGCGGTGGGGCATAACAGCTGAGGAACCTTATTGAATGAGAAATGGATTTAATCTTCCCATGCGCTAGGAAGTTTGGCCTTTTGTGCGTTTCTGTACTCAACTGCTTTTTTTTGTAGAACCTATCTACCCATTTTCGGTTTCAATGTCATGTCTTATATTGCTCACATTTGAGACCTGTTTCTATTGTTTCCCTTATAGCTGTTTGAGTAGGCAGAAGTTGCGTGGCTTTACATTTCGATCAGTTTGATTTGTTTCTATTTCATCGGTTCTCAGCTTTCTCGCGAAGCGCTCATCTATAGTTTCTACTCGTGCAGTTTTGAGAGCGCAGGCACGTTCTTAGATGGTCCATTTCTTTTTCACATGGCTTAGTGTCACGGCCCTTGGAAGATATTGGTAGCTTGATTTGCTCACGCAATCTTCTCATATTCTTTCTTAGCTACGTCAGCTGTATAAATAATAAGGATGGAGTATGTCTAACCTAGCTTAGCTTTTTAACACTGCGATTTTTAACCCTTTTCCGTTTGGAAGACCTTGGCTTTTTGAGCAGACATTGCCTGTCTAACTAAACCTATTTAGATTTTAACTGAGCTCCTTAAGACCATGGTTTTCTCTTTCACTTTCAACAACACAGATTTCATTATTATCTCCTTTGGCCTGTCGTCGCGCACTCTGATCGCTGACAATTCCTACATTACCTTGATTTCCATTCAATGATCCTACCCACTAAAATTTATTTTTGTCTGATTTTCAAAATTCTGGAACATACAATAGATAGGTGGGTTGTTGCAGCCGTCATTTAACACATTGGCAATTCGCCAGAGTTTTGAACCAAACTAGTTGTCATCTGTATCTTCGACGTTCTGGTTAGACCAAAATTCATTTCAAGGTGGTCCTTCTTGCTGTTTCCTTTAAATTGCCATCTAGGCAATTTAGGAACTTTGAAACTCTTGTCTGTATCATTTTTTGTTGCTTATTCTTGTTTAGTTTGCTGTATTAATTTCTCTTGGGTCTCTATTCAAAGCCAGTATCAATGACTAGAAGTGTAGTCGCCGTTTATCATCTTTGTAAGAAGTAAAACATGCACATGTTCGCACGTCACCAACCCATATGCCAGAGCTGTGAGCATACTTTGAGGTCGGCAAGGTTTTGGCTGTGTCCAGCACTAGGTTGAAGGATGTTTCAGTCAAATTTCACTCTTGCTTACTCAGGCAACAGATTCGGGTTTAATGTCAGAGATGATGGAACATTTATTGTGGACCGTGCACGTTGTACCCCAAATCACCGAATTGTGTTCAGTTTTTCTTCTCTTAGTCAATTTAACCATCAGCCAAAGCCTGATTTTCAGTACTAGTTCTGCCAACCGTTCTGACGAGGATTAGAAACCTCTACTTCTGATTTTTCGACGAAGTGCGTTCGTATCATGAGTATGTGCTTCATTTTGTATTGCTCAAAGCGACCTACATCTAGATAACTTCTTCGGGTGCATTCTAGTCGCTTCTTACTTCAGTTATCATTCTAACTCCGTAAGAGAAGGACATGGTTTTTAACTTGCATACCATTTAAATTTTATCCATTTAACTGGTCGTGTACCACCCTTAGTACAATAATTTGGCATCAAAAGTGAGATTTGATGTTCCACCTCTTGTTTAATGGACCACAGCATTTGATTAAAAGATCTATGCGAATCGCATAGTACTTTCTTGACGAGATCTTTACCGCTGCACATACTTGTAATGGCATCCCACTCTTGTCAACAGGTGTATTCCAAAGAAGATCTCGTAATCTGGTTGGCATTCCATGCGCTTTGAACCAAGTCGTAGCCATTACGTTGGTTTGAAAAATTTACACAGCTTGCTGCTCTGTGGAATACGCCGAAGAACATATGTTTGCACACCGCTCACCTGGAAACAAATCTCTAATCTCTATAACCAAGCCTGAAAGGTGTCGAAGAAGAAAGTCAAATAGAATAATTTCCTATTTATCGGACAACATGCCAACTACGCTTCATAACTTTACTTACTTGACTTTGCTTTCTTTATTTATAAAATATTTTTCCCTGCAACATTTGACATTTAAAACAATGTTGCTGCATGGATTCGTGTAATTCGTATTTCACAGAATTCTCTTAATTTTTGAAACGACTCAAGGAAGCCACTCCATGTTTTAGTACAAACACATTTCAGGGTATTCTTCAATGTTTCTCAACATCAATGTATCTGCAGCGTAGAACATTTGCAACAATTAATAGGAAAATTTCCTTTTTCAAAAGATTCCCTTCGTTGTTTGTATACAGCAACTATGAAGAGAATGAAAATATCCTTTCAGATGTTAAAGAGAAATTTCTGTCGCGAAAGAGGCAAGTGAAAGCTTTGACCTTAAAAGGACTCTCCCTCGCAGTATAAGAGATGGAATGTTCTCTAAAGAAATTAGTTTTTTTTCCTTTTGATTTACATAAGCATAAGTAGGTAAGCCGAAGCTAACATACCTATACTGATGTTTAAAGTATTCGCTTCGCACCAGTCACGTTTTAGCGAGAAATGCATCATGGCTGCAGACAGAATGTTGCTCTTTCTAAACATATTGCCTAAAGAATCCTTGTGGCAGGCTATTACATACTTTTAAAATGCTTTTTTGGGAAAACACGAGATTACGGAAACCTGTGCGATGGGCAAGTTATGTAAATTTCCTTCTAGGGCTTCCTTAAGGGGTCCTTAAACTGCCGGCAGTACAGAATAAATCATCAAAGGAGTGCAACAATTAACCCATTTTCGAGATAATGGCTGGGTTCTGTTTCAGTTACGTACATAATTTCATTCATAAGTACTCGTATCATGGTTATAACTCGATTTAATTTTTAATTATCTTGCAGATTGAATTAAATGTATGAAAGCAATGAACGCGTTACTACCAGGAAGAGATGAAATTATTATGCTGGCGTCGGTTTCAACGGCCGTCAACTGACAATTTAAAATCTGGACAATTAACGGTCCGTGAACACGAACAATTTAATAAATTAGCCGTTAAACGATCTCCAATAAACCGGAAATTAATTCTTTTCCAAGAAAACGCAAAGTGTGTACCTACATAAATCGAGGCATGTATCGGAATGCATAGCATCTGCATTTAAAATTTTAATGTTAATTGTTAAAAAAAGGAAAGTAACTGAGCTTTTGAGTTTTCAGTCTTGGCATCGAATGAGGAATTAATAAACCATATAATGAATGAGATGCTATGAGACGTGCTGAATATTTTTTTTTTATTAGCTGTGCTGAAACTCCTTGTCAAGGCTGTACCAGGAAACGATACCCAGAGATGTTCAGCGTGGTAAAGTTATACTGCTTCATCCATCCATTCCAATCACCTAAGATGAGGTTGCCCTCTACAGCGTTGTCTTTCTGGGTTGGAATCGAAAACATTCCGGGCTGGTGTCCATGCGCTCAAGATGACTTTGTCATCTAAGTTGGGTTATCCGAGCTTTTCTGACAAGCTCTGCATCGCTATACCCGCCCGTACACTTTATACGGTACCAGAAATTACCCGATTTTCTCTTGAAATGCCTTTCATTTTTTTTCGGCTTTTCAAATGTCCATGCTTCTGGATTGATCAACGTCCTGTACAAAGTCAAAGAAGCAGCGATTAGCAAGAGTGATTCTTCTCATGATTTCTCCGTTGGTGTCATTGTCTGAGTGAATAGCGGAGCCGCGATGGATTAAGCCCTTACTACCTCAAAGTTGTAGCCGCCCATTGTGGCGCTTTCCCTCGTTGTCGAAAGCATAATCGTATACTTTGTTTGTCCTTCGTTGACCGCTAAACCCGTCTTTGCTGCTTCTGCGCTTCTATCAATGTCGTCTGCGTATGCGCATAGGCGAATGAGCTCGGCAGGGATTCCAAAACTCTCTGCATAGCTTATCTCTATAGATACTGAATCGATGAAGGATTGTGCCTATCGATTTGTAACTCCTGGATTGTTTCCAAGATCTGACGTAATGTGAAAATTTGACCTATAGTGGACTTTCCTGGCCTAAAACTACACAGATAAGGGCCGGTTATAATATCACATTATTCTTAAACTTATTCTCTTGTAGTTGGCGCAGTTTAGGGGATCTCCCTTCTCTAAGGTCGGACAAACAATACTAAAGTTCCAATCAAAAGGGCATGATTTCGTCGACCCAGATTTCGGGGATAGCGCTTTAAGTAGCTCGGCAGTTAGGTTATTGGGTTTAGCAGCTTTGTTCGAATTAAGCTCACTGATGGATGGATGGAAACGTTGTTTTTCGTCCATGTTGTTTGTCACCACACTTTAACAGTCTTCAGAAATAATCTGTACAAATTCTCAGCATCGACTGTTGTTCTACTAAGTTCCCTGTAAATCCCCGATCGAGCATTTCTCGTGCTCAGTCTTTTCTCCTTCTGACGAGCCTATGTTGTTCCATTCCCGATCGGAAATGGCCCTGGCGATCTCTTCCCATTGTAGCCGTTCGACAATGAACTTCCTCACATTGGTTTGGTGGTTTTCGGCTGTTACGGATAACTAAATTCTTACCTTGGCTACAAGAAGGTAGGTATTAGATGGTCGGAACGTTCTGACAACCGGAACACAAAGGAGTGCCTTCCGTCGATCACAATATGAAATCGATCATATTGGTTGATGATTTGTTGATCAGTAGTCAGGCAGGTCCTTTTATGAATTTCATGGCATCAAAGCCGTGTGCCACACCACAAAATCAATAAACCAGTGTCCGTTTCCGGAGGTGATGGCGTGGAGGCTGGACTTCCCCACTCTCTCTTTGGCTAACTTGACATTAAAATCGTTAGGGACGATTTTCACGTCACAGTGAATTGATTAGCTGATTCGTCAGATTTTTTTTATTCAACTATGAGGCGCTCATCCAACATAAGGGTTACGGAGTTAGGATATATCAATTCACTCTCCAGCCCTTTCTGATCCTGTGGTATTGTCTCCAAATCCTTAGGGACACTAACAAGGTTGGTTTGGTCTACCCGGAAGTGACTTACTTTTTAGCGGTCACTGCTCGGCTTCCAAGTACGATACAGGTAGCATGTAAAAAAATAATAAAATAACTCTTTGTTCAGAAAAATAGCTGCACAGTGCACTTTTGTGTTCCTTTTCACTTTTAAATTAGATAGTGCTGGATTCTGAAAGGAGCTGGCAAATCTTTCTAACCACGTTGAAGCAAACTATCTTCAGTTATGCATACTGAGTTAGGTGGAATCCCTTTACAGATGCGTGCATCACTTGAGTCGCGGATTGTCTCTACTGAGATGTCCCTCTGGAGTGAATTCGAATAATCTGTGACCCGAAGAGCTAGTTTTCCGCAGCTCTACATATTCCATCATCGTAGTCATTATATTCGAATTCTTCTGGCTGGGTCGAAGTGGCTATATGGCCCGAACCGTTCGTCCTTGCAACTTCATCTGAGTTCACTGTTTACGACGAGACCATAGCTCACAGGATTTCTTACTTATTTAGATGACGATACAGTCCGGTGGAGGCTACCTCTGCAATTGCTGTGCTCCCATATGCGCAACTCAGGATAATTGAGGTACACTTCCACTTATGTATGCCACCTAAGGCGATTTCCCTATATACTGTGTTATATGTATATTCGGATACCATATTTCAAACGAGTGATACACACTTTTGTATCAAGTTCGATGTCGCTATATAGCTGGTGGAGTATGCTGTTATATCTTCTAATGCAAAGTCCGTTAAGGGAGTTCGGACCAAAAAGCACTTCGCTAACGTTCCATACGTTCTCCGCCATAAATCAGAAATGTGACGAGGACGATTTTATATGTAGTACTTCTTCGAGGAGGTTTTATTACTCTTGGAAATGAGTTGGTGTATGCCGTCTGGTACGGCTCATGAATAGACTTCCATCAAAATAGCGCATTCATGTCATTCAAATTTATTTTGATAATTGGTCTTCAATTTTTTTTCCAAATAGTAGCTCATGGCGGCAACTCAACAACAATTCATAGTAGTGTGTGTACAGAAGAAACTGTAGGGGCTGTGAGTGGAAATCGGTCGGAAGATTCGTGATCACCATTTCGGCGTCATTTGCTACAGTTTGCCTGTGCTCGTTCACAATGTGGAAAAGAACTTTGACTAAATTGCTATAGGTCGTTATTTGTTCAAAATTGAGACCGGAATTCATGTAACAGGCACCACTGAATTAGATACCGAGATCGATGAGCCATTTGACGCAACTCGATTACATCTGGTGCGCCTTTTATGCATGCTGATAAACTCCAAACCCTGGAGGCTAATATACACTGATATAGAGATAGAGCATGAAATGCTCTAAAGAGTGCCCCAAAGTTAAATCGACAAGATGCACTTCGCCAAAAACGGCCGAAGAAAGCATATGCCTGAAGTCTTATTCAAAACGTAATATCATGAATCATTTTTCGCAATGAGTAATGGTTTTTGATTTAAGCTAAGGTCCTGTCACTACTGTCTAAAATAACACACTCTTTATATGTATGTCACAAATTCTTATTCTCCTTTTGTGGAGATGACCCTACCGCATATCTTGGATTGTGGGGATACCTACTTCATAGCAGTATAGGGCCTCCGCTAATTTTTGGGTCTGTTCAAAGACTGAGCATTCCATATACAGATCTGTACGCTGCAGTAGTATTTTTTTTATTTTGCAGGCTCATCAGAAGTAAATCCCTCTTAATAAGAGGCTAATTGTTTCTTTGAAACAGAACGATTTTAACGCGGCCGGGTTTTGCGCCCGCCCACAATCTCCAACCTGGAGAGCCTGGCAGTTTCTTTGATCTCTTAGGGAGAGAGGCCAGTTATTGTGGAGGCCGTAACACGCTTTGCCGTTATTATTAACCTTAGCTTCAAATATGAATTTGGGCCAACTTAGGTTTCGCTACAGTCCGGGTAATCCTAAGCCTTAACCAACAAGTCCCTCTGGCTAGCATGATCTCTCGCCAACTATTTCCAGTGCTACCATTTCGGTACTCCTTAGATGAGGTGGTCCTCTGCTGCTCCGTACATAGGAGTTTCGCTCATCATGGATCCGTATACGCCTAACTTTGTAGACCGGTAGTCACATGCAATATCCTTCTCTCGAATAGCCCAAAAAAACAGCGATTGGCAAGAGTACGAGTAATTCTGCTTCTGATCTCTACGCTGATGTCGTTGCTGCTTGTAACTGCGGAGTCAAGGGAGACGAAGTCCTTGACGTTCTGGACAAGTCGGTGATGTCCTTTTCTGATAACAGCATCAACTTTGTTTTGCCTCGTTTATCATAAAACCCATTTTGATGGCTTCCTTTTCAATTCCCACGTAAGCTTCATTAATGACTCACTATGTTCGCCCAATCACTTGAAAGTCGTCCGCGTACGCAATTAGGTGCCACTTGTGTTGGCGAGTGAGTTTTGCACGCTTCTTGTCTAATTTTTTCTTGACATTGAAGGTTTCGATGAACTCATTACCGACCTTGATGGAACAGATTTTCCATCGTGCACAACGTGAGGAGTTTGGCAGGGATTTAGAAACTAGTCATGGCGTTGCATAGCAGGCACCTATGCACGCTGTCAAGTGTGGCTTTGCAGCTGACAGAGCTTTGTAAGACTTCAGGTTCGATATTGCTGCATTAGCTTCATATTAGTCAGGAGGACGAAATTCTCTGTCGTCTTCATCCACGGTAAATGGTTCATTCCACCTGACAGCAGTAGTTTGACTATTACCGCTGTTATACAATCTGCGGAGGTAGTCTTTCCATATTCGCAGAACCCACTACCGTAGTACAACTAGTTGTCCATGTTCGTTTTTGCAGTCTTCCATTCTGGCTGTTCGCTTTATGCCCTGATATATCCTTTGTTTTCTTTCCGAGAAGCCTCTGTCCTTGCCCTCTTTTCTGCCCCCAGAGCGGCTATAAATGCTTCCTATTTGGCTGCATGTACCTGCCTGCACTCATTGTCCAAACACAGGTTTCTTTGAGGCGGTGCTTTAAAACCAATCAATGATGGCTCGTCGACAACTTTCCCATTACTGTACTATGGTTTGTGTGTGCGCGCTAAGATCTTGAGAGACCTTGTGATAAACGCGGTCTCTAGTGATTGCAGATTTTTAACGTCGAACTTTGGTGATCTTATTTGACTCCGTTATGCCAGTGATATCCACATTCGTAGTCGGACTACAACAAGGTAATGATCCGAGTCGATGTTGGCTACTCAGAAAGTTCGGACCTGCGAAAGGGGGGAGGTGGGACTATATACCCTTATCACTGCGGCCAGGTTAGGCTCAAGTTAAAGCCCACCCATGGTGCCTGAAGTTCAAATAAATTCGGCTATATCTTTGAGTGAGCTGGCAGTAATATCTTCTGCCTGAAAGTATGGCTTACGAGTACCTGATTAGGCAGTTACAGTGGTAAAGGACGTGCTCTGCTGTTTCTTCGTCCTCGTTGCACATGCGACAGCTGTTATCTTGTGCTATTCCCATGGTCATAAGGTGATTTTTAACTCTCCTGTGACCTGTTAGGAATCCGATTACTGTGTGTATCTGACTCCTAGAGAGCTGTAGGTGTTGTTTTGTTCATTTGAGAGAAGGGGTGGGCAAAAAGTTGTTGGCTGCCTGTTACCTTTATTTTCCGTCCAGCAAAGGAATGCCTTATACAGGTGGCGCAAAATTAATCATCCAATTTTGTTTTTGAATTACAATTTTACTAAATTGTTTCTGTTAAGTGGAAAAGATGACATCCGCTAAGTGGCTGCCGTCAGTGTTGATACACATTTGTGCCCGTTTTATCGCATTTTCCATGATTTTCCGCAAGATTTAAGGTGTTAACTGTTCGAATTCCTGTCGAATATTCTCCTTAAGGGCTGCGATTGTCTGAGGCTTGTTGGCATAAGCCCGCGACTTAAAGTAGCCCCAAAGAAAGATGTCTGGAATGGTTAAATCGGGCGACCTTGCTGGCCATGCCAAATCGCCAAAACGTTTACACGACCAGGAAATGCTTCCTTCACAGTATCCATTGTGGCTCGTTCTGAGTGTGCAGTTGCTCATCCAATTCCGGCAGTATGAAGTCGTTTACCATGGCCTTGAAGCGTTCGCCAGTAACAGTGACCATATTGCCTATGGTGTCCTCAAAAAAATACGGCCCAATCAGTGGCTTTGAGTGGATGTAATGGCTCTTCGTGCATCAAACGCGGATTTTCAATACCCCTGAAACAAAGATTTTGCTTATTGACGTAACCGCTTAAGTGGAAATGCGTCTCGTCGCTCATGATGATTGTCGACACAAAACCGTCCTCTTCGCTGTTGAGATTGAGAATGGCTTTACAGTAAATCACACGCGACTGACGGTCAGGAGGCACTAACTGATGCACTGTTTGCACTTTGTACGGGAACATGTGTAAGTCTTTCACTAACGTTCGCTGTAGGGACTATCTGGTGATGCCCAATTGCGTGGCCCGTCGTCTGGTTGATGTTTCTTCGTTCTCAGCAACATCGTCAGCCACAGCTGCGATATTCTAAGCCAAACGATAAGTTCGTTGGCGGCCACGCCCTGCATTGTGTCCTGTGGTTCCACTCTGTTCGATTCAAGTAGCTAAGCGCCGGAATCTTTGCCTGGTTGGGGCGACACGATTATGAACTCGCCGTCGAAAGGCACGCTGCGCTAACACCACCGACCGATTAATCGTCAAACACGTCGACACCATTATTCCACGCTCTTGTAGAGTATAGCGATCCATTGCTTTTTTGTTTGTATACTGCAGCTGTCTAGTTCACAAACGTCAAATACGATTGAGGTACGACGCCATTGGCAAAAATTATACGATCTTCCGATAGGGTGATTGATTTTGCGCCACCGTGTATATATAGCTTTTTATGGAGCTAATTGGTAACGCGCAGAATTGTCGCAGCAACATTAATGTTGAGGCCGAACCTTTTCTGGATAGTTCGGATGCTCTTTCGTTACCATTATAACCACTGTGACCTGGCACCCAGATTAAATGGACTCTATTGATGCTAGCTAGTGTTTTGAGGTTATCTCAAAAGCGTTGATAGCAAGTAGAACAGCCGGGTGGACGGTCTATTGATCAGAAGTTTGCCAAGTCCTCCGTTGGATGTTGAGATATATGAACGCTGTTCTGGCTACTAGAAGGTTGTACTCCATTACAAATTCTAAGAACCCGAATCCATTGTGTTATGCATGCTGTGTTTTTCGACAACTCACTCAAAGACGGTTTCCTTACGCAACCTTGCGTTATGATCTCGTAGTACACTTTTGATCTCAAAGCTGGAGCACTGAGAGTATATGTTCGGTCAGGTTGGTCAGAACCATCTAATTGTGGTATTTACCTTCGTATCGGGCTGTTACACAAATTCAAATGCAATCGTTCTTGGAGGTTCCATAGTTGAATTGGGTTTCTATGATGCCGTCAACCTTATCCTCTGTAGACGCATTGAAGCGAGTTGTATTGAGGCGTTCGCTTACCGAAAGCTTAAAACTTTTTAGCTAAGTCTGTCCCGAGCAGCAAGACCACATACAAATAATCGACGATTTACTTATTTTGTAGCTGTCGCCGTAAAAGATTTCATATTTTTATCTGATTTTTGCCTTTCCCATCCCATCACACTTCCTGGATTACAATACCCGCTTTAAGGCAGTCTAACACCTCCTCGAGTTGTTTGTCCTTAAAACGTTTGCTAGGGTCATCCACATTATATCCAACCATATCCGAAGCAGTTGGTTGTTGGTAGCTGGTCTATTCGGGCTTCTGCCATTTCTATTCCGGGTTCCAGACACAACCATGGAGCTCCATTTAGACCTGGGCTCCGGATAAGTCGAAGTATTCGTAGCTCTAAAGGAAGGTGTGCGCAAAGCAGCTCAAAGTGATTAGAGCAGTGGATGCCGCCATCCTGATGAAGGAAAAGTGTCTGAACATTCCCCTCTATCTCCGGACAAACCGCTTGGATCTTACTCATATAAAAAATTGTCAAAACCTTACTCGTATTTACTAATATCCTACATTTCTGAAAATCCTTGTTGGGAATTAAACCACATTTCACTTAACGGGTCAGTTCTATCAAACTCAATTAAAATCAGATTGGACAACAAAAGCACGTCCTTATGAATGCTTTGAATACACAAAGGCTGACGAGAATACAATTCAATCAAGTCTCATTCAAGTTCAATCTAAATGAACTTGTGGTAAACCTCGGATGTTTGTATAGCCATATATGGAACCCATAACCCATTACCCAAGCCACATACGTTCACGTTGACGGGTGGATGCCGCACAAACATGTATCCTGTTTCCATTAAACAATACATGTCCATCAAAATCTCAGTAGACGGGTACGAGTATCTCAAAATCAGAGCACTCCTGCGAAAAACAAACAAAATTAACTTTTTTTTGCACAGACATTCTGAACAATGGCAAGTCACAATTTCAAATTTTCGGGCGAAAAAACTCCTTTAATTGGTTTTTGGAAAATGTTGTGCAAATTTTGTGAGAACTCTTTATTTTCACGACGGCGTGTCGGTCGTCGTTTCAAGGTTTCGCATTTATTTTTTTTGGGAGAATACCCCCGAATCGTAGAACACTGACTGTTTGCATTAAATTTCTCCTACGCTGTTGGTGTCAGGAGGAGCGCCTCTGTAGCTGATGGTGAGAGCCTAATCCTTGGTATGCTATGGGCCCTGCACCCTGCACCCTGCACTAGGATTATGATTCGTGAATATAATTTATTTTGTAGAAGGAATCGTAATTGCTCTTGTAACAATGGTCCCGCCGAGTACTTGTGGTTTCTGGCAATATCGTCACAGTTGGAGCGGCGAAGCATTGTTCCTGCCTTTGAATGAAAATATTTTATTGGCAGGCACTTTAAGTGAGAGAATTACTGGCTTACTACTCCACATAAGTCGTAGCTTTAAATTGCGGTGTAATTTTTTGGAATCCAAGTCACAGAAATATTTTTTTTTTCATTTTTATTTTTCTCGTGGTAGCGGTTGAACTAAATAAAATGGGATTTAATGCCACTGGCCTTGTTTATTTGAAATGAAAACTTACTTAGTTGACGTCACGTTCTTGAAATGGTTCAGTATGAAGGGCAGAAATGTTCAGTTAATGTGTTTCTAGAGACGTCTGTAAAATTTTTAAGCAGATTTGTATGTAATTTTTCCTCAGATGCTTTTTATGCCTGAATTTGGACAGGATCCCACGGAGATACATTTAGTCCAATGGCCTTCCGATAACATTATGTCGGAGAAGATGCAATATATCCTTGATACATTTATCAAGAAATAGAAAAGAAAAAGCGAAATTTCGGCCACTTTCGGTTTGTGTTTTTCACCTTTTACGAGCATGCTTCTTGATAAAGCAATCGATAATGTGTACCTGTATAGCGTCTCTGCCTGAAACGTGGCAGCAGTTCGTGCTCTTCGATTCTACATATGTACATTGCTTTCAGTTCTCTAGAACTGCACATCTAGGTTGATCCAGAAAATAAAAGCCCGGCCTCTTGGGGGTTTGGAAGTTCTTTTTTTTTTACTTTTCAAATAATTTTTATTTTTATTATCCATTTAAACTTACATCCTTCCATTAAACTTAAATATTTCATATAAATCTCTAAGAAAATTTTTGAAAGAAAACTTAGAAACGTGACCATAATTTTTACATTTTATTTAAAACTTACGACTACCTATCCTCGTGGCAGGCAGCTTGACGCCGGTGTAGCGGCTTAATCCACAAGCACTCAACTGACTACGGTCGGCTGAGGGGTGGCGAACCAAGAACTGCCAAACCTGATTCCAGTGGGTGGTGTGAGCACATAGCAAACCGTGCCGAAGGACGCAAGGTTGGGGATCAAAC
Source organism: Volucella zonaria (assembly GCA_963966105.1). Taxonomy (NCBI): domain Eukaryota; kingdom Metazoa; phylum Arthropoda; class Insecta; order Diptera; family Syrphidae; genus Volucella; species Volucella zonaria. The sequence continues at coordinate 215,467,269 of OZ014530.1, forward strand.
CAACCGTGAATGAGCGACGCGAGCCTGTTATATTTAGCCCTACCCTGGTATGGCGGCGCTGCCTGAGCTGACCTTTTATTTCCGGTCATACTAGTGGGAACGAGAATAAATTTTCAGTAACGAGAGCGACTTCACCGGTGAGCAAGCTGGTACTCACACCGGTGATACACAGGGCAGGAGCTCGGTCGAAGGTGTAGCCAAGGCAGCTGGAACACCCGCTGCTAAAGCTACCTCCAAGAGGCATAGAAAGAAGGGCAAGGCGGTGGTGGAAAAAGTGGAAACAGCTGGCTCAGTCGCTGTGCCTTCCGCCTCCATCACCGCTTCTAAGAGTGCGAAGAACGGACACCGAAGGTCAAGGGTTTTGCTACGTAACGCTACAAACGTAACGTGAGGTAGCAAAATATGGGGGCTGTGATCCCAGCAGCTTAAGCGAATGAGAAAAAGCCGCCTTTGAGAGAGCGAATGCGATTCTGGCCAACAAATCGCTTACTCAACAGGCGGCAAGCAAGGGCGATGCAGCTGCAAAGGCGGGAGGGAAAGCAAATCAGGCACCCTCTACCTCTTATGCGGCGAAGCTAAACAAGGGTCTAGCGTCTCTGGGAAGAAGGCATGTTTCAGCAGCAAGAGAATCAGATCCCACGACGTCATGGAGCCGAACGATGCAAAAAGGTGAAGGCTGGTACTTCATCCGCATTACAAAGCGACCCGAAAGAGGAGTTGCCGTCATTAACGAGTCTAACAATCGATCAGTGGAAAAATGTCGAGGAGAAGTTCCAAGACGTCCTATGGAAGGAATTATCCACCACAGGAAACGGGGAACTGCAATTCGATTACGCTGGTTGAGAGAGCAGATGCAAATTTGTAGCTTGTGGGAATAAATCTTCTGTGGACTTGGTCAGACGCTTCATTCTAGAAGTATGCGATTCTTTGGAAAGCATCTAGCTAAAATACACGATGGTGGCAGAGTTGGGCAAGTACACTCGGCCGACAGCATGAGTATGGGTTCCGTGTCCCTACACGTACCCTGAGAAGCTTCTGGGACAACTCCATGTGCAAAATCGGGAACTAAAAGCCGATACATGGAGAGTCCTTAAGACGGGGCCTAGAAGGCATTATGGGCAGCATTTTCTGCTGTCCCTTAACAGAGACTGCTTACCATACTTCGAAAAATCTAAAGGTATGGTAAGGTAGAGCATGGGTAGGTTGATGGTTAAGCCATCTACTAAGCGAAAGGACGAGGAGGAACCAAATCAAGATGATGGAAGTGCTGCAGATAAAATTGCACCATAGTAAGGCGGCAGCAACGGCCTGTCTGGTGGAGTACATCACCATACAGGACGTCATAGCTGTACTCATACAAGAGAGCTGGATCAATAAGGACAACAAGATCCAGGATCTTAGGCTGAGAAACTACGAGTTGTTCTACAAGGCAGAAGGTAATCAAATAGGGGCATTTCTTTAGAATAATTACAGCTCAGGAGATCTGTCTGACCTTGGCCTACTTCCCCCATAACTCCGAGGTAGTGATCTCGGAGAAGCTAAAGGATTTGGCAAGGCAGACAAATTGGATGCTAGTACTGGGCTGTGACGCAAACGTCCATCATACACAATGGGGAAGCGGTGATATGAACGCAAGAGGTGGGTGTTTGTACGATTTCATTTTGTCTTCCAACCTCAATATTTGTAACAGAGGGAATTCACCTATTTTTGTGGTGAAAAATAGGCAGGAGGTGCTACATACCACACTTGCTTCAAGCTGGGTTTGCAACATGTTTGCAAGCAGGAAAATAAACAGTTCCATTGGGCGAAGCTCGGTCAGAATGACCGTAACCAGGGGAACCCCTCAGGGTGGAGTCATATATCCACTCCTGTGGTTACTGATTATAAATGACATTCTCAAAATGCTTAGTACAATGGGTATAAGTGCCACGGCATACGCAGATGACGTGGTCATAATAGTGCCGGGAAAATACTTAAATATTTTAAGTGACATTATGGAGGTTGCCCTCAAGACGATCAGCCCTTGGGCAAAAAGCTGTGGTTTCAAGGCCAACCCTTCCAGAACGGAACTGGTACTTTTTACCAGGAAGTACAAGGATACAGCAATTCAGACTCCCAAAACTCTACGGAGTGGAACTGTCCTTTTCGGACAGCGCGACGTATCTGGGTGTGATTCTGGACAAAAACTGAATTGGAATCTTAATGTAGCGGAAGGAACCAAAAAGGCATATAATGCTCTTTTTATCTGCAAAAGAACAGTAGGGAAAATTTGTGGTATAAGTATGTAGTAGTAGTAGAAGTACTATATGTAATATAGAGGAATGAAAATTAGAACTGCGGTAAGGAGAGTGTTCCGCAGGCAGTAGTTCGCGGTGATACTTTGAGAGCAGTCGGTTAAGAAGACTTAGAGATTGTTGAAAGATTATTTAAATATTATTATTATTATTATTTATTAACAGGTAATTAAAATTACATGGTAATATTAAAAGTAACGAGCCTATCTGCGGAGACTTTTGGCTCTTATTTAAATAAAAACTGACCTTTGTTTAATTTAGTTTGTTTCGTTTCATTTGTGTTCGAATGGGTTTCATTAGTGTGTTAAAAAAAGAGTGTTTACAATACGGCGCACTATTATGGTGGAAAGCAACAAAAAAGAAAATGATTTACGGAAAATTAGCGGCGGTTCAAAGAACGTCTTCTATAGCCATTATAGGTGCGCTCCGTACTACCCCTATGGCAGCATTGCACACCTTTTTAAACCTAACACCGCTTGATTTACAGATAAAAAAAACTTGCTGGCAACAGTGCGATAAGACTCACTAATCTGGGTTACTTCAAGAGCAGTAATTTCGGACATGGCACGGTCTTAGCGGAGCTACTACCAGGCAATCCAATTCTAACAGATGACATTGATTCCCTGGTCGACTTCGACATCCCGTACGATATAATTTATCCGGAGAGGGAGGACTGGGAAATAAATGCAATAATCAGGTCGGGTGAAATTGCAATTTTCATAGATGGCTCAAACACAGAGGAAGGAACAGGTTCTGGTAACTTCTCATAAGACCCAGAACTAAGAATGTCTATTTATAAGACTACCGGACGCAAGCAGTGTCTTCCAATTAGAAGTTCTCGCTGTTCTCAGGGCGGCTGAGCTAATGCAGATGAGATCGATATTCGGTATTGCTATTTACATTGATAGCCAGGCCTCACTCAAGACAATGGAATCGGCCAAAGTCAACTCTGATACAGTCAGGGGCTGTCGCACAGTGCTTAAGGCACTATGCAGTCAGAACCGGGTAAGACTGTGCTAGGTGCCGGGACACTGCAGTACTAAAGGAAATGAACAAGCGGACGAGTTTGTAAGAAAAGAAGGACTACTCGACAATAGTGAGGTTGCCAACATCAAATCACTCTTTTGCATAGTGAGGGGCACTATCGAGGAAAAAATTACAAAGACTGCCAACCTAAGGACACAGGGTATCCAAGGCTAGGCAAAATATCTAGGAAGTTAATAAAAATTAAACAGGGATAAGCTTAGGACAGTAATAGAAATCCTGACAGGAAACTGTCTCCTGCGGCAGCACGGAAAGAGACTCAAATTATCCGATACGGATATCTGTAGATTCTGCGGTGATCTGCAAGCTGTTGAGGACATAACACACATACTGTGTGAATGCGAAGCAATATCGCGTAGTCGAAGAAAATTTGTAGGGAAATACTTTTTCCAAAACGCAGAGAAAATAGACGGCACGAACTTCAAAGGCCTTCTTGGCTTTTGCAAGAAAATTGGATGGCAAAGCAAACTTAAAACTAGGAGAAGTATGTTACAACAGTATCGCACTAGCCGAGAAGAGCATCTTCTCTTCTCTAAGCCACCAAAACTCGGCTTGCTGTTTTACAGTGTCGACCCGGTGTCTGTCCGCAATCGCGGAACTAAAATGAGAAAGCTCCTAAGTTTTGAAGTTGTACCCGTCGTAGAAGAGCTGTTTTTCCCTAGCACCGCGTTGGCGATTTAATGGTACTGGGATACCGTCCCTACTCTGCACTATTCCTTTCATATTTATTTAGAAAAATGCCTCCGGGGGAATAAACCCGAAATGGAGTCTATTTTTATGGTTCATAAAATTGGGGTAATAAACACCAAAGATCAGGTTGTTGTCACTGGTCATCACCCTTGCAACGTTCCTTCGAGTCACTTTAATCAGAAAATTGTCAATTCTATTTAGTCAAGCCCCCATCGTAAAGGGGGTTATATTATATGAACTCAGATTCTGGCGTTCCGTATAATTTAAGACAGGTCCTAACACCCGAATTGCTTCCATATAATACGGCGCTAAATTGAATCACAACTGATTAGGGCTACGTACTCGTAGCATATTATCTTTACCCTGGAATCAAGTTGACTGCTCTGAAACAGTTTTCTTGTTAAGACTAAGGCTTTCCTGGCTCCAGCTAAATAAGCAGGAGCAGTCCGTGCAGTCCAATGATGGCCAAATTTCGTCTGCAATTTCTGGCATTCCAAGAAGCCCATCTCAATGGGGTTCTAAAAAATATTGTTTCCGATTTTTGAAAATTAATTTTCAATTTCCAATCATCGCAATACGCCTTAATATGATCGAAGTCACGCTGCAGAAGAGTATTATAACCTGAATTTTTGGACCTATAGTGTGATTGAGGGAACCCAGTTGATCACTCGTGTATATGGTATATTAAACAGTTTCGAGGAAATAACCGCTCCGCCGTTTTTTGCGTCAAATATTTTTCTTGAAATTACGTTGCCACATTTGACAACGGACTTCTTTCCCACAAGCATTTTGTAAATCATATACAGCAGGGGTTTCGGAATTATATTGTTATCCTCCAGTTAACTCAACAGAGACCTATTGACTACTTTCTCATATACCTTGCTAATGTTCGGAAGTAAACTATTGTAATCGACCGGAGATTTGCAGGGTTGCAGTAGTCCTCAGTTTAACCCTTTTCCAGATAGGATGTACCACTGCTATTTTCCAATGCTCTGGATAGTACGCGTTATTCACCGCATTGTCAAATAACGTAGTAAAAATGCCCACTGCTTCCAAGGCCAGGTGTTTCAATACGACGTTTGGGATACCATCTAACATATTCAAGATGATTTTTTGTGTTTCAGTGCGTCCAATTTGCACAGCAGCTCATCTTTTCGCATGAACAAATGACCAGTTGCTCGTGAATCGACGACGGTAACGTTTGCCGCATTTACTCCATTGAATACGGTAAAACCATTATTCTCAGGCCGCCAATTTTGAAGTTCATTGCGCAGATAGATGTGGTTCACGTAGGCTCTATTCGTAATGTCCTGGTTACGGTAAGTTTGGATCGTTCGCCGTATACACGGCCTCGTAAAAATTGTTGGGGTTCTACACTTATCAGCTAGGTTGAGGTGTGAGAGTTCTACCGAGGGAATAGTTTGCTCCATTGTCGTTTGATGACGTTGTCTATTTCTAATTAATGTCGATCAATTTCGTCGTTTATGAAGTTTCTATTTGTCTGGCGTCAATCCAACTTCAACCTAAATTACGCTTTAAAATCCTAGAGAAGCGAGACTACGATAATCATATGAGAACTCATGGTCGTACTGCTCCAGCTGCGTTTGCTCGTTTGGGATCCGTATTGTGGCGACGAGGTCGTAGTTGTCACTATCGTAGTTGATCGCACGCAAACAGTTCCAAATTTGCCGGTCTACGTTCATTATTTGATTCTGGTATCTATCAGCGCTAAGTTCAGAAAGTAACCGGCTGATGGGAAGGACGCGATATCAGTCGCGTACAACTCAAGCTTGTACTCAATCATATTTTGACGCCACCAGTTGTGCAATAGGTTGCCCCCAGTATTCGATGGAGTATTTCCCCATGCCACATGTCTAGCGTTAAGATCTCCGGCCAGAAAGTATAAATTTTCTTCAGATTGAAACTCGAGGGAATGAAAAAGTGATTCGAGGTCGGTAATAAATTGAATGCGATAAATTGCTTCAGGTAAGTAAAGTGACACCACATACACTCCTCTTTCACAGCGAAGAGTGATGCATATAATGGAATCTTCTAACAGCTATGGCGCAAGCCTTCACTTATTAAGATACCAACCCCAGCCTCTCGAGTGGAATCAGTGTACTCAATTTTGCGATTCTGGTTAAGCTTAGTTTCGCTTACCAAAAGTACAAATGCGCCTTCGCTTAACAATAAGTTACAAAGACTCGTTCTTCTCTCAATCTTGATTAGTGAGTTAACGTTTAATGCAAGCATCTTTAGATTAACCTCATTCAACGTCTAGTAGATATTACATTGGTGCGACAGAGTCGAATAGACGACGTCAATTCGATCAGCTTGTTCATTTAACTGTTTCTGGAAATGATAGATTTTTCCGTGCAGGGACAATAGGACCGCTGCAAAATCCAGATCCAATTCCAGTGCTTTTCAGCTACTTTTGCCGTATTTTTTGCTGTCACTCTGGCTTTACCAGATCCAGATACCATTTGGGCAAAAGATACATTAGGTTCCACAAAATTAGAAGACGCGCTACTCTTTGGACACTTCTCTTCTTCGATGAACTGTTTTCGAGCCTGGAATTTTTTTTCAACTCCTGGAACGTAGGACAACCACTGAAATTGGCGGAATGTCCCGAACTCGTGCAGAGTACGCAAGAGAGTTGACTATCGTTTCCTACAGGACATTCTCCATTTTTGTGGTCTTTATCGCACTTTACGCGCTTTATGCATGTAAACTGCATATTCCAATTAGGTGCGCCGTGCGCAAATATCTGGCAGTGCGTACATTGCAGTACGCGATCTGCCTTTTTTTAATTTCTCCCAACTTGCAACGTGATAGTACAGGAATTCAATATTTCGCATTCTATCAATTTTTCTCATTGGACCTACACATTTCTTCGTTAAGGCATGTATGAACCGAAAAAGTTACGTTTATTAGACATTACCCTAGATGTTGACGAAAGTTTCCAAGAAATCAGGTTTTTTTTTATATAAATTGGTTGTCCGTTTACTTTTTTCCCATTGTTTTACTTAGGACACCCGTATATGTGCTCTATATGCACTTTTACTTCCTAATCTCAGTGATCCCGACTCCTACTGCCTGGCATCAGCATACCTTGGCCACGATCATGTGGGCCCTCTCCCTGGTGATAATCTAGAAAGGATGGTACTGGAGGCTGGAAGGCAAAAAACTGGCCTCATCATCGGATGCGATGCTAATGCTCGGTATGGGGCAGTACCGACATCAACGATAGAGGTGAGTCACTTTTTGATTACACATATAATAAGTACTAACCTCATTGTTTGCAACATTGGAAATGAGGCCACTTTTATAACAAGAAACCGACAGGAAGTGCTAGATATCACTCTTGTCTCCGACAGCATCATTCAAATGCTAACGAACTGGATGGTATCGTCTGAACACTTTTTTCAGACCACAGATACATCCAATTCAGTCTGATTGATGCTCCCCCCAGCCAACCAGCATTCCGGAACTACCGGAAAACTGACTGGACAAAATACAGAGGAATACTCTCAGAAACGCTATCCTCTGAACTATCCAGTCCCCCGCGTGACAATAATGAGCTTGACATGAAAGTCAGGGAATTCACTCTGGCCCTCTATCAGGGAATGGTCGCTTCCTGCCCTCTTATTCCCATCCACATTGGTGGACATCAGCATTGGAACTGCTCAGAAAAACTTGCAGAAAACTTTTCAACGTAGCAAAAAAAAACAAGAAAAGTGACTGACTGGGACTCATACAAAGAATCCCTTAAATTATAGAAAAAAGAACTGAAGAAGGCAAAGCGACAATCCTGGAGGTCCTTCTGTGACAAAATCATAGAAACCTCTGAGGCATCGCGGCTAAGAAAAATCCTCTCTACAAATCCTATGATGCCTAGCTGTTTGAAAAAAAACCGATGGCTCTTGGACAACCTCAAGTGACGAATCACTCAACTTGCTACTGGACACCCACTTTCCAGGTAGCTCTCAATTCGCATCCAGTAGCAATCCAAACAGGCCTACTGCAATCGGGACCTAAATTCATGGTCTGATCACAACAGATAAACTGCTCTGGGCGCTGAATAGCTTCAAACCATACAAGCCTACTGGTCCGGACTTTATAATACCTGCCTAGCTACAGAGGTCCTCAGATATTATTCAGCCTGCGCTAGAAAATATTATGAGAAGCTGTGTAGAACTTATCAACATTCCACTGTCATGGAGAGATGTCAATGTAGTTTTCACTCCCAAAGCTGAAAAATGTTGTTGTCCCAAAGGACCTCTGACCTATAAGTCTATCATCTTTTCTCCTGAAAATTCTAGAACGACTAATTGATATCCATATACGAGCTAAACTGGATCCCAGACTTCTGTCAACAGCTCAACATGCGTACTGTCGGTGGAAACGGCTCTGCATTCACTGACTAGCCGCATCGAAAGATTCCTACAACTCTGCGCTGCGCTGTCAACTCTGCATGTAGACGACTCACTTGTGGAGTTGATCGGTGTTATGCTAGAAAGCAAGATAATCAACACCAAACTGAGTAATACTTCTGCTAAAAGATGTGTCAGCAGAGATATGCCGCAAGGCGGTGTACTCTCTCCCCTTCTCTGGAACTTAGTAGTAAATGAACTGCTGATATACCTGGAAGTGGGTGGTAGCAGCCTATGCGGATGACGTTGCTATAGCCATCTCAGGTAAGCAACTTAATACGATTAAAGAACTCCTTCAAGTATATCTCAACAGATTAACCCGTTGGGCAGATCACTGTGGATTGTGAGTAAACCCCCATAAAACTGATCTTGTCCTCTTTTTCAGGAAATACAAAATTCCAATTATAGACCCTCCCTCAGTAAACGGTACGGTCTTTTCCGATACAGCAAAATATTTGGGTCTCATTTTTGACAGGAAACTAAACCGGAAACCGGAAAGAGTCAATAAAACTTCAGTAGCTTTATTTTTGTGCAACGAAGCCATTGGGAATTAATGGGACCTTCAACCCCGCATAACCCACTGGCTATACATCTCTGTCATAAGACCGATACTCACTTACGGGGTTGTCGTCTGGTGGACGGCCAAAGAACAGCATGTCTATGTATAAGCGGAGCCTTACCGACTACTCCCTCTGCGGCATTTGACATTCTGTTTCATTTGACACCCCTCGATATTTTCGCCTTAAAGCGACTAAATAGTGGACAAATAATTGGCCACGCAAGCATTCTAAAGACATTAGGAATCCTCACAGAGAACAGCGATTACACCATGAACTTTGGTTTGCCTCTAGAACCTTCTGCGAGGTAGATGCTTTTATGGAGGACAAGTCAATCCATCTCTATACAGATGGATCTAAAACCGATAGCGGAGTTGGTGGCGGTGTTTTCTCAGATAAGCTAAATCTAAGCCTCTCTTTCCGTTTTCGAAATCACTGTAGCGCGAAAATTTTGGCGATTAAAGAAGCTCTGTCCTGTGATATCTGCAAACGATAGCCACATCTTTTCGGATAGTCAGCCCGCTATCAAGTCCCTGGACTCGGTCTCATTAAATTCTAAAACCGCCCTTGAATGCCAATCATCTCTTATGGGGATGGCAGAGCAGTCCAAACTTCACCATTGTTGGGTGCCGGGCCACAGAGACATTCCAGGGAACTGTAGAGCCGATGAACTCGCCAAAATTGGAACCACTCTACCTATTCTACCGGAAAAGGGTAGCATAGGTATACCAATCAATACGTTCAAACTAACATTAAAGCTGGATGCCTATAAAAGAATAGACCTTAGATGGACCAACATGTCTAGCGACCAAACAGATCTGGCCAAAACTGGATCTGAATCGCTCTAAGTGTCTGATCCTTCTAGAAAAGAAACATCTCAGCGCCATCGTAGGTGTCATCACTGGACACTGCTTCACAGGCAAGCACGCAAGAAGGCTTGGCGCCTTTACAAACGATTTCTGCAGAAGCTGCATGGACGAGGAAGAGGAGGAGACAATCTTCCACCTGCTCTGTACATGTCCAGCTTTCTCCCAGAGAAGAAAACTTCACTTAGGAGCTTTCTTCTACAACGACTTAAACGATCTAAAAAATATAGACGTAAACAGTCTCTTACGCTTCATCATAAGCTCAAACTGGTTCCGTTAGAAAAGGATCATCGCAATGGGCTAACAGGCCTAAGTGGGCTGGTATTTCCAACACCCACTCTTACCTACCTACCTACCTACCTTGACTTGAAATGAATCACTGAAATATTTTGTTGTGTATTCTGATGTTCCACAAAATACGGGTACACCAAAAAAAAACATTTAAAAAATGGTCCGTTTACTTTAATTCGCTACTGTTTTGCTCTGATTGGCTTTTAGGCATACTGTTATTACTTCAGTTATGGACTTTTGAATATTTTTGAAGTAAAATATTACGTTTATCCCCTCTTATCAGAAGATTCTGATATGTTTGGTTTGCAAGCAAAAAAGTCAAAATGGGCCACTGTGCGCCCTGCTTTGGGCTTTAAGACTACGTCCACATCTCGATACATTAGCTGTTGTCAGAGAGGTCCCGATAGTGTATTTTTAATTCTGCATTCTTCAATAGCATATGCAAGTTGTCCACAGCTTTCCTCTCGGTGTCCTCCATTGCAGACCACAGCTAGATAGGCGAGGTCTCGATCAGAGGAAAATCAGCTGTACACGCTTAAAATAGAAGCCCGGCAAGTCCGCCAAAGTTCAACCTAAACTCAGGCCAAAACAGAAAGCAGGGGAAACGGTTTAGAATTTGAACGGCTTCCAGCAAGAGAAACTCCTGCAGATTTGCTGTTCTATGGTGGAACGCAGATATGCAGCAACTACGTAAGGATTTCCGAAAACAGGTCATTCAAGACTTATTTGGAGGAAGACTGAAGTCTTTACAGATCGAGATAAAAGGAATGTAAGGAGACAAAAGGAATGTCGAAGCACTGGAAAAACTCAAATCTGGTGGCACCAACATTGAAAGCAGAGAATCTCTGCCTCATGCTCGCAACTCCCTTCTTAGACAATCTGATCAGAACTGCATCATAAACAGCTCCTATCACTGAAAATAGCTTTAAATAACCTTGCGCCAATGACATTCTTATACCACATAAAGTTATAGGCCATTGCATCTTTGAAGAGAAACTTCCCTGGTAACCTGGTACTGGTATACTCATGAGGCTCTGGCGAATATCAGCAGTAGCCTTTAAGCCGAGAATCAGAAAAGATGACTGAACGGTCATCAAGACCGGATTCCTTCATGGTGATGAGCATGCATTGGTTGAGCTCCATGTATGCATTGCGTCTTTCAACTCGGAAGATTATTCGATACAACGACATAAAATCTGAACAAAACTGCGGGCGAACTCATCAAAAAGGAGTACGTGCTTGTTATTTTCATCGGCATTGAGTGTACTTTCGACAGCCCAACTTCTGACGGCGTGTGTAACTGAGTCAGACGAATCATTGATTTTATGAGTAAAACCAATGCTTATGCTGATGGCGAGTGCTAATTGCGCCCAAAGTACAGCGATACCACTACTATGAGATATTAGCTTGGTCGACTCCTCTACTCGTTTTAATGTCTAATGTATAGGTATGCAGATGATATCGCCGCACTTTCTGTCGGATGATGCCTTGCAATTATATGCTTTAAGGCTCAGGTAAACGTAGAGATGGTCGACGTTTAGTATACTAGAAATAGGCTTTCAGTCAATCCCTCTCTTAACAAGAAGGAAGCTGACTCATCTAAGTTATCTTAAAGGCATCACAATCCGAATGTTTGGGTGTCATTCTGCATAACCAACTTCTTTGGACTAAACATGTTACATACGTGGGGATTGTCACCGATGAAGGTCCATGTTGTTTGATTTAACAAACTTATACGAAAATACCTCACTCCTCATTTATTAGACTCCAAAGGACGGTCTGTCGGTGTGGCATGGTGTACGTCTGGCTTTTTTTCTTCTCCTTGACATTCATATCATGGGCTGCACTTTCAAAGCCATCAACCGTTGAGAAGTGGACCTTGTTACAAAATGGACTAGAGTTTTTTGATGACCTGTACGCTGACTGACTTTCGCCTGATGCAATGATACCAGGACCCCTGCTGCGGAAAAAAAACGAAATCGATTTTCCCTGTCTGCAAATGATTTCGGCAAGTATCTGATCCAGGAACGGAAATAGTCAGATCTTCACGAATGGCTCCAAAACCGATGTCACAATTGGCGCTTGTGTGTTTTTGGAAAACTAAAAAAGTTTAGACTTGCGTGTTCCTTCTACCGGATGGTGGCAGACCATCGATTTTCTTTCTCCCGCTTAAGATCCTCTCCAATATCTCAACCCATTCAACAATACACATATCGTCAAGTGCTAGTGTATCTAGATCGTAGACAAATTTTATTACTGAGACAAATCCTAGAAAAGGCCAACGAAATTTGGATTTGAAACTTTGAAAATAGCTCCTCCAAAACATTACAAAAGTGCATCAGACTCGACAAAGAAATGCCGTAACGTGAGACTTACTTCTTGTAATGATTAAAGAGACAGTGTCCAGGCTATGCGTCGGCACGGAAGTATGCTGGTATATGCATACGTCATCGGAAAATCGCTCCCAAAATCAAATTCAGGGTCTTCCAATAGGGACTTCCGAACTTTGACAGCTGATAGCGGCCATATTGTTGAGGCTAGAGGACATAGCGTTCAACAACACGTACAAACGATAAACTTGTTTTATCAAAATGGGTCTTCTGTTCGGGCAACGTTCCGTCCTAACGAAAGGACTATTCGCAATGTGGTGGATAAGTTTGAGTCCACTGGTTCAGTAAATGATAAACCAGCACCTGTTGGTCGATGAAAAGCAAGATCTGCCGAAAACATTGCCGCTGTCCGTCAGAGTGTGCAGTCGATTTCGCGTCACTCACAAGAACTCGGATTTTCGCAGACCACAACTTGCGTTGTGACATGGGCCTGCATCCGTACAAAATTCAACTGATCTAGGAACTGAAGGTAAACGACCATAGACAACGACGTGTGTTCGCTGAATTGCCTCTGGAGCAATTGGAAACTGACTCCAATTTTCATCGAAAAATCATCTTCAGCAACAAACAAAATTGTCGAATTTGGGACGATACCAATCCAAGCGATCCAAGAGCGTCCGATGCATCTCGAAAAAGTCAGTGTTTGGTGTGGATTTTGGGCTGTCGGCGTCATCGGTTCATATTTCTTTGAGAACGATGTTGGCCAGGCCATCACCGTCAACGGTGAGCGGTCGATGATTACCAACTTCTTTTGGCCTGAATTGGATGATATGGACACCAACGACATGTGGTTTCAATAGGACTATGCTACGTGCCACACAGCTCACGCCACATTGGTAATTCTGCACGAGCGATTCGAGGGCATGGTCATCTCACGTGTGCTGATTTGAACTGACTACCGAGACCGTGTTATTTGACTCCGTTTCTTGTGGGGTTTTCAGAAGTCGCATGTCTATGCGAATAAGCCACAAACTAAAGCGCCTCTCAAAGCCAATGTAACCCATTCCATCGGTCGAATTCAGCCTGATTTATGTTATGCGTCAGAGTCATGGAAAATTGGACATTTCGGATGCGCGCCACCCAGAGAAGGCGCGGCGGATATTTGAACGATGTTATATTCCGTACATAACGGCATCGACAGACGTTTCAAGCGAATAAAAAATTTCGATGATATCTCACACACAATTTGTCTTATTTCAAATTAAAAATTGGAAGGCTTTAATGAAAACCCCTTCAAACTCGGAGTAAACATTTAACATTCTAGTCAAGCAGAAGGCGACGGGGAATTGGATTCGTTTGAACTGAAAAGGAATCAACGGAATTCGCAGAATGGTAACTTAATCTCCGCGGTCCCATCCGGTAAAGATTGTGATACTCTGTTACACTCTTTAGTAGTTTTTTTTTTCCCGCAGAGTCCGCTTCTCTTGGATAGTTTCGGGGTTCTAAGTTGCGCATGAGCATTATACTGGTACAAAGGTGCCCCAACTTTTACTTTCAGCTAATGCGCAAGCAGTCTAAACCAGCCAGTATCGGGCGAAGCACGTCATTGATTTCGCCTCGAACATATCTAGGATGGAACGATTTGAATTTCGACTGTAAGACGTAAGAATACTGCGTTCACAAAACCAAGAATCCTTTCTTCCTTTTTATATCTGCAATGTTTGGATAAACATGACAGATGAGTGTATCTACTGTTGGTACAGTGTTACACAATGTAGAGAGCAGTGGGATTTCTGCGTTGGTTTCGGTAATATTACCTTTGCAGATCGACAATAGAATGGCCGAAAATTCTTGAGCCTGTGAATCGCCTCTCAGAATGGCGCTCCCATTGACCTTAGTGACGAACCAACTAGTTCCTCAGTCTTGTCAATCGAAGACCCATCATTTGACCAGACATCTAACTTCTTCTGAACGTGGACGAGGTAGGTGCGTATGTATATCCTGAAAACGTTTGAATCTCAAGAAACCAAAAATTAAGGACACCACCGACAATTTTAACAATTTCTAATTGAATTTATTTTCAAAAATAGTCGCACACTTAAACCTATTTACACAGAGAGACGCAACCTTACAGATTCAAGAACACACAAAACACCTACATATAAAATTAATTTCTTACAAACTTAATTAAATCCTGAACTAAAAGTATAACTAAAACTACATTTATGATATAACTATGGTAACCAAATGACTACGGAGTTAAAGGAATCCACACACATGATAATTGAGTTAAGGCCTCATGTCATTTTTGCGTGACCTCAGAATAAATGGATCTCTTTGGATGCCTTTTACTCGTACCTGCCCATGGAGTGAGGGTTTTCTTGTCGTTTCTAAATTTTATGGATTCACATAGTTGGTCCAGAGATTGTGGTACTGAAACGGAGCAGCTATAGATGCTGTTGCTGCTGGCGTGGTACCTGTGTCCTGGTAATAGCAATTACTCTCTGATAGACATCCATCTGGGAGGCCAATCGAAGATGATGTAGTAGCGACGGTGGTACGTGAATGCTGACCGGGTGACATAGTGTCGACATTTATCCTCTCAACAGGTTGCAGCTCCAACAGTGATTCCACTTCACTTTTGTAGGTCATTACGTTGCCTAATGATGGCACACAGTTGGAGGAGGGTGATGTTTTGTGTGGTCTTGATGCGGATACGGATGAAGATGCGGGTGATGATGAAGATGCGCCTGTGACACACATGGCCATGTGACCTTGAGGTAGACTTTCCAAATATTGTTCGATTTCTTTAGGATCAATGTCAGCATCAACAATAGATGGCGCCAAATAGTTGTGGACCATTTGGTGAGGATGCTGATGATGCTGGTGATGGGCATGCAAATAATTAAGCGATGCAATCGACTGTGGCGACGTTGTCGATGTTCCATACGAAGCCGTTGGGTCGTGCTGTTGCTGTTGATGTTGATGTTGATGTTGATGTTGCTGATGCTGATGGATGCCGGGATGTTGTTGTTGCTGGTGTTGGTGCTGAGATTGAGAATGCGTCTGAGATGGAACGTGTTGTGGCTGCAAGTAATGATGAATAGCATATGTCCGGTTAGTGTGGTGGGAAGAAGATGTATCCATTCCAAGAGACTGATGATGATGGTAACTGATGCCAGCAGCCACTACATCATTGTTTCTATGGAACTCCAACCCATTATCGTACTGTGGCTGATGCTCAGATACTGTCAACGAATAGTGTTCCGGTGAATTGTGTTCATGTTTGGCTAATGATGATGAAGAGGACGACGAGGTGGGTGGAAGTGTTAGTGACACAACTGCTGCTGTTGCCACTGGTGGTGGTGTTCCTATCGACCGTTGCAAAGAACTAGCAATGGTATATGGTGTAGCTGGAGGTGTTAAAGGGTTCGCCTCAGTCACAGATTGCCTGGAGCTAGACGTTGTAGAACATGGTGAATCTATTTGCTGTACGTAATCGAATTTCCGAAAGGATTCGTTGCTTTCGTTAAAGCTTTTCAATATCGATTCGTGGTCATTGCCATTCGTATGGGTATACGGAGATAATAGAATGTCATCACCGCAATCATTGGCGGTATAATCCATCTCCGATGATTGGTTTACTGGAGCAAGTCGCCGCCCAGCATCGGTGGCGGAGCTGCTAACTGTGCTATTGTTGGAGAGGTACTGCGTCCGACAATTGAAACGGTTATTCTTGTTTAAGTCCATGAATGACTTGAGCTCATGTCTACGTTTGGAGGAACCTCGTTGATTGTTATTTGTCTTTGAATTGCTACTGGTAGATACGAATACTTTTGCATCTGCAGTGGATATTTGTAAAGTGGAAGTTGGTGAACCACCAGTTGTAGTACAAGTTTTGACCTTTTTCCTTCGCGGTTGATACTTATAATCGGGGTGCTCCTGCTTGTGAGTTAATCGAAGTTTCTCAGCGAATTCGATAAATGGTTTCTTATCACTGTCCTTCAGGTTTCTGTAAAGAGAGAGATGTGAGTGTAGATATCAGTAAAAATGGAACACAAATTCAGTGAGTTAGCAAAATTTGGGTTGTAAGAGAGGGGGGAACAAGTACAATTTAATCAGTGTCAATAGTGAGAATGTAAACAAACACGTGTTGGGTGCAAACACAGATGGTGTCAATAGAGCTTCGGCTGGAGTGGAGGGACTTTTTTTTATTTTTTTAAGGGGAGCATTCCCGATTCGAACGAACCCGACCGACGCACGTGTGGGTAGTATTTGCCTTGTTTGCATAGTTTTATGACACTTTAGGGGAGGGATGTTCCCTTAAAATGGGGCTACTCGCATGAATTTGGATATTTTAAGTGGAGGAATTTTTTCATATCGAAACGGATTAGATATGTATGTAAATGCCTTCAAATTCTGTCGTTGTTTCATTGTTCAAATAAATATTTAGTCCTTTTCTTGGTTATGCTTCCTGATGTGGATTAAGTTTAAAGGAACTTTGGCCAATTGTAGGTGTCACGCGATCTTAAACATAGTCCTTGCATCTAGAGGGATACCACAGAAAGGAGTACATCTATTCAAAATTGGAAGAATTTTGTCCTGGTATGCATATCCTGCACCCTCAGGCAGAATGTTTATTCTTATTTCCTTCCTTCGTTTGATTCGGATTGTACCTAAGCAAATCCTCCACATATTCAGAGTGGGATGATTCAATAGGCTGTGTCCAGCAGTGCTGTCCAATTAAACGACATTAGACCACAATTGACAATCAACAATCAACAACCAACAATCAATAACCACAACTACAACTAAATGGGTAGTTATGCATCAAGCGTTCGAAAGCAAATAATTTGTGAGACAAAATTAACTGCAACTGAAATGGGAAATTACAAATAATGTCAAAGGAAAATCAGTTGCAAATACCTTTTCTAGGAATTTTAATTGTGGATGAGTCTTGTGGCCACAATTAGTTTATATTTTTATTGTACGCGCACACTCAAGGGTTTTTGAGTACCCTTAAAGTGCTTGCACATAGCTCCGGCAAAGAAAGATTATGGAGGACAAAAAGAGAGGTACCGATGTACGTTGGTTTTAAATGTTAGAAGATTACAATGGCAAGGAAATAAAGAGTTCGGCAGGGCATTCCATAGGCGAATTGTGCGGCTTATTCTATGGAGCACTGGTGGTAAAAATAGCGAGAGAACAATGTAAAGCAAGAGACATTTCGTCGGCGTTCGACGCTGTCAATTGACTGTGTCACTTACATGAGCTTTGGTTTTAAGTCCTAGCTATCAGGTACAGAGAGGTCTTAGATAGGTGGTCATTTCAACATAGGTTGTCATCGACACATATACCACCAAACCAGAAAACTTTTCTGGTTTCGACGATGCAGGTGCCATTTATGTATAATGGCTGGGTGTTTGAACTTGGCTTTAATGATAGCAGACAATATTGTGTTTTGTAAGCATTAAATTCCACTCTGTTGATAGTGCCCCGACTGGTTATGCTGTTAATATCGGAACTTAATGAGCTTAACATGCGACGCTAGTTCTGGAACGAATATGAATAATATATAGAATTAGAAGTAGCAAGCAAGAGATCATTGATTAAAATTGTCGGAGGCAGGATGGAGCCCTGAGGCACACCAGCATTTATTTTGTGAATATCAGACTTGGAACCAACCAAGATAACTCGAATTGAACGTTCCGAAAGGTAATTTCTAATCTGTTGAAGAGGAGAATTGTCGATCCAAAATGCACGCACTTGCAATTATCTTGCTTTCGCCAGATTGATGTACACTTTGGTTTCACTTTTCGGTGAAGCATGCCATCAAATCACCAGTGGATCTGTTGCTACAAAAGCCACACTGCTGGTCAATGAGAAGTTTTCGTGTTTTGAGATATTTCATGAGCTGGCGGTTAAGAGCGTTACCATGACCTTGGAAAGAAGGGACGTAAGTTCAATGAGTCTGTAGGAGGAGAGAGAAGAAGATTCTTAGGACGGGCAAATTCTACTTCCTATCTGCTCGGAAAGAGTCCTAAAGAGTAGCATCTATGGAAAAGCTTAGGCAGTGGATTTTCCAACGTAGAAGATACAGGAGAAATATACCATCTCTGCCAACGGATTTGTGTATGTTAAGATCGTGGAAGATTTAACGCACTCAAGGGTAGGCGGAGACAAAGCACAATTTGGAAGCATTGAACTGGCCACAAAGTGTGCAACAAGGAGATTGGCTTTATTCAATGAACTGACAGCTGGAATGTCAACATAAACGAGCGCTGGGATGGGTGATGGGGCAGAATTTCGAATGTTTTTGACGAAAGACCAAAAATGCTTTGGGACATTTTTGCTTCAGTTTTTGGTCGTATTGAAATTTCACATGCTTAAGAAAGACGGTGCAATCAGACCTGGTTCATTTGATCCAGGTTTTCCTCGATCGTAGCCGAAGAAATATTTCTCAAACCCTGGGAGCCTTTTCACAGCTCGACTCGTACCACGCCTTTTCTTTGGTTTTATACTTTTCATCCGAAGAGTCGGTGTAAGAGAAATTGGCTAATATGACACATCGACCTTGTACTCATCAGGGTGAGAAGTTAAAAACACTCCAGGGTGTTGGCGGTGTGACTATCAACATCTGGTATTCATTTAGAAGCTAGGTCAAGTTGTTTTCCCAGCGAAGATCTCAACACACCGTCCTTCGAGTGTTGTCTGTTCAGAGTATCGTAGCCACACTATAAGGCAGTGGTAGATGATGGAAGACAGCTATTAGCTAGAGAA
Source organism: Volucella zonaria (assembly GCA_963966105.1). Classification (NCBI taxonomy): domain Eukaryota; kingdom Metazoa; phylum Arthropoda; class Insecta; order Diptera; family Syrphidae; genus Volucella; species Volucella zonaria. Next base: position 215,486,554 of record OZ014530.1, read on the forward strand.
TAGTTTACGCCTACGTATATGTTCGGGGGCTCAATAGGTGAAATCACCCCCAACAGGCGCAATTGAAAGCTGGGCCGCATCCTCTTAGAATGGAATTAGGAAATTATTAATCACTAAGACCCATGCTTTAGAGAGATAGGTTAAGTTAGTTCAGAGTAATCTTCATTAAGGAGGAAATATACCAGATGTAGGTCCATTGTAATATGACTGAGAGAACATGAGAGGGCAATGCCCTGCCTGCTCCAAGAACAACAGTGGTATCTTGACGAATCCGTCCATCTCTATAAAGATTGCGCATAACCTCCAAATTGCTTAATATCCTGTGAGCAATATGTGAGTGTGGGAATATCTCTTTTTAAATCGCTTAATGTTTTGCATCGAGCACGAGCTATATTAGTCTAGTTGGTTGGCTGGTTTGTGTGGCTGCACACCTAGGCTAGAGTAGGCTCATTATGATACCACTGCATCTTGGTCCATTTCTTCCACGTGGAAAAAACTAAAAGTTAGAGTGAAAAAATATTTTTTTTTGTTTTAACCAAATTGAGCTTTTGATGAAGGTAAAGAGATCGGCAAGAGGTTGTCTAGAAAGTATGAGCCCAGCGCAGAGAAGATGGAGAGTCATTTCTCCTTCTTCCTCATTACTACATCCTATGCAGAAGTCGTTTGAGAGGATGATGAGCCTTGTGGCATTAGATTATCCGATTAGATAATGTCCAGTAATGACACCTATGAGGGTACTGTTGCGCAAGCGGTTTAGCATAATTAGGCTGCGAGGGTGTTTGTGAATTAACTTAGACCAGATCTGTCTGCCGACAACGCAAGCTGAACCGTTTGCCCACTTGCGGTTCGTCTTATCAATCGTATCCTGTAGAATTATATTTTTACAAGTAGCGTTGTACCATGCTTAGCAAGTTCATCTGCTCTACTATTTCCTGGAACGCCACAGTGGCCTGGCACCCAGCAGAGGCAAATATTTAACTACTCAGCCATTTCGTTGTGAGATGCGCAGTAATTGAACGCTGTTCGTGATTGAAAAGTAATTAATTCCGGGGCCATAAAAGCTGTCTGACTGTCAGTGTAAATGCAGACATCTTTGGCCGGCATCACATTCCATTTCAGCCAAGAGAGATCTTCCGTAATACTTAGCTATAATCACTGCCTGATAGACACTATAGCTGTGGATGGATTCTTTATCAGGTAATGTGTCATCCACTCAGTCTTGAAGATCCCAAATAATAGCTTTGAAGCACCTATCCAAGGAGTATTTAGTAGTGGTGTAGTCGGTATATTTTGTCCTTGTGAACATTGTGAAGTCCCATGTGTGAAAAGGCTTCCAACCTTATGGCTGCGTTGCAGCTAGTGGTTTTCCGAAGTTGTCTAGCATTACTTGTTGTTTTGGTTCTGGTAAAAAAATGCCTGGATATGCCCGAAGTGCTATGATGTACCTCCCCTATGGAGGTCGTTTTTTTGGCCTCTGTTCCCAGTTATGGGACAGGAGGTTGACATTCCCTCGTTGTCAGCCTGGGTTAAAGAATACGGACGAATTCGCGTACCTAAATCAAGTGTGTCGTCAAAGGAATCTCACCAAGCCATTTGATTTCAGAAAACGGATTAGACAAGGTAATCATGTTAATTCCTAAACAGCCCGAGAGGCACAATTTTCCAAAAACCTGTGCAACTTCTTTATACACTGATTGTTATCATTGATAGAACACGATCTATCTATCATTGGTGAGCTTGCAAGTATTGAAATAGAAGTGCCAATAATGGATTCAGCCCTGAATGAGGACAAAACCAAGTATATTTTGTCAACAAGAACTACCATACATCTGCGGATAGGAAAGGTATATCCTTGATGATTTAAGGGATTTTGTCAACATCGGTTTTATTACTAACTCTCATCATGACACTTCATCACAAATCAGGCCAATCGCTGTTTCTTCCATTATGATCCCAGCCCTATTCCATGGACGTTAGCGGAGGCGGATAGGGATATACATTTTCGCTTAGAACGGTCATAATAGTGCACATCAGTCTGCATTAGTCGCCTGAGAAGGCTAGAGCATATAGAGCGAACGAATAATAATGAGAAGAAGACTTCCCTTCCCGCACATAAGTGGTAAGGTTCGTCAATTACCCTAGAGAGCATAGCAGATGGCAGTAGGTCAAACACCGCACTAACTAAAGAGGTTTATTGTTTGGGGCCAACTCCAGAATGTAGCGCCATGCGATAAATCCTGACATACGTAACTTTATAGTAAAAAAAAATGATAACGTCGACTTTGAATTTAATGGTTTTTGCTAGGCTTTATGGCAGTTTGATACGCTCAATCTCTTGTCGGTAGAGTAAAGTTGCGTAGTCTTCTTCCTGCATGGAAATTTCGCATTGTTATTGCAGATTCTCTTGTTAATTTGCTTTGTGTAATTTCTGGGTAGATCTACTGCCCAGGTATCATAAAATTGTCGAGTGGATATTTGCCCCTCCAAATATTTTCTCCGACAAGAGGTCGTTTTGGTTGGTAGTTAGCCAGATTGCTAGGCGGATTCTCTTCTGAAGGAGTCTACTTCTAATAATATTACTTGCACCTTCAAAGTCAATATGTCAGAATTCGTTATGTGTTGTCGAGTCGTGGAAGCGTATTCACATGTAGAGCCCATAATATAGAGCTTTTGTTAGACGTGCATCACAGCCAGGCTAATTTATTTGAACCTGATGACAGTCTTTCGTAGAAAGATTAATAAACGCTTAAGTGATAATGTTCCCACAATGCCAGGACCGAACTACAGAGTCTCGGCTTGAAGAACATTTCTTGAAATCTTTGTTGTTGCGACGCCGCACCGCAGATGCACGCCACCTAACAAGCATCCAACGAAAAGCTGAACGAATACATGATACTCGTGAGCAACAAATCTCGCAGATTAACTCAAAAGTTAATCAACTGCAGATGACAGGTATGCAGCACACCAATTAAAACTCAGTTGAGAATTGCATTAAAACAGTGAGACTTTCCCCTACATTTTCACTGAATACGAAGATATTACTGTTCTCGATCTAAAAAGAAAAGTAAGCGATAGTTCTGTGTTGCATTGTATCGAGAGGAAAGGTCCACCAGTTTTCGCAAGACCTACGCTTTTGTCGATAGAGAAACTCAGCGCGACCGAAGAAAAGTTTCGTCACTTGATGGAGATCGGCATTTGTGCTCCATCAATGCTATGCACAATGTGCGTAAGTCGAATGGAGAATGGGAGACTACCGCTTCTTAAATGCACAGAATATTGGTGATAGATACCCTATTCCTTTTGTCCAAGATTTTTCAAACAATTTGCATGGGAAAAAAATATTTTCATCAATAGATTTACAATGCGCATACCACCAAATCCCCATTTATACTGTAGATATACCCAAAACAGCAATTACTACGCATTGTGGACTCTGCGAATTCCGCTTCATGACCTTTGGTCTTCGAAATGCAGCACAAACTTTTCTGAGAAACATACATAATGTTCTCCACGGTCTTGATTTCGCTTTTCCATGTATGTACGAGTACTTACATATTGATGGTACTTTTATCGCTTCATATACCACGAAACAACACGCACAGCGCCTGGGCGCAGCCTTCGAACGTCTTCGATCTCATAGAGTGGTCACTCGATGTCGAAGTATGGAATCCGACCCACAGATGAAAAGACTCAAGCAGGCCAAGATCTAAAACGCTGCTTAGCAATGACCAATTTCTATCGGATATTCCTCCAAATTCCGTTAAAATAACGGTAGGCCTCCAAAAACTTATAGAAAACCAAATTTGCAAAAATGATTCGACGCCCTTGGTTTGGAACGAGGAAGAAGCCGCAGCATTTTTAAAATGCAACCATTCTCGCTCATCCTGTCGCTCAATGTTCATGCTTCGGATACTGCCATAGGAACCGCGGTTCACCAAATCGTACGAGCCTCTAGGATTCTTTAGCAGACGATTAACAACAGCGCAACAGTGCTACAGAACTTATGACCGTGAGTTGCTGGCAATATACGAAGGAGTAAAATATTTTCAGGCACACCCTGGAACGAACAGTCATCATAGTCCATCTACCTTCGCGTTTCAGCAGAAGTTAGATAAGGCGAGTCCGCCCTCGAGTAATTTACCACGGACCTTCGACATGTCGCAGGTGCTCTGTCCGGCATGAACGCTGTGGAGTCACACCTTCATGACACATCATTCCGGAGTCCGGGGAATTGTCAGTATTCCAGCCGGATATTTCAGATATACCCGCAGATCTGGTTTTTGGAAAGACACTGCAACTCCCTTGTCAGCTTTTCGTGCCTAACGAAAATCAGTAATGCGAGCACGAGATAATTAGAGATCTTCATGAGATGATGAACAAACTTTTGCCAGCCTCACAGCATGGCCAGCTTAAGTCCTTCATTCGAGCTAAGCTCATGTCTTTGTGAAAGACGACTCTATAAAAAAAAAACACCTCTTCAAGCGCCTTACGACGGACCGTTTGAGGTTGTTAGAAAATACGGCAGGTATTTTACGATTATCATCAAGCATAAAAAAACAGATTTTGATTAAAGTGGCTTTTGGTCGGAGCAAGCAACGGCTGAAGCCACTTTTAAATATGTTTTATCTCTTACACAGAACCGATCAACCGGCAAAACCAAAAACCCGATACGGACGCAGAGTGTCCACCAGTTCGTTTTCGATAAGGACTTCACCAAGGGGAGGGCAGTGTGGCACGCTATGACAGTGCTATAAACGGACCGCATCAAGAAGTCACAGCCACTGCAACTTATACCAACATTCAAAGTTCACAACACCTCGTGAAGGAGACAAAAATTGAATAATTTATTAATGTGACTACCCTTTAAACTTTCTTTTATATATTGCCTTTAACTTACTAAACAAATAATGAATATTTGTATTTGTTGAAGTAGAAAATGTTTCAGTTATTAAACAAGACCTCCACAAGCTAAATCCAACGTCGCAATTTTCCGAACAGACAACAGCGCTGAATCAATGATAAGTTTTGGAGCCCTCTGTGAAGACCGGACTACATTCTTTTCCTGGCCCAGATTCTGCTCAAAAGTCGTATTCGTATTTCTGCAACAACAGGAGTTCTTGTGTCTTAGCATCAGTTGGTCCATCTACGTCGCGTTGTCTATACGAGTTACAGATGCTATCAATATCGATGAAAACGCCCTGGGCATATGCTTTCTTATCAAAGTCACCTTCAATTTTGCCAACTAGACTTTGAAGTGCAGTCTTGCAGCTTTGCATGCATGAAACTCAACCATTTTCACGATGCTCTTTAATAAGCAGGAAGTCGGACTGATTGGACGAAATCTCTTGGCGAGCATATGGTAGTCGGTTTTCGATATAAAGGCTACCTTTACTGTTCGCCAGGGGTTCGGAATACAAGACAGTTCCAGGACAGCAGCGAAGTTTTTCTTCAAGGCTACCAGAAGTTGGTCTATCTTTGCTACCTTTTCGTAGCATTACTGGGTATATGCCATCACTACCTGGCAATTTAAAGCCACCAAGGTATGTAAGAGCGTATTTGATGGCTTCATCTATCATCGTCTCCACAACCGATGACTGGTGCCACTGGTTGTGAGCCTATTCTGATTAAGTACCTCTAAGGTCATACTTTATGTGTTCTAGTCGCTCATCTGTATTGTGAAAACTTTTACCAGCAATTTGGTTTCATCGGGTGTTTCGAAATTTTTCGTCGAGACAATCTTCTGAATCCTTACATTCTTTTTGCTTTGGCCGATACAGATTCTTGTCGTTCTCCGAATTACAATGGTTTCAAGCTACCAATTCAGAAATTTCCGGATCTCCTCAGGTTTCAGTGGAACGTTTGGCAGGAGTTTTTTCTGTCAGTTAAAAACATTTGTCCGGGCATCGTTTAGGTTCTGAATAATAGGTGGAGCTAAAAGTAACATCCTTGGGAATTAAAAAAAATTTTTTTTTTAAGTGGTTTTTATATTATTCAATATAGTCCTCTTTTAGTTTGATACACTTATTTTCGATTTTCCAACTTCTTGATCCCGTCCGAAAAGTAATTTTCCGGAAGGTCTGCAAAATACTGTTTCGTGGCGTCGATGATTTCCTCGCGTGAGCTGAATTTTTTATTGATGAGCCATCTTTTGAGGTTTGGGAAGAGATAATAGTTCGAGGGATTAAAATCCAGTTACCAATCGACGTCAAAAGTCCGCCCAATTCCGCATCAGCAAGTCCAAACACTCTTTCGAAGTGCTCTCGCCTTCGCCTGCGCGGCACCCAGCGGCAGAATAACTTTTTCATATGCAGAATATTGCCCAAAATATTGCGTGTGTGCTCAGTACTAATCTTTGTGGTATCTGCTAGCTCGCACACCTTTACTTTCCGGTCAGCCAACACCATTTCATGTATTTCTTTAACATTGTCCTCTGTAACCGCATCGGAAACTCTCGAAACCAATATTTGACGGTGTAATCTGACGGAGCATTAGCCCCATAATATTTATCCAACTTTTCTTTTGTTTCCTTCGCCGTTTTGCCTCTCAAAAAATAATATTTTATGAGAGAACGAAAATCATTTTTGTCCATACTCAACATGATGCCAAACACGTCAACAACAATCAGCTGTCAAAACAAAACTAAAGACAGTATCGTACTGAAATTTGGCATGTCTGCCTAAATATGAACGGACTTCAAGGCACCATAACCTTCTTTGCAGTAGCAGCGCATTCTGGCGGTCAAGGAGGTCACTTTTCACTCCATCTAGTAGTATCTTCTTTCTCTCCCTCGTTCTGAGTTTAGGCGGAACATTGATGGACCTACAGAGCTCATCCTTAAAGGGTTTCTATTTAGTTTTTCTCGGATTCCTCCTGCTTAAGAATACCGACACCCAGATCTCGCATCCAATACTCCTTCGTGATCATATCCATTATTCAGTCGGTGTGCAGGTGGCTATCGTTATAATTGTAGGGCTGAATTCTGAATATTGAAGAAGAAGAATATTTACAAAACGTGCATGGCACCAAGTTATGCAGATTTGTTAGAGTTCATTTACGTTATTCTCGTCTAAGAACCCTGCATCTTATCAGAGTTTCACTGGAATTTTACTGATTTCCAAAATCTTAATCCACTTCAGTTCATGGGACGTGGCAACCAACCCAAGTTCAACGACAGTCCTAAACAAATTCCCCACCAAAATGAACCTTTTTTAGTTCTGCAGATGGGGTTCTCGGAGAACTTTATTATTTCGGTTAAAAAATCAAAAATTCATATTCATCCCAGCAGTTAGCTAAAAGAAACTTTATAACGACAGAGATTTGGGGATGAACCACCATGTCGAAATCACCATGTAAAGGGTAGTCGTCTTCTTTTACAACTCAAGGGCGACACCTACACATGGATGGGTGTGTCTTCATAAAACCGAGGGTAATGCATTTCTTAGCGCAGTAAAATCTCTAAAATGTGCTTCCATTAAGCATGATAAAGATAAGAACTTGCGTTTACCAAATGGAAGGCCATGTTCTATAATATTCGTATTTCCAGGTGATAGGCTAAAATACACGTTTAAATATCCTGACAATAAAACATTTTATTATAGCTGAGTTATGTTAGGCGTAGTAAAACCACCCCCAATTGTCCTTAAACAAAATATTTTCACATCCTGTGTAGGTTGTATTTTTTTGATGTCAAGGAAAGTCGTAAATGGTTTCACATCTATCTCTTAGTCCATGATTTATTATTTAATGTTAGTGCATTGGCACAAAATTTACATACACATGATATGACGGCCATTCAGTGTACGAGTATAAGAGGAAGCTATAAAATTTTAGCCACCATCAGCTTAAGGGCAAGTGATGTTCTCCACTTATTTCCAAGACAGGAATAACCATGAACAATAGCGTTGAATTTTAAAAAGCTATGGGATCCTTATGTTTGATATTGGTCGGGTTGGTGCACTAACTTTTTTACGTAGGTCTTCTTGACACCTCAAGGGGCCATAGGACGTTAACAACGCCTTTACACCATTGTATTCGGAGTTCTGCAATGTGCTTGAGTTCTCCCCAAGTCATCCCCAAAGATCAGAATGCCTATTCGACTGCCCTTTGTCATGCCTTTCTAGAACGGCTCACTCCCTTACCTGACTGGGTAAGTGGATTAGGAATACATTCCTTTGCAGTGAAACTTTGATCAATTCACTGCCACTTTTGCCTCCTTATTTAACGTCTATTGGTTCTTGCCCCAATCTTGGTCATTCGGCATACGGTTTCTTCACTAGATCTGTAAGATGACATTGCTTATCACTTTCCAGATACTACACCTATAAAGCACGAGTAGCACTGTTCTGACGTGTGATTGGAACTTGCTCGCATCTTTTGTTTTGGGAATTCTTCTGCCCACATCTGTTAAAACCACACACCAAGACAAACAAAGCCGCTTACTTTTCCAACTTCCTGTCCGGCACTAGTGACTTGAGCAGCAGTTACTAACTTAATATTCTCGTGCGATCCGGGGTGAACAAATATCTCCAGCTATAACGATGATGAGCTAGGTTTCTTGATGCTTGGGATTAGAATCGAAATTTCTTGTAGCGGAGATGTCCATTCAATCAACATGACCTAGCTATCTCAGACGTTCAGTCCGTTGACCTCTGGCCAGTCTGATGTCGCTGTACAGCTCATACAAATCGTCAACTGTCATTCAACTGCCTCCTGAGCCCAAATAAACAGCTGTTGGTAAGAGTAAACCCTGAATGACTCGAACTGCAACCAACTTCAGACTGCTATAATTTCCAAACCGTTCATGGCAGTGAGCTCAAATTTTGACACATACAGATAATTTTATTATTTACAAGCCTTTTAAACGATTTGCGTCACAGTTGTGTTGAAACAATTTTATCCGTGATGAAATTCAAACGTGATAGTGTGATTGCTTTATATTTGGCTGGAAAACCACAAGTAGCTATCGTTAGAGCCCTCCAGCACCTCAACGTGAATAAATCATTTGTGTTTCGAACCATAGTTTGTTACCGTGATGCAGCGTGATGCAACGTTGCAAAACGCCACAGAGGTGGTCATAAAAAAACAGCAGCATCGGCAGAATTTGTTCGGAAAGTGAAGGCTCGAATTGAGCGTAAATCCGCGTCGAAGTGGAAGAAAAATGGTTCTTGAGCTCAACATATCGTTGGAATGGATGCAACAAATACTGAAAAATGAGCTTGGGCTCAAGCCATTGAAGTTCCAAAAAGCACACGATCTTACACCGCAACAGAAAAAAGTTAAAGTCGAAAGAGCGAAGGAGTCCTTTGAAAGCAGGCAGCACCGATGGTGATGGTTTGGGCCGCCATAGCCGCCGATGGTCGCCCTCCGCTCGTATTTTTAGACCGCGTCCGTGGCGTCAAAATTATTGCGATCGTATACCGTGAAACTGTCTTAGAGGCAGTATTGAAGCCTTGGGCGGAGACCGTGGACATTTCAGCAAGACTCGGCATCGTCTCACAAAGTGCGCGTCAACCAAGATTGGTTAAAAAACAATGTTCCGCACTCCATTTCTTCGACACAATGGATTGCAAATTCTCCGGATGCAAATCCGTTGGATTTCTCTGTCTGGGGTATTTTGAAGGCGAAAGTTGGCACTAAAAAATACCAAAGTTTGGACCACCTCAAACAAGCACTTGGAGTCAGTCATCCTACAGAAACGCAATCAAACAATCAATTCATGCGAGACCTTTTGCTTCATTCAATCGTCACCATAGGCATACAGCACCAACAGATATTCAGAACTTTTTTTTTATATGCATTTTATCAGAATATGATTTTCTCGAAGTAAATTTGGTATATAAGGATCTACATTTCCTCTCCAACCAGGGGTGTAATAATTTTTTGGAAAACGGGATATACACAGTGATTATACCTCAGGTAGAAAACGGCCGTCCTATCAGTGCGCTTTCAACTTCAATTTAATAGAAGGAAAATAAAAAAAACACTCTCAGTCAGATCGCAACTGCGATTTTGAAAGCAACGTTGGGATGTATAGTAGATCCTTTTTGTTTATAGCTCCACCCATTTTCTTGTTTCTTAGGTCATACATATTTGCCAATTTAAGAGATGATAAAAGCGCAGTAGAATGACAAACTCAGTTGGTACGGAGTATACGCACTTCGTTTTGCATCCTATCTGGAGGGTGCAGAGACGATTTAGGAGCACCTGACCAGATGTGGGCATTGTACTCCAATTTTGAGTGGATGAATGCCCTATATATTTAGCCCAGATCTTATATCGTTTGAGGAAACCTAGATATTTCGTAGCATCAAATTTCTGGCGACATCAAATATGTGGTCAATCCTACGTTGGTTGTCATTGACACACCGAGAATGGAAAGTTTTTCGGTTTCAACAATGCAAGTGCCATTCATGGATAATGGATGTTTGGATTTCATTTAAAAGACAGTAGACAGAATTGTGTTGTGGAAGCATTACTCTATTGATTGTTCCCCAATTGGTGATGCTGTTTATAGCGGAATTTAATGAGCTTAGCATACGCTGCCATTACCATTCTACAGCCGGAGAAGAGGTGCGAGTACATGAGTCCGGAAATGAATACGAAAAGAAGAGAGTGTTGTCGTCAGCAAAGGAATGTATTGGATTAGGATTAGCAGACAAGGGATCAATAATGAAGATTAAAAAGAGTGTAGGATTCAGAACGGAGCCCTGGGGCACACCAGTATTTATTTTGTGGATATCAGACATGAAACCATCCAAAACAACTTGAATTAAACGTTCCGAATGGTAGTTTCTAATCCATTGAAGAAGAGATTCATGGATCCCAAAAGCACGCATTTTCGACAAAAGATGCGAAACTCTGTCAAATGCCGCCTTGCTATCACCGGAATGCTGTACGCTTTGGTTCCACTTTTTGGTGAGGCATGCCATCAAATCACCAGTGGATCTTTAGCTACAAAAACTAGATATACTGCCGGTTATTGAGAAGTTTTCGTGTTTCGAGATATCTCGTGATCTGGCTGTTAAGAGAGTTTGCATGACCATGGAAAGAAGGGACTTAATGCTGAGTCTGTAGGAGGAGAGAGAAAAAGACTCTCATTTTGTAGGGAAGGGCTGGACAAGTGCTGTTTTCCATCTGCTCGGAAAGTGTCCGAAAGAGTAGGATCAATAGAAAGATTTACGCAGTGGATTTGCCAGCGTGGAAGATCATTTCTTCAGAAGAAGGAGAAATTCACCATCTGGGCCAACGGGTTTGTGTATGTGTTAAGATTTTTAAGCACTCCTGATACCACACGAGTACGGAAGTGGATTCGTCGCATTGAAGATTTGACGCACTCAAGTGTAGCGGAGACAAAGCACAAGGTGGAAGCGTTGAGCTAGCCGCAGCATGGAGATTGGCTTTGTTTGAAGAACTGACAGCTGGAATGTCAATATAAACGAACGCTGGGATGGGATAAAGGATAAGGTAGAATTTCTAAAGTTTGTGACGGAAGACCAAAAATGCTTATTGTCTTTGGGACATTGTAGTATTTCTTGTCTGAGTTTTTGGTCGTTTGAGCCAGGTTTTTCTCTGTCGTAACCGAAGAAATATTTTCTAACCCTGGCAGCCTTTTTACAGCTCGACTCGTACCACGCCTTTCTTTTCTTTGGTTTGATAATTTTCATCCGAAGAGGAATAAAGGATCTCATTCCAAAGAGAATAGTGTCTGTGATCATAGCAGCAGCGGCATCCACGTCGTTATCGAGTCTACATAACGACTAGTTGAAATTCCTAAAGAAGCTGTTAGGTCCGCTCCAATTAGCTTTCTCATATTGCCATACGATTCTTTTGGTCGGTATACGTGAAATTAGCTGATGTCACATAGTGGTCCGATGAGATTAGAGGGGATAGCACACCGACCTTATACTTATCGGGGTAAGAAGTTAAAAATATTTCCAGAGTGTTGGCGGTATTCGTATGTTATACTCTATGCACATCATCAGCCCTGTTGCTCCTTGAGTAGCTAGATCATCGGTCGCCCAAGCTTGCCTATTGGTACCACTATGGGCTTACAACTGGTTTTAGAGCACCTCAGCGAATACCAGTCTAATCTAATCTTACCTTCTACATATCTGCCGTTAATAATCTGGATATGTACATCGGCCTTAGACACCATTCAGAATGACTTCTAGCGCCAGTAAGTCTATATTGAAATCTGTTTTTTTTTTTTTTTGAAAGGGAAGATGCCATACGGTCTCGGGAACTTGTTCTGGTGATCAGATTGCATTGATAAAGTTGGACCGTCTGATTCCGTTTTGCTCGTAGTGTTTCTTGAGAACGCCCCAGAAAATGAGGCTACAGTTGAAGATAAACAGTTTCTTTACTGGAAAATCAGAACAATTTTCCCAGACGCGAAAAATCACTAGAGATTATTGTAAAGTCCCTAGGCGATTCTCCTTTCTTATTTCGGTCTGTTGGGTTGATTTCTCCCTGTTTTTTTTCCAATTCCAAGACCAATTCAATGTCACGTCAAGTTGATTGATCATTTGTTCGGGTACGGGACCCTCCTAATTTCATATCTTTTATGACTCAAATAATGATTAGAAAAACGTATTTAAAATTAGAAAAAAAAAATCAAAAATAATCTTTTATCACATTTAGATAAGGTGAATTGCATTGCAAAATTTTAACGGCAACAATGAGTCACAGTTTCATCCGATTTCTTATCATTTTACTTGCCACACATATCATAATTAATCGTTTTGCCCCCTAGAAGTCACTGTCGGTCTGGATGACAGTAACACAAAACTGAGTGCAAATTGATTAACACTATTCGTATCGAAGTTTTGTTGCCATTTCTGGCAGAAGGCGTTCAGGGTTTATTCATAAGTTGCATTTATAGCTGATTAATAAATTGTTTTTATTTTTAAAGTTTACAAATCTGGGAAGAACTAACTAGATAGGTCTTGCAAAATATCTTATCAGTGTATGACCTCTTTTCCGAGGTGCTATCTGCTTAAAAATACGAGTATGCGAGTATTTAATATTAACAACGCCAAAAAGGCTTGAAAATTAGGGGGCCTTAGTGTCACAAAACATATTTGAAGAACGATTTGTTATCGTAGTATGCTCACAATCAATTGCTTCTACGATTTATATACCCAGTTATATGATGTCATCAAACAATGTGGATGCGCGACAATAATATGATCGCAACTCCGTTCCTCTCCGAAACGAGATCCTTCATCCTTCATCGGAAGAAAATCATCAAACCGAGAAAAAAGGTTCGGTACCACTCCAGCTCATTCCAGCACTCATTTATAATGGCGATCCAGCTGTCTGCCCTGTAGAGAAGGCCAATATGCACTTCACACCTACAATAAAGCGCGTCAAATTTTCAATGGGGCGAATCCACCTTCGTATGCGTGAAGAACCAAGTGTTCTGAAGGTTTTTAATACACACCAATCCGCTGGAGCAGAAAGTATATTTTCTCTTTTTCTGAAGGGATGTTGCTCGTGCTAACGAAGCCACTGCGTTAGCATTTCCATTTTTCCTCTTTTAAGGCCCATAAAAACCGACTGTCAAATAAATTATTCTATTCGAAAAAATGTAATTGGACCTTTAGAATGATTGTGGCTGGAATTGAAGAACACAGCCCATCATTTGACAGCTCGTGTGTTTTCGGGCGAAAGCCGCCTAACGTTGCGAAATGTAAGTAGATTTCGAGTTTAATGTGCACGGTTGAATTTATTTCCCAAGATTCTATTACAATGAATAAACTTCATAAAACAAATTTCAATCGTTTATCTGGCATAAAATGAATCACGCATTGGCAACATCTTTATTCAATTTCGCTGGACAGTGTCCTGAAAATGAATTCCATATCCACGAACGCATCAGCAGATAACAGCCAGCGAAAATCATTTGATTCTCCGTTGTCCATTACAGCCAGCACAGGAAATTGGCCATTGTGATTTGTGTGTAATTGTTCTATTAAAACACGAATTGCCGCCAGCGAAGCACATTGTCACGTAGCTAATGTTTGTTTGTCGACGAGAGAAGTTAATTTTGTCAGCCATTGAAGTTGAAACCTACTAATTGGCTATTCGAATCATTTCGCCCCAGGCGGAAGAAGTCAGTCTCGGCTGCTATTAAACTGGTCATCTGTTATACAAAATTTCGCCGCCAAAGGGAGTAGTAAGTTCCGGCAGCCATATTAATCGAATACATCAAAGTATTCGGGATCGGGAGCAGTTTAAATTAATTTCAAATTGGTTCATAAACAACACGTCTGGTAGGTAATTATTCTAATGGGTCAATGACAAGTAGAACCCCGAACCGCAATGTGACTAGGGGTCCACAGATTTGTAAGCCAAGGGCATCCTCCGACTCAAAATGAGAATTCAGATGAAGAGGTTGAACGGATAATAGTGGCAGATAAGGAATGCAGTGAAACTACGTTGCGGGAGCAGCTGGAACAACTACGCACTTACACAGCTAAAGGTTATTATTATTGCTGATCTGACGGGAACGTGAACCGAGCGCTTTACTACTTAGTGAACGTCAATCAGTGGAGGCAATGCCAGTTGTCATTGTAGCTGTCACTACAATTGCACCTACAATGGCTACATTGAATGCCGTCCCTTCAACCACTTCTCTTGCCTATGCTTCGAGTTTTTATAAGTTAGCCGACTTTGGATCTGCACCTGTGTCTCAGACGTCCTACTCAACGTATTCCTGGCCACGAGCGCCTACTCAACTTAACCCAGTCAGACGCAGCCGACAAGAGCTGCTGATTATATTGGATGCGGTACTTCTAATAGCATTTCAATACCAACTTTCTTACCTTCGCTCTATTGCCCTAAGTGAGTCGATCCATAACGATATGCACCTCAACCCGTACCCTTGTCAGTTCAGCCTGCATTTCTGCCAGTAAATCCGGCACCTTTGATGTTCCAGCTTGACTTCGGAAGTCATCAGAAGTTATACGATCTACCAGAAATTCATTGCAGACCGGAAGAGCTGTAAGATAAGGTCAGAGGAAAGCTAAACGAAGCATGGAATCTTAGTATTATCTAAGCGATCCACGTGGAAGGAGACCTTTTTAACTACGCCAACTATAAAGGAATCAGTGTTCTAAACATCGCCTATAAGACCTCTTCTGCCGCATTATGCGTTTGAAAGCATTCATGAACAATTCGATTGGTACATGCCAGTCCGCTCTCAGGCAAGGTAAGTCCACCATCGATCAAATATTCATACTACGGATCTTGGAAAAAACCCGAAAATTTCAGATCGACGTTCGCAATTCATTTATCGATTTCAAAACCGCATACGATAGTGTGAGCTATACAATAGTCTAGTTTTGACATCTCTGCCAAACGCGCCTGTTTGAGAAGGATGGCTATGAGACTTCTCGCTGTTCCATCAAGGTCGATAATGAATTAATCGAGACTTTCAATGTCAAAAGAGGGTTAAGATAAGACAACGCGCTGTTATGTAACTTTTTCAACATTGCCCAAGAAAAAATCGTGGGAAATTTACTGGCCAGCAAAAGAGGGATAACCTTTTTTAAGTTTTACGTACGCGGATGTCATCGATGTAATAAAACGAACACCGCGAGTCGTCAATAAAGCATTCGTGAGTATTGAGAATGGAGTGGCTAAAATGGGTCGAACGGCCACCGAAGGCTTAAGGTTGTTAAGGGCTTTGTCTACATTGTCTCCGCAATTACAAGCAGCAATGACATTAGCGCAGAAAACAGACGCAGATTTACCCCTCCCAATCGCTGTTTCAGCTGGCTATTAAGTAACTGAGACCTCTCGCTTAAAACCAAACTGGCCTATACAAGACCTTTATTTTCGCTCTCCTGATCTATGACGCAGAGACCTGAAGTTAGCCGAAAACAGATTAAGAAGAGCTTGGCCGTTTCTAGAGAAGGACACTGCGTATAACTTTCAGTCCCGTTGTATTGATGGGGAATGAAGGATGAGATTCAACCACGAACAGTATGGGCTGTTCAGTGACATCAGTCTAGTCAGATATTCACGGATTCATCGTCTGAGATGGCTGGGCCATGTTGAGCGAATAGACATCCCAGTTGCGTCCTCAAGTCCAACACAGAAGGACGGCGTAGCTGACGATGACTTCATCTAAAGTAGTGCATCTAAAGTAGGTGTCAGCTGGCAATAGACGGTGAAGATTAAAGTATCAACCACCATTCTGCACTGTATGACTCTTAGAATGCAAGTGGAGCAAACGTTACAAATCAAAGGCAATGAAAGGTGGCAAAACTTCAATACAATTATGACCGCAACTCAGTAAATCCAGAACAATTAAGATTCTCTTGATAGGTAGAGCTGAATTATCCACGCTTGTTTAATTCTGAGGCCGAATTCGATTAAGCCGAGCCTTACCGGCGACGACCTTTACAGAGGCTGTGGGGACGTGGGCTTACGGAGGATATCCTCCACTTTCTGTGCCACTGTTCCAGCCTCAGTAATTTGAGATAGAGAATTTTAGTAATTTACTACTTCCACGACCATCTGCTGTTTCATTAATACCTCTTCAGATTCAGACACATTGCAATTTGACCAACTTGATTGACATGAAGTCCTGCGAGTGCAAATGCCATTTATGAATATTCAAATGAGGAAAACATTTTGTCTGCGACGAGGATCTTTTTACCCGCTGCGAAGCAAATTGATCGTAATCTCTTTATTCTCAGGCGCCATAAAGTTTCTGCCTTCTGATTGTGCTATCAAATTTGCGAAGATTATGCTACCGTCAATCTTAAAGCATATTTTGCGACTTTTGCCTACCTTTCTACTCCGCAAAATAGAAAATTCGATGAAATAGGATACGCAGGGGTCCTTAGAACTTTATGCAATAGTCTGCTTCTTGTTAGGAATGCCATCAAAATAGTAGCCTTACACAAGACTTTCGGTTGCCCTAGAAAATGTATGGTCGAATAGATACCAAACTGTACCTAATCTGTAGGTCTTTTGATAGCTCTTTTAAGAACTAGAATCGAATAGATGCTTAAAAGGCATTCTTCGCCCAACTACGACACCCAGAAATGACTTATTTGAAGCCAACCAGGGGTTCATCTTTTAATCTCCTGGCTAGACACCGACTAGGTTATGAATTATGAAATTCTTCCTTGATTTTCTTTAAATGATACCTAAAAGTCGAAGCCCTTATCAGCTGGAAAAGACAACACAAGAATGCTAAACGTTGTACTTAAGTAATAATCAGAAAGAAAGAATGATTACTTCTCCCCACTAATTCCACAATCAGACATCTTTAAGCAGTCCTTGTGATGCATTCCAAATTCCAACCATGCTCGTACTCATATTTCTTCAAAATATTTCTATCCGTTTCACCCACAAACATTCCGATGGTCCTGTATCCTTTCCTGGAACTATGTATTTATGGATCTACAAATGCGATGTCTGTCTACTTACCTACCCACGTGCACAGGTGCGACTACATAGAATTCTCTTGTTGTACAATTTTCGGTTTTCTTTTTCTTTCAAAAGAACGTAGGAGAAACGAGAATGAGAAACTTTTCCAATTTACCTTACGTGCTCTTCCTGATACTCTACATCCTGTTGAGTTAGTACACTCGGATTCAAACGCTCATAGATCTCGGTGTGCAATCGTGACGTTTAGCTTTTGGCTTTATCAATGAAATGACCTTTCTCGCATGAGAAAACAGAAAAGGGAACGTCTTCTAAGGGATGTTAGTGGCACAGTGAACTACTACTCGCATTTGGATTTGCTGCACGATTTTCGTACCAAGTTAATGGTTAGCTTAAATTAGGGGTTGCCTGAGAGTCGTATCCTTTTGTATCTATGACTGATGCTGCTACTTTTTGTGTAAAACTGGTTTAAAAAATGTTGCGTTTCTTTAGCATGCACGTGCGTAACATTGAAGTAGGTTGTAGTGAGAAACTAGATTTTCTGTTGAGAACATTATTTCTCAAGGACACGACATATGTATGTAGGTTGTTGACAAAGTTTTGTCATGTTTACTCAAAAGCGTTCTTTGTGCCGAGTTTTGTTTACACGGAACTGCTCTTAAAGCTGGGAAACGTAATGTAATATCAAAGGGACATCACTGCGACTAAGTAAAGAATCTGATTAAAATCCGGCCGACATCAAAACCAGTTTGGTTAGATCGAAATTATTTATAAGGGGCTTATAGTTAGGACATTACTTGGTGATGAGCTATGCTCGTATCAGCAGTAATTTAACAAATACCTATTGTGAAAGATTTCAAAAAATGTCAGGATAATCAAATCGCCAAAAATGATAAGGGGATCTTGAATACAGAGTCCCAAATATGGTACCCAAGTTTGACAAGAGATCAATATATAGCTGCACGAAACTCTTTCATCAAAACCAGTATCAGTACATTGACTCATGAATATAAGATAAAAGAGTGCGTAATCATTCAAAAGCAGATCCAAAATACACGAATCCATGACGTGCCGCTAATGTCCTAGTAACAAGTGCACTGGTGATTCGATAGCATGTCTCACCGAAAAATGAAATCTAAATCTACACCAATCTGGCGAAAGCAAGATAGTTGCTTCTTTACTTACTTAACTGGCACTAATATCAGATGCGTTCGTCCTCTGCTGCGTCGTCTCTCAGGGTTGGAATCGAAAACCTGTTGTAGAGCTCGTCCCAATGTACGCTGTCATGTGCGCGGCCTTGAAGTCTATCAGTAGATGCTGAACGTCGATTTGAAATTCCCGAGTAGTGCCAAGATGTGTTTTAGTGTGAATATTTGAGCGATGACGGATTTTCCGGGCAACCAGGTCATATCTAGCTGTTTTAAATAAGCAGTCCGCCTGGGCCAGCAGCTTTACTAGACTCTAGCTTCGATACTTCTACCTGAACTTCACCGAGGTCAGCAGGACGGAATCCTTCGTCATCGCCGTTCACCGTGAATGGTTCATTCTGCCTCCATATCCTCAGCACCGGCAACAGCTTTGCTACTAGATTTCCATGCTTATTTTTGCAGTCTATCATTCTGACTTTGTAGCCCCGGCATGCTCTGAAAAAACTTTTAAACATCATTTCTGTAGTAATCACTCTCCATTTCCTTAATCGCGGTCTTCCTGTGCTCTTTGTTTTCTTCTGAGAAGCCGGAACTCTTCCCTTCTCGTCTGCTGGTAGAGCTCACGCAGAAGGACTACTCGTCCTTCGATGCAGCGCAGCTTTATAGAGTTCTTATTTGGCTGTCTAGATTCGTCGTCAATCATGATGGCTCATGGCTCAGTGATAACATTCCCATTGGTTTTTCATGATTTGTATATGGGGACTAAGATTTTGAGAGAGCTAAGTTTCACTTAGAAACGCGTTTAGTAAAATTTCTTTTTCGATTTCTTGCGATTGCAGCTTTTCAACGTCGAATTTTGGGGACATTATTTGACTCCGTTCTGCTTGTGATATCCACATTCGTACTCTAGTTGGAGCATCTAGCGTCGATCGCAATATGATCAATCTAGTTGACGGATGATTGAGCTGGGAATAGCCAAGTCTCTTTACGGATGTTGAAATATGGGAACCGCGTCCTGGCTACTAAAAGGTTACGCTCGGTTACAAATTCCAAAAACTTGAAACCATTGTCTCTCGTGGTATTATGCGGGCTGTATTTTCCTATAGCCCGCTCAACTACGGCTTCTTTGCGTTAAGATCTGCTAGAACAATTTTGGTGTCATAGCTGGGGAACTGAACATGCGTTTGAAGCTATCACTCGTGTCTTCTGTACAGGCATAAACACAAATAAATCTTTTGATTCAGAATTTGTCCTTGGTGCGTATTATTATGAGGCGATCGCTTGCATGCCGAAAGCTTAGGACTTTTTGCCTTAGTTTCCCTTGAATAGTAAACCCTCATCCACAATCAAGTCAACGTTTGTCTTCCTTCTTTGTAGCTGCCGCCGTTGTATTTAATTTGTTTAATGCCCGGCCCATTCCATCGAACTTCTTGGATTTCGGCAGTATCTCTTTTATTGCAGTCTAGGGCGTCCGCGAGTTGTTCGGAAGTACGTAGTCTGTTAAGGTTCCTAACATTTCATGTGCAAATCGTAATTCGTTGTCCTTAAAAAGTCGCCAACATTATATCCATCCGTATCCGATACTGTTAGTTGTCTTCTTTTTTGCATGATGGGGAAGGTACCCCACGCGCGATTCTCAACCTGAAGGGCCAGGCGTTTAATCAAACACTTGGTTCGGCTAAACTGTGTGGGGAAAATGTGGGCCATCCACATTAATATTATCAAGTTGTCTTGAGCATTCTCAAGTTTAATATTCACGAAATAAATGCTGGTGTACCCCAGGGCATCGTTCTGCTGATCTAACCCAGTATAAGTATCGTTTGCTAGCGACAGTACTCTCTGCTTTTTGTATTCGTTCTCGGATTTATTTATGTCCTTCCTCAAGTCTCAGAGCTTGTTAAGCTCATTAAATTCCGACACTAACAGCACAACTAACGAGTTGTACTTCCAAAATATAATGCTGTGTACTGTGGTCAAAGCGAAATTTTTACATCCAACCATTATCCATGAATGGCACTTGCATCGTCCAAACCGTCAATGAAATGACCACATATCTAATGTCGCCAAAAATGCTGAAAAACATCTGGATTTCCTCGAGCGGTGTCAGAAATAATTAACCTGCTTTGATCGGGACACAATATACAGTCACCTACAGTCCAAAAATTGAGGTAGAATAATCACATCTGGTCAAACCTTCAACGATAACATCCATCTCACTATGAATGCTCATCAGTTTACCCTTAATTCCACTGTGTGACTTGCTGTCCTTTCCTAAACCGTTCTACTCGCTTATGGAATGCCTCGAGCTCTTTATTTCCTGGTCATTATAACCTCTGAACATTCAAAACCAACGTACATTGGTATGTCTCTTTCTTCCTTTCCTAATTTCCTCTGCCCTACGCTTTATGCAAACATAGTATGGGTATGCAAAATCACTTGAGCATTCAATGATGTTGAAAAAATCACATGATAGCGCTTTACCTTACAGGAATCGGTTTAAGACATCAAAAGCCTCAGCGGTGTCATTTTATAGCTCAGCGAGCTTTCTGCATTCTCATCCTACTCAGACGGAAGTGTTTGGCGAAAATGCTAAAACTTGGCATGCCTTTATATAGTCAGGTTGGAAACTTCGGTGAGAGCGGTGCAATAGATTTTTGTGTTGGAAACTACACGAGTCACCTCTATTTAAAGTGTATGAAAAAATATAGACAAATATTCACAGTGCTATTTTGCACGAAAATTTTTTACCCTCAGTCCGTTTAGTCCCGAGTTTATGTATTTTGTTGCGCAAGTTAATTTAATTGAATAAAGTTCATATGCCTTCAGCCGTCATATTCGCAAACCGCTCCCATCAGCTGAAAAAGAAATACATTCCATACATAGAGCATTGTGAATTCGGGCTAGTACCGCTTAACATTAAAACAAATTCAAAATGCATCGGTTCCCACTAGATCACCGAAATCAAGCAGTGTTGTGCGCGGTAAGTACGTAGGTGAGTGACCACATGGGAACTCAGTACTCCGCGTGCTGTTGACAAAACGCGCCACATGGGCATAGATAGTACCCCGGCGTTAAATCCCGGACCCTACAAATTAATTTGTATCGTTCCTTGATAATAATAATATGTTAATAATATTCAAAATGTTGCCCATTGCACAAACGGTTTTGGTTGCCAATCGTGGGGAAATTTCCATGCGTGTTTTCCGAAGATGCACAGAATAGGACATCTACTCGAAACAGGATAAAATGAACATGCACAGGCAAAAGGCCGATAAGGAAATCATTGTCAGCAAATGTCTTCCACCACTCGAAACTTGCCTCAGCATTCTAGAGAGAATTGGTAAATTCAAGGAAAACGATGTAGATGCTGCCCATTCAAATGATGGTTTTTGATTTCTGCAACACACATTGCCCTCATGCAATCTTTAAGGCGACATATCGCGGCGATGATCGCGGTATGTGTGTGGTTCGTAAGATGCTTATAATGCAGAATTATTCGAACGTACTAGTTCAGAAGCTATGACTGCTTTTGGAATGCTTATTGAAAAGTTAATCTAACTTCCTGGAAATGTCTTACACTTATAACAACGTGATTGTTTCAGTGCACCGTCCTATCCTGTTATACTTCGAGCATTACTCATATGTCTTGTTAGGAGCTCGTAGAAATATTCTTTGGTTGCGTTGTCCTTCTCTACCGTAGGGGCATGGGCGCATATTGGGCTTAGTTTGGCAAATTTAGCGCTGTTGCGTATTGTCATAAGACGCTCGCTGAGTCTACCACATATGGCAAATCTGCATCCGAATAAGCGCTGTTTCTTTTCTCTATAGCAATCACCGTAGTCTATACCAGAGTTTTTCATCATCCTTATGCCCAGCGCATTCCATCGCACTTCCTGGATAGCGGTGATATCTGCGTGATAGCTGTCAAGCTCTCCGAACATTCCCCTTGCAAATCCGGAGGTCGTTGTCCTTTAACGTTTGCTGCGGTCGTCAACATTTATCTCTTCCGTTTCGCGTTATGAACTCTATGACAGCGTAGGCCAGTATAATACTACTGGCCGGGCATGCCCTTGCCATTTTAGCCTACATGAGTAAGAGTTTACCCAAGTAGTTACCTGAGACCACTACAGGGAGGTGAGGCCTGCTCTTCGCTACGCAATTAATTATTGCTCTGCTGGTCCAATCGATGTTATAGGGCAGTCAGCAATATGCTGGAGAATCAGAAATTCCTCCACGCTATCCTCGATACCTACTTCATTAATGAAAATCCAGAAACCCATATTTTTCAAAATCGTGCTCAGACACTCTTTAACTACGGTGAGGGAAAAGCTAAAGCCCGCTGATATTAAGCCACATGTACCATCTATGTCACTAGAGTTATCATCAGAAGTACTCGAAAAAAAGGAACTTGGCAGGGGTAAAGTAAATTAGGAAAAGAACGCGATATTCCAAAATCCGAGAAACTGAAGCTTTTGCAATGGAGGTTCGTTGTTGTAAGAATATCCTACTTATGAACACTACTTTTCGAGATGCTCCTTCGTCACTTTTGGTAACCCGCTTTTACTTGATCTTCTAAAGATCTCTTCATATGTTGGCCTCAAATTCAATAGCTTGTACGCCTTGAAAAATTAGTTTGATGCAAATTCCCAACATTCCGCTCCAGATGTTGTTGAGAGATGCTAATGCTGTTGGCTACACAACATACCCAGGCAATGGGGCTGGCGTAGATATCTTCCGCATGTTTAGCCCATTGAATCACTTGTCAAATTTGATCCTGGGTATGGAAGCAGCCGGTAAGGCTAATATTTAATTATTTCTTACCCCGCTAAGACCTAATATAACCTGAAATACTACACAAACCTTGCTGTTGAACTTGCGAAGGCTGGACCTTATGTACGTCAGTCAAGGATGCGGCTGGTTTTCTTAAGCCCACTGTAGCTAAATAGTTTATTATAGCAATCCGTGATAGTCATTCTGATATTCCAATTCACATTCATACGGACGACATCTCTGAAGCTGGTGCAGTCTACATGTTTGCTTGCGCTGAAGCTGGTGCTGATGTCGTTGCTGTTAACTCAATGTCTGGCATGACCTCACAGTCACGTATGAGAGCGGTAGTAGCCTCGCTTCAGGGAATTAACATAAACTCGTTACTGACATTAATCTCCGTGATGTACGAGTACACCACAGTAATGTAATTTGGCAATTCTGGTGTCTACTTGAATGAAATTCCGGGTGGTTAATCCAACAATCTTCAATTTCAGGGCTTTCCCATGGCTGAAGATTATACATCGTACGTTGGGCATGAAATATTCTTTGAAAAGCAATAAGAATGAAGTAGGCGCTCCAATGCTCAGCACAGTTATCGGTATTCACATCAACGACGACGACCGTGTTGACAATGAACAAGCTGCTGTAGTTCTCTTTCAGGACAAAAGGTATACTCGTATAAGTAGTATTATTAATACAGGGTTTCAGTACGGTAGACAAAATCTTGTACACGTTTTAATGAGGCTGAGTAGTATAATTTAATTTAAACGGCCGCAATCGCGTAACCTCCAACCTAGCGTCCACACTTTTATAATGAAAATCAGTGGCATCGATGCCAAGAAACCACATAGCACCTATTAAGGAGAAAAAACATCGGCTTCTTCGCAGAAAAAGCAAAGAGTTATCGGGGAAGTACAGATGTGCTCCAGGATCTGTAAAAGTGAGCAGGGAAATATAGATGTATGTAGATGTACGAGGGTTCTCTGAAAAGTTTCCGACCGAACAATGATTCAAGACATTTTTTCTCAAATTTTTTTTTTATTTTTCTACATAGTCTCCTTGTAACTCTACACACTTCTCCCAGCGAAGCTCCCACCTCTCTAACCCGTCCAAATAGTACTTGGCGTTTTTCTCTGCAAAATAATTGTTCACGAAGGTGATTGCCTTCTCATTTGGTGAAAATCTCTGTCCTCCGAGCGCAGTTTTTAGATGAGAGAACAAAAAGATGTCGCTTGGGGCTAGATCTGGTGGATAAGGCGAATGGCCAAGCAGTTCAAACCGCAATTTATAGATTTTCGCCATGGCAACTGCTGAGGTGTGAGACGGCGCGTTGTCTTGATGAAACAGGATTTTCTTTTTCTGTAAATGTGGCCGCAATTTCTGCCTTCAACTTACTAAGTAATGATGCGTAGTACGCTCCTGTAATGGTTTTTCCTTTTTGAAGGTAATCGATTAAGATAACTCCTTTACTATCCCAAAAAACAGTCGCCATCACTTTCCCAGCCGAAAAAACAGTTTCTGCTTTTTTTGGAGCCGGCTCGCCTTTGCAGTCCACTATTTTGACTGAATTTTTGTTTCAGGAGTATGGTGTATCCAAGTTTCATCTATAGTAATTAATCGGAGCCAAAACTCGGATTTATGCGCCTAAACTGCGCTAACAGAGCGTTGGAAATGTTCATTCGAACACGTTTTTGGTCTAACGTAAGCAAACGCGGCACCAAACGCGCGGACAGCAAAGTTCCCATACACAGAGTCCAACTCATTTTTGATTTGCGTAGGCGTATTGCCTTTCAAAAACAAGAACTTAATAACAATAACAACAATAATTTTCACAAAAAACACTCACATCGACTCACTCAAACGGCTGTCAACTAAAAACTGCGCGCCCAAAATGACTGAAACTATAGTAAGTAACTTTCAAAAGATGCACAACTAGCATTCACTAGCTTGACACCCTACAGCATCAGTCGAAGCATTACGCATGATTTACGGTGAGAAAATCCCTGTTAAGAATGTCCCACGACATACGGTGTCGTCTGGAGCTTGCAGGAATAAGCAGTATAAGCAGAATAACGGAGATGTCAGAGTATCCTTAATCAAAAAACAGAAATCATAAAGTACCCGTACCCGTAAAGTTGGCAAAATCTGGAATCCTTGAGCTACATAACTACAAGATCCACATTAACCAAATTAGCTTTGCCCAAAAGCTGAACCATTGTAAGGAAATATTAGGATGGACGATCTGATGATCTTAATGTTTTAAAAAATTAAAATTATTATTATACTTCTACAATACTTGAAACATTATATGTAACTAAATAATATTTTTCTATACATACATACATGAACCACACATTAAGTTGACTTCCATTTCGGAACAGGGTCACTATTCTGGTGGAAATGCAAATGCCGAGAACATGATGAGGAAATTTAATAGCACTAGTACTCCTAAATACGAATAAAGGATGAAAAATGAATTGATCAAATTCATCGCCAAAAAACACTCTGTCCTCAAATGAGGGACAAATTCTGAAGAGTCCAAAGTATGACGGCATTTTTACAAAGAAACAATTTTAGAATAGCGCCGCGCCGGGCAATCGCTATCACTCTTATTGGAATTTCTGATTTATTTTAATTGCTCCATCTCATCATTCCATGTATGTATATCTCAGTATCTCATACTGAACATAAAGCAACTGCATACATATGGACGTACCGATAGGCGTTCGACCTCTTATCGCTTTGCATTGATCCAAATTAATTATGTTAATTGTTGTTTGCATAATAAAACTTATAACAACCTCCCCTCGATGACCTCATCACTATGGGTGGTTTGCATTTGCACAGTGTTCGTGATCGTTAGTTCCTGAACTTAGTAGTACACTTGGAAATTATCTATGAACCATTGATTAAAGAACTTCTAACTGTAACTGATAAGAGCAGATCACGGATGCGTGTGGAATTCTCGATTGGAGATGTCAGAGCTGTTAGTCACATTCGTATGAATTCTCTGGCTTCGGACTGAATATTTGCATCTATTTCTGGGCTATTCTGTGGGAAAATCACCAACTGAACATTTTGTGCTATTTAGAAAAGTTAGGGACACATTCAGCAAGGTTGCCGAGGAGTAGTTTAACCAATGCCATATCCAAGCAACAGTCGTACACCAGCACATTAATGTTCGACTAGAGGGTGAGACGCTATCGTTGGGATAAGACCTTCATAACTGCTACAATTAAATTCTAAGCAATGCGGTGTGGAGTTAAATCTAGAATAAAAGATCGCAATCAATATTCCTGTCTCTAAGGTCCACACTCAGTTCTTAGCCAGCAACAGAAGAATTTACTTCTCGGTACAATAGCGGCTTCAAAGAGAAATATTTTGGGATCTGCACATGGAATAGGAGAATACAGAGGAGAACCCGACCTGCGTTAAAGAACACATTATGGCAAGACACTTGAGCGAATGTCTAAGGGCAAACTAATCCACCAATTCCATTTAAGAGCTCATAGATGAATATGCCTCTAATCCAAGTTTCAAGAATCTCGTTGAAAGGACTTTTAGGGCTTTTTGTTTTGGGTTTAAAGTTATTTTAGCCGCAGCAACACTAATTTACTTTAGTATCATAAAATGCTTTCACCTCTCAAGGGAAAGGGGGCATCAACAACTCCTTCACACCACGTTATTCTGCTCGGAGTACTGCAACGTGTTTGAGCTATTTCCAAATCTTTCCCAACTAAGTTGATGCCTCCTCAACCATTTTGCGGATTGCATGCCGTAAGCATATTCATAAATATCTGCCATATTTATGCAGGCAGACTGGTTCTTGTGCTGAGAATATTGTTTTCCCAGAATTTGGTATAATTCCAAAGCATTCGCCTTCCCGATTCTGTTGCACACATCCAGCTCGGTACCACTGCGGGAAGATGGAGGCCATACTTCTAGATTTTTATTTTTTTTTGTATTATATTTGCGCGCGCAGTCGTCTATATACTTTGTGGACTTGTTGAGTTGAGCCCGATTGTTAAAAGTGTTCAGGGTTTTTGTTTGGCTGCGTCTATTTTAAGCCTCGCTTTGCTTACATCGAATTCTAGATCTGAGGCCATCAGATAAAGGCCCATTGTCTTACGTAGAAGAAGGTAGAAATCATCAGTGAAGTCGACAAGTGAGTAGTCAATTCGACCGCCGCCGTACCCTTCGACAATTTAGGTGGTTTGATTCCGACCGTTCCTACAGCTTTCCCTAGATTCGGCAGGATACATCAAAATATGTAGATAGATTCTTGGTCAGTGTGTTAGTTATTACACATAGAAGATACACGTTCTGAATGACAACTGTATGAGAGGCGGTGTAAAAGGAAAAAAAATAGCGTGAAGTATATAGAAGCTTAAAGAGAATGAAGGCTAAATGTACAAGTTCTGCCAGCAATACCTTCCTAAGAGCGACAATAGTTAGATACAGATCAGTGGAAGTCACACCTACTTCTTTACCTTCGCCTCAGAGGGAATTAACAGAAAGAAGACTTTTAGCGCTCAAACTGCTGACGGATTTCCTTCTGGTTTCCCACGCACTATGGCCAGATGAAATATGTGCAGAAAGCAACAGAAACTACAGAACATGGAAACTGGTTGAAGCGGTCGAATCAAATCCATCCAAAAACAAGACCAATGGCGACTTTACCTAAATACCATTTCTGTATGAAATCAACACTGCAACCCGCAGAGGTTGTAGTTCTGGAGGACGGCAGCCTGTTGAAAAGGTTGCATCCGCCGGAAGAAATTACCTTTTTGGGGGGCTTTCCCTGCATACAATATTCCGACTAAAATCGATCAGCCCAATTTACAATTCAGGTTAATAGACACTGGATGCCGCGACAAGGACCACTTCTGTGAAAACCAGATAACCTCTAAGAGAAGCAAACCCCCTTACTAATAAGTGTGCCGCCGTGTAGGCTTTAAATCGAAAATGCTGCATATAAAAGCATTGCCAACGACGTAGTTGGAGCTATATAAAGCAGATAATACAAGGCGCGCGGCAAGATAATTTTCGAGGCAGGAAAGAAAGAGACGTACCGATGTGCGTTCGTTTTGAATGTTGGAAGGTTGGTTTTAACGGTCAAGAAATAAAGAGTTCGGCAGGGCATTCCATAAACGATAAGTACGTCCGATAGCAGGTTTGATTGTAAAGTGATGAGCATTCATAGCAAGACGAGTGTTACGGTTCAAGGTTTGGAGGGCGGAATGCTACTGGCAATTTCAATGGAGCACTCGTGGTGAAAATAGCGATAGAGCAAAGTGATACATCACCTATGAGTCTTATCACACGGTTTTGAATCTTAACTAGCAGGCGTAGAGAGGTTTTAGGACCACCTGACCAGATGTGGGCATTGTAAACCAATTTTGGGCGGATGAATGCTTATATATTGAGACCAGACCAGAGGGGGAGAAGTATTTCTTACGTGAGGAAACCTCGATATTTTGCAGCATTTCTGGCGACATCGAATATGTGGTCAATCTAACGTTGGTTGTCATTGACACACCGAAAATGGAAAGTTTTTCGGTTTCAACAATGCAAGTGCAATTCATGGATAATGGCTGGGAATATGAAAAGCAGAGAATATTGTCGTCAGCAAAGGAATGTATTGGATTAGGATTAGCAGATCATTAACGAAGATTAAAAGAGTGTCGGAAACAGAACGGAGCCCTGCGGCATACCAGCATTTATATCGTGGACATCAGACTTGAAACCACCCAAGACAACTTGAATTGAACGTTCCGAAAGGTAATTTCTAATCTGTTGAACGGGAGATTTGTTGATCCCAAATACACGCACTTTCGACAAAAGAGCTTTTTTTTTATAATCGGCGCGCGCCCAAGGGGTTTTGTGTACCCTTAAAATGTTCGTACACAGCGCGGCTGAAGGAAATTTAGGGAGGAAGAAACGACAGGTACCGATGTACATTGTTTTAAATGTTTGTAAGTTATAACGACCAGGAAACACAGAGGTCGGCAGGGCATTCCATAAGCGAGTTGTACGGCTTAGGAAAGAATCACGATATTTTAGAGTACGTCCGAAAATGGGCTTGAGGATATACTGATGAGCATTCATAGCGAGACGGGTGTTACGGTTGAAAGTTTGAATGGGCGGAATGCTACTGGCAATTTCAATGGAGCACTGGTGGTGGAAATAGCGATAAAACAAAGTGAGACAGGAGACTTTACGTCGGTGTTCGAGGGTGTCAATTGATTGACTGGTATTAGTATCACCAATGAGTTTTATCACACGGTTCTGAATCCTATCTAGTAGGTGCAGAGATGTTTTAGGAGCACCGGACCAGATGTGGGCATTGTACTCCAATTTAGGGCGGATGAATGCCTTATATATTGTGGCCAAATCAGAGGGGGTAAAATATTTCTTACATCGCTTGAGGAAACCTAGACATTTCGCAGCATTTTTGGCGACATCGAATAGATGATCATTCCAGCGTAAGTTGTCACTGACACAGATACCGAGAATAGAAAGTTTATCGGTTTCGACGATGCAAGTGCCATTCATGGATAATGGCTGGTTATTTGAATTTCGCTTTAATGACAGCAGACAGCATTGAGTTTTGGAAGCATTAAATTCCACTCGGTTGATAGTTAACCAATTGGTTATGCTGTTAATATCGGAATTTAATGAGCTTAACATACGCTGCCGTTGCCGTTCTACAGCCGAAGAGCAGGGACGTGAGTCCGGGAACGAATATGAAAAGCAGAGAGTGCTGTCATCAGCAAAGGAATATATTGGATTAGAAGTGGCATACAAGAGTTCATTAATGAAAATTAAAAAGAGTGTCGGAGACAGAACGGAACCTTGAGGCACACCAGAATTTATTTTGTGAATATCAGACTTGAAACCGTTCAAGACAACTTGAATTGAACGTTCCGAAAGGTAATTTCTAATCCATTGAAGAAGAGAGTCATCGATCCCAAAATCACGCATTTTCGACAAAAGAGCCTGATGCCAAACTCTGTCAAATGCCTTAGAAATATCAAGTGCAACTATCTTGCTTTCGCCAGATTGATGTAGGCTTTGGTTCCACTTTTCGGTGAGACATGCCATCAAATCACCAGTGGACCTGTTGCTACGAAAACCATATTGCCGGTCATTGAGAAGTTTTCGTGTTTCGAGATATTTCACGAGCTGACGGTTTATCAGCGTTTCCATGACCTTGGAGAGAAGGGACGTAAGTGCAATGGGTCTGTAGGAGAAAAGAGAAGAAGATTCGCCTTTTTTAGGGACGGGCTGGACAAATGCTGTTTTCCATCTGCTCGGAAAGAGTCCTAAAGAGCGGGATCAATGGAAAAGCTTACTCAGTGGTTTTGCCAGCCTTTTGATTCTTCAGAAGAAGGGGAGATATGCCATCTGGGAAGTTAAGATCTTTAAGTACTTTTGCTTCTACACTAGTGCGAAAATGGATTCTCTCCATTTAAGATTCGACGCACTCAAGTGTAGGCGGAGACAAAGCTCAATCTGGAAGTGTTGAGCTAACCGCAAAGTGTGCAGAAAGCTGACTGACTTTGTCTAAAGAACTGACAGCTAGAATGTCATCGTAAATGAGCGTTGGGATAGAGGATGAGGCAGAATTTCTGATGTTTTTGACGAACGACCAAAAGCTTTTACTACCTTTGGGTAGCATTTGTTGCCTCAGTTGTTGGTCGTATTGGAATTTCGCACGATTAAGGAAGATGTTGCAGTCATTCCTGGCTCGTTTGAACTTTTTTCGGTTTTCTTCTTTACAGCTCGAGTCGTGCTATGCCTTTTCTTCTCCCTTATCTTATAATGCAATAAAACAAGAAGTAGTTAAGATGTATTTTAAATCTTTTTTTATTAAAAAGTTTGAGATTTCAAACTGTGGTTTGTTTTAAAAATCATATCGGGTCAGTGACGCGCCCTATTGTCGATACATTGGTTGAACCAAAATTCTACTGTTTCTTATCACTCTCCCCAGCATATTGATGGGTATGATGGCTGTTTCTTCCTGAATGTTTATTTTCAGGTCGTCGTCCACAGTCTGTGGGCAGTTTCTACAGACACGGGATTTCAAATACCCCCACACAAGGCGACAAATCCGACTCCAAATTACCCTTGAGAAGTGCTCTCGCCACACATCCATCGACACCCTTGAAGTTTGGGCCGTTGCTTCGCCCTATCCATTTCATGAAGAGCAGAAGCATGTCTGCGTGCCGAGCGCCCGCGGAGCTGGGATCGCAAACTGTAACCCTTACTGATTCGATGTTTCCTGCACAGAACCAGTTTTCTATAAAATTGTGAATTGATTTCCGCTCCGCGATTTTGGAAGGCGCGCTGGATTGAAATAACTGAACGGCTCTTCGGAAAATATGACTCTTGACAACTGAAACAGAAGTTAACAAAACATTAAGATCCCCATTCTTTAACGAGATCACGTGTTGCCGTCTGAGACACCCATCAGCTCCAGAGCGCTTATTTTAAATAAAGAAGTTATCTTGGCACACTTGTATTTGCGTTGAAACGGAGGACTGGGAAATGGAAAATGCAACTCTTAAATTAAAAAGCAATTCTATACAAGTCTCCTGGGAGCCATAATTGAGGTTTTTACGCTACCCAAGCTGACGTATGATATCTTGTTCAAGGCAAGAAAATGAAGAAAATGTTCGATACTGAAAAGTGGAAAATCTATTCCAACAGGGAGAGCAAGGATCGGGAAAACATAGATGGGTCTTCTCCCGTTGTAGGCTTAGGAAAAGTTTCTTTTGCAGCCATTAAATCTAGGTATAATTCACATCCATATCTGCTCCTTGCAAGAATAAAGAGACAACATTCCTAGTACTGATGTCTTTTATACACACAGAGTAACCTTCAACATTTCAAATCTAAAATTGCATCCCTATGCAGGACGCTTTCGGTGTTGAATACGAAACCTCTAATAATATGAGCACAGAAACCATGGGCAACGCATCTACTTAAGAGGTCTCACTCCACTTATGCATAATAATCAGAAAGACTTAGAGCTTGCTTCATTTTGCCGAACTCGGCCTCAGCATCTACACTTGAATAGGAAAAGCTTCCGCAAACTGCCCCATGCATAGCGGAAGATAGATGCACCATCCATAAAATTTTTTTTTGAAAATATCGAAATAGCAGATTGCTCAAAATTCTCAAAATGGGAGACTAACTAAACAATTTGTAGAAACACCAGTTGAATCCGATGACACCTATCCTAAGTCGAAAAGAGAATACCTGTCCAGGTAACTAGATCCGAAGCGTTTTACAACCAAATCCTACGAGTATCACTGGCATTGCAACCAATGCTAAGAAATACAACTTGACGAAGCTGGTATTTATCATCGGCCGTGCTGGTGGATGAGGTCAATAAATATGCCTCATGACAGCGCATCGCCTTATCTAAAACATTTCTTGACACTGAAGATCTCGGTTAATTTAATACCGATTTTGGTGGAAGAGCGCGAATTTTCCATACTCATCCTGTATAATCTGACGAATTTGGCCGGGATTTAAAAATAGACATGATGTTTATAGGTCGTCCCTACCATCGCTGTCATGTGCGGATTTGGAGTTGAGAAATGGATGGCCGATGTTAATATGACATTTCCGGGTGTTTTCGAAGTAGATCTTGTAGTGTGAACATTTAATCGATTCTGGATTTACGTGGCCTGAAACCGCACTGATAGGGACCAACCATCATGACTGCTTCCAGATACTCACATAATACGGCAGAAACGATCTTATGAGAGCCTTATTCCTGTATAGTAGTAAGCGCAATCAACTTGGATAAACGATGCTGTGATTCAATACTTCGGGCATGCTTTTCTCTGACTATATCTTACAGATGAGCTAAGGCATATTCTCAACCAGACCACCTCCCGCTGATTTACAGAGCGCAGGAGGCAGTCCGTCTGCCCCAACAGCTTTACTAGACTTTAGCTTAGATATTGCTACATAAACTTTATCAGTTCAGGGGGACGGAATTCTTTGTCATTGTCATCCATAATGAATGGTTGATCCTGCCTAACAGCGGTATTTTTTCCATCATCGCCATTATTTAGTCAGGCGGAGGAGTCTTTCCATGCTCTCAGCACCGACTCCGACTCTACTACCAGTTGTCCATGTTAATTTTTGCAGCCTTCCATTCTGGCTTTTTAGCCTTGGCATCTCTCCATTTCCTCGATCGCACGGTTCTCACGCTATTTTATTTTATTTTTTTGAGAAGACCGTACTCTTACATTCTTTTCTGCTCGCCCTTCGACACATTACAGCTTTATATGCTTCGGAAAGTTCGGACTTCCAGAATGTTGGAGGAGTCTCTGTCGTCGGTCGCAATGTGATCAATCTGGTTGACGGTTGATTGATCTGGGGATAGGGATGATCTTATTCCGTCGAGGTCAGTAATGATAAAACCAAGACCTTCAATGTCAGAAAATGACTTAAACAAAGCGATGCGATGTGATTTTTTCAACATCGTTCTTGAATGAACTATGCTATGCGAAACTCACAAGCCAATTCCCATGGCACCATCTTTCAAAAGTCTGTTTAGTTACTCGACTCGCATACGCGGACGACATTGACATAAGTAATGGGAAGAACACAGCGAACTGTCAATAGCTTGTTTGCGACTAATAAAGCAGAAGCGGCGTAGATGGGATTAGCAAGAACGAAAAATAAAATATATCTTATCAACAAAGGGGAAGGTAACATAGGCTATAATAGCTATAACTTAGAGTAAATAAGAAACTTTGTCTATCTCGTTTTCTGTTCCCTCTTTGTAGTATTCACCGTAGTAGATTTCGTTGTTTTTCATCCGGCTTTTTGCAGCCCATCTAAATGCATTTCTTGGGTTTGCAGTAATAACTGCTTTGTAGCAGTCTAGGGCTACCACTAGTCCTAACATTCAATATGCCAAGCCGAAATTCGCTGTCCTTAAAACATTCGCTGGGGTCGCCAAAATTATATCCGTCCGTATCCGAAATCGTTGGTTGCCTCTGGACTATTTCATTATAAAGAGGGCTTACTGGTTTCGTGCGCCTAATTATAGTCACTGTGTATTAGGTAGGTTTCGTACGCACTAACTAACATCGCGTGAACTTTAAAACCAGCTCCTAACTTTGCACTTAATTATAAACACTTTTTGACCTACCTATGTACAACTGGTTTAACTTTAGAACGTACCCGCGATAAGTTTTAGTCAAACAAACCTAAAAATTTACAGTTTGGGATATCAAACACAGTTTAAAGGGTACACTTTTACAAAATTAAAGTGAATTTGACAGAAATGTCAAAGGAAATAGAAAACAAGTTTTTCGAATTTTGAATTTTAAATTTGAATTTGGATAGCAGTTCCCCAATAATGGAAGAAGAAAAGGTGTTTAATTAAAAAAAAGTGAATTTTCTTTTGTGACAATATTTGTTTTTTCTTGAGACAAAACGATATCGGGCGCAGAATTCGGATCGGAATGAAAAGGAAATGCTGTGGAGTTGGTGGAGCAGCATATCGTAGTAGTGGAGGACAAGGGAAATGATCCGCAAACAAATTTTCTTGAGACATTTCATTGAAATGACATTTCAAAGTCCGTACTAAAAGATAAAATGGACTTTATGTGCTATTAAGTTTAGCGCGAGGATATAACGATAAAGTGGGTTTTATCTCGACTATACTCGTAATTATCAAAACGCTAACATTGACTTTGTTACGTACTAAAATAACTTTAAAGTGGGCTTTATCTGACTATAATTTTGCGCCAGTGTGTTTTAGTTTAAAAAATTGAAGTTTCTAGTGAAGGATTTCGTTGGATGATTTTTTATGATTTTAAATGTGGTCTGACTCAACATCAATGCATACATAGATCCACTTCGTATGGCTTTTTGTGACGAAATACCAATGGCTATTGCTACCAATGTAACAGTTTATAACCGGTTTGCAGAGTTCAAATGCGGTGATGAATTTTGTGGAAGTCGTCCTTGCAGTGCTCATCCTCCACAAAACATTAATACCATATGCACATTGATTGAAACCGATCGGCACGTAACATACCATGCGATAGAAGCAACCTTGGGCATTATAGTATGACCGCATTTGAATCAATATTGCATAAACATTTAGCTGTGGATACCACATTAGGTGACTGATGCTTAAAAAAAGGGTCGTGTCTAATCGTGCGAAGCAATGCTATAGAAATTCAATCATGGTGCCTCAAAAAATGTGTACAGCATCACTACAGGAGACGTAAAATGATTATACTCGTACGAACCTAGATCTAAGCGACAATCGGCCGTTTGGGCATTCCAAGATGAGCTAAAACCGACAAAAGTGACTTGTTCTCGTACCACTGGTCGCAGGTTTTTTCGGTAAATCGGGTCATGTTGCTACTGTGGCTTTAGCGGAGCGAATTATTGTTAAAGCCGGTTGGTATACAACATTTTTTTTACCGCAAAGTCGTCAGTGAATTGCGTAAAACAAACAAAAACGACGTGATAATACTAGTTAACATACATCCAGTCAAAGAATTTAATCTTTAAAGCTTCAAAACGTCGAACTAATGAGCCATTGTCCATATTCTCCTGATTTATTGCCTAAGTACTTCTTTTTGTTCCCGTTCAACCCCAGAAAAGGCTGTACAGGTGTTTAAAAACCATGTTTCTGAGGTGTCGGGTTCTGGGTGAAATAAATGTTTCGAAAACTGCTTCAATCGAAAGGAAGAGTGTATAAATCTTGAAGGAGAATACTTTGAAAAACCATAAATCATTTAAGGCAATAAATTTATGTTTTTTTCATACTTTTTCTAAAAACTTTTCGGACAACCTTCGTACATCTTAAATTTTTATTGCAATCAGCGTGGAAGCAGGAAGTTGGATGGAACGAGGCTATTTCCCAAGAAACTTAAAAACGATGGAAATCTTAAATACCGAAATAAGCTTAATACATAGTGTCCAGATGGCCGGCCAGCAACCTCCCACTTGATTTGGGAGGTTAAATTCACCGAGTACGAAGCCCAGTAATCGAAGAAGTTTTCCGCGACAGCGTCTTTATGAGAAAACCTATTGACATTGCTCCATCATCTCCGCAGGATCGTTTGTTTATCTTTTGCTCAGAGTCTATTCAGTGCAAGTTCTGCTACAAATAAAACTTCTTTCCCCTTGTCTTAGTCTTTAAAATTCAAAGGACAATTCAAATATTGCTAGCATATAATTTGAAAGTTTCGAACGATTCATTTTCCACTCAACGACTCGACGTAATGATACCACTTATTTTACACTAAAACTTCGAGTCTACATAGAAGAAACTTTAATCCATTATTTCAAAGGAATAAAAAGAGTGGTAATCTGCCATTATACATAGTCCTTAAGATCTTTCCCAAGTCCTTGAGTCTTCTTCTTCCTTTTCTTATTCAAACATTGAATCAACACGATTATTTTCACTTTCTCAACTGCAGTTGGCAGTGATGTTCGTCTTATCCAAAGAAGACTACAAGTACATACATCCGAAATCTGTTGGCCCAAAGTTCTCTACATAGTACCTACTGAGAAATTTAATTTTAATTCTCAACTAATTAAAATTTCAACGGAATAATGCACCCCTACTCCACTGTCAATCCCTCAATCCACCACCAGCTGTCGTGAGGAATGAAATTTCCGCATCTCATTATGAAACTAAATTCAATTTCATAGAATCAACATGCAACATGCAAGGAAAGACAAAAAAGACAAAAAACAAGAAAATAAAATAATTTAATAGTTATTATACTCACTTCCAGAGTTTCCCTAAAGATTTACTCAGCTCGGAGTTCTGCAAATGGGGATACTGCTTGGACATGACCCGTCTGGCTGCCTGGGCCCACACCATAAACGCATTCATTGGCCGCTTGATGTGGTCTTTTTTCCTATCCGACGTCGATCTGAAACGAGAAAAATGCTGTGGTCAACACAAATAAACTATTAGTGCTTCAGTCTGTGATTCATGCTGTGCGACCTGGACGCAGAGGAGCTTGTAACTAGTGGTATTCCCATCCATATCTGCAAGAAGATTTAATTTTTAATTAAGGCACGCATTTACCAACCACTTTGAGTGGAAGTCGCAGAGCGCAAGTACTTTGTTTTATTTTGAGGAGTAAACTTCCGCTTAGAGGGAAGGATTCGTCGTTGGTTTGTGCCACTGACATCCCACTACAGAATCAGATTATGAATGCCCATAGATACTCGTATCTACATGAGCACCCCACCCCATCTCCAGTGTGTGGTGAAAAGTTTTCACAAATTTGTTAATTTGAAAATTTTCGAAAATCCTATTTCGAACTTTATCCGGAATGAGAAGGATAAGACCTCTTTGCTGCATACGAATATACAGATTCCCGGGTGTTCGGCCAATTGAAAGTTACCCGTAATTTGGTTTGGTGGATAATATTCGAATTTTAGTAGCTAAAGTCGGATGAGGTTGCGTCCTGGAACTGCGGTCTCTAGTGGGAGCGGTGGCACTACTTGTGACAAGTTGGAGGACTGCTCGTACTCGTACTCCTACTTCGTGCTTTGTATCGTACGACTAGTAAAACTTTTGATCCTGGTAGAGCAGTTAATTAAATTCAGATGCAAATGTACGGCTTTTAGAGACGCACATATGTAGATGGAGTACCAAATGCAGGTTAATACAATTTAAGTTTGATCTCAATTGAACTGGAATATGTAGGTGTAGGTAACTTTCATATGCCTGTACGTCAGGTAAACAGGTTAAGGAATAACTCAAAGTTTGAAGTTGGGAAATAGAGAGTAATATGGTCGAGTTTTGAACATGGTAATAGACTTAAAGTAGATAAGACTTAGAGGAATGTTAGAACTTTTCTTGTTGAGTTGATTGTCTGGTTAGAAGTTTGAAAGTGCAGTCTTCTGAGAAATTGATCCTTTGGTATATTTTGGGATAAGTAATTGGGTAATCTTAATGAAAAAATATTTAAAGAAGACTATCGATTTAGTACATATATCAGTTGCTTACAGTTTCTCTTATGTTTGGTTTGATCTTGTGGGTCCAAGTACCTTCAATATCTCAACGCGCAAACGCGTTCATTTCTTCTAATGTGAGATTTCTTCTTTACGCTTTAAACGCATTCTTGTTTAACATTGCATCGAAAGACATGGTTAACATATGTTCTGTCTTCTGGCATCTCGATTTTTGAATAGTTACACCAAAAGAATACTGACTGACTGGCCAGTACGGGTTCTTTTACGTCTGGAGTAGACACAGTAGAAGGCTAAAAAACTAAAACACATGCCTGCGAGCAGACAAGTTGAGACGAAAGGATGAATACATTGAACTCAGGGCACCGTTTGCATCGTCCACAATAGTAGAACGTCCCGAACTAGAATCCCAGTACCGCATGGAGAGAAAAGGAATGCAGCATAATTTAATATGAGGCAATTTAGATTGAAGAAGCAGCAAATAGGTGCCACACCAAGCCGTCTATAGTATTACTATGGAATTCACTAGTGTTCAAAGTTCCACACTACATTTAGTAATAGGACAGAAATCTGCTAACTTCGCCACAGTGATTTAGACCTAAGTGGCCCCAACAAATATAACAAGAAAAACAAGACAGTTGGCATAGATGGCATTCCCGTGGAATTCTAACCGCCTCCAACACTTCGACCGGATTCCTACAGCCACTAATAGGGAAGGCATGAAAAACCGAATCCTTCCCCAAATTTTGGTACGATTCCGAATCCGCTAAATAAGCAAAACCTGACGGAATGTGGCAACTACATATGCACTCTTTCAGCTGTGACTAAACTAATAGCTAAAATAACCCTTTATCGAGTGAAGGAACATCTTGATTAAATGCTTGGCATCGAACAGGCGGGCTCTCTAGAGGTATCCTCCAGCATCGGCCACATCATCGAAGAACATTTTAATTCAACACTTGACATCGAACAGGCGAACTTTTGAGCTGGATCCTACTGCATCGACTACATCAATTATTGAAGAATGCGTCGAGTATAGATCTCCACTACATTTGTTGTTCATCAAAGACAGGAGAGATATAGCAAAGCAACGAGTCGCTATTATAATGAACATCTACGGCAAGAATTCACTCCTTCGTCACTGCTTTTCTTTGTCGTAATGAGGAATGTAATCCGGGCAGCTCTGTCTGGAGGATATATGGAGATGTAATGAAATACGTCGTCATATGGTATCTCAAACATCTTCACTACAATAATGATGGTGGCCTGCTCTCACACAAAATATAGGATCTACCAAGAAGGCAGAATTTAAGTAAAACAGTCGTGGAGGAATCCAGATCTTTGTGAATGATTTGGAAGGACCTCCGGGAATGATGATGCGCAGGCGCTGTTGACCCCCTATGCCCCAAAAAGAGTCTCGGGGCCTAAAAAAAAAAATAAGAACAATAGAGGTGGACCTGAGCCTCAACCAATAAACGTAGTTAGCTCGGTTTGCCTCCAGTTGCACACTCAAATGTGAGTATGGCCTTCCGCTACTGCATTGTCCCTTCGGGTTGAAATCGACGGTCCTCCGAATTTGGACTCTGATATCTATTTGCTTTATATGCTAAGAGTACACACAATCCTTTGCGTATGTAGTTAAAACTACTTCTTCGCCAAAGAGCAGAGCTAGAAGAGAGTCTCCTAAGTTTCTCTAGACAAGGCCTCATGTAAGTAAGGGCCTCAACAACAAATAAGTAAAAAAGTTTACATCATGATTTTTGATTTTTACTTACGCTGCTTTTCGCGTTTTGCACCTGGAGTTGCCACTTGATCTCACCACTAGGTGAGCCTAGGCTATTAGATGCTTTATAGCGAGAAGAGGATGTCCTAAAAGGCAGCCACTGATTCAAAG
The DNA here is from genome assembly GCA_963966105.1 of Volucella zonaria. Lineage (NCBI taxonomy): Eukaryota > Metazoa > Arthropoda > Insecta > Diptera > Syrphidae > Volucella > Volucella zonaria. The sequence continues at coordinate 215,526,754 of OZ014530.1, forward strand.
TTAAAAAGTTATCCAGGGATTTCTCAGAAATTATGGCATTATCTGGTGTTTTATTGTAGAAAGGGCGTCTTGGTGGGTTGGAGTAAAAAGCTTGAAGGACTTCATAAAGGCTAACATCGACGAGATAACATAGATACACCCTTGACAGATCGGCCGAGCAGATACTTAACGTTAGACCCTTGCTTACATCAACGATAACCCACTGGTCTTGTCTCCGCTAACGCTAACGATAGCTTCCTTACGGGCGGTGCTAGCCCTGGCGAGGATAAGAGCGAGAATCGGGTTACCTCGGGCACAGTGGATTACGAGACTCTAATACACTTCTTTTCTTTGGAGACGATGGAAAACTGAGTATCTAGGACTTTTGCTTTCACCGCACTTCACAAATAAATCTCTTTCGCGATATCTTGGTTTACGGCAAGGTAAGAGCAACTGAAATCCGTAAGAAATTAAGGTGTGCTCTTGGCAGAAGAAAGTTGGCGATTTGTTTTGCTATGGGTATTTGGTGAAGGCTAGACTTGAACAGAACGATTTCATCAGTCTACAATTGGAGTTGGATTTTTTTTCACCGTAGTTGAAAGTGAGGACAAGTACGATCTGCTTTGGGCAGCTGTGCAAAGGACTGGAAAATCATTCTTGAGGTCATTTAAGTAGTGCACAAAGGTTAGTCACTTTTTTAGCCAGATAAACGAGAGGGCAAAACGAGAAGCGGAGTATGGTGCAATGAAGGGGCTCAGACCAGGCGAGTTTAAAGAAACACCTGCTGGCAAGTCTGATAAAAACAACAGACTATCTGGCGCAGGGAGAAAATGCCGTCAGACCAAACGATTCTACTGAAGCAGGTGGGCTTCAACATCCCAACGTCTACGATTTGTCTACAAGGAAGGCATAGTTGATGTCCATGGAATATGTATACGCTAAGGGATATTGCGGAGATGATACCAATGTTTGACCTGAAGTCGTATGCTGGGCTCTCATCCGCCGCAGGGAGAAGGAAGGCACTGGATACTAAGAGAGGATATGCGCTCGGTTAGAAGCTAGTTCTGATGGCCGCAACGAATCTATGGCGTAGCAACACGACGGTAGAATCGCTGGATGAATTCTTTGTTGGTCTTTGCCATAACTTCCCGACATTGGACAACAAAGTTCTGAAGAAGATATAGGGTATTGCGGATGCCGAGTGTCGAGAAGCCAACTTCAGTGAATGACATATTAGATACAGTTCGTTGTGTTATTGGACTAAGAGCTCGGGATGGCCGTTCAGTAGAAAAATCTCGGGAAAAAAGGGAGAGCAGCGAGATGCGGGACAAGTTGACGGCAGCGTCATTACAAAGGCTAAGGTAAATTGTTTTGGTGATATGTGATTTTAGTTACCTGAAAAAAAGAATGTCTTTCGGGCGTAGCCGGTATTGAACTCCGAACCATCCGATTTGGAAGCAAATAGACTATCACTTGAGCCACGGCCACCCGACCCCAAATCCAAGCTTTTATTGACCTAGGTAGTGTTTGTGTCACCATGTGTTGTATGATTGCAAACGAAAGGCGATCCAATACGATGTAGACCATAGGAGTTTAAGTGGTTTCGAAGGTGGAACTTGTCAGAACGTTGGGAGGGTATTCGCTGAGGTGACGGTTGACAAACTCACAGCACGTGGTGCGAGATTCTGAACATGCCAGATGGAAGCCAACCATATCCGATGTTAATCGGGCGTAAGATTTTGAACTAACCCCAGATGAAGCTGGTGAAATCATACAAATCATACGGCAACTTCTAGCGGTCGCTGAAGGATGTCTCGGTTACTCAAGAGACAATGAGCATCTAATAGAGGATCTAGAGACCTGAGAGTTGGGAAAGGGAGATAAGAGGTGACATTGAGATACTTTGTCACATATTTCTTTTGCCAAACGAGGAGAGCAAACACATAGATGAGAAGTTCTAATGTACAAATCTTGCAAGCTATATCGAGATGTGAGTGTAGTATGGAAGGCTAAGCCGTGAAGACTACATAAGTTGGCAAAATCAAACGAACCGATGGCAACGCATTCTTTAAAAATTTCCTCAAATCCCAACTTCGAGACATCAAAGAACACAGTATAACTTGTTACATTTTAAAAATTAGATTCAGTGTCTCTACGTTAGAGGAATAGCAAATTTAGAAGGTTGGTTGTTCAAAGTCGACTAGACGACCGGGCGTATACGTAACAAAATTGGTTCTCACTGTTTGTAACGAGTGCTGGTAATAAGTAATGAAATACAGCCTGAGGAAATTATTAAAGATACGTAAGCCCACAATTAACAATATTTGATTATGACATCCTTAAGTGTAGCCCCGGAAAAATGTATGTTTACAAACAAATCACATTCATTTCAAAATGCTGCTCATTTTGTTGAGAGAAAAATTCGGAATTTGATTAATTTGATTAAGTTTCTGCAAAATTTCCTTATAGAGAAATTTACATAACAAAGCATTTCAGCTGATAGAAAATCCTGGCTATACTCCTAGTTAAGCATTCGAAAGAAAGTAGACTTACTCAGTTTAAAAATTAAATTTAAAGCAATGCAATTTAGAAGTCAAGGAAAAGCTTAGTTTTATACAAAAATTTTATGAAAGTGTCTATCAAGAAATTGGAACCCAACGACGAAGTTCAGAGAAACTAGGGGCTACAATATTCACTTTTGAATTGACTTTTAAGAAGATATATTTTATCTTTAATTTTGCTACCTTTCTTCTCGAAAATCCATCCAAAATATCCTTTGGCAAAGAAACTTTTTCATCCAAACAGCATCCTTGAATTGTTTGTAAATTTTCGTAAAAGTTGAGTTTCAGTCAGAAATTGGCAAAATTTTACCGAAATCGCGAAGTGTGGGTTCCCCCTGAATTGTAATTTTTCTGAAAAATACCCTGCTTTCAAACGCCTTTTTTTTCTATAAACAATGAACTTTTCCAAATGTTTAAAATATTTACCAAATCAATTGCATTTTCACCATCAATTTCCGACTCACTTTCGACAGTTTTTTCACTACAAAAATGTCAAAAATCCACATACCAGGGGGGTTCTACCACCAAAATTTCAGAAAAAAACACCAAAAATTACTCGGATTCCTTCTAATTAAATTGTCTTATCCAGCAATCGACACGAGCTCTTTAAAGTGTAAGAAATTTAATTGTACCTCCATCAAGAAGAACATTTAAACTATACCATTTTCTAAGCCCCTCTTTGGAGGGGTATAGGGAGTATGCTAAGGTTCTGGGTATGAGAATCGTTATGTATTCATTAGTAGAATTAGTTGTTATGACCTAGTTTTAGTTTCTTTTCATTTCATGCAACTGGGTCAGAAATGCCGACAAAGAATTGAAATTTTCTAGATGAAAATTGGATAATTTAGAGGGTATTGGATATGTTTCTGGATGACTTTAACTAACCTGATTTTTATGAGATTTTTATGATATATGTAGTATCAATACATAGAATGATATTTAAGGAAAATCTGTAGAAAACTTGAAAATCGTGGCAATCGCATTACGTCAGCGAAAGCGTTTCTCGTGAGCGATTATGGTCATAAACAGGTGTCGATTTTTCATACAGGGGGAATATATATACACCCTTACTATTGTTTAGTTTTGATAAAGGTGGTCCAGTTTAGCCCAAATTTACGCCTGATTCTTTCCAAAAAAATTCCTCACAAAAAAGTTGTTTACAACGCTTTTCGGACAATTTTGATGGGTGAGTTTGAGCAGTGTTTCTTTCCTGAGAAATTGAGTGACTAAGGATAGTAATACCCCCATAGAATACATAGAGTAGGCTATATTTGTACAGAAAACCTTGAGTTTAAAACTTAGAAGCCAGGAAGCAATTCAATTAATAAAAGAAAACTTGAGGCGAAAAAAAAGCAGAAAGTGGCTCTTAGAAGGAAAAGAGTTTACTCATACAAACGCACGATAATGGATGAATAGTAGCAACATTTTTGGGGATGTCAATTTATACTACAACGTTCAAGACACACTTTCCATGGTTCAGAATCTAAGCATTAAGATAACATACTCTCTAAGCAAATTGCCTCCAAGTTATCAACGAGATTCAGGAGGACCTGAACAAACGCGATTTCACGTATTGAAAGGAACAGGGCCAGAATCTGCAAACCTTGGGAGATACTTTGTCCAATCATAAATTCTACCACCAAAGGGTATGCCTTAGATTATGGAGTGAAACAAAAATGAAAAAACACTGACTGCGGCCGAATTTCTACAAATTTTAGCTTGGTTCGGGGGAACCTAAACCATTCAAGAAAATTAAGTTCGAAAAGTAAATAACGGCCTTACATTAAGCTCTACATATGGGGCCGCATTCCCAGGTATGACAGTCACTTGGAGTATATCTCCACTTTCACATCCCACAATGATTGTGGAAGAAGAAATTTTATATTTTCTGGCACCTAGACTCAGATGCGGACAATTTGTACGAAAATGCAATAAGTACTCGTATGTTGTTCAAGGATTTTCCTTCGCAGCACCACTGAAAAAACTGTAGCTGCACTAAAACCGATTAAATTATCAGAAGGGGCCCTGTATAGCTTTTAAGCCGATAATAACTGGCCCGCATGTACTGTATGAGAGCTGTATAAAATAAAGTAAAGGATTTTGTCTAGAAATACTCGAGAAGACAAAAACTAAGAACACAGTGTTGACATTGGCATGCAAGGCAGAATTACTAGATATTTGGCAGCCCTGCTGGATTTCACTTTTTAGGTCTATCGTAGGTACCTATGTAGCTTATGTAGTTTACTATCAACCGATCAATCAACGACAAGGATTAAGTTTGGGTTGCCTATCGGGACTTTATCGGCAAGCCAAACTTAATGCTTGTCGACACCTTTTCCAAGTAATATACCAGCACCCACCACATCAACTCCGAGTACTTGCAACCTCAGCGAGAGTTAGCTTGACACTTACAGAGATAATGCTTCGCGGTGTCGTCATCAATTTCACAGGATGTTATGTAACTTGTGCCGGATATACGAAGGTGTTTAGTAAAAGTATAGTTGCACCATGCCAGAGAGCAATCTACAGATTTTTCTACTGAGGAACAGCAAGAGAGTCAATGACCTCATAAAAGCATCGAAAATCGCTTGTTTGGTCTGCCGACAACCTGGAGAGTCATACCATCTACCTTTATGCTCATATGAAATCCGATTATCAATGGAAGCCCTAAACGACGACGCAGGCAGACCTATCATAGCTTTCGGTCCAGAACAAATCCCCTCTGAACTTTCGTCGGTAATTTAATTTCCCGTGATCTCATTGTGATATGGGACAGAAGTAAGACTCAGTGAATTCAGCCTTCCAATTGCGCTTAGAGAAGCCTTGCATCTTTAGTTTAGCTGGGAAATGCTGAAAGGGTTAATCAAGACTTTAAAGACAGCTTGTCGGTCATTATTATATAAACGCAAATACGTCGCACCTTTCATAAATTCTTCACAATATATGTAATTATAGTTCGTTGCAAGTTTTCCTAACGAGGATTAAAATCTAATGTTGTCATCCTTCAAAAAGGCATTGACGCTTAATCCTAGATCGGTTTTGGAGGCACCGCTGAAGGCCTCCATTTTTTTCCTGGAGACTCAGACTCTGGTCGAAACCATATCACTTATATGCTGAATGCAATATAACTACCCTTCAGATGGACTTTCCATCTGATTTGGAAATTTGGACTATAGTCAAACTTCATAGTGTAGTAGATTGAAATATTTGTAATAGATCACTAAGTTATGAATAATATATACACCATATACGAGTACTCTGCAATGAAAAGAGAACTGTCAAAAAATTAAGAAATAAAGAGAACAGATTAGATAGAGAAAGGATTGGCTACAGTCGTAAAATAAAATAGCGTGGCATCGTCATTTAATTTAATCAAATAAATGCATTAAAACATTCAGAAGTGAGATTTACCAAACTATAAAATTCACCACTATGTGTGAGGTCCAACTATTGGATGTCATGGCGGTCGCCAACATTGATGTTCCACGAGGGGCAACAGCCCCAGAACTTAAAAAATTGTTTGGAGAACACCGAAGTAAAGACGAGGACGCATTATTGACAATAATAGCGATGGCTGTATTGCTCCCAGCATAGCATCCACACCGCTTTCCTCTGCTACTGAAACTACAAACGGCGCAACGATTGCCACCGAAGCCCCGATGACGACATGGACACAAAATGCTACCTCCGTTTCGCTTGAAGTCACCGCCTAAATTTCCACTAACAACACTCCGATTGTAATTGCATCACGGATCCACACCGACGAAACAATTACCACCGTCGCTCCAATTGCTACTGAAGCATCAACCCCCACCGTTAATCCGGCCAAGAATGACTACGACAGTAAGCGAACAACAGATCCTATTGCATTAGAACTAGACCTTGCAAATCTACGCTGACGACACGAAACCCTACGTCTTCGTCAGGAAATTGAGGTTATGGAACGAGGCGCAAACACAGACCACCAAGAAGCAACCGTCGACATTGAACATGTCTTTCGTCATTTGGAGGAGATGCTTGTATGTCGCCAAGTGAATGCTGATGAACTGTTTAAATTTTTGACTCTGCGGAATTTGTTGGCGGGTGCTGCACGGCTTGTTCGTTGTATATTAACATACTCGTATAACGAACCTAAGACGAGCCGCATGGGTCGGGTAATAAGTTTTCAGGAGATATACCAAGCCCTAATTCACAGGAAAAAAAACCCGATGAAAGTGTGCGCCGGTACATCATGGAAATGGAGTCAATTGCTTCACGAAGTGACGTTAGTGAGGTCGAGTTGGTAGATTTCATACAGGTGGGCCTGCAGACCCGCATTACTGACTTCATATTGTTTGTCGGTGCGAAAAAGCTTGTGGATCTTAAAGATGCCGTCAACATGTTCGAGCAAAGACTGTCAATGAGAGGGCCTACAGAGAATCCTATACATCATAAGAAACCGAAGTCGATGCGAAGTCCCAATCAACGTGGAAGACAATTGAGGATGGTGTTCGTTGTAACAAAACTTTCTGTTTGGGTCACATGAAAACTGGTTCTCCCTACGACGAGTGACGACAAGGAGTATGCTTTAATTGCTTGCAATCCGGGCACACCAGGAAAGCACGTAAAAAACCTAACAAACCGAGGCGAGTGCGGAAATTGTAGTCAACTATCGCTGACGACGTAGAAGAGCATGATGCAACCCCGATCAGCTGTGTTAATCTGGCAAGATTCGGCAAACCAATTATCAATTTTTACTACACACCTGTGCTTAGTATCGTCGGTGTTTGTGTTTTTCTAGTGGATATAGCCAATATTCGCGGACTAAAATATGATCTCTTTTCTGCCTACATCCACGTCTGTAAATACAGACCAGCTGTTTTGACACTTAGTGAGACACAGGTGGATCCCCGCCCACACCTCTCAGATTGCTCTGATCTGAAGCTATCTGACTACAATCTAGTGGCATTATTCTTCCCTCACCGAGGTCTCGCCACTTAGGTGCGTAGAGATGTAGCTTACCAAACTCCACCAAAATGTAGTCCCTGTTCCAATCCGGAATTCAATTCATGTGGTTAAAATGCCATCTCCGTAAGCAAATTATCCACTTTTGCTTTATTTACAGAAGCCCCAAACTGGACAGCAATTCGACTTTAAACGAGTTTGATGCGCTGTCTGACTCCATTCAAAGAATTGTATCCCTGTATCCTCATAGTGAAATCGTGATTACGGGCGATTTCAATATACACAATTTTGGTTGGCTTCGACATTCTGGACAGACAACACCCGAAAGACGGTGTGTTGAGAACTTCGCTGCGGAAAATAACTTAACCCAGCTTGTACTTAAATGAGCCCACGAAAATACCAGACATTGATAGTCATACCGTCAATACCCTGGACTTATTTTTAACGACACCAATAGCGTGTCACTCCGTACAATTATTTATTTTTTGTAATTGGGCCCTTCTGACCTCCAGCCTCCCTGCCCTTGGGACACGGGTTTGTACTTTTGCTTTTTGTACAATAGTTGTTTGTTGTTGGTTGTTGTGGTTTGTTGTTGTGTGTTGGTTGTTCGATGTTGTTTGCATGTTTGTGTGTTTGTATGTACTCGTATGTTTGTCTGTTCCCTCGGTGGAGGCTGTCTTATTACTTGGCCGTCCGCCTACACGCATCTGCTGCTCCTTTGGTGCTCCATCGGTGGGATGCTGGTATAAAAGAGATCGTCGTCTCTTCACCCGTCGATCAATTGGCTCGGTACTAGCTCTGGCTAGCTGCATCCACATCAGTTGTGGGATATGATGTCGGTGTCCGCACCCACATCGGTAGCAGGATGGGGTGTTATTTAACTCTCCTGTTGCTTGGCTTTTGTTGGGGTGTATGTTCCAGGGATCGTCTTTCCCCACCCGTCATCATCGTGTTGGGATGTCTGGATTAAAAGACCGTCCGTCCTCACCCTTCGGCGACTTTCAAACGTCCTGTCTGATGCAGCCCGTAGCTAGTCTCCCGTCTGTATATGGGCTCCGACAACGGTGTCCCTGGTGGACCTCCTGTCACACCATGGGGTTGCTGGTTCGTCGTGTGTTTCCCTACTGTCCATAGGGCTTCACCGACCGAACCTTCTCGTTCTCCTCTGCGGGGAAAACCGCCCGTGAACCTATGTAGGTTGTTTTCCGAGGTCTGGGGTTGGTGGGCCACCGGTCGCCCTCCACCTCCGCCAGAGCTCGGTGTTCCCACTTGATGAAAAGAGGGACCGAAGGGACTTGCAAAGAAAACAGAGCTAAACTTGTTGCGGGAAAATTTACCGCAACAGGGTTAGAGAAATATTGTTTCGGCCCTATAAGACCAACCCGACAGAAGGAAACCGAAAAAAGTTCAAACGAGCCAGGAATGATTGCAACGCCGTTTTTAAGCGTGTGCAATTCCAATACGACCAAAAAACTGCGGCAGAAAATAAGGACGGAAACGAATAAAATCTGTAAATTTTAATACGGGCTATACTTCCAATGCGTAAAAGTTGCAATCCCATTTTGTACCCAAATTAGCCGGTATATTCTCTAGTTTCAGTTTGCTATTGATTTTAGTTCGGTGCGGCTTAAAATATTTATAAAATTTGAGTCAAGAGGAACGCCGTAAAAAGATCATCGACAAATGGCTCGAAAATACTTCGCGTCCAAACCATTTCATTTCAAAAAATTTAAACATAGCATGCAGTACAGTGGATTCAGTTATTAAACGATATTTGGAGACGTTGACAGTTAAGCGAAAACAGAAAAGTGGAGCTAGAAGTGGAGCACATGATACAAATTTGAACAGGAAAATAGTGGGTACCATCGTAAAAAACCGGACTATGTCATCCAGAGATGTTGCTCGGAAATGTAATACCAACCAAACAATAGTACAAAGATCTAAAACACGAAACGGTCTAAAAACACGAAAAAAACAAAAAATACCGAAAGTTACTGAAAAGCAAAAAAAAGTCATAAAAACACGAGCCCGAAAGTTATACGAGTTGATCGGCAACAAGAAAACGTGTTTGGTTTTGGATGACGAAACTTATGTCAAAGCCGACTTTACTACACTTCCAGGTGCGCAGTTTTACAACTCGTTTGAAGCTGAGATTCTTCCGCAATCAACAACTTCGATGGAAAAATTCGGGTCAAAATATCTCGTTTGGCAGGCCATTTGCCAATGTGGACACAGAAGGTCGTAGTTTATTACAACAGGAACAATTAACGGAGAAGTGTACATTAACGAGTGCCTAAAAAAACGGTTGATTCCTTTCTTAAACCAACACGAGGGTTCAACATTATTTCGGCCAGATTTTGCTTCAGCTCACTATGCTCATGTGACGTTGAGCTTTCTTGTTGCTAAAAATGTCGACTTTGTCCCAAAAGACATGAATCCACCCAATGTCCACAGTGCCGTCCCATTGAAAGGTATTGGGCTTTGGTCAAAGCTAAATTGAGGAAAGGTGAGCAGTAGGACGTAGAAGATTTTAGCGCTAAATGGAAAAGAGCGTCCAAAAAGATCACGGATGTAACTGTCACCAATCTTATGAAGGACATTCGAAAGAAGTTGAGGAAAGAATGGGAACCCAAATAATTTTTTTTATTTTTTGTAATTGTGAATGAATTTAATAAAAACAGAGTTTTAAAGAAAATAAAAAAAATATACTTGAATTATGAAAATATTTCCAAATTTTATTCGTTTCAGTCTTTACTACATACAATGTCCCAAAGGTAGTAAAAATTGTTGGTCGTTCGTTAAAAATATTAGAAACTCTGCCTCATCCTCCATCTCAATGCTCATTTATAATCTGCTGGCTGCACACTTTGCGGCCAGTTCAACACTTACAGATTGTGCTTTGTCCCCACCGCCACTTGAGTGCGTCGAATCTTCAATGGGACGAATCCACTTTCGCACTCGTGTAGTAGCAAGAGTTTAAGGATCTTAATACATATGCACAAATCCGCTGATCCAGATCGTATATCTCCCCTTCTTCTGAAGAGGTGTTCTTCCTCGCTGGCAAATCCATTGCGTAAGCTTTTCCATCGATGCTACTCTTTAGGACTCTTCCCGAGCAGATGGAAAACAGCATTTGCCCAGCGCGTCTCTGAAAAAGTCGAATCTTCTTCTCTCTCCTCCTACAGACCAATTGCTCTACGTCCCTTCTTTCCAAGGTCATGGAAACGCTGATAAACCGTCAGCTTATGAAATATCTCGAATCACGAAAACTTTTCAATGGCCAGCAGTACGGTTTTGGTGATCTGATGGCATGTCACACCGAAAAAATGGAACCAAAGAGTACGTCAATCTGGCGAAAACAAGGCAGTTGCTCTTGGTATGTCTAAGGCATTTGGCAGAGTTTGTTATCAGGCTCTTTTGTCGTAAATGCGTGCATTTAGAATCGATGACTGTCTTTTCCAATGGATTAGAAATTACTTTTCGGAACGTTCAATTTAAGTTGTCTTGGATGGTTTCAAGTTTAATATTCACAAAATAAATGCTGGTGTGCCCCAGGGTTCCGTTTTGTCTCCTGCACTCTTTTTAATTTTCATCAACGATTTCTTGTCTGCTACATCTAATCCAATACATTTCTACTTTTCATATTCGTTCCCTGACTCACGTCCCTACTCTTTGGCTGTAGAACGGGAACGCCAGCATATGTTAAGCTCATTAAATTCAGATATTAATAGCATAATTACTCGTAATTGTGGAACTACTAACAGAGTAGAAGCGAAGCCTCTACCACACCGTCATATGGCAATTAAGTGATTTGACTACATACTCTACTTCGAGGTATATTCTTGCTGGCTTACTTCTTTCTCTTGCCAAAAAAGTATCTTAGATTAATATTTTGCAACTTCTGGATGGTAGCGGATGGATCTGTTTGGATCTTCTCCAAATTGTTTAATGTTCCGGGTGATTGTTTCTCCTCCGAGTAGTCTCTTAGCCGGCTAATCGCCTTCCCGCGTTAAGTGACCCCAAACAGCAGTCTGCTTGGTGTTTTCTTAACACAAATTCAATCTCTGTTAACATCTTTGACTAATTTGCATTACTTGTTTGCTTGAGCGGACGTCACTGCGGTTTTGGCATGGTCGACATTCAAACTAAACTCGAACGAAATGAAACATGATCCCCGGTCACTGATGATGCGTAGTGGCTTACTGTAGCTAATAAAATATTTATCTAAGCATGCGATAACCGCTTTAGTCCTGGTTGATTTCACTGCATACAACTTAACGAATTTCGTTAAATAATCAATCATGCTTCCTTTGCGAACATCCCGACAAAAATTATTAGTTTTGCGCGTGTCTTTTTCGTTTAAATTCATTGGGAAGAAGTCCGTCATAGTGAGCACACGGGGAAGAGACACAAACTGCGGTAAGTCTTACACATTGTACTCGTATCTGTAAATTTATATTCAATTTGAATTTCCTAGAAATAAACGTAACTTCACACCACTTGGTTTGGACTGTTCATTTCCTGTCTGTACTGCTCGCTCGTGGCGGAACAGGACCAAAGAGGTCCGTGTGTATGGTGTCGAATGGAATAGGCTTCTTTGGGATATTGTGTAGATTATGTTGATTAATTCGAGCTGGACGGGTGCACATAATAGAGCGTAGACAATTCCTTATATGTATGTGTACTTCTTTGGTTGTTCGCATGTCTTTTCTATACCCATATGATAAATTTTCTCGTGTACTAGGCGTATAGCATTGTCCTTTCGGCTGGCACATATAACTGCAGAGTGTTGACCTTATTTTCTTGGAATATTAGTCCATCTCGTAGCTCATATCCGACGAGCTCCTCTTTCTCTAATCGATCTCTAATTTGTACAATCTCCTCATCTCTATTCTGCGTGACTCGTATCAGGAAAACTAGATCGTGCTTATCTGCAACGGTAAATATACTACAGGGTATAATATTTGGAATTCTAATAGTGGCTGCGTCAATTACTTCATTGGGGTTATCAATTTCGGTAGAAATATCCTCGTCGGCCGAACGGTCCCCGTCAAGTATATTACCATCGCCTGTTGGGACATTCTCTATTGTGGCGACCATTCTTCCTAAAACGTTTGCGTGTAAATCTTCGAGTGCGGGAACTTCTGTGTCATAAGATCGACTTAATGCATCGACGTGTCCTATTATTATATCACCTCGGTGTTGAATTTTGTAGTCGTATTGCTCTGACTCTACAACAACCCTGGCTATCTCCGAGCAGTCGGTTACTATTGTAAATACGATTCCACTTAAGTAGCTGTCAAAAGATTCAGTGCATGTATGATGGCCAGTATTTCAAATTCGAACTATGCATTCGCGATTCCTCAGGAGAAGTAGCCTTTGTGAAATATGATGCCGGATGGAATTTCCCGTCTTCTTGCCTTTGTAGTAACACGGCACCATATCCTTCTTTGCTGGCGTCTCAGTCTGTAGTTCGATCACTCTTTCCGGGTCATAAATAGTCAAAATAAGGGATGAGTTTGTCCTATAACTCATTAAATGCATGTTTACAATTCATGTCGATTTTAAATTTAACTCTACTTCTCAAAAAACGCTGCAGAGGATGTGCTATTCCTGCGTAGTTTGGAATGAATTTTCGAAAATATGAGAATAGCCCAAGGTACGACTTAACCTGTTTAAAATTCGCCGGCATAGAGTACCGTGAAAATACCTGTATATGAAATTCATTTGGTCGTATCCCACATCTACCAACAGAATACACTAAATAATCCACCGTTTTATAAGCAAATTTGCATTTTTTCAAATTTAAGTGATTTGTATATGGCGTAGCTAGTCTTTGTAGAACTTCGGTTTGAGTTTTACTATGCGACTCAAAATTGCATAATATCATATCTTTTTCGATTGGATTAAATCCCGCAAAGCACAATGTATGTAGCGCTGGAATCCGAAGGACATTGTCCATTTTTGAATATTCAGCTACTCTCACATGGAAAAATCCATTCGGCAATTCTAGTGTGGAGAAATATCTCTTCTTTCCTAAGTATTCCAAACACGATTCTGTCAGCGGTAATCAACACACTTCCTATATTCACCAGATTTCTTCAAAACCATTACGATCGGAGAAGCATAGGGTAACTCTTTTGGCCTTATTGTTCCCTTCGTTAATTATTTTTCGGAAAGCCTCCGTAGTGGGAAATGGAAAGGGACATCGGATTTCAATCGTTTATTAAATTCGTAGTCGTAGGGTGTAACAACGACATTCGATTGAAGATAGTTTTCAAAACAACCTGTCTTATTCGACTGGCATACTCAATTCTAAGAGCTGGATTAACTTCCATCTCATTGAAGTTATGAGGAACATCGATTGCTTTAATTTTGAGTAATTGTTCACTAAAAGGATCCAACATTGTTTCGTTTTCATTGTAATGTCTACAATCACTCGGTTTCATTAATAATACTTCGGTCTTCGACCTATCAACGCAAACGGGGACGAGTTAATGGTCGCTGAAGCTAATTCTTCTAACATGCTCGAAACAAGTGAGCAGAAACACTGGTATGATGTCATCTGGCACAACAAAGAGCTATGATCGAATGAGTTCGATCTCCGAATATTATTTTGCAAATAAATTTTCCGTAGGTATTCGACTGTTCCTGAGTCCCCAAAAATCAGTATTGTTCCTTAAACCACGCACGGGAAACAGGATCGTGGACTTTCATATTAAAATACAAGGTGGGGTGAAAAGTAACCTCCTTGGGAATGAAAAAAAAAATTTTTCAAATGTTTTTTTTATTTTATTCAATATAGTCCCCTTTTAGTTTGATACACTTATTCCAGCGATTTTCCAACTTCTTGATCCCGTCCGAAAAGTAATTTTTCGGAAGGTCTGCAAAATACTCCTCTGACGTCGATGATTTCCTCGCATGAGCTAAATTTTTTATTGAGGAGCCATCTTTTGAGGTTTGGGAAGAGATAATAGTCCTAGGGAGCCAAGTAGCCGTAAGTCATTAATTTTAGCCCTGGTTGCGATGCTCTTGTGCGCCGGCGCATTGTCTTGCAAAAACAAAATTCTTTTTTGGTCCATGTGAGGCCATTTTGCAGCGATTTCGGCCTTCAATCGCTCCAATAATGCACAGCAATACTCGCTGTTGATGGTTTCTCCTTTTTCGAGGTAGTCCACGAAGAGTGTCCCATGACAATCCCAGAAAACCGACGCCATAACATTTCCGACCCATCGAGCCTCCCTCGGCCGCTTCGGAGCACTCGTGCCGGCTTCAGTCCATTGCCGGGCACTCATTCTGTTCTCTGGTGTGTAATTGTGGATCCAAGTTTCATCAACAGTTACCAATCGAAATTACCAAAAGTCCGCCCGATTCCGCATAGGCAAGTCCAAACACTCTTTCGAAGTGCTCTCGTGTTCGTTTTTTTGGTCATGCGCGGCAACCAGCGGCAGGATAACTTTTTCATATGCAGAATATTGCCCAAAATATGGCGTGAGCACTCAGTACTAATCTTTGTGGTATCTGCTAGCTCGCGCACCGTCACTTTCCGGTCAGCCAACACCATTTCATGTATTTTTTGACATTGTCCTCTGTAACCGCATTGGAGGGCCTGCCACTACGGACTTGATCGGTAGTGGAGTTGCGGCCACCACGAAACTCTCGAAACCAATATTTGACGGTGTAATCTGACGGAGTAATCTGACGGAGCATTAGCCCCATAATATTTATCCGACTTTTCTTTTGTTTCCTTCGCCGTTTTGCCTCTCAAAAAATAATGTTTTATGAGAGAACGAAAATCATTTTTGTCCATACTCAACATGATGCCAAACACGTCAACAACAATCAGCTGTCAAAACAAAACTAAAGACAGTATCGCACTGAAATTTGGCATGTCTGCCTAAATATGAACGGACATCAAGGCTGGAGTAACAGCGCATTCTGGCGGTCAAGGAGGTTACTTTTTACCCCACTTAGTAATAGGACTACCGGTATCAAAAAGGGTTATTATTCCATTAAACTCCTCTTAAGCATTTCCAAAGGAAAGGCAACACTTTTTTTTTTTTGTCTATAATTTGCGTACTCCCAAGGGATTTAAGTACCCTTAAGATGCTTGCACGCAGCACGAAGTGGTTTTAAATGTTTGAAGGTTATAATGACTAGGAAATAAAGAGCTAGGCAGAGCATTCCAAAAGCGAGTTGTACGGCTTAGGAACGAATCACGATATTTTAGAGTACGTCCGATAAGCACTCATAGCGGGACGAGTGTTACGGTTAAAAGTTTGAAGGGGCGGAAGGCTACTGGCGATTTCTATGGAGCACTAGTGGTGGAAATAGCGATAAAACCGAGCAAAACACGAGGCATTACGTCGGGTTCGTGTATGTCCATTGTCTGAGTGATATTAGTATTAGGTATGAGTTTTATCGCACGATTTTGAAGCTTATGTAGCAGGTGCAGAGATGTTTTGGGCACACCCGACTAGGTGGGCATTGTACTCCAATTTCGGGCGGATAAATGCTTTATATATTGAGGTCAGATTAGAGGGGGTGAAAAATTTCTTACATCGGTTTCGATGATGTAAGTGCCATTCATCGACAATGAGGTTTAAATTCCGCTTTAACGACAGCAGACAGCATTGTGTTTTGGAAGCATTAATTACTACTCTCTTAGTGGTTCCACAGTTTGTTATGCTCTTAATATCAGAATTTGATGTGCTTAACATACGCTGCCGTTCCCGTTCTACGTACAGCCGAAGAGCAGGGACGTGAGCCCAGCCCAGTGAGTACCAGCAGAGAGTACTGTCATCAGCAAATGAATGTATTGGCTTAGAAGTAGCAGACAAGAGATCGTTGATGAAAATTAAAAAAAGAGTCGGAGATAGAGCGGAGCTCTGGGGCACACCGGCGTTTATTTTGTGAATATTAAACTTGAAACCATCCAAGACAACTTAAATTAAACGTTCCGAAAAGTAGTTTGTAATCCATTGAAGAAGAGATTCATCGATCCCAAATGCACGCATTTACGACAAAAGAGCCTGATAACAAACTCTGCCAAATGCCTTAGACATATCAAGAGCAACTGCCTTGCTTTCGCCAGATTGATGTACGCTTTGGTTCCATTTTTTCGGTGTGACATGCCATCAGATCACCAAAACCGTACTGCTGGCCATTGAAAAGTTTTCGTGATTCGAGATATTTCATAAGCTGACGGTTTATCAGGGTTTCCATGACCTTGGAAAGAAGGGACGTAAGTGCAATTGGTCTGTAGGAGGAGAGAGAAGAAGATTCGACTTTTCCAGAGACGCGCTGGACAAATTCTGTTTTCCATCTGCTCGGGAAGAGTCCTAAAGAGTAGCATCGATGGAAAAGCTTAGGCAGTGGATTTGCCAGCGTGGAAGAACATTTCTTCCGAAGCAGGGGGAATATACCATATGGGCCAACGGGTTTATGTATGTTAAGATCGAGTCCACGATGACGCCCTATTGATGATTGGACGCACTCAAGACCAGTTGAAATTCCTAAAGAAACTGTTAAGTTCGTTCCATTTCTCGTATTGCCATACGGTTCCTTTAGGAATATTTTCTCTAACTGCGTATGGTCGGTGTACGAGAAATTGGCTGATATGACACATCGATCTTGTACTTATCAGAGTTAGAAGTTAAAAACAACTCCAGGGTGTTGGCGGTATGACTATTAACGTCTGATATTCATTTATAAGCTAGGTCAAGTTGTTTTCCCAGCGAAGATCACAACACACCTTCCTTCGAGTGTGGTCTGTCCAGAATGTCGAAGCCATCCAGAATTGTGTATATTAAAATCGCCCGTAATGAAGATTTCAGTATGAGGATACAGGATACATACAATTCTTTGTATGGAGTCAAAAACGTTAAAGGTCGAATTGCTGTCTAGTTTGGAGCTTCTGTAAATAAAGCAGTAGTGGATAATTTGCTTACGGAGATGAAATTTTAACCACATGAAATTGAATTCCAGATTGGAACAGGGACTACATTGCGGTGGAGTTTGGTAAGCTAATCACTACGCACGTAAATGGCGAGATCGCCATTGGCGCTTGTTCGTAGCCAGTTAGCTTCAGATCAGAGTTATCTGAGAGGTGTGGCTGGCGGTCTACCTTTGTTTCATTAAGTGCCAAAACCGAACTGATCTGTATTTACAATCGTTAATGTACGCAGAAAAGAGATCATATTTTAGCCCGCGAATATTGCGGGCTAAATGATGATGGAATTTTGGAACCACCAGCAAGTAAAGAACATCACGCCGCCGCGCCGCAGTGAATAATTATCGAACTCCTCTCAGTAAAAATAGACTTAATCAAATCACAGTGTTCGTCCTTCACTTGTATAGAATTTCGGGCTCGAAATTGAGTACTGAAAGATACTTACTTAGGGCGTCCGCGTGCTTCATCGCTTCTGCTAGCCTGTAGTTGGCAGGACAGTCGAATTCCTCCATTACTAGTGCCCATCTCGCCACTCGACAGTCGGTGAAGATTTAGAATCTGATACCCAAAAAGTAAGAACGCAGTTTCATCAGCGACTTTACAACTGCCAAAACTTTGAGATCGCTTTGAAAAAAACAGGGTTAACCTTGCTATTATCGCCTTTCTGCAGAAAAACTGTTCTTTGACCGTCTTTTCTGGCATTCGTGTGTAGTTGGGTCTCTCTAGATGGGTTGAACAGCTTCAACACAGCCTCGGTGCACAGCTTCTCCCTCAGGATGTTGAATGCTCCTTGGTCTTTTTCGGTTCAGTTAAATTGTTTGTTTCCTCTAAGTAAATCAATCAACGGCTTCGTCAATACAGAGTAACGAATTTTCAGAAAAATCCGGTTAAGCCGAGAAAAGACGAGGAAAACCAGACAATGTCCGTGTCTTGTCGTACGATGGCCTGATTTCTTCCCGCTCCAACACGTGTCCCAAAAAACCAATCTTCCACTGAGCAAAAGAGCACTTGCTCCACTTAATCTACAGACCATGGTTCTCGGCGAATGACAGCATATCCTTGAGTATTTTCAAATTCTCTTCTACCTTCGTTGGGATGATGATGTCATCGATGTAAATAAAAATTGTTTATACTTGAACGAATTGTTGAAAAACCGTATCGAAAAATCGCGGAAAGACGGAACCTTATTAAATTCGAACTGGCCGTCAGCTGTGATTAAGGCCGTAAACTTTTTGCTCTCCTCGGCTATGTCGCCAGCGTAGTGAATATCCGAGCATCGTAAAGGTCTTGGATATCTATCCTTCACCATCTTAGCATTGACGCACCGATAATCAATGCACTGTTTCGATAATCCATCCTTTTCTTTTTTCTTTTTCTTCACCAGCACAACAGGACTAGCAAAATCCGAATTGTTTGTTCTGACGATGCATTCCCAGCGGGAGCGAAACGCCGGGGCTTCTGGTACACTGGCTTTTCATCATCTAGGAAGATTTTTAAATTAATACAATACTTTTCAGGCTTCACCGGACGATAATTGTTTATTAAGCGCTTCATAGCCAAGCGCATTCCAGGGTCCTCTATCTGCAGCAAATTGTCAAATTCAGGATCTTCTGCAACCCGCCAAACAGCCACCAACTTGTCCAAATCAGCTTCATCTGCATTATGGTCTTCTGTTGCCTCCATCTGGTCACTTTCGCCTACCTCTCTCAGATCACTTGCACCTGCTTCCAACTACTGGCACTTCTACTTTGCTTGGATGGATGTTACTTTTCCGCCATCTAGAACGCCAACAACTTGTTCATAGTAACATACGCTACGTGAATTTCACCATGAGGTCGGTCGTCATCATGGCTTCAGCATTCAGGCAAATCGTCGCGCCGTGGGAAAGTTTGAACATGAGTACACTCTCTTTTATCTTTAGCCCACAACCAGATAGAGATTGGTGCGAAATGAAGAAAACATAGCCGCCGCAGAGGCCAGAATCGAAGAAGACCCAGAAATGTCAATTCAGCACCGATCAGCTGAATTGGGCATAGCCAGAGAGTCAACCCGGCTTATTTTACGTTTGGATTTGGGACTACATCCGTATAAAATTGTGCTGAAGCAAAAATTGAAGCCGGACGACTATAGACAACACCGTGAGTTCTCTAATTGGGTGCTGGAAATGTTCTCCGGATTTTGGCCAAAAAAACATCGCGAACAAGGCCCATTTTTGGCTCAGCGGCTGTAACAACAAGCAAAATTGTCAGTATTAGACCGAACACAATCCACAATTGTTCGGCCAAGTATCAATGCATCCACAAAGATTGACGATTTGGTGCTGTTTATGATGTGACGACATCAGCGGACCTTAGTTCTTTCGAAATGTGGAAGGAGACATCATTGCCGTCAATGGTGTCAGGTAGAGAGCGATGTTAACCGACTTTCTGTGGCCAGAGCTTGACAACAACGACATATCCGAGCTGTGGTTAGAATAAGACGACGCTTGATGCCATACAAGCGACGCAATGCTCGAAGTTGTGAAGGAGAAATTTGGCGACTGGATCATCTCACGGCGAGCGTTCATCAATTGGCCGCTGCGATCATGCGCTTTGACACCACTCGATTATTTTCTCTGGGGCTGCATCAAGTTTTTGAATGAGCTTGAGGCCAACACTCGACACACTATTGCCGGAATAACGCCGCACATATTGTACCGAGTCATCAAAAATTGGACCAGCGAAGCCGAGGCAGCCATTTGGATGATAATGGCATGCACGTAGTCAAAATCAATTTTATATCTCACACCCTTGTAGTTTTATTTAAATACGAAAAGTCCCTGCTTTCGACTCAGCGTACAGAGATGCCAGGAGATTTTCTGAGTGATTTTGGCCCGGTTGATCTTCTCATTTTGTGGACTTTGACCAGCCTACTGGTTTCATCGACATTTTTGATCTTTTCGCAAAAGTCTTTATAAGGGGCACTCATCGAAATCCAAATAAGTTTCTTATAGTCTTTTTGCTTCGATCTGTAAAGACTCCAGCTATCCTTCAAATTAGTTTTAAGTGAACCGTTTATAAGTTTTCCCCTTTCTTTACGAAGTCCCTGCAGATTTGCGATCTAGAGACATGTCAGTTCAATCTGCTTGGTGAGCGCACAGCCGATGCCTCGAATTCGATGTACTTATGGTCTGACATAGAGACTTGAGGTAGTATTTTCCTGACGAAATCTCCTAAGCGTAGATGTTAGATAGACTTAAGTGTTGGCAATCAGGTCAGACTATAGTGGAGATTGTAATACCGAATCATAGGGAAAATAAGCCGCGGTAACGACGAATTTGTGCCATACTCCGCTCATTTCATAGCTTATATTGGAGACAATTAAATCTCGGCTGGAAAGTTTCTAAAGTTTAGATGATGAGAATGGATTGGGCACAAAAAGACAAGTCTTCGGTCTTTATTGACCCTAAAATCGACTGAAATCTATAAGATGAAGGTCCACATCAGGATGTAGGCAAAAAAATGCTAAATGTCTGCCTAGAGATGGTTCTCTGGCTGTTTTATTAAATCAGAGACACAGTGCACACAAGCTCATCCATTAGCTGGGCTCCATTGAAATCTACATAAGCCCGTACGGTTTTCTATCTTGAAGTTGAAAAGGACAAGGAGAATTACATTTTCGTTTTTAAGGTCAAACCTTGGTCTGAGTATCTTGAAACAGTTTATCTCAGTCAAATATAATCACACTCATTCTCTTGATCTTCTGATAAAGACAAATTTCCTTAATTAAAGTGTATCTCTCGGTTGTTGAAATAAATTCCCTGTTGGTTTTTGCACTTAAAGATCCACAAATCAATTATTTGAAGCAAAAACTTTTCCAAATACTCGTACTACCTCAAAACTTCCAACAACGATCTATAGACGGAAATGCAGGAAAAGTTCTCCCTACCATGGGAGCAAAGTAAAATATTCTTCCAAGCAACCAAGGACATGCTACTCTAAAACAACAGAACCTACTTCCAAAAACTGTGTACTCTCCGCCAAACTTGAATATTTAGTGATTCCAAAAACTTTTTCCGAAAACAAAAACAAAAACGAAACCGAAAACACTTAACTTTAATCCCAGAGAAATGGAAGGGCGACGAGTATCAGAATGTAGGTCCTAGGTCTAGTACGGATAGACCGCCAGCAAAGAAATAACTTTGTAGTGTGGCCTGCTAATCGTGGTCCGACAAGGGTATACTCGTACAACTCTAAGACTTTTCCTGTAGCACTTAAAGTCAGAAATCATCCACGAAAACGTTTTGCCCCATCGTCATGTCCACTCCATCAGTTGTCAGATGTGCATCTGATGCCCGCTTCGCAATACCATAGTCCAAGTAATCGTGCTTGTATCTGCTGGAATTTTGTTTATGAAAACTCTAAGTACAACGAGTATCTGAGAACTTAATAAAGTTGCGGGAGTTAATTAAAATATTTTCTTTTATGTTGGTCTTGTCTTGCGTTGCTTTGCTCTTGTGATTGTGATTGTGGTTTTGTGTGTTGCGTCGCGCATTTTTTTTTTTTTAGTAATTTTTAACTCATTTATCCAAAGGATAGTTGATGGAGTGAATAGTTTGTCGAGGAGAGGGATAGCGAAAAAAATTTAATTTAAGAAATGAGATTATACATATGAAGCAGAAGACAGATTGTTAGGCGGATATTGAGCCCTCCCTTGCTTCTATCATCATCAAATTGAGCAGAACTGATTTTTTTTTCCAGATTTTTGTTTTGCATTCGAGATGGAAGGCATCTTGAGTTATTGGCGGGCCTGTGGAGCTAATGTGGCAGTCGTTGAATCGTTGAAGCGCAGACAAGATGTACCTAACAGATATCAATAATGAGTTTTGCATTTCACTTGCCCAGTCCAATCGGTTGATAGTGTTGTGTATCACGAGTACTCGTATCTGGCATAAGCACATGCAATCGACCGGATTAATTTCGTTTTTCTGTTATCTCAAAATGCAAACGAAAAAAAAACAAAGAAGAACAGTTGAAAAAAGATTTCGTTTTTATCGTCACATTTGAGACTTCTACGAACGGCATAGCAATTCGACTTAAAGCCGACGGATAGGTTGGTAGTATTGCCGGTTATCTCCCAATCGAAGGACACTTGGCAATTACTGATTTTGTCGGCCTTGTACCGCAAAGTACATGTATACGTATCCCATCCTCAAGGAGTTCGATTTCTTAAACACATTGCTATACTTCGCCACATTTGTATAAGGCTGCCCACTCTTTGGCAACATTTTTGAGTTCCATATTTTTCATGGAATCAACATGTTGCATGTGAGAACGAAAATCAAGCACATGATGCACATGATGCTACCGTGTAAGAGTTGGAATGCAGTTGGCATAAATTGACATTGGATTCTTAAATTTGCGGATTTCCCAATTCGTATTTGGTAAAAGCCTTTTGTCCCGGGTCAACAAGGAAAAATCGATGTAATTAGAGTATGTTGAGTATCATGCCAGGCTGCATGAAGAACATCCACTGCGTTCCAAAACGTCCAAAAAATGATCATCGTATAGGCATTACTGTCATTGTGATGCAACGTTACGATGCTTTGACATTTTACAACGGCTTGCTGTTTTGTTTATCAATTTGTTCGTTTTCATAATTAAACATGTCCAAGAAATTAACAGCGACGATACTTTTAAATAATTTGATTGCCGCCACCGAATTTTGCAAGGATTTGACCAGTTGCAAGCGGCCGCTCACAGATCCTGTTGGTTGGCAAGACCACCAGTAGGCCTCACCAGGACTTAAAGCTCGGTACCGTGGGAGTCAGGGCTCCCCGGATTTGGAAGAGGTGGCTGTGGTTTAAGTCTAAAGTCAGAAAAAGAGTCTTCCCTATTTGGTTGAACCGTTGTGGAGTTGCAAATAAGTGCTGGGTAGCGTGACCCTAAGATCGGCAAGAATTTTTAGGTCGGCCTCGACTAATAGTAGATTTTTTGAGCTCAACATAGGTTCAACTTGGTATTACTAATACATGCAAGCTCTGGTCAGGGGTATCCGGGCTCTGATGGATATATGGGCGTCCCGTGAACTTAAGTCTATGCGACAGGTGTTGACGTAAGACATGCAGATACTACATATAGCCGGATTTACCTAAGGCAAGGTAAGGTATATTCAACTTCCTTTTTGATGATGTTGTGTTACTGAATCCATTGAGTGCTGCCGCCGGTAACGTCTAAGTTCACGACAGAGAGTCTTCAGCTAGTTTTTGTAATCTTTGGCTAATCCCGTCTTACAAAAGCATCGACATTCGAGTCAAGTTTTATGGGCTCCTTGCTGCTAAATTTGATTGGCCGAAGAGTCCGTTGGCGATAGGATAATGGTTCTATGTTTGGTCACCTCATTTAGTGTCTTAGCTGCATGTGTTGCATCTTTTAGCACTTTGTCGATTTAGAGGTAAACCCATCTGGATATTGTCTCTTTGTAGATTCGAAGTTTCAAGAAGTGCTACTAATCACCGTATTACTACGAGTACCTACTGCCAAAGTTAATCAGTTGTCATTTCGCCTTAATCTGGTCGAGGACAGTTTCACGTTTTTGAGTAGGGGCATACGTTCCAGGTCGCGATGTTATAAGATGGAATCCATCCGCTCTTTTTTTTTTTTTTTTTTTTTTTTTTTTAAAAAGAACTTAACACTCAACTATAATGCCTCAGCATGTGTTAAGTTTTTTGGAAAATGGGATAGAGAGAGAAAGAAAGATTTTGGGCTCAGTGGTTATTTCGCTCCATGGGTGGCATCCAACATTTAATGGAGAGACTAAATTTTTAGTGTTGGCTTGATGTTGATTTCTTGTCAACTACTCGTCTTATTTTCGTTAACTGAAAAAATGGATGATATGTCTTTCGGGCGAGGCTGGGAACCTTTCGATTGGGAAGCCAGTCCACTACCACTTGAGCCACTGCCACCCATGGCTCTCGAGGCTATAGACGCTCATATAAGTATACTTTTTTTACGTGGTAGGGAATCTGCTCAAACGGCACAGCATGCGAACCTTAAGCACCAGCTCATCGATGTCAAAAATTTTTCCCGCTTTGAGTGCTCCTATGGTCTCAGTGAGGGTTCATCCTCCACCATCACATTAGTGCCGCTAATTTTGTCTCTGGGTCAGCACTTGCACTTATAATTTCAACAAGTGTGGTCAGGGGGAAAGACAACCATTGTCTTAAAGTTTTCTCTACCAGATAAAATAAGAAAAATTTATGTGAGGTCAAGTAAACACTGCCTAGACAAACATCGTCAGGCGAGCAGTGTTCACTTTCATTGTTTCTCAGATAACGTATCGTCCGAAGACAGACAGAACAAAATATAACCAACCAAGTCAATAAGGTGGTAGGCAAAACCACATCATCTCCTTCAAGTGGGGCCTGTTGGTTAGCTATCTAATAGTGAACCAACGATGTACGCTTGCTGAATCTGACTCCTCAGATTCAGGCCGAAAGCTCGGCCTGGTGAATTTCTGCACCCGATGGACAAGTGCGCTCAGATGCCTAACAAGAGTCTTAAAGTATGTTAGCATCGTCGAGCAAGCAGATGCTCGTAGGTCGGGCAATAGGAGGATGAAAAACTATGATATCTACTATGGCAATTGCTATAGGGACCAGAGACATTTGTTATACGCGTCAGACGTAGGCTAGCGGGGGTCTTATGAAAATCCACATCAACTCTAAACATATGTAGGCCTTATATTGGTTCATGGCCCCATGGAAGACAAGGACGAAGCTACCAAAGAATGTTCCTACGAGCTCCGCGACAAAACTTACAAGCAATCTCCTGCGTATGACGTGAAAGTCGTACTAGGATAGGACTGGAGGACAGCTGGTAAGCACCGACACGACGTCTGGCAACGGACTTAGACTTATCGACTTTGCGGCGGGACGAAATATCACTGTAGCGAGTACACGGTTTCCACATCTCAATATCATGAAACACAACATCAAATTGATCACATTGCGATCGACGTAAAGAATGACTCCAAACTTTCTAGACTTCCAAAATCTCTCAATATCTCGTATGCCGACAACATCAAGTACTGAAGATCAGTCGCAACGCTGCAAACGTGCCATCAGAGATGCTGCAACCAATGTACTAGGTTTCCTCGATCACCACCAAGAAGTCCCTGGTTTGGCAAAGAATGCCGGCAAAGGGATGCAACTACACAAAAAAAGTGCAAAACGGCAATGAAGGATGAAAACTGCTCGTGAACTCTACGAAAAAATAAGAAGAGCTCTGCCGAAGATATTGAAAGTTTGTACTCCAGGAATAACGTGCGGAAGTTTTACCGACAGATAAAAGAACGTGTCAAGGCAACAAGACCCGTACAGACTTTTGTAGAGATGAAGAAGGAGTCCTTGTAGTAGAGTCACAGTCACAGAGTCACAGTTGCTAAGAACATGGGAAAACTTCTTCTGAAAACTGTATAACGGCGACGAAGCCAAACAACCAGCCGTCCGCCAGAATAGGCCATTTAACTTAGATGATGGAAGCCAAAATCTGCATCCACCTGGCCAAAGCGAAGTAAAGATAGTAATACATACTTATATTGCTTGGCCTGCCGGCCAAGGTATTTGAAGTTGCTGTAAGTGACTTTGTGGAGAACATTAATCAACTCATTTCACAGATCTGGTCAGAAGAGTGTATGCCCGTTGACCGGAAATTCAGCATCGTTTGACCGATCCACAAAAAAAGGAGACATAAGTCTTCTTAACAAGACCTTATCCGCCATATTGTCTGAAATCCTCCGTCAACAACCTGATTGGCCCCGGACCAGGAAAGTCTACAATCGACCAAATCTTCACACTCTGGCAGATCCTGGAAAAAACTCAAGAAATCCAAATCAATAATCACTATCTTTACATCGATTTTAAGGCCACATGACATGACAACATTTATAGAGACGAGCAGTTTAGAGTCATATCTTATTTTGGCATCTCTGCCAAGCTGGTCCGTATAATGGTGATTGAGAACGCTTAGACAACGTGGTGCGCTGCCATGTGACTTCTTTAGAATCATACTTGAAAGAGTTGTGCGGAACTCAAAGACAACACCGGAGGCACAATCTTTCAAAAGTAGTGACATAATTGGCAGAACACATTGGGCTGGCATTGAAACGGAAGTTGTCAACTGAGAGCTAAACCAAGTATATGCTGTCAACAAGAGGGGACACACAACAGAGACGAATTGGACAGAACATCACAGTTGACAACTATAATTTCAAGATAGAAAAAGACCTTGTTTACCTCGGCTCTGCTAAAAATTCGGCCAACAACACCTCAGCAGAAATAAACCGAAGAATCACTCTTGCCGATCGCTGTTTCTTTGAGTTTAGAAGGCAATTGAGCAGTAAAGCCCTCTCTCGAAAAACTAAGGGGACTCTATTCAAGGCCTTGATCATGCCAGTCCTAATTTATGGCGCTGAACCGTGAACTATATCGAAAACGGATGAGAATACCATCGGTGGTTTCGAGAAAAAATGTTTCATAAAATATTCGAGCCGAACCTTACTGGGAGGGACAACGAAGCAGAGAATTTTAATTTAACTTAAAAACTAGGACTGAAAACTAACAGAAAGACTTAAGAGCTAGGGACCAATTGAGTGATGGAGGAGATCTTGTTTGAAACGAGGAGTGCTCAACTGGGAATCAAAAAGGGAGAGGTTTGAGTTGACCTTTCGGAGCATGCGGGAGATTGGTTCGTTGTAGCCATAAAAGGTGCGGTGGACCGGTATAGAAAAGAGACGAGGACAACGTAGATTGCGGGGGTTAGTATTGAAGTAAATGGAGTTCAAAATGGACGAGCAGTCGATGGACCTGAGAGCATGCGGTGTATGAAAAGAATGTCAGCAATATTACTACGTTCTTCTAACGAATTCATATTGAGGAGTTTGAGGCGGTCCTGATAGGGAGGCAAGAGTAAAGGGTCATTCCAGTGCACACCACGGAGAGGAAACCGAAGGAATCGACGTTGAATAACCTCGATTCGAGAAACATGAACCCGGTGAAAGGGGGACCAAGTTTAACTGGGATACTCAAGCAGGGGACGAACAAAGGTAATATAGAGAAATCTGGTTACATACGTGTTGGAAAATTCCTTGGACCACTGTTTAATAAAGCCAAGTGATGAGTTGGCTTTGAGGATCATCTTATCGGTATGCGAATGGAAATTAGGCTCACTGTCTTGAAAAGGCTGAACCTGGTGAATTGGTTGACCATGGAGAAAATAAAATCGGGGAGGAGACGGGTTGCATTTACGTGAGAAGGTTATAGGTTAACATTTGGCTATAATAAGTTCTAGGCAGTTTTTGAGGTACCAGATTGGAAACCGATCAAGGTCTTCTTAAAGAAGGCCAGAGTCATGGGGAGAAGGAATAGTTTTAATAAATTTTGTGTCGTCAGCGTAGAGGGAGCGTGAGGAGTCTTTATTGACCCTCTCAACATCGTTAATAGTAAGAATGAAGAGAAGGAGACCAAGATGACTGCCCTGCGGAACTCCAGATTAGGCCAGGAATGGAACAGAAAGGGCCGATCTAAACCGAAATGGTTTATCAGGTAAAAAAAAATCCAGAAAGAAAAAGAGGCCAAAAGGCGAGGACATACAATTTGAGGAGAATTAATTAATGGGATACCTTATCAAAAGCTTTAGCGAAATCCGTTGCGATAACATCGATTTGTTTGCCATTTTCTAAGGCTGAGAGAGCAAAAGACACGAATTCAACTAGGTTTGTGGTAGTTGATCTGCCTTTTAGAAAACCATGTCGTCCGGACGCAATAAAAGGTTTGCATTCGAAGCTTAAGGCTTCGTATAAAATGCTTTCAAAGAGCTTAGCAGTGGGACGGTGATTGGTAACTTCATGCTTAAATCCCTTTTCGTGTACCAGGATTACAAAAGAGGTCTTCCAAATCTGGGGAAATTCTCCCTGAGCAAGGGATAGACGAAAAAGGTAGGAAAGGGGTAGAGACAGGTTGGAAGAGCATTTTTTAAGAAGCACGACGGGGAGTCCATCTTGGCCAGGTACAAATTCATCTTTAAAATTTAGTAACTTTTCTCCAATAACTGCAGGATTGAAATTTTGAAAGGGACCAACGGAGAAATTTGGTAGATCATGAAAGTAAGAGGGATCTGTTTGAAAAATGTAGCAAAAAAGGCCAACTTTTTGGTAGGAGGACCATTTGAAGATTTGGTTTTGAAAGCGAGGGAGGAAGGATAACCATCAGTCTTACTTTTGCAATTGGCAAATTGAAAAAAGGACTTGGGGGTCATTTATAGGATTGAAAGTTAGCGTTTATAGAGGAAGTTATAGAGTTCAAGATATGTACCTAAATAATTTGAATAGTCGGAAGAAGAATAGGTTCGAAGGAATACCGCCCATAGCATGTTTCTTTTGTTTCGTAGAGATCGGAGTCTACGATTATACCAAGGAGGGGATGTACAAGAAGTTTTATTTCGGAATATGGCACATAAAGGGAGATGTATTTGAATATTTCTCTGTAAAAAATGGAGAGGACAGCGACCACAGACAGATTGGTAAACTCGAAAGAAGCCCTGCTTAGATAGATATTGATTTTACTGAAATTAGCTTTGTGAAAATTGTAAGAAAATAGAACTGCGGGGGGAGGTGACTGGAAGGGAGAGTTGTGGAAAAATGAAAGAAGAAGTGGAGGATGAAAGTTATCAATAGTTGAAAGAGATAGGGGACAGCACTATACTGAGAAGTTGATGGGATCAGTTGTGAAGATAAGGTTTAATTACCTTTCCATATAGTTGGAAACGCTACTGACTTGGCATGGACTGGAGGCATTCCTTAGTAGAAATGGGATTGGAAGCGATGAAAGAAGATAGGTCTTCAGATGGAGTCCACTTCAGCTGAGGCAGATTAAAGTCGCCGAAGATACCTAATGATATCATCAAGCGAGTCTGATTAGTCGATCAAATTGTCAATTGCTGCAATAGCAAGTTGGTAGGATTCGATAGGTTGGACCGGAAGAATGTAGAAATACGCAACGTACAAGTATCTATGCACCTATATCAAGTGTTATTTTAACTTTCACAAAGTCGATCTTAGCGAAGATGAAGCTGCAACGAGAGAGGAGTCAAAGCTGTTGCGAATGGCCAGTAGGACACCTCGACAAGGAGATTCAATCAAGGGGGGTGTGCGATCACCATCCCGAAAAACATTAAAAGCAAGAGGGAATAATTCCTGCTTTTTTATGTTGGCGATAAGATTAGTTTCAGTCAAAGCGTAGGTATCGAATGGGAGAGCATGAGATTGACGCAAAATGGAGTAGGTTTTAGAAAGCAGTCCTCTTACGTTCTGGTAATAGAAGGTGAGAGGAAGGTTTTTGCATGACTTTTTAGCGTCGAGACTCTTTTAGAGTGTACATAGTGACGAAGAGCGGCAAGATCGTCTGGAACTTTTTGGGGAGGCGTATCGAAAAACTTGTGATACTTTATATTAAGTTTTCTGAGACTGGTAGCATCGGTAGGGAGTCGGATTTATCGTGCAGATACGCGAGATATACACGTACATTCTCATATAACTTTTTAGAGCGCATAGAGACATTCGGTGGTATTGCTAGTTGGTTGTGTTGATTTAGCAGTGGCTGGTTAATGAGTTTGGTGTCGCAACGGATAGGGTTTCTGAAGTAGGGTTTAAAATGGGAGAACTGATGAAGTTAGTTAGCTCCAGTTCTGAGGTCAAAATTAGGGAAAGGCATGTGTGTATGTGGTTGAGTGCTGGGAGTTTGAGTTGTAGTGGTTAAGTCGAAAGAGACACGTTGAATTTGGGATTGATTTGGGGTGGAATAGAAGGAGTTGGAGTATGGGTGGGAGGCTTAAAATTAGCCAACATTTCCAATTGGAACTGGGCTTGTTGTGGGAAGAGGAGATGGATCTTGGAAAATTGGATTTACTATCTCACTTATTTATTGGTTTCGGTATGATGGACTGCTTGACTTTATCCTGCTTTTTGGTCGTATTTGCAGACACGCATCTTTCCAAGATTGAAATTGTTGCTGGTTGGATTATGGAATAACCATTCGTATTTGCCCGGAAGATTGAGCTTGAGGAAACTGCGCTTGCTTCTGTGGTGAGGTGTTGTAAGTAAATTTCAGTGGCTAATGGTAGCCATATTTCTTTTCGAAGAAATTCGGGATCAAGTGTAGTGACCGATTGATTCTCCGAGGAAAGTTTAACAAGTCTATGTTGCCATTCAGAAGGTGTCCAAGTTGAATTAAAATGATTGATAAGCTTCCGTGGGGCAGCGATTGGAGGAGCCCATGGCTTAAGAAGCGATCACAAGTACTAGAGGACCTCAACCGACTTCGAGTACTGTAATGCTACTCAAGTAAGTCAATAATGTGCAGGATACAGTCGATATATTGTCCAAGATATTGAGGAGCAACAGTGTGAGCATCGACAAAGCAATAGCTGTTCGATCAAATCCTGCTTCTACATAGACGCAACGTCCCATAGGTTTCACAATTTAAACACAAAGTTGGCATTGTATTTGGCTTACGTTTTAACAGTTGATGTCCTAACTGCTTCTATGGAATCCGTTTACCCGGCGCAGACAACCTAAGAGCGGCTAAAGAAGAATAACCTACGAAAAAAATCTTTTCATCTAAAAATAACAAACCAATTATTCTGATAAAACCAGTTGTTTCCTTTCCCATATCACAAGCCATTGGTATGTAGATCGCTTCACCGACAAAACCTTGTCCGACACGTAACAGTCACTTATTAAATAAGTCCCTGTCATCCGTGTACTCGTTAAACTTTAAGCAACACAACCTCCGATAGCAAATTCTGTATGTATATGTGTACCTAGGAACCCGACACTCGTTTAGGTCTATCACCTGGCCACCCACCACAGCCGACAGTTTTATTTCATTTATATGCAAAACAGTTTACAATGTCATGAGTGGGTACATCTTCCCGTATGTAGGTACAAAGGAACATTACTTACATATTGCCTTTTGATTAGACCGTAACATGAGTACACTTTATGGTCATGTCCTTTATTAAGGATTCAGTCGGTTGTCATTGTTATGGAGAGGACTTACGCTGAGGCGTACTTTTTGAAGAACACGTGATTTGAAATTTACTTGTATATGTTCGTAAGAGCTTTTTTTGCCGGAAAAGATGAAATGCCAAAGATCTCAGAAGCACTTAAGAGTCCAAACCGATATCATTCCCAGCATGACTGTCATCTATATACATCATCACTGCTATCGTAATCATCATCATCATCATCATCTGTTGTAAGCACTTCCGAATTGGTGGCAATAATATCCACTCGTACACGACGAGAACATTGTGTCAATCACCAATCTATAACAAATAAATCATCGTCAAGCCTCGAGCCATTTAATCCCCATCACCGACGCAAACCGCCCTTCAGACCAAACCAAAAAAAAAAGAAAAAAAAAACAACAAAACCTCAAGGAAAAGTTAGAAAAATAAAGAGAAACCCCTGTTTGAGGTTAGAATCGTTTTGCGTCAGGCGCCATTTAACGGCGCACAAAGGCTACCCCGATAAGGATAATCGGCGAACGTCAATTTATATTGAAATTGGAATTTGAATCCCTCGTCAGCATTCGCCTGTGTAAAAGTAAAAATAAACAAAAACGAAAACGAAAACGAAAACAATCGTTTTACAGTACCTAGCAGGCATGGCATTTTCCCGATTTACCGTTGAGAGCATAAACGTCAGAAGTTTACGCGCCAAAGTACTGTCAACATCAAAAGCTATGTTCGCAAGTTAAACTGTTTTTCGTTGGTGCACGCTTATGCCGAAGGTTTTTCTTTATTTCCATCGGTTCTCCACTCTGCCTCATTCCCTAAATGACGAAAATTGAAATGTCACTTCCATATCTGGTGTCTGCTTCTTCCAACAAAAAAGAAAGACAGAAAAACAAAATCTCTGAAACCTAGGAATGCCGGGTACGGTGTACGAGCATGAGAGTGTCATGTCATCCGTGGGCACCGTGGCATGTGTGTTTTATTTTCCTTATTATTTTTTCTTTTTTTTCCAGAGTCGGTATTCGTACATACATACATATGTATGTGTGCTTTTATTTTTTAGAGATTTTTTATCTGATTTCCTGTGCGTTGTTTGGTTATGCGATACGTTTTACACCTTTTCGCACAAACATTCGAAGTTCCTGGTTTTCTGTTTCGTTCGTGTTTTTCTATTTTTATTTTATTTTTTTTAACATCCCTGATGATGTGGGTTGCGGAGTGGCTATAAAATAATCTACCACGCCAAAATGACAACCGTGTATAGCGGTTATTTTCGATTGCTTGGTTTTCCTGGTGCAGGAACGTAAACATAACATATGTGTTCGTGTATTTGTTAATCATTTTTCCAGAGTTAATAATTGTTTTTGTTCTTTACTCTCGACTGGATTCTGAATGCAGGAGGAAGCGCTTAAAAACACAGCCAAAGGACAATGAACGTCATTGGAGAGTGGCGTATTGAAAATTTATCTCCCAAGCAAATTGAGTTACGTATTGATGGATAAATCTGTGACTTTAATTTCGATTTTTATTGACTGATATAAATGAGGAAGGAACGTTGTCGATTGAAGTGGTCGGTAGGCTAAGTGAAATGTCCTTCGGAAAATTAATGAAAATTAACTGTTAAGTAAAATGAATGGGAAACTATTTGTGCAGGAACAGAGTGTTCTTTTTATGGAAATACGAATCCAATTGGAGTTTCAGCGTCGACTTGGCCTACAAAATGCTTTAGCGTGACATAATGCTGTATTCGGTCTCTAAATGAAAAGTGACTTCACATTTCAATTTGGATCAACTTACATATGAGTAGATTGGGAGAATAAAACATGACGATCTTATAAAAAAAAAACTGTACCTTCCTTCAAGCCAAGTGATAAATCGACCTTTAGTTAACTGAAATTGTCTCCAGCATCGATTTTAATCAACTCATTCCAGATATGAACGAATGAACAAATCTCGAAGTCTTCGGCGGCTCTAAGACTGCTGAAGGCATTAGCGCTGGTGATGTTTACCGATATCTGCGTACTCAATTCCTTAATTTTGTGGTGTCTTCTAAACCGAAGTCTCAGCTAATCGAAGATCGCTGCTTAGTTCAGCTTGAATCCAGCAACAGCGATGGATATTTCACTGTACATAGACAGTAAAATGATCACAATGATAACCTCGAGCGCCATAAATCCGAAAGTGCTTAGGGATTGCAGTGATTAGAGATGAGATGGCTGAGAAGTATGTACAACATCACAATTGGTTGAGTTCCATGATATTCGAATGTTTTAGGGAACTGCGTCGCTAATGAACTGGCTGGACTCGGACAGGTAAAGTCATCCAGATGACCTTTATGGGCAACTAGTAGTAGGGGCTCAGACAGTACTGAGAATATGGAAGGACTACTTCTGCGAACTGAATATGAGCAATGACTGTCAAAAAAGCGGTGTCAGACAGAATGAACTATTCACCCTGGACGAAGGTGACAGGTCAGGGGGATAACGTAACAGCATCGAAACAAAAGCCTAAAAAAGAAGCTGGCGCAGATGGATAGTTTACTATGTTTTTGAAACCTTTTTGACTGCGCTAACAACAGAATATATTTTCGAATCTAACCCCGCACGGTGCAGCATATACTGGCCGCATCTAATGACGCAAGTGCGTCACTGCAACATAAGACAAGAGATCGTTCGTAAAGTAAGTTGGTTGAGGCTCACGTTCACCCCGGACTGAAGGACCACTTAAGTAAGTAAGTATGCTAAGTTTTGGCGTACGTGCATTTTCACATAAATAAAGGATTTCCAGTCGAAAACGTTCAATTTATAATTTTGACTGCTTAAAAACTGGCAAGACGGTCGAGCAATAAGAGGAAAACCAAAAATTGAAAACACAGCTTGCAACCAGCAAAGAGTAAGTCAACGGCGCTGAGCGGCTGACTCATGCCAATTACTTGGAGCTTCGCGATGTTCATGTTGTCGAGAATGAATGTGTGAATGTGACAGTTTCGAAAATCTTGAAGCCCCACTTCAGATACCGAATAAAGAATTTGAATTGGGTAAACCTTTAATTTTGATATTGGCTGCTGAAAACGGCAAGAAGATGCCCAAAGGAGAAACATTTATTTGCGGCGTATTTTAAAAAAAACAAGCAATCAAAGCGAATTTGGACTATAGTGTCTTAAAGGAACAAATTTTTAAAATTTTTAGATGATTGTAATAATCTCGATTCAGAATATGTTAATGCGAGCAATGAAATCTGTGCTGGATATAAATTTTGTAACACCCCTAAGTACTTCACGATTTTCCATGGTAAAGCTATGAAAGCAGAAGAGGCAAGGATGGGAATAGTAGCATGTAAATGCGAGTAACATGAAGTATATGCTGCCGACAAGGAAGGACGCCCAACATCAAAGACTCGAACACCACGCCATAATGGCAAACTGTGACTTTGACAACGACGCAACCGTAGAGATCAGGTGAAGAATCACTTCTTTAAATCGCTGTTCTCTGGACCAAGAAGGCAAATCATCCCAGTCTTGCGGTATGACATAGAAGGAGTCAGTTTATCTAAAGTGTCTGTTGGTTTGTTTTAGGATTGCGAGTGATTAACGACCTCATCTGCATACAAGGAATTTTGAAAAAAAATTTGCAACAATGACCTGTGCTAAAGAGTGACATTGAATTCGTCAGAAGGCCTAGAAGTCATGGCCTCAGATTACCAAGGACAAGGTGAACGAATGACCACCAACGCTCTGGCCCGGAGTTTGTTTAAATCCATTCCGGAAAGAGAAAGGAAGTCCTCTCTTTAGGTGGTGCACTTAAATAGGAAGATGCCTTAGGCAATCTAAATAGAGAGATCTGTTGATTAAGGCCTAGTTTCACTCCAGGCTGCGACGTGATTGCGGAATTTTTGTCATTTTTGCTGTTTAACGGTATGAAGTAGAGGTTTTCTAATATTCACAGATCCGCATGCGACTTTACGTCTATGTTTCTTAGTTGATATCAAGGCCGTGGTATCCTGTCAATCAGACGTTCTTTCCACCTCTTGTTCAAACTTCAGCGTATTGTTTCTGGAGAAGCTTATTTTCGTCCTTACTCATTTGATGTCGTCAAATACGAATATGCAGTGGAAAGTCCTCTTAAACGCGTAGAAAATATTGTACTTTACGTCAGCTGATCTGATAAGTAAACTAACCACATTTCGGGACATGTTAGACAGGGTTCACCGCACCATAGCACAATTAATTAACACATCACAACATAGACGAAACATTTCTGGCAACCAAAACTCCTCAGTCTTCAGCAGTCATGCACTTTTTACTATGGATGTTCAACAGTTTAGACTTAAGTCCACCTTGCCGTAGTGTAGAATTTCTGGTGCATCCACTCCCATCTGGACTGTGTCCAGATCACCCTGGCTGTTTAAAAAATTCTCAATTGCATACAAGGATTTAATTACCTGGCGCATTTCCAGACTAGCCAGCCTTGATTTGGATGGACTGCACCTTCTCTAGCTCCCTTTGTGTTATAGAATTTCGTATCCCAACCTTTCACTAACAGCACAAGCACTGATAAGATCTGTAAGGTTGAACAGCATCTGCTCAACCTCAGCCTTATCGACACTGTCAGTATTTGCTCGACCCTAACAGATGAGCAATGGGTAGACAGCCCTCTAACGCATCCGCGTTTCAGCTGCCACGATTCGACACGACCTCAATTGTCGAAATAGAATTGCGGAGCTGCATAGGGCTATAAAGTTCATAAGGCTAATCATGGACAATTTTTTTTAAAAAACGGAAAAGGGTTAAGCTTCAGCAGAGAGAGACTTGACTAAATGGCTGAATTGCTCAAAACCGGCAAGGCTGCTTCAAAAGGCAACGAGATTCCACATAGCCAGGCAAGTGTGAAACGCGTAATATGAAAATCAAAACTCTGACCGGCGTCGCAAGGAACACGGGCGGGAGTATGTCAGAGCTAACTGCAACCTCTAAACGGCGTGGATCTACCGATAAGTTGTACAACGCCTCCAAAAATTACGGTTTAAACCTCCTCCAAATCAAGACAGTCTCCTGGTTGTGGTTCTCGACATGTCCGAAGTTGACCCACCTCTGGGTCTCATTTTTGACAGGAAACTAAACTGGAAACCTAACATTCAAGAAAGACTCAATGAAGCTACAATAGCTTTATTTTCTTGCAAAAACGCCATTGGGAATAAGTGGGGCCTTCAACCTCGCATAACCCACTGGCTAAACATTTCGATCATAAGACCGATACTCACTTACGGGGTGACATGGCGGTCTAGTGAACCGCCTTAGAAAGTGCAGTCAATTGCATTAAACTAAGCAGAGTCTGAAGAACAGCATGTCTATGCATAAGCGGAGCATTGCGGTCTACACCCTCTGCGGCATTAAACATTCTGTTTCATTTGACACCCCTCGATATTTTCATCAGGCAAGCAGCTGCGACTGCAGCTATTCGCCTTAAAGCGACTAAACAGTGGGCAAATAATTCATGTGGCCACACCAGCATTCTTAATACATTAGGAATCCTCACAGAGAACATTGATTACACCATACCTGAACTTTGGTTTGACAAAGACTTCTATGTAAGCTTCCCCTCTAGCTTCTTCTGGCAGGAAGACGCTTTCATGGAGGAAAAGTCAATCCATGTCAACACAGATAACTCAACTAACATTAAAGCTGGATGCTAATAAAAGAACAAACCTTAGGTGGACTGTTGGACCAACTTGCCTAGTGACCAAA
Organism: Volucella zonaria; assembly: GCA_963966105.1. Lineage (NCBI taxonomy): Eukaryota > Metazoa > Arthropoda > Insecta > Diptera > Syrphidae > Volucella > Volucella zonaria. Next base: position 215,563,987 of record OZ014530.1, read on the forward strand.
CAGATCTGGCTACAACTGGATCTGAATCGCTCTAAGTGTCTTATCCTTCTAAATAAGAAACATCTCAGTGCCATCATAGGTGTCATCACTGGACACTGCCTCATAGGCAAGTACGCAAGAAGACTTGGCGCCTTTTCAAACGATTTCTGTGGAAGCAGCATAAACGAGGACGAGGGGGAGGCAATACTCCATCTACTCTGACATACCGAGCTCTCTCACAAAAAAGGAAACCCCACTTAGGAGCTTTCTTCTACAACGATGTAAACGATCTAAAAAATATAGACGTAAACAGTCTCCTGCGCTTCACCATAAGCTCAAATTGGTTCCATTAGTAAGAGGATCATATATCCACGAGGCATCACAATGGGCCAATAGGCCTAAGCGGGTAGGCATTTTCAACAGCTACTATTACCTACCTACTTACCTACCGACATTTTTAATAACGCCTGCTGGCACGATCAAAACTTGACGGACTTCATTAAGAGTACCATCGGCAATCTTGATGAGAATTGTACTATGCTTAGCTGCAGGTATATATCATAAGTTCAATGTCCGACATCAAAATCCTCTGATCTTGAGACGATCCAAAAGATTTTGAAATATCAAAACCACCTGGCCAACAGCTAGATACACTATGATCCTCTTCATAAGAAAAATGAACATCCCCTGCTTCATCACATCGAAGTCAATGGTAACCCTCTGAATTTCTCGAGGAGTTGCCGGTATGGTATGTAACTCATCCCAGATAGCAAACAGAGGTGGAAATAAGATGTTGCAGAGCAAAACAAAAAATGTTAACTTGCCCTCTAATCGTGTAAGAAGGCTGTAGAATCAACCTGGGCTTCATAACCTAAAGACGTACACTATTCCAACTTTCACTTATGCAGTGGCATGCACTGCAAAGTCGGGCTAACATAAATCTAAACGAAATCAACTTTCTCAATGCCCAAGATCGGTTTCGGCCAGAATCTGTGCCAGGAAAGTTATGTATTTAGGTCATAACGCATCTAGGATGCGGCACTGGTGTCTTCCTAGAGGAATACGTTAGATTTTACTCCTCGTTAGGAAAACTTGCGTCTGTCGTCAAAGCGGAGATATGCGCAATTCTGATGGCAATGAACTCTATTGTGAACAACCGTTGGAGGTGGCGAAGCATTGGCAAGTGTAGCTACAGCCAAGCCGTGCCTTGGAACCTCTTACGACTCCCAATCTAGTTCGAGAATGCAACACTTCACACAGCCGGAAGGCTAAGTTCACTGAGTTTTGTCTGGTTCCCAGGTCGAAATGGGATCATGGGAAATTAAACCGGCGATGAACTTATTAAGCAACGCACAGAGGAGAGTTTTTCAAGAATCAAACCTACATTAGGTCTGCCTCCGTCCTCATTAAGAGGATATATTGATAGTTGGGTTTCATCTGAACATGCCTGCAGATGATATGATTACCCAGGTCGTCGACAGACCAAACAAATCCTTCTCGACATCTCTAAGAGGTCAGCGGCCTTTTGCTGTCCCTCAGCAAGAAAGATTGAAGGCTCCTTACTGGCGTCGTGACGGGTATCTGACTACATTTCGGCAAGCAAGTGGCTGCCTGAGTTGGCCCGTGATCGAAAACTTTCGCCAGTTCTTTTTAGTATCCGCAGAGGCCCCAGACAAAAGCGTTTTAAACAGAATGGATTCCGACTTCTGAAAGTTGGTCTTCAACTTCCAGCCATCGCAAGGTGGTTTAATTTTATCGAAATTACGTTGCAACAGCATATTAATGACCTCGATCCTAGGTCATTATGTACACGCAATCAAGTTGTCTGCGTAGGCTATGAGGTCACAAAATCATTTGTGTAGATGTTCAATAGGATGGGCGAATTAAATAAAGGATATATGCTCTATGAAAATTGCAGATCGTGCATCGCACTTACACTTCCTCCTAGTGGTATTAGAAGGGACATACAAGTATTTAAAGTGACAATGACTACTTGAACCTAAGCTAAGATCCCATCAAAAGTAATTATTAATCATTAAAGATACTCAATGAAGATTAGGGAGATCATATGCTCCTTACAAGCCTGGCATCCCATGGACGAATACTCAACATACTCAATTGATTTCATTGCAAATACATTTGCTACATTTGTAGCAAATGAGTAGATAATACAAGTATCGTCCCGCTGAAGCTTTAAGTAATTTTTTTCCCCGATCCATCCCCAGCCATCCATAGGCCATCCATAGGCATCCACTGCCCAAATATAAGACCTGCATCGTTAAAAGTACTCGCCGAAATCAATAACTTCCACATCCGATGCAAACAAAATCATCTCTAGATTGCCAGCACCACCACGCATCCCATGTAGCAGGCGCCCAATTAATATGCGCATGGGAATATTTCCCATCCGAGGCAATCGGTAGGATTTCCCAAATCTTTTTTTCGAACCGAGACGACCCGACCCGATTTTTCCGCGCGGAGAGAATTTTTATTTATTTTTTTTTTATTTGAATTTCTCGGTCCACAAACGTAGTCGGGCGTACCAGTTCTCACACCGTCGTCGCCATACGCAAAGTTTTGATGAAAACATTTTTTTTTTTTGTTTTCATTCGACAAACTTTTTTCTGTTGTATATTTTGCTTTCCCAACTACTGAATGGGTCTCTGCCACAAAAGATGCTAATTGCAGTTTGTCAAGTTTGAAGTTTAGAAACGTTAAAAGTAGAGGGAGTGCGCGTGGAGCTTCCAATGACTGGCGACGACAACCTTTCCATGGGAGTAGTAGAAAAAAAAAAACAAAAAATATTTCTATTAACGGCGCGCATTTAAATTTTGTTTAAGTTTTATGAATGCGCTAATTAGTTGACACTATAGACAAAGTGGCGGCCTGAAGGTGGTGTTTGCCTGTTGTTGGAAGTAAAGCTAGGCAAAGTCTGCTTACTTTGGGTGGAGTGAGTCACTACTGCAGTATGCCAGCGAATTGTTCAATGGGAGACGGGTACAGAAGTTAAAACTGAGTAAAGTAATGCATCAAATGCACAAGTACAGTCTACAAGTCGTAGGCAGTGAGAGAGACTTGTGAAAAGTTCGAAATTTCTGCGGAGTACTTCCTTTCTTAATCGAAGAGTACGTGCTTAGAGAACTGTATTTCGTCAGCGTGGTAAGTTGCATAGCGTCCAAAGAAATGAGGTATCTCCAACAAGATCTACCAAATAGTTTTTTTGCCATGAAAATACAGTGAAGGGATTCTGAACGGTTATTCAAGTTTCATCAGAATCGGCCCAGTAGAAAGTGAAGTCGCCGCCAGTATGCTGAGTTAAAGTGTAACTACAGGTGAACTTCTGTGCACAAGCATGGTCCAAATAGAGCACAATACAGACAACTTGGAGGCAGGTTTAGCTAAAAACTCATTTAAGCTCATACAGCACTTAAAAGATTGTAGTGGTCCGCACGGTGCTCACGTCAGTTAAAGACTTTTCGGCATCTAGGTAGTATGCGAGTGATATGTTTTCAGCAACACCAACCGCAGAACTTATAACCCCGTAATAGGCTACTGGCACTGTCCTCTGAAGGAGCTGACCCTACCACTTGATCGGATTAGCTTTCTATATTGTCAAGCGACAAATAACTCCAGATATGAATGAATTTATGGTTTCTTACAACCCCGGACAATGTCTACTGGCAATACATGGTGGATGCTTGGATACGAAGGAGTTCATATGCAGCCAAGCAATTAGTTATTGCTGTAGAAAGTAGGAATAGGACAGATTTGTCTTCAGAAGAAGACTTCGACAAAAAAAAAATTGAGGTTCAGACTTGTGCGCGAACGCCTAAATACAATACGCATCAAGATTTAACCCGAATTCATCGATTAGGCATAACAGCGATGTGTTAAGCACGTTGCTTGTTTTTTATCTTGGAACTGAATACACTGACAAAGGCATAGACCATTTACTCCTGATATATCAGCTAATTTCTAGTACGTCAACCAATTAGAGAAAAGTTCCCTACAAGAACCGCATGACAATACGTGCAAGCCAATTGGAGCGGACTTAACAGCTTATTTACAAATTGAAACTTTTCGTTATGTTTCCTCGATAACGCCGTAGATGCAGCTGCTGATATGATCGCAGACAATATTCAGTTTGGAATGAGATCCTTTATCCCTCATCGGATTAAGATTAAGGCATGGTCGCACCTCGAGTTGTTTTTTCGGTCCTACAAAACCAACTCGATAGAGGAAAACCGAAAAAAGTTCAAACGAGCCAGGAATGACTGCAACGCCTTTCTTAAGCGTGTGCAATTCCAATACAACCAAAAACTGAGGCAAAAAATACTGCAATGCCCCCCAAAGGTAGTAACAATTTTTGTAGTTTGTTAAACAGATTAGAAGTCCTGCTTCATCCTCCATCCCAACGCGCATTTATAATGGCGTTCCAGCTATCAGCTCTTTGCACAAGGCCAATCTCAACACTCCCATATTGAGCATTGTCTCCGCCTTGAGTGAGTCGAATCAATCAATGCGACGAATCCGTTTTCGCACGCTTGCAGTAGCAAAAGTACTTAAAGATCTTAACATACATAAATCCGCTGGTCCAGATGGTTTATCTCCCCTTCTTATAAGGAGGCAGAAGGCCACTGCGTAAGCTTTTCCTTCGATCCTACTCTTTAGCTCTCTTTCCGAGCAGATGGGAAAACAGCATTTGTCCAGCCCGTCCCTATAAAATGAGAGTCTTCTTCTTTCTTCTCCTACGGACTCATTGCACTTACGTACCTTCTACGTCGCTCTTAACCGCCAGCTCATAAAACATCTCGAAACACGAAACCTTCTCAGTGATCGGCAGTACGTCTTTGGTGATCTGATGGCATGCCTCACCAAAAAGTGGAACCAAAACGTACATCAATCTGGCAAAAGCACGATAGTTGCGCTTGATAAAGTAAAACCTCTCTGCACCGGCTAGATAGGATCCTTCAAAACCAGCGTGCATCGGTATCTCTCTTACTTTCCTCCCTAACCTTCCTTCGCACGCGCTGTAAACATTTTATGGCTACTAAAAATCCTTTGAGCGCTCGCCAATTATCAGAAAAAAGAATAGTTCTCCGTTACAATTCCAGTAAGCAGTCTATTCCTACTAAAGGACACCAGGAGAGTCACCTTGCCTTTCAGAGGCGGAAGCCTCCGTTTGATCTGCCAGCATCCAGGAGAATTATGCCATTTGCACCAACTTAGGAAGAAGGTGACTTTGACAGTGCAGTCCTTGATATGACTTTTCACCGAAGGGAGTGTAGTGCATTTGAAACAAAGCCAGAAGGATAACATTCAAATACTTATCGCACTGAAAAAGTCATACCATTCAGCTAACTCCCTGTAAATCGTGACCAGATAAGAATGATGGGAAAAAAGATCTAAATTGAACAACAACGGTATGAGATATAAAATTGACTTTGGCTTTATTTCGAAGCTACTTTCATGCCATTATGTATGGAATAGCACATCATTCAAACGGCCGACTCAGCTTCGCTGGCGTTGCTTCAAGCGGTCTGTTTAATTTTTGATGACTCGGTACAATATGTGCGGTGTTATTCCAGCAATAGCGTGTCGAATGTTGGCCCCGAGTTCGTCCAAAGTGGTTGGCTTGTTAGTTTAGAGTAAGGACTTGGCGTAGCCTCAGAGAAAGTAATAGAGTGGTGTCAAATCGTCTGATCGCGGGGCAATAATTGATAATAGTTCGCCGTGAGATGACCCAGTCGCCAAACTTCTCCTTCACAACTTCGAGCGTTGCGTCGCTTGAATGGCATATAGCGCCGCCTTGTTTGAACCACAGCTCGGATATATCGATATTGTCGAGATCTGATCACAGAATATCGATTAAAAACGCTCTATACCTGACACCATTGACGGCAACGGTGTCTCTTTCCTTATTTCGAAAGAAACCAGGTCTGATGATGCCGCCATGCCATAAACTGCACTAAACCGTCAATCTTTGTGGATGCACTGATGCTTGGTGGAACAGTGCTGGATTGTGTTCGCTCCAATAATGGCGATTTTGCTTGTTGATATTGCCACTGAGCCAAAAATGGGCCTCGTCCGAGAAGATGATTTTTTGGCCAAAATCCGGATCTTCGGCCAATATTTCCAGCGCCCAATTAGCGAACTCATGGCGCTGTCTATGATCACCAGGCAGCAATTCTTGCGTCAGCATGATTTTATACGGGTTTAGGCCCAAATCCAACCCCAAAATAAGCCTGATTGACTCTCTGGCTATGACCAATTCTGCTGATCGGCGACGAATCGACATTTCTGGGCCTTCTTCGATACTGGTCGCTACGGCTCCTATATTTTCTTCATTTTGCGCTAATCTCTGTCTGGTTGGTGGCTTAAGATCCAATAGAGTGCACTCACCCTCAAACTTTCCACGGTGCGACGAATTGCCTGCACACTGAACCCATGACGAAATTCACTTTGCGTATTTACAACTGAGCGGGAATTCCGATATTTTTAATAATTCTCGCACTTTCGGCAAGCGTAAAATGACGCACGATGAAATGGTAAACCTCACTAAATATTTTGACAGCTGGATGTCATTGATAACTTTGACAGCTACTGAATCGTAATAATTGGAAAAACTGTCACTGCTATCTGGTCACCCGTTAGTAAAGAGAAAACCTAAGTTTGTTTGAAAGGATTGACTGAAAGCCCATTTCTAGTGCACCAGTCGTCATGCAGGTAGATCGTGTGTATATCCATGATGATATTGCAACCATTGAGAGCGTTGAGCAGTGAGTCTGCGAGCCAATATAGCAGTGGAGGGAGAATATAGCCATCATAAATTATCGGCAGTCAGTATCCGCAATCAGCGTCCTATCTACAATACCAGCGTTCCTTTATTCCACAAAATACTTTATCCTGGAGATTTTACGGAGAATATCCTTTGGCAGAAACCTACTGGAAGTCAAGGATGCGATCAGCTGAACAAGGCTTGGATGCGTTCCATAAATACGAGTACATAACGACAGCAACGAAATACAGGCGACAACTACAATAGTTGAAGGCGATGTTCTCAAAATAATCGAAAAATTATTCTTTTGCTACTTTTTGGTTCTTATCCATAATCTATGTATAAATGTAGACCACCCTCAGCTAAACCAAAAAGACCTAGAGATTATACAACTGTAAAAATTTTTTTATTAATGAAACAAACAGTCTTATCTGACTAAATAAACTAAACTACGAGTATTCCACAAATCAACGAATCCTCTTTGTAGAGTGCTCTTTCAATTCTCCCCACTAGATTCTGAAGGGCAGTCTCATAATATTTGTCGCGTTGGTACTCGTAGGTGTGCTTCGTTTTGGATAAAACAGTTTTGAAGAAATGAAGCTCAACCAGTCTCGCCATGCTCGTCAACTTGAAGTAAGACCGTCTTATTCTGCTTCAGTATGTACGAGTATGCCGGTGCCATGCTAGCAGTGAAAATTCTCTTGAGAGATCTCTACATTTTTGTAGGATTACTGGATATACTATATGCCATTGATGCTAGGAGACTTGAAGCCAACAGAGGATGCAAGAGCGTAGTTAATGGTATCATCCGTCACCACAACCGATAAGGGATACCAGAAACGACGTGCCGTATTATTCAGCTCACTTACCGCTTCAGCAAACAGGGACTAGTTGTGAGCTGGCTCTGATCAGGTTAGTTGGGAAGTGAATTTCAAGCGCGAAACAGAAACGCAGAAGTATGATCTTTGATGACTTTAGTTGGAACATATGTATACAATATTCTGTATATCTAAGCATTTTACGGAGCCAATATCGACTAGAGTCACTATCTCGTATGAACGCGGCTATCCCAGACGCACAACCAAAAAAGAGGCACTCTAAAGAAATTTTACATGGAGCAATCGTTGCCGAAGCTTTCTGTGTCCAACTCTCTCTCAAAACCCGTCGAGAAGTTCAGTGCTGACAGCATAAAATGCGGAAAACCAGTAGCGATGTTATCAGCTGAGTGGATTATCTGACCTTCTTAACTGACTATACGGACCTTTCTGACCAGATCACCGTCACCCTCCCAAATCTATTTGTAGTACAACTACTTTTACTCGAAGAACCTTTCACGGAAAGTGTCCAAGGGCCTTTCAATAAAGTCCATCTTTCTGCGCCAAACAGCGAGACTGGGGCAAAAAGCGTCTGATAGAACCGTGTTTGGTTAAGGACAGATTACCTACTGGCGTTCATCCCATCATTGAAATATTAACATCTGAACAGTTTACTAATTATTGAATTTTATTATCAAAATTCGTGCTCTCTGAAAAATGTGGCCAAATTTCCCACCAATTTCACGCTATTGGACATCAATCAAGCCACTTACTGGTATGGGAGAGGAAAATATTGCTGCTGTATCCGCCAGTCTTAATGAAGACAGTGATTTGTCCATTCGTCGCTTATGTTACTCGACTATGTGGAAAATCTTAGTCTAAAACCTTACAGAATTGAGCTCGTGCAAGAACTGAAGCCGAACGACCTACAACAACATGGAATTTTTAGTGAGTGGGCCTTAGAAATGCTGGAGGAAGACTCCCCTTTTTATCGAAATTTGTCTTCAGAAGAAAGTTTTATCTTCAACTACGATGGATAAGACACGTAGACCGGATCAACACCAGTACTCCGATCCAAGGAAACCACGTCGGAGGAGCGACGGCATGGAGAAAGTGTGAAGTGGCTCGCACAATTTGGAAGTGACTTTAACCAACTCGGCATTTGGAATTGGGTTCAGCTTCTTAATGATCAAACTATATGATGAGACTTGTTGGTTAAGTGGGGTTTCTTCACCATAGTACTCGTGTTACGCATGGTAAACGTCGTCATTTTGTGAATTTTTGTCTTCTTTTACTCGACATAGTTTACTGCGCCAAAAGGATTGTAGCATAGTGATATCCCATATCCTACTTTATGATTACGAGTTTCTAAAAAATAATCATTTACACTTTGGCACTATTCGGTGGCTCTGTCAATCTACTAGGTACTGTCTGGACAAATTTCACAAATTGTTATCGATACGCAGCGCTTTGTTATACTTGGAGTACTAAATACTGTCGGATCCGGCGAATTTTCGAAAATTCTCTGTAGTTTATCGTCACTCCCCATTCGTATTGGAGAACATACAATTGCTGATTACTTCAGATCCCAATAAAAATGAACCCTTTGCATCTGTGATGCTAAAGAAGGCAGAAGGAAAACTACGGTATAAAGATTGGTGCCTTACTTTATTATGATTGAATATCTGTTGTGGACGGTGCAGAGATAGCTCCAAAAGATTGGATTATAAAATAAGAATCAGACCCTAGCCGATCACAAGCCCGCGTTGAGAGAGGGGTCTTTGAGGATGACCACCACTTCCACGTATTCAAACATTTGTGAAGTAAACAGATACAAAATACACCTCAACAAGCCATGAATCGTTATAGTACATCCTAAAAAACGCGGATTAATTGTTACGTTTTTTTTGCGGAATAAGTCATCCGTGGTATTGGCGCAATGTGAATTTTGGTCCAGATTTCCCGGTCGTCCGACACCAACTGCACAAACACCACGACACTAGTCGCTGGCCTATGGGACAACACAAGATGCTGCCGGGTCTAGTCGGCCCCGGAGCAGCCGTTCTTCTGGAATATCGCAGCTGTGGTTGAAGATGCCCCAGAGAACACCGATGTATCGACCAGAAAACCTGCCACGCAATTGGGCATCAACCGGCGGTCTTTACAGAGAATAATGGTCAAAGACTGCAAGAAGTTCCCGTGCAAAGTGAAGGCAGTGCATCACCTGCTAGCTGTTGACCGCCAAGAACGTGTAACCTACGCTCCAGCCATTTCGAATTTCGACAACGAGGGAGATTACTTTTCATCGAAAATTATCATGAGCGACGAGACCCATTTCCATCTCTGTGGATATGTGTATAAGCAAAATTATCCCTTCTGGGTCACCGAAAATTCACGCATAATCCACGAAGAGCAATTACAACCACTCAAAGTTACTGCATGATGTGCTGTTTACGCTGGAAGCGCCATCGGGCCTTATTTTTTCGAAAACGCCGCGGGCCAAACGACTATTGTAGATGGCGAGCGCTACAGAGCCATGCTCAATGACTTTCTCCCCCCTCAATTAGATGAACTTGGACTGGAGAACATGTGGTTCCAACAGCGGCGCATACTGCAAGAGCCACAACCGAAATTCTGAGGGCCAATGCTTCAGAGGCTGATGCCTGTTGGCGATTTGCACTGCCCGGCAAGATCGCCTAATTAAACCATTCGAGACTTCTTTTTGTGGGGTTTTCTGACGTCACGAGTGTATGTCAACAAGCCTCAGACTTTTGAAGCCCTCAAAGGCAATATCCGTCAAGAATGCGAGGACCTATCGCCGGAAATTCTGGCAAAAGTGATGGAAAATGCCACAAATCGGGTCCGAATGGTAATCAATGTTAGCGGCGGGTACTTAGCCGATATCATTTTCTTGAGTTAATGGAAAAAAATTTAAGATATCAAGTAAACATAATTCAAAAGAAGAACCGCAGTTTTTCATTCCTAAATAAAATTACAGCCAAAGAACATCGGACGACAACTTTTGTGCCACCTCGTAAAGGTCCCCAAAAACAAAACGCCTCGCATATACATATGTACATACTTACCGTATATATGGATTTACTCTTGATGACTTCAGTAAACGAAAAACAGATAACGACTTTCAACTATGTTCGTAGAATGCTCGGACCCATACTAGTCCATTTGCTGCCATCCAAGACTTGGATTCAAACTGGGCGGGCAAATAAACGATGGAAAACTCTGACACTGAGCACTATGGTGACTGCAATAGAGAACAGAAGCAGCGCCTATTTGAATTCGATTTGAATCAGAGATAGACTCAGTTCATGAGATTTAAGCATCTGAGTCAGATTGCAATCCATATTAAGGCTACGATCGTCTATATACGCCTGATATGGTAGTAGTTATATGGTAGACCCTACAGAGGAAAAGAGCCAAAGTTCCAGGAACGACGTTAAGATCATGCTTGACGATTTCAACACCAATTTAGAAAAGGAGAACGTCTTTTGCGGGACAGTTCAAACTCAGACTGTGCGACTTCGCAGCGGGAGAAATGTCATCATAGATGGCGCACGTTTCCCACGCCTCAAAGACCTGACATCAACCAGATCAAAATACCGTCAACTATTGCAGATTGCTCGCATTGTGATTGGCGAAAGGCCCAGCCCTAAATTTTCAAGCATTTTGAGGATCCAGCATCGACTCAGACGACTACCTTGTTGTAGCCAAGAAGCAAATACGATTAACTCGAACGACAGAACAGCGAAGAAGAATTTAGAAAAAATTTGGCATCGAATGACAAAAGACGGCCTGAGCCATTTCTGATAGATTTTCCCAAAATCTTTCTAGAAGTGCTATGCTGCCAGCATTAAGGAATTAGAGACACCGCATCTGCTATGCTAGTTTCCACCCGACCACCACAACGAAGCACCTGGTTCGACAAAGAATGTTGGCAACCGCAAGCAGCGAAATATGTAAGAGCCTTACAAAGCGGCAGGGTTCTCTAAGGATGGATAGGAGCTGCTCACTTATAGAGTATAAGCGAAGATGAAATCAAAAACATTCCCTTCTTAGAAAGTAAACAAAAAAAGTGGCAGATAGGCGCCTATGGACAGGAAAAGAATTTTTTTAGGACACAAATACCGCATCAGAGGCAAGGATCGGAAAAAGAATACTTACAGTTGGTGGTGAAAATTTGTAAGGACTCATTTTGCAGATTATTTAATAGCGAAGACGGCAAGCATTTCGTTGTCAGTCGGAATGAACCATTCACAATGGATGTAATCTACAACAACTTCATCCATCCGACCAAGAGGAGGTCGAGAAAGCGATATTTAAACTAAAGACGACCAATAACGCTTCAGAAGCAAGCGTACCACCTGCCGAATAATTTAAATCAACTGTGATTGACTTGGAAAATATCATATTACTCACGAAAACTCTATTGGCAGGTCCCTGTGTTCATCCAATCACACTGATACTTCCGTACGCAAGTAATTTCGCCGACTTAAATTCGATTGTTCCCCGTTCCTAGGACGATGTTTATAAAAAATTCGCATTAAGACACGTTTCATTCACTACCGATTTTGGTGGAGCAATAAGAAGACCCATAATTCATCGTCCCTATGTACTAGGTGGGGTGAAAAGTAACCTCCTTGGGAATTGGAAAAAAAAATTTTTTTTTTTAATGTTTTTTTTTTTTTATTCAATATAGTCCCCTTTTAGTTTGATACACTTATTCCAGTGATTTTTCAACTTCTTGATCTCGTCCGAAAAGTAATTTTTCGGAAGGTCTGCAAAATACTCCTCCATGGCATCGATGATTTCCTCGCGTGAGCTGAATTTTTTATTTTGAGGTTTGGGAAGAGATAATAGTCCGAGGGATCCAAATTCAGTTACCAATCGACGCCAAAAGTCCGCCCGATTCCGGATCAGCAAGTCCAAACACTCTTTCGAAGTGTTCTCGCGTTCGTGTTTTTGGTCAGGAGTGAGCATGCGCGGCACCCAGCGGCAGGATAACTTTTTCATATGCAGAATATTGCCCAAAATATGGCGTGTGCGCTCAGTACTAATCTTTGTGGTATCTGCTAGCTCGCGCACCTTCTCTTTCCGGTCAGCCAACACCATTTCATGTATTTTTTGACATTGTCCTCTGTAACCGCATCGGAGGACCTGCCGCTGCGGACTTGATCGGTAGATTGCGACCACCACGAAACTCTCGAAACCAATATTTGACGGTGTAATCTGACGGAGCATTAGCCCCATAATATTTATGCAACTTTTCTTTTGTTTCCTTCGCCGTTTTGCCTCTCAAAAAATAATGTTTTATGTGAGAACGAAAATCATTTTTGTCCATACTCAACATGATGCCAAACACGTCAACAACAATCAGCTGTCAAAACAAAACTAAAGACAGTATCGCACTGAAATTTGGCATGTCTGCCTAAATATGTACGGACTTCAAGGCATCATAACCTTTTTTGCAGTAGCAGCGCATTCTGGCGGTCAAGTTACTTTTAACCCCACCTAGTATATTGTCATATGCGGCTTTGAAGTCGACAAATAGATGTTGAGGGACGATCTGAAATTCCCAGGTCTTTTCCAAGGTCTACCTTGTTTGAATATATGATCGATTGTGGACTTTCCTGTCCAGAAACTGCTCTGTTTCAGTTGCTTTAACCTATGAAATTCACGATTCTCGTGTTTTTTTTTTTTTTGTGTTCGAGGACCCTGTGCTCTTCCCTTCTTTTCTGTTTGTAAAGCCCACGAGCAGCTCACGTCCTTCGATGCAGCGCAGCTTTATAAGTCTCATGTTTGTTTCTAGTACCTCCCTACATTCATCGTCAAATTAAAAGTGTCCTGGTGCCGGCGCTTTGAAAGCAATCACATCAAAAACAGCTTCTCTGATAGCTCATTAACAACATTCCCATGTTCTGTACATAGTTTGTGGATGACGGCTGGGATTTGAGAGAAACCCGATTGAAAAACATTCTAGCAGTCTCTTGCGATTGCAGCTTTTCGACGTGGAACTATGGGAAGGTTTGGACATTCAGAATGTTGGTGGAGTATCTGTCGTCCATAACAATGTAGTCAATCTTGTTGAAGGTTGATTGAACAGGAGATAACCAGGCGCTTTATGGATATTGAGCTGTGAGAACCACGTACTGACTACTAAGTGGTTACGCCGCTTTACAAATTCTACAAACCTGTATCCATTGCCAGGCATGGTATAGTGTAGGCTATGTTTCCCAATGACCCCCTTAAAGTTGGCGTCCATTCACAGCTTTCTGTTAAGATCTCATAGCATAAGGTCTCGTGCCCCAGCTATGAGCTGAGTATTGCATATGTTCGGTATAAATGATCATAGAGTTCGTCTTTGATCATCGTTATCCTCTGTAGGGGCATGAACACATATCAGGCTTATATATCCAAAATTGGCCTTGATACCGATTTTGATGAGAGATTCGCTTAAGACTTTTTGCTTAAGTCTCCCTCGGATAGCTAATCCACATTCAGATAAGCGTCATCGTAATTTTGCATCTACTTTTTTCCAGCCTCTCTCATCGTACTTCTTAGATTAGAGTAATATCTGCTTTATAACAGTCCAGCCCCTCCGCTAATTATTTGGCAGCTTTGTCCGCAGAAGGTTCACCTTAGCGAACATTATGTCCGTACGTATCCAAGGCGGGTGGTTGTCTCTGAGCTGATATTTTTTCCGCGGAGGAAAAGTTATCCCCTCTCCTTTTGAGAATATTGGACCCGCCGTTGGGCTATTCAGCTTTTCTGATGGACAAGAAGAATAAGTTATCAAATAACGCTTCAGAATTTTCGCTTTAGTTAATTTTTCAGGGAAAATCAATTCACCTTACCCCATCCGTAAACTTTCGACATCTCCCTGCAGATGGAAATATGACGTAACTAACTTTTTAATCCCAAAACAGCACCGGAACCCAGAACCAATCTCCTTTAAACCAACCAATTCCCCATTGTTTTTCTAATAACCATAAACTTTGTCTCCCATAAAACACAGGGTGAACGTACTACAAACTAAGTTTATGCTTTCAGCACTCTCCAAAAGTAACGTTCCAAAAAAATAAGTGATTTCTCGTTTGAAAGTAAGAACGGAAACCTCAAAAACTTTCTTCTGAAAACGATGCTGACCTTTGTCATCTCCGGAGGAAACAACACAGATCCATTGTGTACTTCAAAAAATATCCGAAAAGTCTTCCTTTCAACCCCTTGACTCCCACGCAACTTCCTTGCCGCAGTGTAAAGTTTTGACAAATATCCCCAAAATTTTACAGGTTATAAATAACTAGCGGTATCCGATGACCCTAAATTGCAGAAGAGACAACTGGAAGAAAAAAAAGGGAGCACTCCTGCTGTCCACAGTAATTTTTCATCCCTACACACTTACTACACGGAAAAAAGACAAATGTTTCCAGTAACCTTTGTGTGGCATAAGGAACATATCACATCCTGGCAAGACTGATGGAACAAGGAAAGGAGAAAAGGAAACGAAAAATATCCAAGAAGAACCCAAGGAAATCGCTAACCTTAGCACGTTAAAAGATTTCCCTTAACCATCTCAAGGATACCGATCCTATGAATGTCGTTTTCCCTGACTTTACGATAAATGCTTTTAGAAAATTTCCTCTGACTTTTTATAGTGTACAATGTACACCTCTCCAAAGGGGCTGGGTAGAGATGTTTTGAAATTGCTTGCACAGACTTCCCTCGAGAAATGAAATGCGTGTCTTTGGCGATATTTTTTTTTTTTCTCTTAGACTGTCTCGTGTCCTTATTGTCGCTTGATATCCTCTTTGCTGAGCTATTATTTTTCATTTAGCACGCTTTGTCGTCCTTAAAGGAGGAAATGGAAATGGAAATCTACGGATTTCCTTTTTTTTCTTCTTCTTATTTAGAGAGGCCTTCTCGGGTAGAGATGGAAACAGTCTCGGCGCTATCTCGATAGAAGAAGACATTGGGTCGATAAGTCATTCGTCGTCAGTTTCTTGTCGGTCTACACTGGTAGCATGCTAGCCGGCTAGAGTGAGGTTTAACGCCATTAATTCAGGGAGGACTATGAATGTACTTTAAGGCCTTTGTCGGGATAAGCACGCGCCAGTAAAGCTCCCTGGGATTACAATGGCACGAGTATAAGTGCATTAAAGCTCTGCTGTACAGGTTGTACGAATGCTAAGGAGCCTTGTGGTGGTTTGGGAAATTAGGAAGAGTGCCGAGGTGGTTGGTTTTTTTCCACGACATACTTTTAAATTTATGAAAAACATTAAAATACTACTGCTGCGAGGATAGTCCTGATGGTCACGTAATTTTTTTCTTAATTGAATTTTTAACGACCATCTGATGGAGAGATGTTGTTTCGGTGTGATAAGACTTTTCGATTTGGTTGCTGAAGGAGAATAATTTCGATTTCTCAGAAACGCTGTTCAGTAAATTTCTGCCGGCGAGACAATATTTATAGAAATTTAAACAAATATTGATGCGAGTCTGTGATTTGTTGGAGGGGATGGAGTGATACCAGAAACCCAGTTGGATTTCAAGGGTATACTTCACATCATTCTCATATTGCAAAATGAAAGCGACAAGGGAATGACATGATTTGTTTGGCATAAAATGGATATCACTGTCGAAAAGATAAGCGAAAATGCGACTTTATGCTGAAATTGTCAGAACTATCTGAATCCATCAAAGTGAGGCATTTATGAAGCTCTGGCGAGCGTATCTTGGTACCCGTACTCACTTAGTCAAGGCTATGGTTGTTAACATAGGACTACGCCATGTTTATCCCAAAGTGACAGTGGCGGATGAGGGATATTACTATTGTACTCCAGCTTAGTGTCGGTTTAAGTCTGCCAAGAAGACGAGCCATTGTAGTGAAAACTGTGGGACTCATATTAACTGGCACTGATAGGACTCTCTTACTCAGCCTCTTCGATTCAATAGATTAAAATCCTCAAAACATCATATTCGTCTTACTTAACAGAGAATTCATAACATATGGACATTGGACATAGGGAAGATATGTAAGGAAGGGTGCTTAGCAGGGGGCGATATTTGCTCAAGTACTATGAACAGTGTCTTGATCTGCTCTTGATAACGAACCTATATTCCGAGTGAGTATGATGCTAGCTCCAACAGCACGCAGTAACTTCATGTTCTAGAAGCCATCAAGCTATAACATGTTAGTGACTAATCCAACTTTTAAAAATCGCGAAGGAAGCTGAGAAGTTTATACAGTTTCTGGGACACCAGATGTTGCTTCGGATTTTGAGGATCTGAAAATGACACTACACTGTGGGCTAAATAGGATTTAATCTATGCCTAGAGGTAGAAGCCAAGTTTTTTTAGTTTGAAAATTATAAATTCATCAGAGATTTTGTCGAATACCTTGCTGAAATCTGCACAAAATTCCATCGGCTTCGCCACCATATTTTAAAGCACAAAGCGTCCTAGAGACGAATTCAATAAAGTTACTGATGTTTGATTTGCCTTTCATGAAACCGTGCCTTGGTGGTTGGGGGCTGCAGAAATATGGTAGGCACTTAGAGGTGTCAACTTGGCGATGCCAAGTTGTAACTGTTCCTACATATCAATTGTGCTTATTTTACCAGCGGGTACTGTTCGATGCCAATCCGGAGTTGACTTGCCAATTTTACAGCAGACAAAAAAAAGCAGCACTACCATATAAACAGGACAGCTGATGATGGAATCAACGATGTAGCAAAATTCCGGAATAAAACAAATAAGACCTTATCCGGACTACTCCGACATATTGAAAGCTCAGGCAGGCAAGGATTTCCGAGACTAAGTCAAGGTCTTGAGAATGAGATGAAGTCGGACGAGCCCGATGGTAGCATTGGTAGGATCAATGGTAGAACTCACATCCCCGAACGGGTTGCTGGCTTCGGCCTAACCGACCCCTCGTCCTATGTGTATCTAAAGTGGCTTTTTTTAGAGGGTTGGTTTTTAAACTGGCAACACTGTTTCTACAGATTGTTAATTTGACACCTGAAAGTTGATTTGTGGTTAGTACGCTTTGCCATTTTACGATGAATAGATTAAATAGATTAATGCCAGAACAACGCGTGCAAATTGTGCTAACATATTTTTAAAACCATAGTTCGGTTCGCCAAACTTATCGTGCTCTATGTCCATTTTACGGTCGACATAATCGTCCGTCTGAGCAAATCATTCGGAACACGATAAATCCTTTTCGCCCCACGTACACTCTAGTGGATAATACGCATCAACAAAGACGACAAACAGTGCGAACAGAAGAAGTTATTGGCGCTGGGAAGCGCAGTGTTGAGGAGAATCCAAATGAGTCGATTCGCCATCATGCACAACAATTGGAGCTATGCCCATCCATTTTCTAGAAGATTTTACGGAAATATCTTGGCTTAAAAGGTTATAAGATCCAGCATGACCATTATACGCGTCGTAGGTTCGGTGAATGGGCCGAAAACCTGATTCAGCTTGATCCTCATTTTCGACGCAAAATTTTTTTCTCCGCAAGCAAAATTGCCGAATTTGCAGTGGAGAAAACCCAGAAGCCTTTGTCGAGATGCCCTTACAGCAATTAAAACTCACTGTTTGGTGTGATTTATAGGCTGGTGGAACCATCGGTCCATATTTCTTTAAGAACGATGCCGGCCAGACTGTTACCGTCAATAGAGAGCGCTATAGAAACATGATTTCTGACTTCTTCGTTCCTCAGCTGAATGTCATTGACATGACAGAGCTTTGGTTTCAACAACATAGCGCAACACGGCGCGCGACACCATCAATTCATTGCGGGAAACATTTGCTGAGCGCATAATTTCGTAAAAAAAGAGGAGAGGGAAAGATGAGTACCGGTGTACAATGGTTTTTATGATTGTGAATTATAGTAACAGTGAATTCAGGTGAGTTTTACGAGTTCACACTAATAAGGCTTCAAGGCATCACTATTGGATTCTTCAAAGATGCTAAGTATTTATGCATCATCCTGGACAACCAGACTTCTCTGGACAACATATATTACGTCGAAAGCCTCTATCGGTGAATACGGGATATGAAATTGGCACTGAACCTGCTAGGCTAGGCTCAGAATGGGATTTTTAAGGAACTTAAGCGTACGTTAGGACTGTGTCCATCCTCGGTAAGAGAATCTGTTGACAGTTGGGTTTCATCTGATCATACCTGCAAATGAAATGAGTACCCAAGTTATCAGCAGATCTAACGAATGCCTCACGACGTTTCTCAGAGGTCAGCAGCTTTCCTGTTTTCCCTCAGTAGGAATGATTGCTACCAAAAATTACACGCACGAGATATTCGCATTAGAAATAATCACGGAGGACAACTCAGCCGGAAGTGCAATGGCCAAGCCTCGCCCCGGAGGAACCGCCTTCATGATTACGGCAACTCCTATGCCAGGTAAGGCTATTTACTGGAGTGGTGACAAGACACTATCCCTTTGCTAAGCACTTAAGCACTCTGTGCGTAGGTGATACAATATCCTGCGATGCTTGCTGTGAAAGTAATAACGACACTATGGAGCAGTACATCTGGGAATATCTGGCCTACGCTCCACGCTGATGTGGTGGATGCTGATACTGTAAGCCCTTTATCACTGACAAATTTCAGTAAAAGGAACTTGCAAGATGTACAATAGACTAGTTCTTTGTCTAAGTGCTCTGTTCCGACAGAAAAAAAAAATGTTCCTGACCTAACCTTTGGACCTCGCCGCCAATATCCTTTCACGATAAGGTGAATACGACATTGGGTTGTCTCTAGTCTTCGGGATAAATAAGAGCCATACCACATGTTCTCGAATGATGTTCGTTGGCTATGCACAGTTGGGCAGGAAGCATTTTCAAGTTTCAAAGTTCCCAACATCTAATTTTGCTTATCCTTTGGATGTCTAGCTTGTACATGTACATTGTGAATTATTATGAATTATCTATTTAATTGTTGTAATCCAGAATTTTTTCAGGCTCTCTTTTCCCTTGTCAAGGAAGGTCCTGGCGTTGCTGAATCCAATCAATGTCCTTAGTCAATAGCCAGTGTTCGTCAACAAGGCGACTTGCGACTTCATTACGGAGAAACGCACTTTCCATTCGCTGTCTTCAACTCTTGCAATTTTCGAAGAAATTTTCAGAAGGCGCCACGTGGCCTCTAGTGCTATAGGCGTTCGTCTACAGACGCATCATCTCGTGTCTAAGCGAAATACAATAGCATTTATTGGCTAATAATGCTTCTACGAGGCTTATTACTAGTCTTTACCATCGCTAAGTATGCTGCACGTAGAGTCGGAATCTTTGTGTGAGTTTCGTATGAGTATGAAACGATGTTTATAGGTGAGCGAGTACGGATGTATTAAAGATCTCCTTCAGCATTAATAACACGCGTCTTAGTTTTGTTTGTGTCTATAGGCTTCACTCCCTACCTCCTCAATTATTTTTGGACTGATTTTCTATTTTTCTTAATAAGGAGAAAACAGAAAATCTCGTCATTCTAGGCGACGTCAATTTAGATTTGCTAACGTCTAGCGCTGTTACAGATTCGTAGCTATCTGTTACAGTAGAACACGGGTTAACATCTTTCTGAAAAGAATATCCAATACATGCCTTGGTCGTTTTATGGAAATTTCATTAAATCAATGCTCAGGAGTTAACTTTGATCTCCGAATCACTGATCATTGCATGACGGGTATTGTGCTTGGTAGTCTAAGAGAATTGAAGTGCGTTAGGCATTGTTTTGCGTCAATTATGACTAAGATTAGGTATGATCTATTGAATGATCTACTGCGTTTTGAGAATTGGGATGAAGTCTATTCAAACGCGTCTAGCACGTATGAATTATTTATAAAAACTTTAAATGATCATGTCAAAACTTCCAGCATTACAATGGTTCAAAGGAAATCTAATATGAGACTTAAGCCTTGGATAAACCGTACAATCCTTAAAAAACAAACTCCGTAGAAAGTGTTACAAACATCCACTCAATTCTAGCCTTAAATGTCGTTTTAAAAAAATGAGCCAGAAAATCAACAGGGAAATTCGACATGGTCAATCACAACATTCGTTTAGACAAGCTTTATGGTGCTAGCTTTCGGGGCTTTATGTATAATTGGTTTGTTTCTTATTTTAAAGACAGGACGCAAAAAGTAAGAGTGGGTGACTATCTTAGCGACCCAAGAGTAATTTCATTGGGTGTACTGCAAGGGTCTGTCTTTGGCCCCATTTTGTTTTTGATCTACATCAACTCTTTGTTTGACCAACCATTTGTAGGAAAAGTCACTGCCTTTACAGATGATCTTGACATTGCCTATGGCTCAAATAATAACGAATCTGGTTTACGAAGCACAGATTAATTGTCAGTAACAAAACCAAAATTATGTATTTCAGCAAGAGTCTCCTGACTTCGAAATATATTTCCATGCACTTTGCTGCTGTCGGTAAAACATGATAAATTGTACTTGTACTGCAGAAGCCTGCAAAAATCATGTATAATGACAGCGTAACATGCAATGTAAACTGTTTTAAAGTTGAAGTCGTAAAACAATTTAGGTATAGTGCCTGTATTGTTATAGATAAAAATCTGAGTTGGGGCGAACACATCGCGGTCTTAAAAAACTGTCTGCGTACGGCTATTCGTAGTCTTTATCGACTCAGAAAATGTTGTATGAATCATACTTTGAAAGCAGTCTACTACGCAATTTTTCATTCGAAGTTACAATATGGTATAAACCGTTGGGGGGGGTACATACACCACCAATCTCCAACTACTTGTTGAGTTGTAAAAGTATGCTGTCCGAAGAATATGTAATGCTCACCGCTTGTCCCATTCTATGATGCTGTTTAGGTCCTTAAAAATCCTGCCTGTTAAGCATTTATAGCGTTTTAAAGTTTCAAAGATCTTTCTTATAAGGGGTGGATATATGCAAAGCCCAATCTCTGACACTTACAATTTAAGAAGTATTCCCCCTTCGTACCACCTATTTTAGAAACTTTTTTTGTGTATTGTTCAATAGACTCCCTGTAGAAATACAACGCATTTGAACATTAAACGCGTTTTTGGAAAAAATTTAAATATGGCTCCTTGATTTTAATCATGTTGATACTGAAGTTTTGCTGTCCTACTAGATGGAGTGAAAAGTGACCTCCTTGGGAATTAAAAATTATTTTTTTCTTAAATGCTTTTTTATATTATTCAATATACACTTATTCCAGCGATTTTGCAACTTATTGATCCCGTCCGAAAAGTAATTTTCCGGAAGGTCTGCAAAATACTCCTCCGTGGATAGATGATGAGCCATCTTTTGAGGTTTGGGAAGAGATAATAGTCCGAGGGAGCCAAATCGGGCAAATACGGTGGTTGCGATGCTCTTGTTTTTTGTCAGGAGTTAACATGCGCGGTACCCAGCGGCAGAATAACTTTTTCATATGCAGAATATTGCCCAAAATATGGCGTGTGAGCTCAGTATTGGGTATATAACTTCGTGCGGTATTTAAGAAAAACATGTACAATAGTATTATTCAAAGTATTGCCCATCTGAAGCTATGACTTTTTCCCATCTTTCTGGCAATTTGTGGATCCCATCCTAAAAGAACTGCGTCGGCTTGGCAGCCAAGAATGAATCAAACCAATTTTTGATATTCTGCTCTGAAGTGAACTGTATTTCAGTGAGGGCGTTCTGCATCGACCGGAACAAATGGTAGTCAGAAGGGGCAAGGTCTGGGCTATAAGACTTCTCATCCACTGTTTTCCAAATAGTTCTTAACCGGAATCGCAACGTGGGGCCGAGCGTTGTCATGATGGAAAATTATTGCCTTGTGTCTGGTCGCATATTCCGGGCGTTTTTCGGCCACTGCTCTCTTCAAATGGATTAATTGTGTTCGGTAGCGTTGTCCATTGATGGTTTCACTCGGTTTTAGCAGCTCATAATTCAGCACACCCATCTGATCCCACCAAATACAGAGCACATATTACCTTTGCGCCATGGATATTCGGCTTTGCCGTTGATTTGGCTGGTTTGCCGGGTTTCACATATGATTTTTTGCGATTGGGGTTGTCGTAATGGATCCATTTTTCATCACCAGTAACAATCCGATGCAAAAATGACTTCCTCTTGTGGCGTTTCAGCAGCATTTCGGACATGCAAAACCGCCTTTCGACGTCTCTCGGCTTGAGTTCATGTAGAAACCAATTCCCTTGCTTTTGAATATATCCAGCTGCTTTTAAACATTTTGAAATGGCTGCTTGAGTGAAACCCAAAGATTCTGCGAGCTCTTCTTGTGTTTGGCAACAATCTTCATAGAGTAATGCTTCCAGTTCTTCATCTTCAAACTTTTTTGGCTGCCCAGGACGTTCATCGTCTTCCAAGCCAAAATCACCACTTTTAAATCCTGCAAACCACTTTTTGCACGTTCGCTCAGCTAGCGCATGTTCACCATAAACTTCCACCAAAATACGATGACTTTCGACAGCAGTTTTCTTCAGATTAAAGTAATGAAGAAGAACTCCCCACAAAAATACTTTTTCAGGCACAAAGTTCGACATATTTGAGTGAAAAAAAATTATTGTTGTTTACGCTTCAAATGAATGACATATACTGAAATGACGTACAATGACAGTAGCTTTCCAACGCATGTTCCAATGCAATAATAACAATGGAATAATGCAAGTTATGCCATCTCTTAGCAAACTGCACGAACTAACTTATAGACCCAATACTAATCTTTGTGGTATCTACTAGCTAGCGCACTTTCACTTTCCGGTCAGCCAACATCATTTCATGTATTTTTTTGACATTGTCCTCTGTAACCGCATCGGAGGGCCTGCCGCTGCGGACTTGATCGGTTGTGAAGTTGCGGCCACCATGAAATTCTCGAAACCAATATTTGACGATGTAATCTGACGGAGCATTAGCCCCATAATATTTATCCAACTTTTCTTTTGTTTCCTTCGCCGTTTTGCCTCTCAAAAAATAATGTTTTATGAGAGAACGAAAATCGGTTTTGTCCATACTCAACATGATGCCAAACACGTCAACAACAATCAGCTATCAAAACAAAACTAAAAACAGTATAGCACTAAAATTTGGCATATCTGCCTAAATATGAACGGACTTCAAGGCACCATAACCTTTTTTGCAGTAGTAGCGCATTCTGACGATCAAGGAGGTCACTTTTCACTCAATCTAGTACATTGTTTGATTTTTAGTTTTTTGTGCAAGCTCTAAAGCTCCCTGTGCGTTTATATTCTTTTTTAATTATTTAATTGAATTATTGTTCACCCCATAATAAATAATTTAGTCTTGAAGTGGCAATTATATCTATTTATATTGTTTAATACTTAATGTCACTAACTATTCTATTGTGTAAAGCAATTCTGTAATATCATAATATGCTCGAAAATGTTTCTAAAAACCGAAACAGAATAAAGAAAACAATCAATCAAAAATCAATCAATCAATCAAGATGCGTACATCATCGCTGGTTATTAGTAATCTTCTAGTTGCTGGAAATTGAGCTTTCACCTGACCCACTGTTAGGGTGTGCACACACTCCTCTGAATCTAATAACAATATTCTATAAATTCTAAAATTAGACTTATAAAATATTTAACTTAAATTGATCAACATATTTTAGAATTTCCTCAATTATAGCGTAATCTCTGTGTAAACATTGCCAGTTAAGACAAACTTTGTTGCGGTTAAAAAGTTTCTCCAACAAATTTGTCGCTAATGTACTCGTACCTAATGGACTGGTGTACCATCATCTCCATAATCGATTTAAGTAAGCTCGTATATTGTGATTTTCCATCATTAAATATTCAAAATATTGAAACACGCGCAACAACACACACACAAAATACATACATTCCGCTGGCACAGCCGCACTCATTCCAGAGTAGGCTCTAATAAAATTACTCATCCCTGCCGAGGAAAAGATTCACTTGTCTCCGGAGAT
This sequence comes from Volucella zonaria, assembly GCA_963966105.1. Lineage (NCBI taxonomy): Eukaryota > Metazoa > Arthropoda > Insecta > Diptera > Syrphidae > Volucella > Volucella zonaria. The sequence continues at coordinate 215,588,538 of OZ014530.1, forward strand.
GGAATTTTTCAATTTCTACAACTCAAAAGTGTTTCGAAAGTTCAGCTGTATTCGTAATTTTCTATTAATTTTAATTTTCCAAAGGACGACCTCAGCAATGGCTTGACGAAACATTTTCAATTATGCGTAAAACTTTCAGTTTCGAATTTTTTCTCTTTTCGCGTTTTAAACTTTTCCGAATTGGCTTTCCCTCTAACCAAAGTATATACAAAATAATCTCAACCAGGAAAGTTAGATACATTTCCAAGTTACACAGAGTCACGCAGCAGAAACGAGTACAAGACACTCCAACTTTGGCTGTTTTGTACATTCATGATCAGTTTTTTGTATATGCCATCCCTGCCGGAATTAACCATCCCAAGACGGTCTCAACGGTTAGTTTGAACAATTTCAAATTGGCAATGTAACGACGAAAAGGGTGGTACTTATCCGTAGCTGTATCCATGTCCATGTCTCCTTCGAAGGCGACAACGATTTTCGTAAGTGGAAGACGACAGTCAGATCAGAACCTCAAAAGCTGTTTAGCGTTAAGGTGTTAAATGACTGACTAAGTACACACGGCATCCGCACTTGACAGATTAAAACGCATCATGGGGGATAACTAGCCCTGTGTTTTCTGTTTGCTTTGTGAGTCTTGTTATGGTAGAATATGAGGCAACCTGTTCCCTACCCACTTGATAAGATGCGGATGTAGTCTGTCTGATGGTGCTGGTACTAATGATGCTGTAGTGGTAGATGATGATTAACTCTCTTATCTACTCACCAGTAGAATATGTACAACAATTTGTTTACCTGATTAACAAGGTTCATTCAGAATAGGGAATAGGTAGGTGAAAAAAGAGCAAAACAAATGCGGTTCCCTCGCACCCATGAGACTTCCTCAAAAAAGAAAAGTCCCAGCCTGCCACAGGCAACCACCAGCCGACAAGAGAAACTACACTATTTGCACAAGGATACAGACAGTGAGTGGTAGGTATGTTGAATGGGCTTGTACAATAGTTTACTCCTGGCACTGCATAGGTCCCTGGGATCAGATACACAAGATACAATGTCTATGTTTACTCGCAATGCCGGCTGGGAAATTTTGTTTGATCTGTGGACGACAGAGTGGAAGCTGCTGGTGACAGGGGTGAATGCGGTTGTGATAAGTGGCGGAGTACAGTGTGGGAGAGACCAACGACAACGTCGACTACGATGACGACAACGATGACAATATTACTACTTGAAGTTTTGGGGACATGATTTACATTATAACAAAATTAAAGGTCGTCCGAGATTTACTGTCGCTTGTCGTTATCCTGCCGTAGTTTTGATGTTAACGACATTGAAACAGGTAAGAAGATTGCTGTATTATGAAGGTACCTGCGCAAGATGTGGTAGAATTGTGGTTGTATTTTAGCTGTTGGCACGTAATAGTATTGTAATTGGATGGGTTCCTTGTTGGTGAGCTTCAACGTTCCTTAATGGAGGTAGTAAATGTTTAAGAACTGCGAGTGTTTGAAGAATTATGAAAAATTAGAGCAGTTCAAGGGCATGACTGCAGCTTTACTTTCCCTGTTCAATAGTAAGAGAAGGCTCTCGTGAGCCATTTGTATGTATGTATGTACATATGTAGCACATCGAATCAAAAGGCGGCCCTTGGATAGTAGCAGCTAAACGTAAATTTAAAGGTCGACATCGACTAATCAAAAAAGATTGCGAGATGTTTATTTGAAACCATTTACAAAATACGAGTTACTCGACTTTTAAATAAATCAGAGTCAGAGTGATCGAACGTGTTTTATAAGGTAGTTGCTGTACCTATACCTAGAAAAGGAAATTTTGGTTTGATTAGTGTGTTCTATAGTCCAAAAAACCTAAAATATTCGCTGTGTGTTTCTAAATAGCTGGACGAACGTCCATCTGAAACTATATGCACTGTAACATATTTCGGTTATTTCCGTATTGACTTACTCCCATCCGCAGACAGTTCCCTGCCTTATCTGCGGTACGATAAGCACAGTGTAATGGTTTTCATATTGTACTTGCCATATCAATGTTCGGGGAAAACTTCCTAAAACAGGCGAAGTCCGTCATAATTCTGCACATTATATGGCTATGAGATCTTTTGAGCTAGCTGAGTTGGCCGAACAGGTTGCGATGTAGCTATCCAGCGCTCAGGCAAAGTATTACAATAGTTCATTGTATCTACAAGAGTATGTTCCATTTACTGAAATTTTTCAGTCTTTCGAAGAAATATGTACAAGTGTTAGAGTTATAAAATGCCTACAATACCAGCACCCACCACGTCAGCGTCAAGTACTGGACATTCACAGATGTAGTGCTTCGCGATGTCGCTGTATCACTTCTGGCCAGCACACTTAAGTGGCACGAAGCTAGTAAGCAGCCTGCTGTCTTTCCTACTGAGGGACAACAGGAAAGCCGCTAACCTATTAAGACACGTTGTAACTTAGGACCAAGACAAGATTCAGTGAACTCATCTTCCCGATTGCGTAGAGTGAAGTTTTGTACTCTCAAACTAGCTTGGAAGTGATGAGAGATAAGAAGATGCATATGCTTCGCCTGTTCTTCACTGAATAGGTTGTTGCCATCAGGATTGACCTATATCTCCCCTTTGAAGACAGACGCAAGTTTCCCTAACTAGAGGTGACCATTGTCGTCCACCAGGAAGACACCAGCGCCCCATCCTAGATCGGCTTTGGAGACAACTATAAAGACTCGACTACATTTCTTTCCTGGCTCATATTCTGGCCGAAACCATTAAAACGTAGTTTGTTTTGAATCTGGTGAAACTGCACTAGAAAGCATAGCCACAAGGTCATAAAAACTTCAGTGTGTCTTGCATCACAGACCACTTCTATTGAAACGGAAGATGACCCAGAGAATGCAACCAATGATATGAAGATTGAGCAGAGGGAGATTCATTAGAGCGCCTGGAGAAGCGCTAGTCGTACTAGTCAAAACCACCATGCAGACGATACTTTGAACTCTTTGGAGTCTGGTCACAGCAGCAACGACGTATGGGATATAATTGGCCTTATATAGCCGTGTAGATCCAGAAACACTTTTCGGTGACAAGCCGCATGTCTTGCGGAAAGCTCTCTTAAACTGTCAGAAGGTCGAGGACATCTTAGAGGCTTTCGACGTAGCAGGTTTGATCCAAAGATGTTTGTTATAAAGGATAACACCCAAATACTTAGTTTCATTAGAGAATTGGATGGTGGTGTCTTTAAGGCCAGTCAGTTTTCTTTTTCTCGTAGAGAGAACAACCTCAGTTTTGAGAAGATTTGTAATGCACCAATCATCGATCACTTCTTAGGCTGCATGTGCCTTAGAGCAGACAGTCGCTAGACACGATCCAAGAGACAGTACACTCGGGACATGCTTGGGCATAGACGTCGGGAACTACTGAGAACGTTGAACGTCAATCAGCATGTATCTGTCTGTTACCACGTACGCCTTCTTGTCGAGTGCGCCTTCAATTCTGCCTACCAGGTTTTAAAGCGTATTGTCGCAGGATCTTCCGCTTTGGTAGGCATATATCATCTTATCAGAGCAAAGCGGTTTTGCACACATGGATCTCTATCATTCTCTGCGGGCTCTGCAACGTGATGAAAATCAGATTAATAGGTCTGAATCTCTTGGCGAGCATGGAGTCGTCTTTTCCGATGCCAATACCATGTTACCAGTGCATATTCTTTTCAGAGTTATCAGAAGCTGGTCTATGTATATCATTTTGCAGCATAGCCGGGTATATGCCATCAGTACCAAGCGACTTTAAGCCATCAAGGGAAATAACAGCGTAGTCAAACACAATTCCTCCGACTAAAATCGGTGATCGTAAAATGGGCTGGTTTGTTGCCACATCCGTGATCTCAGGGGTGCAATGTCTCGTTGTGGAGGATGACGATGGAGAAAGCTCACTCCTGCATCAAGGTCGATAATGACCTAACCGAGACTTTTGATATAAAAAAAAGGATTTAGGCACAGCGACGCGCTATCATGTGACTTCTTCAACATCATACTTGAAAGAATTGTGGAAAATTCACAAGCCAACACATAAGATATGATCTTTCAAAAATCTGTTGAATTGCTCGCATATGCCGACGATATTAATATTATTGGTAGAACACAGCGAACTGTCACTAGTGCGTTTGCGAGTATAAGAGGAGAAGCGGAAAAAAAGGGTCTAGCGGTAAAGGAGGGCAACACAGAGATTATGCTGTCAACAAGAGGGGACACCCAAAATTGACGAACCGGTCAGAATGTTACAATCGACAGCTATAACTTTAAGGCCGAAAGGGACTTTGTCTTCCTCGGCTCTGCTACCACATCTGAAAACAACTTCTCTTCAGAAATCAAACAAAGAATAACGCTTTCCAATCGCTGTTTCTTTTGGGCTGAGAAGGCAACTATGTAGTAGGGCCCTCTTCCGAACAATCAAGGGAACTCTATATAAGACCCTTGTAAACCCAGTCCTGCTCTACATATGGTTCCGAAGTATGGACCCTTTGCTTTAGAATATGAAGAGATCCTTGGTCGTTTTGAGAGAAAAATTCTTCGTAAGATATTTGGTCCCATACGCGTTGACGGTTTCTGGAGGAGACGATCCAACGATGAACTCTACGAGCTGTACAGCAACATCGACCTGCTCAAAAAACTGCACATTGGGCGTTTGAGATGGCTGCGACATGTAGAGCGAATGAACACCAACGCTTCAGCCTGCAGAATCTTCGACTGTAATCCGGAGGGACGACGCAGTAGAGAAAGGCCTCGCCCCAACTTGGAGAACGCAACTGGAGACAGTTAGCCAAAGACCGCTCTAGCTGGAGATACTTATTGGTTGAGGCCCAGTTCCACCCCAGACTGTAGCACTAGTAAGTAATGCCTCATCGGGGGAAAAAAAATGATGGCTTCATCCGTTACTACAACAGATGACATATGTCAGTTACTTCGTATTGTACTGTCACTTGCAGCTTCGTTAATAAGAGCTGGCTGGAAGCTGGTTTTGATTAGGTTACCTGTGAAGTGAACTTAAAGCATGAGGCAGAGAGTATCTGCTTTGGACTCAGTGTAGGTGCCATTAAATTTTCAGAGTGATTGCAGGCTGAATCAGCTGATTTTCCCTTTTGGAGCCTTTGACTAGCCTGCTGGCTTCAGCGATAATTTCGATTTTTTCGCAAAAGTCTTTATAAGAGGAGCTCTTCGAAATCCGAGTAAGCTTCTTATATTCTTATTGATACTATTTTCAAAGACTCCAGTCTTCCTCCTAATTAGTCTTAGGTGACTTGTTTAGAAGTTTCCAAATTTGTGTTCTAGTTAGAGACATGTGAGTTCGAAGCACTTCGTGAGGGCACCGTTCAGGCTCTGAAGATACTGGTGCCAAAAGCATGGCACAATCAAGCTACTCATAATATTCCCAAGTCGAGTGATTTCAAAATATTGTGATTTCAACTGTCCACCAGGACTACCGGATTTGACTCCGCTCAACTTTTTCTTGTTGGGATATTGGAAGAACAGGGTTTATGTCAACAAACCAGTGTCTCTCGAGTAGATTAAGGCCAACAAACGCAACGAAATCGTCGGAATTTCACAAGAATCTATGCAAAAAGGGACCAAAATTGGAAAGGCTGGCAAGGACAACATTCTTAACCATGCAGGTTCCAAACACATGATGGGAGGCAGCTAAATCAGACAATATCTAAGTTCCAGCATAGGATTTCGATATGGAAAACGGTATACTTAAAGTGCACTTCGCAGGAAACTCTTAAATGCCTGAGCAAATCTGTGTCGAAAATGCACCCCTTGAAACAAAGACTTTTGAGGTTTGTAGGCCACTAAAACTGGCGCATCTTCTGGGCTCCGGGACAACTCAGGGAAATGGAGGAACACTGGATTCGACGCTGAAAATTGGAAAATTTACTCTCACAAGCCCATAGTCTATTACCGCAACATTCCTATGTAGGAGCCTTTCCATGTTGAATATAAATCTTCACATAATATCCATACAGGAACCAGTATGTGAGATAAGCTGATCTGTAGCTGTGGATATTTAAAAGGTTTTACACAGGGAACTTGTCTCATTGTGTCGCGTTCAATCTCACAATCTAAACTTGGGATATTTTGCAACCAAGACCTAGTTGCTGCAGGCATAAGCTACGAAACGACCGACATTTTCCCTATTTTCCTTTTCGGTATTATTGCCGGCTATTGCGGCAGAACCACTGAATACTCTGGTTCTAGGAAGATGGGGCATATTATATCATATGCTGCGATTTTAATGCTCAAACTACTTTTTGAAGTAGTAGCACATCCATGGTGAGAGGCAAACCGAAGGATGCTCACGAGGTTTCCAATAAAAAAAAACAACATAAGCTCCTCAGAAAAGAAAATTAGTGAGCACGAAAAACTCTTGATCGAGGCCTTGGTGAGGTACTACCAAAACCATGAAGTTCGGAAGTTTCACCAAAAAATAAAACGAACATTCCAAGCTGTAGGGCCAAAAAATAAATCTGCAGGAATGGCGAAGGAAACCTCATAGTAGAACCATTATCGGGCTGAAAAACTGGAAAGACTATTTCACCACCACCATTAGGCAGTATAAACCATTCAACTGGGACGACGAATGCAGAAAAGATTTCCATCCATGCGTCCCGAATGAAGTCATAGCTTACATCATTCTCATTTCTGATCAACCCCTATCAGTGTGGTTTTAGGACAAGAAAGTCCACCATATTTTGAAAAAGAAGCCAAGAGTTCCAAATCGATACAGATCATCGATTTCGAGGAATCTATAAAGATAAACTATACGGCCATGTTGAGTTTTTGCATCCCTGCCATGAAGAATGCACACTGTGCGGTCAATGTCGGTAATGGCAAAACCGAGGCCTACAATGCTAGAAGAGGACTGAAACAAGGCGATGCGCTGTAATGTAATTTTTTCAACACCGTTCTTGAAAGAATTGTGCTAAGGTCTTAAGCCAACTTCAGCGTCACAATCTTTCAAAAGTCTCAAATACGCAAATGACAGACAGACATAGTGTCAATGGAGCACTCTCGACTATTGAAGCAGAAGTGGAGAACATGAGTTTAGCTCTCAATAGAGAAAAAACAAAGGATATGCCATCAACAAAGAGGGGCACACCTCTCACCAGTTGATGGAACACAGGTCGTAAAGAAACCAGAAAACTTCCAAACAGAGCACTTAAGACAAGTTAGGAGGAAGATTGGAATCTTTACAGATCGCAGCAAAAATAAAATAAGAGGCTCATTCGCATTTCGAAGGGTGCCCCTTACAAAGATCTTTGCGAAGAGATCGAAACTGTCAAACTGTAGGTTGGTCAAAGTCCTCAAAAGAGGAAGATCGAAATCCGATGCTACCTATGCTGAGTCAGAAGCAGAGATTCTCCATTTCAGGCTTATAACCAGTGCCTAACAACGAAGCTGCTAGTAAGCAAAATGACACAACACGACCTAGCTAGTATATGAGTATCTCATCAGCTGTGGTGACGGATGAGGCCAATAAACATGCTGTCGCCTGGCAGCGATATCATATACAAAAGGTCTATATCAGCTGCTTGTAACTCTAAAGAGAATCTTCACCGTTAACCTAGCACTGGCATACATACCGGATCCCTGGGGAACAGTGAGAGTAGCCTTTATACCGAAAATCGGAAAGGAGGCCTACAGGCTCGCTAAAAGCTTCAGACCTACAAGTTTGACTTCCGTCATTCTGAAAAGCATCGATCGAGAGAATGGTCGAGATCCATGTGCGCAAAACTGCCTTGCGAATGCATCTACTGTCGGCGATGCAACATGCCTGCCAACGCGGAACATCCTGCGCGAGTGCGCTTCAGAATTTGGTAGGCAGAATTGAAGGCGCACGCGACAAAAAGGAATACGCCATAGGCATTTTCATCGATATTGAGGTTGCTTTCGACAACGCAACTCTTGACGGCATGTGTAACTCGGGCAGACAACGTGGCGTAGCCGAATAACTGGTTTTGTGGATAAAAGCACTGCTGATGAAAATGACATTGAATGCTGGCTGTGGTCAATATGTGGTGGCAGGGGTAAACTAGGGCTGCCAGCAAGTCGGCGTTCTATCTCTACTGCTGTGGTACATGTTGGTCGACGCTCAATAGTTCTGACATCAATGCACGCTTGCGCATTACGCGGATAATGTAGCTGTAATGTCTGTTGGATCGTGTGCAGGCAGCTAGACTAGTAATGGGCTTTCAGTCAATCCTCTCAAAACTGATGTTGTTGTCTTTACGAGAAGGAGCAAGCGATCTGGTCTGACTCATCTAGTGTTTAAAGGCATCACCATCTAATTCTCCAAAGAAGCTAAGTATTTTGGTGTCATCTTGCTGAAATATTCCAGCACAAGTCCCATGGGTAAGTAAAGGCTTTGTTATGCTATTTTTGCGGTTAAGACGCTGCTCCACTGGATAGTCCGGATTTGTCCTTAATAGTGTTATTAACCATTCGCTTAAAGAATAAGCTCTGTCTGTTAAAAGTGCTGCATTTGGAAATGCTCGATATCCTGCATTGGAATTTACGGACAAACGGGAATTCCTAGATACTCTTGCATCACGCACACTACCTGGCCAGCTTATGTTAACAGCATACATAGAAAGGTCGAACCGGCCCACAAGATTAGGTTAGGTTAACGCCTATATTATTTACATCGCTTATGTCATTGTAGAAGAAAACTCCTAGGTGGAGTTTCCTTCTTTGGGAGAGAGCTGGGCATGTACGGAATCGGTGAAGAATTGTCTCCTCCTCCTGCTCGTCCACGCAGCTTCTGCCGAAATCATTTGTAAAAACGCCAAGCTTTCTCGCGTAATTATCTATAAAGCAATTCAGATATAGCATTGTTCAGATCTATTTGGTCGCAAGACATGTTGAAGCAACAATCCACCTAAGGTTTGTTCTTTTGTTAGCATCCAGCTTTAATATTAGTTTGCATTAGGCCGAGCAACTTCTTCCTCCCAGAAGAATCTAGAGGAGATGCTTACATTCCCGTAAAAATCTTTGCCAACCCAATGTTGGGGTATAGTGTAATCGATGTTCTCTGGAAGGATTCCTAGCGTATTAAGAAAACATATTAGCGTAGCCAAATAATTTATTTGTCCACTGTGTAGTTACTTGCCTGCTGATGATATCGAGGGGTGTCAAATGAAACAGAATATCCAGTTCCACAAAGGGAGTAATGCATACGACCCTGCTTAGTTTGCTGCAGTTGACTGCATTGTCTAAGGCCGTCCACCAGACAACAATCCCTTAGGTCAGTATCGGTCTTATAACCGAGACGTATAGCCAGTGGGTTGTGCAACGTTTTGTTTTTTTGCTGTATCGGAAAAGACTAAACTGGTATCGTTTATTGAGGGAGTGTTTATGATTGGAATTTTATATTTCCTGAAAAAGAGGACAAAATCAGTTTTATGGGAGTTTATTCCCAATTCACAGCGATCTGCCCAACGGGTTAATCTCTTAAGATTTAGCTGAAGGAGTTCTTAAGATGTTTACCTGAGACGGCTATAGTAAGGTCACCCGCATAGGCAATCACCCTGCTAGCATCCGCTTCCAGTTTATTAAACACAAAGTTCCAGAGAAGCAGTGAAAGGACACCACCTTGCAGCGTACGTCAGCTGACACATCTTTTAGCAGAAGCCCCACCCAGTTTGGAGTTGATAGTCCTTGTACTCGTATTGAACATAAGACTGATCAACTCGCCAAGTGAGTCATTTACTTTACATGTTGACGTTGTTAAAAGCAGGAAAGCGACCATTCGACCATTGTGTACCCTCTATATTCTAGGGATCGTTCGATATGAGTAGTTAGTGAACACAGAGCCGTTTCCACATTCCTTTACAGCAAGCACATTGAGCCGTAGACAAATGTCGTGAATCACTTTTGGATCGTACCTATATGGATGTCAATCGGTCGCTCTAGAGTTTTCGGAAGGAAGGACATATGTTTTTTTTGTAATTTACTAGCTCTCAAGGCATTTGAGTGCCCATAAAATGCCTGCACACAGCGTGCATGAAGATAAATCAGGGAGGAACGAAAGAGAGTTACCGATGAACGTTGGTTTGAAGGTGTTCTGAAGGGTATAGATAGCGAGACGGGTGTTACGGTTAATAAGATGATAGACTTATAGGTCGAAGGTGCTTTGGGGCAACATGAGAGCATTTTCCGGTTTTGGGAATGGAAACTGCATTGACCTCTCTCCATGGCAGGGAGCATGACGCTGCTCGTCATGATATTCTCTACCGTTGACAGGATTATATCTGAAAAGTTTTGTAGCTCGACAGGTATTATACCATCCAGACCAGCAGACTTGTATGATTTGAAGCCATGCAGCGCCCAGAGCAGCTTGTCACTTGTAATCAGACCATAAATTTTAGTCCCAGCGTAAATCGGGAGTGGGTGTCCAGTAGTTCATCACTTGAGGTTGTCCAAGAGTCATCGGTTTTTTTCAAACAGCTAGGCATCACAGGATTTGTAGAAAGGATTTTTGTTAGCCGCGATGCCCCAGGAGTTTCTGTTATTTTGTCACGGAATAACCTCCAGGATTTTCACTTTGCCTTCCCTAATTCTTTTTTATATATTTTAAGGGATTCCTTGTATGAGTTTTTTTGCAAACGGTCAAAGTGCTAATGTTCACCAGTGTGGTGTTGTCTCTGGGTTGAATAAGAGAAAAGGAAGCAACCACAAACCTTTATTGCATTCAATGCATGCTTTTCCTGTCTACTGACATGGGTGCATCGATGTTAATCATCGTACCGTCAACGCAGCCAGCTATACAAGGGAATCCTGCTTCATGACAAAATTGACTAGTTAGTGTTTGCAAGAAAATCATCAATTATTGGGTCCGAAACTCGGTATACTAATTTGCAGACTGTAGTTCTACTTATTCCGTGAATAGTTCCTACTCCATGGTATTTAGCTCCATTTCTAATCAAACGTATTGTATATAAAAGTTGTTGCAAGGGACTTAAAGAATTATTTCTTTCGCCGCTAAGCTGCAGCTCCAATTTTTGTCAAAACACATTCAATATTAGTCTTTGTTAAACGGAAGCTTTGAAGAATTATTTCCAAATTCAAAATTTGTTCTCGGCTTTATAGCTCTTTGTACATTGCTAGTATCCTCTTCGTTTTCAAAACATGCTTCTAAACGGTTTTTACTTCAGCTAAATTTTGACAACAAATGCTCCATTGGAAATGAATTTGTTTCTTTGCATCTTATTGACAACCTTTGCACAATTTTAAATACAAAGTGCAAATCTTATTTGTTTGGTGAAATGAAATGGAAAGATTCCTTGCAAACTGACAAAATTTTGCACTTTTCAGAAACATACTTGTCAAAAAACTGCTGGTATGGTACAATCCGCCCCAAATTGTAGTACCATGTAACTAAGTAAGTGAGTTTGAGAGGAGCAGATATAACAGCGAGTTTTGCAACCTGTACAGCGACTTCGAATTGGTCCGGAAAGCAAGTGATCCTGAAGAGTCGTGAACTCTCCTACCCAAAACAAAAATGCAGTAGAGAAGGACCTCGCTTAAAGACGCACGCAAAAGTACAATAGAATCAGACGTCACCACCTGTCGGTTACCGCGCTAACCGACAACCTTTATTTTATTACTATTACGGAGTTGATCCAATTGAGGATTCGTAGTCAGAGATTGGTATGAGAAGAGGTCGGTGGATATAATAAGTTTAGATGGATTTGGATCCATAGGATGATTACTCCCGATCAAAAATTTCACGCGTTTGACGAATGGAATTGTTATGTTGTTATGTTATGTTATGTTATTTATTTCTCTTCAATTACTTATAAATATAATATAAAAACAAATCCATATAAAAATTCAGTACGTTAAGAATTACAAAGTAAAGTAAGAACAAAGATAAATAAATAAATAAATCTGGTGGCATTCGATATTTTATACTGAGTGAGTTCAAATAGTGTTGAATGCCACTTCAAAAGGAACAATACAATAAGATGGGGTGGAGTTTTGAACAAAAACTAGAAAAAAAAAAAGAAAAAAAATTTCAGCAATTTAATTCATTTAACAGGATGCAAAATTTATGCAATCAATATACCAATATCAAAAGTTTAAACAAAAGTGGTAAGAGAGTCTAAACTAGATAGATAGATAGATAGATATATAGATTTATTATTATTTTTGATTTACATTTTACAAAATTGTTTGATTTTCTTTAATCGTTTAAGCTTGGCTTTGCCGTCTGCCCGATTGACATCAAATAAAAAATAATAATAAAAAAGAAAAAAAAAATAAATAAATAAATAAATATTGTACGCGTATATATATATATACATATTTTGTGGAAAGTTAATTTTAAAATAAAGTAGTCATAGTTCTTTTTTTTTTAAATACAATATACATTTAAGGCTTCGTTTATAATTTGGTCTCTATAGCACATGGCGGTTTGATAATAATTATAGAGGTGTATTATGTCACATTCGCAGTTAAGAAGGGCTAAAACTTCTGCTTCAGACTTAGCATTACTGCCTAATATGCTTCTCCTTATTATTTCACGTAGAACTGGACATTTGCCAACAAAATGGATGACATTCTCTCTTTCTTGCAGGTTACATAAACTACAGTAAATTGGGAGGTCTTCCCGATGAGGTATGTAATGAAGCCTTATCAGTTCTCCTCTCATTTTAAAGATCGCCGAGATAAGTTCCTGTTTATTTTCGTCACGGAAGTAATTACGTTCGCACAAGTTGTGAGAAAGAAGGCTGTAGATTGATCGGTGCACTGATGATTTAGCCTCGTTTATGCAGTCCAATCTGCATTGTCCGTCTACCTTAGCAACAAGAGTTAAGAGTCCTTTATTGAAGTACCTTCCATTTTCATCTTTTATTTGTAAATTGGTTCCACAGTAGCCCGCAAGTTCTACTAATTTGTTATACCAAAGATTTTTCTTCTCGATCGTTTGTAGTGCTAGAATTTTCGGAAGTCGTTTGTCTGGCATATTAAGAACTTTTGTAATGCAATCAATATGATACTTGAGTGTTCTTATGAAAAGTAGTGACATGAATGTCTCAATTATGTGTGTTTTTGGGTAAGCGAAAGCATCTTTTTACGAAGTACCTAAGAAGGTTTTCGACAGTTTCATACTTTTCTCCTCCTCAGACCTGTGCTGCGTACAATACAATAGATTCAGCCACTGCAACAAAAACTTTATATTTAACGCTATGATTAATTGTTTTGTTCGAAAAGCAATTTTTCCAAGTTGCGTTTATAGCACTTTTTGCTTTAACTAATTTGTCTTTGAGGTGACTTTCCATATTTAGGTTGGTCGTTATTGTTACTCCCAGATATTTATAAGCTTTTACGATTTCGATTGGCTGTCTGTTAAAATGCCATTTCTCGTTCCTGGCTGTTCTACCCGATCCTTTACGAAAAACCATTACCTTCGACTTGCCCAAATTTACCCTCAGGTTCCAAAATCGGCAGTATACCTCAAGACGATTAATCATCAGCTGGAGAGTTTCGGGTGAATAAGCAAACAGTACAACGTCGTCCGCAAAAAGAAGAGCTTTGATAAGAGTTTCTGAAATTTGTATACCACCAGGTAGGAATCCGACTAGGTCCTCAATGAAAAGGGCGAAAAGATTTGGGCTAAGGGTGCATCCTTGCTTGACACCTATCTTTGATTCAAACCACTCCGAGATTTCAGATCCGTTCCATACAGCTGATAAGTTTCCATCGTAGATGTTTTCAAGCGCTTTTCCAAACTTACTTGACATTCCATAATTGTATAATTTAAAGAATAAAGCCCTGCGGTCCACTGTATCAAGGGCAGCTTTGAAGTCGACAAAAAAGACGTATAGCTTCTTTTTCTGTTCGATGAAGGTACTGGCTATGCTCTGCAGTACAAAAATATTATCAATGGTCGACTAGCCGCTTCGAAATCCAGCTTGAAATTCGCCGAGTAATTTTTTACTATAAATCCAACTTGTTAGCCTGTCATTGAGAATTGTTGTAAATAGCTTGTAAGAGGCGTTAAGGAAAGAGATTCCTCGATTATTGGCTGGATCAGCTATGTTACCCTTTTTATGGATGGGACATGTAATAGATTCCTTGAATTGTGCTGGTATTTCTCCAGTGTCCAAAATGGTATTAAACGCGGAGATTAATCTGATAGTGAGCGTTTCTGTTTCATATTTTATTAGTTCCATTGGTATCCTGTCTGATCCTGGTGCTTTTCCATCCTTAAGTTTCCTCAAAACATTGAGCACTTCCTCATGTATCTAAAATTTCATTTGAATATTCAGGTTTTGCGTAGTGGATAGGTGGGGTAAGATTTTCAAGGTTCAAAAGTAATTTAAAGTGGTCGTACAATGCGCCTATGTTAATTTTTTTACTTATTTGGAGTTTTTTCCCATTTAATTGGTTTACGGCCATCCAGAATTCTTTGGTATCTCTGCAGTCGGTAAGCTTAAGAGCTTCAGTTTCATAGAAATCATACTTTTTCTTTCTGCATATTTGCTTGAAGGCCTTGTTTGCTTGTATATAATATAATAATCTTGAGAGAACAGCCAATTTTTTACGCACTTTAGAAAACATTTGGACACGTGAACACATCTGATTTCTTCCGGGAGGACATTAAATAAACGATAACATATAACTGAATAAGAATTTCTATATGCGGTGGTGTTCGATAGTTTGGCACTTGTAACATATTAAGCGAGTTATTACGTATGTTATAGTTTGAGATTATACAAAAGTTTCGGTTACCATAAAGAATGCTTTTAGGACCTTAAAACAGTATAAGTGGCGAACAGGAAGAATACCTACTATAATTGACAAAACAAAGAAAAATTAGGATGCCTACCAGGTTTACGACAAATCTTTCAGACAACATTCTTTTGCAAGACTAGCAATGGCTGAATTTTGGTTTTGATAACCACCTCCCCAGCAATTTATACCGTATTGCAGCTTAGAATTAAAAAGTGTGGAGATAAAGTATTTCTTCAATGCAGTAGCGTGAGAAGAAAATTTCATATTAGAGTCAAGTAAGAGTCCTAGATACATATATTCGTCTACATTCTCTATCAAAAAACAATCATCACTACAATTTTCACTAGCACAAAATAATTGACCAAACACACTGGTTGCACATTTACATTGATACAAGTTAAATTTTTTGCAATTCGGTGCAGGAAAATATACATCTGGTTTTAGATTAATGGACGGAGATAAATTAAAGAACATTAATTTAGTCTTAGGACTTATTACAAGTTTGTGTTCAGCGAACCATTGTTTTTGAGTATGTACATCGCAATTTATGTTAACATTTAGATCTAAGGGACTGTTGACGATAACCCAACATCGTCGACAAAAGCTGTAGGTGAGCCTTTTAGATTGAGGTGGAAGAGTGAGTTGATATAAATTAAAAATAGAATGGGACCCAGAACTGAACCTTGTGGTACCCCAAGCCTGATAAATTCAACTTTACTCTCTGTGATCTATTATTCAGATATGAGTTAAACCATTCAAGCATGAAGCCACGTACACTTGCATTTTCCAGTTTACTTAACAGAATTTTATGGTCAACTATGTCGAAGGCTTTGGTTATATCAATGAATAACGCAGCTGTATATTTTCTTTTGTCAAGGTTGCATATTATCTGAGAGCAAAACTCTAGAAGTGCGTCCTCGGTTGATTTGGCATTTTGAAACCCAAATTGAGAAGGATGTAAGAACATCGTCTTGTCTAAGATATTTACTAACCTAATTTTTTTAAGTTTTTGGAAAACTTTATTTATGGTTGGCAGAAGGGAAATCGGCCTATAATTTCCCATTTGAGTTGGAGAGCCCTTTTTAAACAAAGGAATAACATCTGCTCACTTTAGATCGTCAGGAAAAACACCGGAAAAAACACTACGATTGAATACATCAGCTAATACATCCATAATGAAACACGCTATATTTTTTAGGAAAAAATTAGAAATACCATCGACACCACATGAATTTGAGTTATTCAAACTACCAATCGTACTTAAAATCTCTAAAGGAGTTATGGGGTCAAAAACAAAACTTCTACAGTGCACAGAGCTTACATCATTAATAGCAGAACACTGAGAACATAGATTTAGCGTTAGTCCACTATGTAATTTAAGTCCGATACTTGAAAAATGTCTAAGTATTAAAAGCGTCAGCGATTTCATTTTTATTTGTTATTTCCTTATTACTAGTACGTAGGACAATAGTTTTTTGAATGGGAGACTTTTTGTTGAGAATGGTGTTTACAACTCTCCATTCTTTCTTTAGATTACCTCTAGCTGAATAAAATTGAGCACGGTAATACGAGCCATGCCAAATTGGGATTTTCTTTTTCAAATCAGCACATAATTTTTTATATTTCATTTTGAGAAATGCGTTGCAAGGATATTTTTTGCACTTTATTCTAAGTTTATTTTTAGTTGTTACTTTAATTCATAAAGAATTAGATAACCAAGGCTTAAGTTTATAAACAGATTTTCTTGTGGTCAGAGAACTGCAACTGGCAATATGGCTTTTGAGAGTGGTTAAGAAATTAGAATATGCATTCGATACGTCACTGCAGTTATAAATATTGTACCAGGACTCAAAACACAACTTGTTACGAAGCTTAGTATAATACACCCTGATTGACTCGAACTGCAACCAACTTCAGACTGCTATAATTTCCAAACCGTTCATGACAGTGAGCTCAAATTTTGACACATGACAGATAATTTTATTATTTACAAGCTTTTTAAACGGTTTGCTTCTCAGTTGTGTTGAAAAAATTTTATCCGCGATGGAATTCAAACGTGATAGTGTGATTGCTTTATATTTGACTGGAAAACCACAAGTAGCTATCGTTAGAGCCCTCCAGCACCTCAACGCGAATAAATCATTTGTGTCTCGAACCATAGCTCTTTACCGTGATACCGGTAGTGTTGCAAAACGCCATGGAAGTGGTCATAAAAAAACAGCAACATCGGCAGAAATGGTTCGGAAAATGAAAACTCAAATTGAGCGAAATCCGCGTCGAAGTGGAAGAAAAATGGCTCGTGACCTCAACATATCATTGGAACGGATGCAACACATACTGAAAAATGAACTTGGGCTCAAGCTATTGAAGTTCCAAAAAGCACACGATCTTATACCGCAACAGAAAAAAGTTAGAATCGAAAGAGCGAAGGAGTTGCTACGCTTAAACGAAAGTGGTGAGTTGCCGAATTTGGTTTTTTCCGATGAGTCGCCATTTGTTATCGAGCAATATGTCAACAAACAAAATGACCGAGTTTACTTGCCAGAGAGGTCCTTCGAAAGCAGGCAGCACCGATGGTGATGGTTTGGGTCGCCATAACCGCCGATGGTCGCTCTACCCTCGTATTTTTGGACCGTGCCGTCAAAATTAATGCGATCGTATACCGTGAAACTGTCTTAGAGGCAGTATTGAAGCCTTGGGCAAACAATCATTTCGGGCGGAGACCGTGGACATTTCAACGAGACTCGGCACCGTCTCACAAAGTGCGCGTCAACCAGACTTCAGTTCTTCGACACAATGGATTGCAAATTCTCCGGATGCAAATCCGTTGGATTTCTCTGTCTGGGGTATTTTGAAGGCAAAGGTTGGCACTAAAAAAATGCCAAAGTTTGGACCATCTCAAACAACCACTTCGCCGGGAATGGGCCAAAATACCACAGAGCCACTTGCGTGCAGCGTGCGATGCTTTCTTCGGCTGTCTCAAAGCCATTATTCGCGTCAAAGGTGGACATATTGAAAAGTACTGATCCAATTTGAAAATTGATGTATTTTTCAACATTTTTTGCTTTGGCACAATAAAATTTATCAAAAAATAAAAAAATTATAGCATTTTAAAAAGTTGGAGTTCGAGTCATTCACCTTGTATATTTTTAGGTTGCCTTGGAAACATTTCTGAGTTTGACTGATCGTGCAATGGTCCGTAATCAAAAACACAATATTCACATTCTAAAGAAACAACATTTCGAAAACGTGCATAAATATGGTCTAAACAATTACCTGATGCAGACCTAGTAGGCACATTGATGAAGTTTGTCAAGCCATTTAAAGCTAACACAGAAAGATAATTTGATACCATAGAACTATCATCGGGACAATCAACATTAAAATCACTTCGATTTGTTTTGATAGAATTCTGAGTGCCATGAAAATAACCAAAGAGACTGAACTCCCGTTGCCAACACTAAAGAGGATCAGAGCTATGTTAAGTATTTTCACGACACAGTGGACACATGCTTTGAGAATGTTATAAATTATAATGTGGTCGTACTTAACTAAGTTCATGAGAAACAACTAGACACACATTCGAATGCAGTAAGCAATATTCTTGTTGCCGTTGACATTATTGTTTTATGACCTCATCTCGTTCGATTTCATCCTGATTATTTATTTTAATTTAAAAAAATCCAAAACAACTGTTCAGATAGCCGGACAAACGATAAAATTTGCATCATTATCACCAGCAACAGGAGAATTTTTTTTTTTTTTTTTTTTTTAATGATACATCGAGTCAGTAGGAACACATTCAACAAAACATCATTGCACTTCAATGTAACATAATGATTCATTTTGAATTCGGTTTTATCACTTCTATTGAAAACTACTCACTTTGTTGTTGCTTGCACTAAATTCCAATCGTATCCTTCCAACACCTTCATTACCGCACAAGTAATGCGTTCGTCTTCTTTCCGTCCACTTCCGGGACCATCCTTCGCAGGTCCGGAACCTTTTTTCGTATCCTTACTGTTTGCATAATTCGCTAGAACTAGAGTTTCCACAGGTTTCACGTCCACTTTGGCACTGCTATCCTCTGTATCCATTTTGGCGGAACAGCAAAAACAAATCACTACACTTCAGCACTGTTTTGTGATTTCACTTTCTCTTATCACTACTTCTCACTGTTTTCCACGGAAGAATACACCACGATCAAAAGGATTTAATTTTGTTCGCGCCCAGTTACCAAAAGCGATCGCTGCCAATTCGATAAAACGCAATTTACTGACACTTACAACCGATCGTTACCGTTCAACATCCCATGGGGAACTGTAACTGTTTACGAAGATAAAAATCACTTCACCCACCGAACCGAACCGATCGTCGAAAACGACCACGACCACGTCCAACAGAACGATTGCTACAACGACTACTGCGATCGTACATATGTGTGTCCAATCCAACTAACAAATTCATCTAACATCACCAAGTCATAATCCAAAAGTCACACTTCAAAATCCGAGGAATATGTGTTCCACTGGAGATTCGTACGAATACATACGAGTATGCCTGACTCGACCGATCGTCGCGTTAGTTCTAGGCCTCCAACGATCATCTATCGAATCGCACTCAAGAACATGGTTTTGGGGTTCAAAAATCGTTCGCATGTGTATGCAATGTTGACTCAAGAACGCGTCCCTCTAGCGCTATGCGAGCACATACAAATTAAAATGCAGACACGTCACGCATGTGGTGTGTTTAGCTCGCAGTTCGCCAGCGTACGAGTATTTCGCTCTTAGAGTGGCCTGCTGTCATTCGAAGAAAGACTTAAGTGCTAGTTAGTGGATTGCTAATTATGCGCGCAATACTTAAACGTTCTGTTGTGGTCGCTTCTACTATAAGTATGGAGGCAAACGCGCACCCTTAAAACGCTAGAATTACGAAGTACGAGTATTGCTCACCCTCCCCATGGAAAATGTTGTGATGGGTATTGCCACGGATCACTTGAAGTCGAAAGCCGATACTGATAACAGGCTTTTGGTGAGCCTTTAGCTTTGGCATGCCATTTGAAATTGGTGGACTCTTGGTGGAGCGTCTTGGTATTTTTTTCTTTTCTCGTTTTTTTTTTTTTTTTTTGGTGTAAATAACTGCGAACTTGCATTAGAAATCGGTTGGCGCAGATATGCTCATTGAAAGTTTGCATAGCAAATGATTGTTATCGGCAGGAAGGGATTAAATTCGATTAAATTCATATCTAAGTTTGCCTTCTAAATTTAATCAATCTTCAAGATAGAGAACAAACAAGAATTGTCGGTAAGTTATGTTTTCCATTTTATGGAGACATGTTGACTATTGACTTTGCAATGGTTCCTTTTCATTAGGAAACACGAAAAATACATTTAATTCGAAAATCAACTGATTGGCCGAACTTGTTATCGATCGGCCATACTCGTACTTGTATTTGAGATACATTTTAGCAGTAATATTTGCAAGAAAAAGAAGATCATTCTAGGACAGATGAGAATTGCGGATGCTCATCAAAAGTATCTTGGCAGTTTTAGACACTGCTTCACTTTCGTAAAAGGAGAAAGATTGCCCCGTTTGAGTTATAGATATCACAGCTAAGGACACCTTTTCGAGTCCTACTGCAACCGCCGCACAGTGTGACAATTCTCTCATTTAGCGGGATTAAATTAATAGTACTTAGATTTAAATGTTTTTGTGAAATGTTTTTTACTTACTTTTGTGAGAATTGTTTATAGAATGAAATGTAATAAATTTTGTAAGCATATACTGTTATCAGTTGTGATGAAAAAAAACATACAACAGCCAATAATTTGCATTTTATTACTCAGTTGGTATATTTAATAATTGTAGAACTTCTTGTTCAATTAATGTTTTATTTTGTTTTGGAATGCATCGAAGACTTACCAAAACTGGATCTGAGAATACTAGCAACCTATTAAGAAGGTCAGTATTCGTATCCACTCACGAGGTTTTCCTGGTAAACAGCTCCCTAAATTTTCGATTTTCCTTGTTTCTAGCTTCTTGAGCTTCCTCGGAAAGTTGTCCAATTGGAAGTATACAAGTAGAAATTATTTTTTTCCCATGAAATAATACCTTATGTACACTTACTGGCATACAAAACCAGCCAGTCTGATATATAGCTCCCTCGTTTCTCTTGCAAATATTTCGAAGGCATCTATGTCAATTGGAATCCCAGACCCAATCGCTTCTAAAATTATATGAATTTTTTTGATAATTTCCTTATCTATCCCTGTTATTTCAGCAGTTTTTTCCTCATCTCTGAAAAATCTTCTAGCCGTGTTTCCATCATTCGTATTGCCTGACTGTTGAGTTTGCATATCAACCAATAGCCTAGTTTCTGCTCTACATCTATCCTGAATCAACTTTTTTCTTGCTTTAAAATTTTCTTTACTCTCTTGCTCTCTAACCTGCCAAACTTTAACATCCAGTCTATAAGCGATATGTAGGATACACTTCATAAATTGGATCCAAGAGTGAAAGGGACTTAGCCCATAGGACATTGCTTGTTGGTCCACTTGCTTTTCTGAAAGTTTGGTTGAATTGTTCATTTCAGATGGTTTTGCTGCGCAAATATAACAGGTTTGTGACGAAGAAGTTATAGGTGATAAAGCAGTACATATTTTGCCGTCGATCATGGTAAGTAAAAAAATTAGTTTTATTTGGATATGAAAGCTGTCATTATTTATCTCAAATGGTTGTAACATTTTAATTTGTTCTTGTATTGAATCTACTTCCAACTTGATCAATTCTGTTGTTTCTTTTGCAAAGTTCAATTTAATAGGCCGGCAGTATCTTGTGGATGATGGAGCTGGATTTTGCCAAACTACTTTTTTATTTTCTTCCTATAAGAAATATAGCTGAATTGGCACCATGGAAACTAAAGAGGTTTTCATCGAAATGATGAACTGATGAAAATTTTTGTTTGTATTGTTTTTGTTGAGCACTATCGCAAATCCATTTTATGAGCTGGAATAATTCTTTAAGCCCAATTTTAAAATCCGAAACAGAATCTAAAACATCTTTTTGAGCTAAGCATAAACGTTCAATGCTATGATTTACCAAGCTTTGTAAGCCGCAGCAGAAGACTCACTCACAGTTCTGCTATCGGGATAGCATTTTGCCTTAGCCTCTTTAATTTTGTGGTAGATTTGGAACATTTATATTCATTTTTTGACGTATTATATCGTACTGATGAGTGGATAGCTGTGCGTCTGTTATCATTGCTAATGCATCATCTGTAGATATTGGCAAAAAGTCAGATGTATGTGTTTCCAGTGTTTTCTTTACAATTGAACCTTAGATATACTCGTAAATGATAAAATTTATAAGAAAACAAAAATTGACTTAAGCAAAAAACTAACCTTTTTTTGGAGAACATATTGATAATTGCTTAACTGCAATAGCACTATTTCTCTTTTCAGCTTTCCTAAGGTTTATTTCATTCGCATTTCTGATTTCTTCAGCGCTAAATGAATCTAGAAGTGTTTGTACTTTTCTCTTCTTGGTCTTCTCACAGCACTCTTCGATGCTTTTTCTTGGTCTTCCTAATACCATGGTGCCATGAGATGAAGAGGGAATTTTATCTAAAACAGTTTGTGATACTGTTAAAGTTTCATTTAACCAGGCACAATTACTGCTTTTGAAGCGTTCTCTATGGCTACCATTTTTGACCATTTTTTCGTCAAACCTCAAACATAAATTTTTCAAGGTTGCCTTTAATGACTTAATTGCCTCTTCAGAAAATGAAAAATTATTAAAACAATTCATTACGAAAGCAAATACAGCATCGAAGTGCTTAATTTTGATTTTGGAAATCCAAACATCAAAAATTTGTATTTTCGTAATTTCGGTTGCCATCCTAAAGTACGAAAAATTTAGTATAGATGTCGCACCTGTGTGCAAAAAGTGAAAACACTTGTTGGTTCCACATATATAAGGCTTTAAAACAAAACTGGTCTCAACCTTGAAAAACACTGTACAATTACATAATTTATCTCTAATTTTTTACTCTCAAGCACCCCTAATTTTTACGAAAACACTTTTTATCCCAAAACAACTTA
This sequence comes from Volucella zonaria, assembly GCA_963966105.1. NCBI lineage: Eukaryota > Metazoa > Arthropoda > Insecta > Diptera > Syrphidae > Volucella > Volucella zonaria. The sequence continues at coordinate 215,611,421 of OZ014530.1, forward strand.
CCTTAATATTCAACAATATTATATTTATTAAAAAAAAATTAAACTTTTACTTAAAGCCACGCGAACCACTTGAAAAAAAAAAACTGTACCGCTTGCTCTTAAAGCTGACCTTCTTATGAATAATTGTACACAATTTGATCTTTGATGTCATTTTTTGTTGTTGCACATGCTGTGCAACATAAATTTTTTTCTGCAGTCATTCAGTGGGAGGTTTAAGCTTTAAGAGAAACCGTTTTTTGTTTACATTTGTGCATGTCCACGTGTGTTCCACGTAGTACATATTAAGTGGACAAAGTTATTTGTTCGACTATTTCGTATTATTCTTATGAGCTAAGTATATTGTAGTAAAAAAACTTGTGCTTTTAATACTTTATTTAAGTTTTGTGACTATTTTATAGGTAAAAAAAATAAAAAATATATATTTCATTTATGTTTTATGTTCTTGGGTATATAACTTAATTCGTGCGTTTTTTTCAAAATTTGAACATTTGTTTAAGAAAAACATGTACAATAGTATTGCCCATCTGAAGCTATGACTTTTTCCCATCTTTCTGGCAATTTGTGGATCCCATCCCAAAAGAACTGCGCCGGCTTGGCGGCCAAGAATGAATCAAGCCAATTTTTGATATTCCGCTCTGAAGTGAACCGTATTTCAGTGAGGGCGTTCTGCATCGACCGGAACAAATGGTAGTCAGAAGGGGCAAGGTCTGGGCTATAAGGCGGGTGGGGTAAGACTTTCCATCCACTGTTTTCCAAATAGTTCTTAACCGGAATAGCAACGTGGGGCCGAGCGTTGTCGCATATTCCGGGCGTTTTTCGGCCACTGCTCTCTTCAAACGGATTAAATGTGTTCGATAGCGTTGTCCATTGATGGTTTCACCCGGTTTTAGCAGCTCACCCATCTGATCCCACCAAATACAGAGGATTACCTTCGCGCCATGGATATTCGGTTTTGCCGTTGATTTGGCTGGTTGGCCGGGTTTCACATATGATTTTTTGCGCTTGGGGTTGTCGTGATGGATCCATTTTTCATCACCAGTAACAATCCGATGCAAAAATGACTTCCTTTCGTGGCGTTCCAGCAGCATTTCGGACATGCAAAACCGCCTTTCGACGTCTCTCGGCTTGAGTTCATTTGGAACAAAATTTAATTGCTTTTGAATATATCCAGCTGCTTTTAAACGTTTTGAAATGGCTGCTTGAGTGAAACCCAAAGATTCTGCGAGCTCTTCTTGTGTTTGGCAACAATCTTCATAGAGTAATGCTTCCAGTTCTTCATCTTCAAACTTTTTTGGCTGCCCAGGACGTTCATCGTCTTCCAAGCCAAAATCACCACTTTTAAATCATGCAAACCACTTTTGGCACGTTCGCTCAGCTAGCGCATGTTCACCATAAACTTCCACCAAAATACGATGACTTTCGGCAGCAGTTTTCTTCATATTAAAGTAATGAAGAAGAACTCCCCGCAAAAACACTTTTTCAGGCACAAAGTTCGACATATTTGAGTGAAAAAAAATTATTGTTGTTTACGCTTCAAATGAATGACATATACTGAAATGACGTACAATGACAGTAGCTTTCCAACGCATGTTCCAATGGAATAATACAAGTTACGCCATTTCTTAACAAACCGTACGAATTAAGTTATAGACCCAATATTTATAAATTTTTTGTAAATTGTTTATAACTTACTCTTTATCATTACTCTTGTTATGGAATGAGTTTTCAGATCCAAAGATTTTATAAGATTCTGTAATTGAATTCAGGAATGAATTCATTCCGGAGGAGGTGATGGAACAGTAGGGCCAACTAACAAGGCCATAACTTCCGCGGAAACATTGGCTGTTGGTTTCTTCGGTACTTCTCTAAAACTATTTAATAATGGATCCGAAGTAATAGGTACCATGGCCAATAAATTTTTGTTAGTAGCAATGCGACTAGTTTTTCTCGTATGCCTTTTCCTGAACCTCCGGCAATCCTTATTTCTGGCCTCCTGAGCTTCTTCCGAAAGTTGGCCAATACGAAGGCAGCAATATCTTATTATATCCACGCTATGACATAATATTTTATGAACCGTAACGGGCATGTTATACCATTATTAGCCCGGGTCTACCCCGGACAACTTTATTAAGCTTATTAACAAGCAAAAACTTAAAGCTAGACTTAAAACTAACAAAGATATTCTTAACCAAATGGGGCGAGGAGAAATGGTGGACGAGGGAGATGTTAAGGGAGTGGCATATTGAGCAGTGCTCAATTTTTATTTCATGTTTGCTGCTATTTAGGCCAAAGACTTTGGCGTAGTTGTTCATTACGTACAGCATTCTAGATATGAGTTCAAAGTGACCGTAGTTGGTGCGGTGAGTTCGGATCAGGAAGAGTGGGACAGATCTTAGATTGTGGGGATTGGGAGTGAATGCAATATTTTGCGTTATTCTCGAGCACTCGATGTTTCCAGTCAGTAACTGGTGGATAAAAAGTACATCAGCGACTTTATGACGTTTTTTTAGGGTATGCATGCTAATTACATAGTTTTAGTCTATTTCCATAGGAGGGTAATCCATATGAGTCGGTCTAGGGTAGACCACGAAGTGCGAAACGGATAAACCTGCGTTGAATTGCTTCTATTCATTGAATGTGGATTAGTTTATAGGGTGACCAAACTTGGCTGCAATATTCTAGAAGAGGCATTACAAAAGTAATGTACAGGGACTTTGTAACGTAAGGGTTGGAAAATTCTTTTGACCAGCGTTTGATAAAACCAAGTGCGGAGTTAGCTTTATTTACAATGCTGTCAATATGTGAGTCGAAATTCAATTCTCTGTCACAAATTATTTCTAGATCCCGTACTTGGGTAGTAGAAGGGATATGCTCATCGCAGATGAAGTAGTTTCTTGGAAGGGGAGGTAGACGCTTGCGGGAATAGGTTACCGCTTGGCATTTGCTGACATTAAGCTCCAAAAAGTTTTGTTTTCACCATACCGAAAACTTATTTAAGTCATCTTGCAGGCAATGGGAGTCAGAAGGCAATGAAATGACTTTGGAAATTCTCATGTCATCAGTAAAAATAGAAAGATCGTTAATCGTTAGGATAAAGATGATTGGTCCAAGGTGACTACCCTGAGGGACACCAGATGTTGCTTTAGTGGGGTCGGACATTGAAGATCTGAAGATGACCCTGTATTCTCGGTCTTCTAAATAGGATTTGGTCCATGCCATAAAATGAGGTGAAAAGCCAAGTTTTTTTAGTTTAAAAATGATAAGTTGGTGAGAGATTTTATCGAGTGCCTTGCTGAAATCAATGGAAATTGAATCGACTTCATCACCGTTTTCTAAAGCATGAACCGTCCTAGAGACGAACTCTGTTAGGTTAGTGGTCGTTGATTTACCTTTCATGAAACTGTGCTGATTTTTACAGATAGTTGGTCTACAGTACGGAAGCAGTTGTTGATAGATAGGTATGCAAGAGAGTTTTGCTATGGGCCTATAATTATCGATTATCGGGATGATGTTAAATTCCTTCCATACGAAAGGGAAAGTACCTGTTGAGACAGACAAGTTAAATAGAGCAGCAAGGGGAGGACCGAGATGGTTAACACACTCTTTTATTACAATAGCCGGAAGGCCATCAGGGCCGGACGAAAAATCATCTTTAAGTTTGGAAATGTTATCAGATACCAAAGATGTTGTTATATTTAGCGAAACCGATGATGTCTCAGGATAGTTTCTCATATAGCTAAAGTAACTAGGATCGGGTTCAGCTGTTTTCTTAAAAAAGGATTTATTAAAATGGCAGGCAAAGAAATTTGCAATGGTTTTCGGGTTGGCAGAAGATTCACTAAGAAATTTCAGAATAGATGGGTAGCCGCCTGACTTCTTTTGGTATTAACAAACAGGTAGAAGCGTTTAGGGTCTGAGACTAAGTTAAATTGCATGCGGTAGAGGTACTCAAGGTAAAGAGACTCACATAATTCAGTAAAACGATTATATACCAATCAATAATTACTGTAGTCGGAATCAGATCGAGTCCTTAAAAATTTATGCCACAACTTGTTTCTGTAATTACGGAGAGAGCGCAATTCCTTGTTGTACCAGGAAGGAGCTGACATGTAGTCCTTTCGAAAGGTATATGGAACCGATTGGGCAAAGCAGGAGAAAATTAACGAATAGAACGTTGATAGGGCAAGATCAATGTTAGTTGTCTCAGCAATAAAGTCAAAGTTAATGTTGCTGATCAGGTTTTGAAGTTTGTTAAAGTCGGTTCTTCGGAAGTTAAATGAAAATGCATGGATACAGATCCAAATAAATAAATCGCGTTTCTTCAGCATATTTTTCAAACTGCGTAATGTTGATTTGGTACCCACTAGACAAGGCCTGTAAAATGACACCAAGGCGTTCCATTAATTTTTGGTCAATACCAGTTATAGAGGTACTTTTAACAGGCTCCTTAAAAAATTTACGAGCTTTGTTACCGTCATTTGTCGTCCCAAATCCGGGTTTAGAGATGTCTATTACCAGACCCAATTCATTATTAAAACGTGTTTATATGTTTCGTTTTGTATTCTCTAGCACTGCCTTATTTTCTCCTTTAGCTTGCCATGTTTTAAAACTTAATCTATAACTTATATGAAGTATGCACTCAAAAGTTCTTATCCAGGCATGAAGTGTAGATATACCAAAGGCTTGGTTGCCTAAATAAGTATATGAGGTAAATTCATATCTTTGGGTGTAGCGTTATAAACGTAGCAGCCTTGACTAGATTTTGTCTCTGTCAAAGAGTTGCAGACCTTACCATCAATCATAGTCAAGTGAAACTCATATTTTAACACAACTTATCTTTCTGTAAGATTAATGTGTAGTGGAATAAGGGAATCAATCTGGGTTTGTATATTAGCACACTCATTGCGCGTAAGCTCATCCGTTTCTTTAGCAAATAACAGTTTGATTGGTTTGCAGTAGCGAGTAGAAGAGGGCCTTAGATTTTTCCAAACAACTGTGCCGTAGTTGGTAATTAAAGTTAGAGGGACAAATGATACCATAAACAGATACTCGTCAGTGACGTCAGTCCGATTAAACTTCTGCTTGTACTGACTATGGCCCGAACTGCCATCGCAGCCCCACTTACATATTAATTTTAATGAAGTACAATCAGTTCTATCCAAAACATCCTTCTGAACTTCACATAAACGATAAGTTGTTAATTCTATTAAGGATTGTAAATTTATCATAGCACTGACCTCCGTAACCTCAATACTGCTTTCATTGGTCTGGCATGCTTCTTTGGCTTTTGCTAAGTCATGGTAGGATGGATAAATATGATGACCCATTCTTTCTGTCTATTTTCTTATCAACTTCTATGAATGAACTGTCATTTGACAGTCAACATAATCCTTCTAAAGCAATGAATTGGCGTTGTTCCGGATCTTTCTTTCATGCGGTTCTTTTTTCAAAATTTGAACGTTTATTTAAGAAAAAAATGTATAATAATATTATTCAAAGCATTTCTCATCTGAAGCTATGACTTTTTCCCATCTCTCTGTCAATTTGTGGATCCCATCCCAAAAGAACTGCGCCGGCTTGGCAGCCAAGAATGAATCAAGCCAATTTTTGATATTCTGCTCTGATGTGAACCGTATTTCAGTGAGGGCGTTCTGCATCGACCGGAACAAATGGTAGTCAGAAGGGGCAAGATCTGGGCTATAAGGCGGGTGGGGTAAGACTTCCCATCCACTATTTTCCAAATAGTTCTTAACCGGAATAGTAACGTGGGGCCCAGCGTTGTCATGATGGAAAATTGTTGCCTCGTGTCTGGTCGCATATTCCGGGCGTTTTTCGGCCACTGCTCTCTTCAAACGGGTTAATTGTGTTCGGTAGCATTGTCCATTGATGGTTTTATCCGGTTTTAGCAGCTCATAATACAGCACACCCATCTGATCCCACCAAATACAGAGCATTACCTTCGCGCCATGGATATTCGGCTTGATTTTTTGCGCTTGGGGTTGTCGTGATGGATCCTTTTTTCGTCACCGGTAACAATCCGATGCAAAAATGACTTCCTCTCGTGGCGTTCCAGCAGCATTTCGGACATGCAAAACTGCCTTTCGACGTCTCTCGGCTTGAGTTCATGTGGAACCCAATTTCCTTGCTTTTGAATATATCCAGCTGCTTTTAAACGTTTTGAAATGGCTGCTTGAGTGACACCCAAAGATTCTGCGAGCTCTTCTTGTGTAATGCTTCCAGTTGTTCATCTTCAAACTTTTTTGGCTGCCCAGGACGTTCATCGTCTTCCAAGCCAAAATCACCACTTTTAAATCGTGCAAAGCACTTTTGGCACGTTTGCTCAGCTAGCGCATGTTCACCATAAACTTCCACGATGATTTCGGCAGCAGTTTTCTTCATATTAAAGTAATGAAGAAGAACTCCCCACAAAAATACTTTTTCAGGCACAAAGTTTGACATATTTGAGTGAAAAAAAATTATTACGCTTCAAATGAATGACATATACTGAAATGACGTACAATGACAGTAGCTTTCCAACGCATGGTAAAATGAAATAACAACAATGGAACGCCATCTCTTAGCAAACCGCACGAAGCCGCAAATAAGATTTCGGATTCTGAATGAGGAGATTTTATTTCTTGGATGCGGCGTTTTTTTTTGTCTTCACAGAAGCCGCATTAAAAGCCAATAGGGGCCTACCAGCAACACGTGAAGTGGATGGGACATGGTCGTTGATTTCCAAAGAATATTCTTTAGGTGTTGATTTTGAAAAAGCGATCTAGCCGTCTACAGCACCATTCACTTTATCTTCATCTTTGAAGAAAGTCTGGAAACATTTATGCGCATTTAATTTTTTTCAAATTCAGTGCGCTCTATATTTAATATTGAATATATTTTTTCGACTATTTCATCGACGACATTATTTTTCGAAACGGCTTTTCAAATCTTAAAAAACTCCCCCTTCGTTATGCAATTCGGCTGCCCTAAAAAAAAAAAGCAAAAATGTGCAAAGTGCACATTTGCGCACTTTGGTTTTTGCAAGTTTATAACTAAGAAGTCAAGCTTTATATTAAAAAAAAATTTACCCAGGGTAAGGTGGGGCTCATAGTTAAAAGTCTGTGCAAAAAAAAAAATTATTCAAAAACACGTTACAATTTTATAATTAAAAATGTTTTTAAAAAAACAGATAAATTGACTTCCAAAACTTATTAAAATTATCTACTTATTCTGATTATTTGAATCCATAACAATTTAGATTGATTTTCCACACAAAATAATTAAAAATGAATTAAACCAAGCTGATCACTAAGTAATTGTGCACTTGACGTCTAATTTAACGCATTCCCTTTTGACTTGCAGTAAAATCATTTCCACGCGTTTAAACAAAGAGAAAATGTTGTTTACTTATCAGTTATCCGTTATCAAAACTGCATTAGTAAATACTCTTAATTTTGTCATGAATTTTTTAAATTTTGTCCACTTATTGGAGTGAAATGGAACAGTGTGGAGAGTGTGAGTGCGGCTCAAGCTACTTCTTCAAAGAACGCTGACCGCTGACAGAAGATCCATGAGCCCGCAACTGCTTATGGTGGGGTATACAAAGGACTGAAACGAATAAAATTTGGAAACTTCAAAGTAAAAAAAAAAATATATTTTCTAATTCATGTAAATTTTTTTTATTTGCTTTAAAACACTGTTTTTATTAAATTCATTCACAATTACAAAAAATAAAAAAAAATATTTGGGTTCCCATTTTTTCCTCAACTTCTTTCGAATGTTCTTCATAAGGTTGGTGACAGTTACATCCGTGATCTTTTTGGACGCTCTTTTCCATTTAGCACTAAAATCTTTTACGTCCTTTGCACACTGGTCACTTTTCCTTAATTTAGCTTTGACCACAGTCCAATACCTTTCTATGGGACGGCACTGTGGAACATTGGGTGGATTCATGTCTTTTGGGACAAAGTCGACATTTTTAGCAACAAGAAAGCTCAATGTCGCACGAGCATAGTGAGCTGAAGCTAAATCTGGCCAAAATAATGTTAAACCCTCGTGTTTGTTTAAGAAAGGAATCAACCGTTTTTTTAGGCACTCGTTAATGTAACATACACTTCTCCGTTAATTGTTCCCGTTGTAATAAACTATGAGCTTCTGTGTCCACATTGGCAAATAACCTGCCAAACGAGATATTGTGACCCGAATTTTTCCATCGAAGTTGCTGATTGCGGAAGAATCTCAGCTTCAAACGAGTTGTAAAACTGCGCACCTGGAAGAGTAGTAAAGTCGGCTTTGACATTAGTTTTTTTATCCAAAACCAAGCACGCTTTCTTGTCGCCGATCAACTCGTATAGCTTTCGGGCTCCTGTTTTTATGACTTTTTTTTGCTTTTCAATAACTTTTGGTATTTTTTGTTTTTTTGTACCATTGTTTGGTTGGTATTACTTTCCGAGCAACATCTCTGGATGACATAGTCCAGTTTTTTACGATGGTACCCACTATTTTCCTGTCCAAATTTGTATCATGTGCTCTAATTTTAGCTACACTTTTAGCTCCACTTTTCTGATTTCGCTTAACTGTCAACGTCTCCAAATATCGTTTAATAACAGAATCCACTATACTGCATGCTACGAGTGTGTTTAAATTTTTTGAAATGAAATGGCTTGGACGCGAAGTATTTTCGAGCCATTTGTCGATGATCTTTTTACGGCGTTCTTCTTGACTCATATTTTATAAATATTTTAAGCCGCACCGAACTAAAATCAATAACAAACTAAAACTAGAGAATATACAGGCTAATATGGGTACAAAATGGGATTGCAATTTTTACGCATTAAAAGTATAGCCCTTATTAAAATTTACAGATTTTATTCGTTTCAGTCCTTAGATGACCTCCTTGAGAATTAAAAAATATTTTTTTTTAAATGTTTTTTTTATATTATTCAATATAGTCCTCTTTTAGTTTGATACACTTATTCCAGCGATTTTTCAACTTCTTGATCCCGTCCGAAAAGTCATTTTCCGGAAGGTCAGCAAAATACTTCTCCGTGGCGTCGATGATTTCCTCGCGTGAGCTGAATTTTTTATTGATGAGCCATCTTTTGAGGTTTGGGAAGAGATAACAGTCCGAGGGATCCAAATCCAGTCACCAATCGACGCCAAAAGTCCGCCCGATTCCGGATCAGCAAGTCCAAATACTCTTTCGAAGTGCCCTCGAGTTCGTGTTTTTGGTCATTCGCGGCACCCAGCGGCAGGATAACTTTTTCATATGTAGAATATTGCGCAAAATATGGCGTGTGCACTCAGTACTAATCTTTGTAGTATCTGCTAGCTCGCGCACCTTCACTTTCCGGTCAGCCAACACCATTTCATGTATTTTTTTGACATTGTCCTGCGTAACCTCATCGGAGGGACTACCGCTGCGCACTTGATCGGTAGTGGAGTTGCGGCCACCACGAAACTCTCGAAACCAATATTTGACAGTGTAATCTGACGGAGCATTAGCCCCATAACATTTATTCAACTTTTCTTTTGTTTCCTTCGCCGTTTTGCCTCTCAAAATATAATGTTTTATGAGAGAACGAAAATCGTTTTTGTGCATACTCAACATGATGCCAAACACGTCAACAACAATCAGCTTTCAAAACAAAACTAAAGACAGTATCGCACTGAAATTTGGCATGTCTGCCAAAATATGAACGGACTTCAAGGCACCATAACCCTTTTTGCAGTTGCACATTCTGGCTATCAAGGAGGTTACCTTTCACCCCACCTAGTAATTTGATTAATCGGAAGAAGAGTGAGTGCGAGGGAATATCGCCCATAACTTGTATCTTTTGTTTCGTAGAGATCGGAGTCTACGATTATACCAAGGAGGGGATGTAGAAGAAGTTTTATTTCGGGAGATGGATTTGAATATTTCTCTGTAAAAAATGGAGTCGGCAGCGACCAGAGACAGATTGATAAACTCGAAAGGAGCACTGCTTAGATAGGTATTGGTTCTACGGAAATTAGCTTTGTGGAAATTGAAAAAAAAAATAGAACTGCGGGGACAGACGTGGAGGATGAAAGTTATCAATAGTTGAAAGAGATAGGGGACAACACGATACTGAGGAGTTGATGGGATCAGTTGTGAAGATAAGGTCTAATTGCCTTTCCATATAGTTGGAAACGCCACTGACTTGGCATAGGCTAGAGGCATTCCTTAGTAGAAATGGGATTGGAAGCGATGAAAGAAGATAGGTCTTCAGATGGAGTCCACTTCAGCTGAGGCAGATTAAAGTCGCCGAAGATACCTAATGATATCATCAAGCGAGTCTGATAAGTCGATCAAATTTTCAATTGCTGCAATAGCAAGTTGGTAGGATTCTATAGGTTGGACCGGAAGAATGTAGAAATACTATACATAACGTACAAGGATCTATGCCTAGGTCAAGTGTTATTTTAACTGACATAAAGTCGAGCTTAGGAGAAGATGAAGTTGCATCGAGAGAGGAGTCATAGCTGTTGTGAATGGCCAGTAGGACACCTCGATAAGGAGATTCAATCAAGGGGGGTGTGCGATCACCATCCCGAAAAACATAAAAGAAAGAGGGAATAACTCCTAATTTTTTATGCTGAGGATAAGATTAGTTTCAGTCAAAGCGTAGATATCGAATGGGAGAGCATGAGATTAATGCAAAATGGAGTAGGTTTTAGAACGCAGTCCTCTTACGTTCTGGTAATAGAAGGTGAGAGGAAGGTTTTTGCATGACTTTTTAGGGTCGAAAAAATGTATCGTTTTCAAGTCGACTGCGTTGTTGGAGGTGTGAGACTCATTTAGAGTGTACATAGTAGCGAAGAGCGACAAGATCGTCTGCAATTTTTTGGGGAGGCGTATTGAAAATCTCGTGATACTTTATATAAAGTTTCCTGAGACTAATAACATCGGTAGGGAGGCCTTCCTGCTGGATGGAAATCATGACGCTTGTTTTTGTTTTACCCTCGTAGCACACCGAGTCGGATTTATAGTGCAGATAGGCGAGATATAGACGTATATTCACATATGTATATCTTTTTATCCCTAAGCCTAGAGAGCTCATAGCGACATTCGGTGTTATCGCTAGTTTGCTGCGTTAATTTAATAGTGGGTGGCGAAAGGAGGCCAATAGAAGAGGGAGTGGTTAATGAGTTTGGTGTCGCAACGGATAGGGTTTCTGAAGTGGGGCTTAAAATGTGAGAACTGATGAAGTTAGGATACCTAGTTCCAGTTCTGAGGTCGAATAAGCAGTCATAATAATTCCGCGTTCTTCAGGTGTGTATCGCCCTAATGCTTATTGTCCACTAATAATCCACAACATAGTTGTCAAAACGCAATGACACTTGACCCCATTTACAGAAATTATGTCAAATTCACATCACTTTTGCCATAACTGGCAGTTTGCTCTCCTATTTGTCGTAAGAGCCCAAGTCTTATTTAGGCACTTAAGCTCCTAAGATAAGCCGAGGTACATTTGCATCTTAAGCTACTACCCGAGGCCTGTATACGTGATCCATCGGGTTCCCATGTCTTGAGAATATCGTTGGGGTAAAGCAAATCGGATATATTTTCAAACATACTAGCGCCACAGATCCCGTCGGTCAAATTTCCTGTGGCCAGTGATTCCTAGGAGAACAGGAATACATATTTCTGTTAGAGCTTGGTTTCCGAGGCGAGCAATATGATGTTTTTTTATTCAGAAATATATTTCGTATCGAAAGATGATACATAGGTACAATGACGTACAAAAATTTGGAACTTGAAAACGTAATATGACACCGTTAAACCGATATAATATGCGTTCAAGAAACCATGTGGCAAAATATCGGGAACAGTGCCCGCCACCTAAAATTAAAAACGAAGATGAACTACACGTATTGTTACGGAACAGAGTTGCCATCATCTTGGCAACTGAATTCTATTTAAGCTCGTAAGCGTATTTGAAATGTATAACAAGACCTCGCGTTCCGTGGTTGCAAAACTGGACTCAGTAGACAGGTTTATTAGTTGAGACTACGCGAGACTGTAGTGCACATCTTAGTAAGCAACTACTCGTATCATAAATACAAAAAAAAATTTTCGAAGTTTCAAAAAAACGGCTGCACAACACTGAAGAAACGACGTCAAACGATGAGACGAATATGACTGTAAGGAGGAAGAGGCTAGCCTTTAAGGCCTGGACCAAGTATATGGGGAATACCTCAACTGATAGAGTATGTCTTCAGTAAGCGGTTCCTAGAACCCGTGTGATAGCAATACAAGCATTGTATCAGGAATAAGAAGAAATAAGCAAATTTTATTGGCAATCGAGACAATTTTAAGATTGCGACACAACGAATTCAAAACTCGAGAGAGATTTAATCGCTGAAATATAGAAGAGGAGCAAGGACAACTGCCAACGGGAAACAACGAATTTCGAAATAGATAAAATGAGTACTTTCACGCGATAATTAACGAAAAATTGCCGTACAGTACCAATTCCAACCATGTAGTAGCAGAGTCGGTACTGAGAATATGGAAAGACTACTTCTCCAGACTGGATGATGGTACTGATGATCAACTGACTGTCAGAGAGAATGAACTATTTACCCTGTAAGAAGACGACAAAGAATCTTGTCCACCTAACCCGGACAAAGTTAAAGTAGCAATATCAAAATAAAAGTCTAATAAAGCTACAGGCGAAGGCGGATTGCCTACTGTACGATTTAGAGTAGCAGGAGATGACCTGATTGGAAACATGCACCCCTGATTTGTAAAATATGGCCAGAGAAAGACATGCCCGAATCATAGAATCCCAGCATCGTTTTCCCGATCCATCCCAATGGACATCTTTTTACTAAGCCAACTATAAAGGAATAAGCCTCCGAAACATAAGATCTTTTCTACCGTATTATGTGGATATGTGAAACAGTTCATGAACAATTTGGTTGGTCCATATCAGTACAGTTTCAGCCTACCATCGATCAATTACTCTCTCTTAGTACCAAACTGGCATTACACAAGACTCTTGTCATTCCGGTATTGCTCTATGGAGCAGAGGACTTTGTCGGTACTTACCAGTTTGGAGAAAGAGACGCTGCGTGTAATTTTCGATCCCGCTTGAGTTGACGGAGAATGGAGAAGGAGATTAACCCACGCACTGTACGAATTCTACAGTGACATCGGTCTAGTCAGACCTTTACGAATCTAACGTCTGACATAGCTGGACCATGTGTAGCGAATAGACACCACAGCTTCGGCGCAAAGAGTCATCGATTCCTACTCCTAAATAAGTCAGTAAGTACCAATTCCACGGCTGTGGCATGCAAGGAGGGAACCGCAGTTTTTACGGAAATCGAAGTTTACAAAGCTGAAAAAAAAGAAAGAATCGAGCACATGCATGCGGGTCGGAAAACATACCCACCGAAGTGTAGGTAACAATCGGAAATCACAATAGTTAGTGATTTTGTTCAATAAAATCATGAATAAGTGGAGCTTCTTGGAACCACTGTATAAAGGCGAAGGCAACACGAGAAACTGAAACAACTACCTATCGGTGAAACTGCTGTCCAATGGGGATGACCGGAGAATTCGAAGTTGGATTTGGAGCACGCCAAGGCATTGCACAAAGGTCATAGCTTTGCAATGTCGTGAGATTTCTGCAATTGAAGCGGCACATTAACGAATCTGGAAGGGCTACCCTTCCTTTCGCCGATGAAAGCTCTATTATTAAGAATGACGTGATGACCTTTCAAACCTTTCTCCTAAATCAATCATACTAAGACCGAATATCGTATACCCTACTCCTAGTATATATTTGGAAAGAGTCATCGCACAGAAGTACAAAATGTTACGAGTATTAGCTGGTGTAACCAAACCTGATCTTATAGAAAATACATGGATTCGCTAAGATCACCGCATATTGTAAACTAATTGTGGACAAACTTCGGGGTGAAGAAATCAGTTGCTTTTGAGATGTTCAGCGCAAGACTTTGGAAAATTCGTTTCAATAAGTAGTAGAGGCTGCAGCTCCAGCCGAGATTCGAATAAAAGGCCTAAAGGAAAATAATTGGATCACTCAAATCCTAAAATATCAGCAAAATCTTAGCCTCAGTAACGAGTTGATTCGAAATATAGTGATCTGCAGAGTGTTAAACCAGCAGGCGCATTAGATGTAATTATTACATATTTCTACAAGTTCAGATAAGAAGAGTTAGAGAATAGTTGGTGAGAATGAGTCCAAAATTATCCACGACGGTTTCATTGCCCTTATAAATAAACCACCGAAGCATTGCTGAGGAAGAAGTAGGTCCAGCTTTCAATCAGCTCCCAATCCGCCTATGACGATGGTTGTAAATCAGCTTACATCATGGAAAGATAAGCAAGACACTTCTGTGGTAAAGTGCCTAAAGTACTGGCACTCACCAAAACAGCGGCAATTATTGTACTTGCAGCCAGATGCGAGCGACCGCCTCGTACGGTGACGAATTAGCTAATAGCATTGGATAATAACGGATCCACTGTTGACGACCCTGGCAAACAATCAAAGGGCAACGAATTTCGGGTATACGCGCGGAATGTTCGGACCCTTAACAAACCACGTGCAGCCGAGCAATTAGCAGAGGCCCTTGACAGCAACCACACAGATGTCACTGCCATCCAGGAAGTACCATGGTACAACCTGAGTACAAGGAGGATAGGAAACTGTGATATACACGATTTCTATAGGGAACAAAAACTGCGCTAATTCGGGTGCAGATTTGTCTTACGCGACCAACTTAAGCAAGAAGTCTTGAGCTTCCGAAACGTGACCGAGCGTTTTATGACAATCCGCTAAATTTGCTAACATAAGTCTAATATGCACCCATGCCTAATGTCCTAAGTACGACGACAGGGTAATAAAGGAGGCCATCTTGGTAGGACAGATTGTAATCATAAGTCTACACGACAACACGTCTGGCTATGGACTTAGACTTATTAACTGTGCGGTGGGACCAAATATCACAATCGTAAGTAGGTACACGGCTTCCTCATCTCAACATACATAAGTGATATGTTGTTCTCGGATCATGAGACACTAAATCAAATTGATCATATTGCGACCGACGTGAGACTTGCCTCCAGTGTTCTGGACGTCCGAACCTTCCTGACTACCAACATTGACTCGCATCACCGCCTGATTGCAGCCAAGGCACAAACGCGGATTACCTGCGGAATCCGCGGAAATACCTGCCGTTGTATTCAAACTGCTGGAAATGGCTTTGTGGAGAGCATCGTTTACCCGATCCACAAAAATGAGACTCCTTCAACTACCTCAACTATAGAGGCATAAGTCTCCGCACACAAGATCTTATCTGACATATTGTGTGAGCGTTTGAAACCCTTTGTCCATAATCGGATAGGCCTCTTTCAGTGTGGTTTCTGAATAGGAAAGTCCATAATTAATCAAATTGTCGCACTCCGGTAGATCCTGGAAAAACCCAAGTAGTCTAAATCGATACCCACCTTCTTGTCATCGATTTCAAGGCCGCATATGACACTGTTTATAAAGACGAGCTATACCGAGCCTTGGTACGAGTATATCTGCCAAACTCGTCAGACTATGCACAGTGACGCTTCTTTGTTAAGATCGGAGGCAATCTCTCCAAGACCTCTGATATCAAAAAAGGATTTAGACAAGATGATGCGTTGTTAGGTAACTTTTTCAACATCATACTTGATAAAGTTCTACGAAACCCTCAAGTCAACACCAGAGGCACAGTTGTCCAAAAGTCTGTACATTGACATCATTGACAGAACTCAAAGAACTGTCACTGGAGCATTGAGCAGATGCGGCAAAAATGGGCTTAGTCGTAAATTGGACAGAACGTCACAGTTGACTGCTACAATATAATTTCGGGGTAATAAGGGACTTTTTCTACCTTGGCCCTGCTATCAATTCGCCTACCAACAACGCCTCAGCAGAAATAAAGCTAAGAGTCATTCTTGCCAATTGCTGTTTCTTTGGGCTATGAAGGCAATTGAGTAGTAAGGCCCTATCCCATATACATTGTATATGGCAGAATGGACCGGACTCTATGAAAAGCAGATTAAAATATCCTCCTAATATGATATACTCGGGCCCGTTTCCGTTGGCGAGCTATGAAAGAAAAGATTCAACGATGAACTATACGAGATGTACAAGCGACATCGATCTTTTGAAAAAAAAACTGCGTATTTGTCGCCTAGGAAAGCTAGGTCACGCAGAGCGAATGGAGACAAATGCAGGATTTTCGAATCTAAGCCGGAAGGACACCGCAGTAGAGAAAGACCTCATCCTATATGGCGCACCCAAGCAGAAGGAGACCTCAACCAATCTGGAGTGAACAGGAGGCAATTAAATAAGGATCATGCTAACTGGAGAGGTTTGTTAGGTAAGTCCCCAGAGTTACCCCGAAATGTAGCGCCATCTAACTTTGGCCTTGGGACATTTGAAAATTTTCTTCATTCGAAATATAAGTTAGGAGTATGACCACGAACTGTTAGGATCGCTGCCATTAGTCCAATAAAAATTCATTCGTCATCATTTTCTTTCCAATCCCTGGTTAAATATTGGAGATCCTTGTCGGTCTGAGCTTCAAATATCTACTATGTCGAGAGAGACAAGATAAGACGTTTAATTTATTGTGACAATAATGTTTATGCCATTTGGAAATTTTCACCGTGCCCTTGGTCAGAGTTCCTGCTTATACGAGCAAGGTTAACAAGCGAAGTACCAATCAGTGGACAGCAACCAGTATTTGAAGGCGTGCACTTGGAAGTAGTAAATATGAGTATAAGCATAATTATTTCGCCACGCAGTGTTAACCCTATTTTTACACCATCCAGTCCTTTTAAATATGCACGCAGCCATAATGCCACAGTCTACGTTGGCTTCATTTAAGGATAAGAAGCAAGGGTACTCTTGCTGTCATCTTTCAAATTATAAGCACCTTTGTTCAAGTATTTAAGTAAGTAGCTTACATTATGTAATCAAAATTGAATTCTTCCTCCATTCATGGACAAATTTTCCACCTAACACTTGTAGGATTCCAAATGTATTTAATTCAATTGGCTTTTGAACTCAAAATAAAACTAATTAAGAGGAAAAAAAACAAAACCAAAACACAAAACGGATTAATTAGGGTAATTACTTTCAAATTTGAATTTTTCCCTTTACGTTATTCACAATTAATTCTTGTGAAAAAATTAATTGCTTACCACTTCAGCAAGGACATGAACATTGTCTCTCTGCCTGTCTACTCGTAGCTGTCTTGGATGTAAAACGAGGAGGTGATAAAAATAAAATATATTCTGTAGCTGACACTCGTTGTTACTGGAAGCAATTAGTCAAAAATTTTCTCTTCTTCTTTAGTGACCAACTTGAAGGAGAAAATAGGGGTATCCTTAATAAGGTTTAATTAAAAATCTAGCAAGAGTTTGAATTCCTCTTTGAAGGGAAGACAATTATTTGTCGTCCTTTAACAATATTAGTGGGGAATTTTTAATAGCATTTCAGACAAATAACCTGGAAACTGTCTTCCGACAGTAAGCTCTTCTAATGGACGTGCCACTAAAAGAGCTGTTCCCAAAACGTCAGAAAATTGGATGTCCAGCAACAGTAACAACAGCAACCATGAAAACGGAAACAATAGCAATAACAATCTCAAGAAATTCAATATTCTGGACGGAGCAGCGTGAATTCTCCATCGTCAACCTTCACAGTCGAATTAGCTTCGCAGGGATGCTGAGTCTTTTGTATAGTTCGTTCCGACAGAAGCTGTTTTATGCGGCTTTGAAACAATGAAGAGGTAATGTGTATTGATTTGGGACTCTTGAGTTTCTTTCAACATCTGCCGTAATGAGAAAATTTAATATATGGTGAACCGTCCGGCCCTAAGGCCACAGATAGGGGCCGGTCAAACTGTTGCCGAAGGGTCTTAGGCTTTTACATAACATATAATAGTAGATAGGACTTTATATTCGATGTTGAGGAAACTTATTCAAATGTAATTGACGCAGTTCAGGAGATCTCCCTTCTTAAGGATCGGACAAACAATGCTGAGATTCTATTCGTCGGTACAGATCTTGGAAATGAGTTGACGTATGTTCCGTATCCAAACATCACCAGCTGCTGTATACAGCTCAGTAGTTAAACCTCCGGGTCCAGTAGCATGGAAATTGCTGTCGCGACTCCATCTTGGTCGGCTGTCTAACAGTCTGCAGAAATAATATTTTCAGATTCTTAGCACCGACTGTGGTTCCTCCTCCATTCTTGCAGATTTCTGTTAGGGCCTTACAACTTTAGCATGGTCATTTTATTTTTCTGTAAAATCTCCCAACTTCACTCTTCTGGTAGCACCTCGACAAGGCTTCAACCAGGCATTCATCGTGATCTTACTTTTTTTTTCTGAGATGCCTATGCTCCCCTTTTTTGCCCATATAGCTCGCGAGGCCTTTCGTTATTTTCTGCAGGGTTCTATACGAGTACATCCCCTATTTTCCGAAATTTTCCTGTCTGTATTCGTCATCGGACTAATGGTCCCATTGTTGGGGTAGAAAGCTTCTCTGATTCACCTTTGGCAGTGAGTACACTGGTCTGGACACAAATCAAAAATAACTCTGGAATTCAGGAGTGGGTTCCTGCCAGGTAGCGCTTTGTTGGCTGCTACAGCTGGGTAAAAAAAGAGTTGAGCGCCATGTGATTTTGTAAGAATCACGAAACCTTTACGAATCGGAAAGAAGTAAAAAACGAGGTAGAAAGCATGATAGACAAACAGCTAAAGCTATTATCCCAATAAGGGATAACTTAAAAACGAGTCGTCGTTGAACCTGACTTTTACAGATTTTACGTCGGTGAGGTATGTTTGATCATGTTGTCCGTCCGCCAGAACATCGCTGTTATTTCTTTGTTACTCCCTTCCCTCGTCGGGATGTAACTATAAAGTAGATCGATTTGTTCTCTTCTAGCTCCCAAGCTACCTGCATCCACATCAATTGTTGGTTACTGGACCACTGATGGGACCATGGCTGCCCTCTATCTCCGTCAGACCTCGGCATTAACCCTCAAAAAAAAAACAAAACAAATAGGGGTCAAAAGGACTACTACGTAAAGGAAAGAGAGTCAATCTTGCTACGGGAAAATGTACCGTAGCATTCCGGAAGGCATTGGCAGTCTCCGGCAGCTGTAACCGTTCGACATTGGATTTCTTCACACTGGTTCGCTAGCTTTGGGATTTTACGGATATCAGCAACCGTAATTTGCCAATCAATGCTCCGAAAGGTCAACTCAAGCCCCGCCCAATTATCAAGGCTTCGCTCATCAATGACGTTATCTAATAAAAAGCGGGGGCAGAGCATATTACTGGTCTTATCGTAAACATCTTCAGATAACGCCTCTGAAGGTTGCTACCATTTGACCAGTAACAAGTTGCCGGTCATAGGTCTTGTTGGCGGCTGGACCCCCGGTAGTCCAGACCACCGGTAGTCCATACCAGGACTTAAATCACGGTACCATGGGAGTTAGGAGCCCCCCGGATTTCGGTCCGGGTCTGACTTGTTGAGGTAGGCCCCCTTGTAGGAGCGTCATGGTGGCTGTGGTTTAAACCCAAATCGCGGGAACGGGTCTAACCCATTGTAGAGTTGCAAATAAGTACTGGGTGCTGTGACCCTAAGAACAGTAAGAGGTTTTAGGTCGGCCTCGACTCATACCAAGGGTGGAACTTGTGCTTCCAACACAGTTCCGAATTGGTATCAACGAATTGACGGAGAGCGATGGCAAGGCGTATCCTTGCTCCCTATGGATGTATGGGCATCCCGTAAACGTAAGGTCTACATGACAGGTGGTTTACGTTAAAATACAAGAGACGTTCCACCTGAACACTCCTCGTCTCAAACAAGATCTCCTCCAGCACTTAGTTGCTCCCTAGCTCTTAAGCCTTTCTGTTAGTTTTTAAGTTAGATTAAGCGTGTATTAAGCCAATATATTGGGGCCTCAGCCCCCACCAAAATTAAATCAATGTTACCACATCCAAAGCACTGGAAAAGTGCCTTGTTTGACAGTTTTGTTGAGTTGACTGTTTCGGAAGATAGGCAGGTCCTTTTAGGGATATCTAGGCGGGGAAACCATGTGCTAGCTATAGTTATTGTACATTACGTCCCGCCACAAAATCAATAAGCCTTTGTCGGTTTTCGGAGGTGCGAAAAGCATGTGCTGTTGTAAGTATGGAATCTATATCCGCAATCAAAGTCATTTTCATCTGCATCATTTCACATGATACAAATGATTTATACGTGTAATCGATCGAAAGTCACTTTGCATTCTTAATATCAAAGTTGAGTACAAGAATCTGAAACGGTGTTTTGGAAGTCGCATTGGTAAGTATATTGGTGTCAAATGAGATGAAACCAGAAAAAGCGATCTTGCACTAAGCACTAATTCCGTGCTAAGTTGTTTGAGGCTCCTTTCCACTTAAACGCGCAAACTGTAGTCAGGTTTTCCTTTGACGCTAAACCAAGATTCATGGTGCCCTGTATTGCATATAATAAGTAATCCGACGAAAGTCGGGCCAATATCTAACAAATCAGACTGGAACCGAACCGGCCGGACTTCCATGTTGGCAAAATTAAGCCCCTGGTCAACAGGCCACCAGTCCCTCATAAGTCTCAAAACTAGAGACACTAAAATCCTTCAAAAATGTACCTAATTGTACATCAAGTCAAAGGTTATAGCATATACAGTGAAAGGAATTATTTGCTTTGAAATAAGAACAGCGAACGTGGATTATTTTGTTGGACAAGATCCTTTGGTGGGATATCAGAATGAGCCAGTGAGATTGCCACCAGCTGATAGTGGTATTGGAACAGATGTGGGTAAAAGTTGGGAAAATGCACTGAAGCAAGCACTGATGTATGTTACTAATACACGTAGGTACAATACATTGAATAATTTTTCATTATTTTATAAGTGAAGTTTGTGAGTGCATATACTCGTAGTACTCGTATGACTAGTGTTGGTAAATGTTATATTAACTTTTACTCAGGAAGTATCTCGCCTGAAGGCCTTGACGATTTTTCATCAACAGCTGAACTGTCAAGTTGCATTTTGTCCTTAAATGCCTGCGTGGACATTAATAATGACAATTCCTTCTGTCCTCATCCCAAATGTCCTCAGTTTCTCGTCAAAGGTTCTGCGCCAAGTTTGCTGGATGACTGATTCTCACTTTTATCTTCACTATGTGGAGGATGACTTATTCATTGTTCTATAGTGCCGTCTGCTTAGACCGGTTTTTAGAGTCCTTTATCCTTACACCATTTATGCAATGGGTCTATCATGGAATCAGCTTGTTCAGTATAAAATGTTGAGTCTACGTGTTTCCTAATCATGCATTAGGACTATCCTCGCATATTACTTCTCTATTTGGTCATTCTATCAGATTGTTTGACATTCTGTTTTGCATTTCTCCGGGAATAGATTATTTTTTAATGGTTTAGATCGTTTGATTCAGAGAATAAACAATCGTTGTCAACCCATGTACAATAGAATAGCCAAAAAGCTATCATCAAATATGTTCTATAGAACTCCGACTAGGATCAAGTTACTTGGTGCTGAGCCCTGACAGCCTCTTTACAGCTCGATTCGTACCATGCCTTTTCTTTTGGTCTGACACTCGAGGAAGTATAACGACCAGTTGGATTCCTAAAGAAGCTGTTAAGTCCGCTCCAGTTGGCTTTCTCGTATTGCCATACGGTTCTTTTAGGAGTCTTTTCTCTAACTGTATGGTGGGTTTAAGAGGAATTAGTTGATATGACAGAGTGGTCTGACGAGCCTAGAGGTCATACCACATCAACGGTGTACTTATCAGTATGACTATCTACTCGTACGTCTGGTATTCGCGTGGGCTCATTTACAAGCTACGTGAAGTTGTTTTCAGCAGCGAAGACCGCTTCACACCGTCCTCTGGGTGTTGTCTGTCCAGAATGTCGAAGCCATCCAGAATTGTGTATATTAAAATCGCCCGTAATAACAATTTCAGTATGAGGACACAGGGATACAATTTTTTAAATAGAGTCAGACAGCGCATCAAACTAGTTAAAATTATGGAATTTTAACCACATGAAATTAAATTCCGGCTTAGAACAGCTAAGCTACATCACAACGTACGTAAATGGCGAGACCGCGATGAGAAAAGAATAGTGGCACTAGTTCCTAGCCAAGTAGCTTCAGATCAGAGTGATCTGAGAGGTGTGGGCGGGGATCTACCTGTGTTTCACTATGTGCCAAAACAGCTGGGCTGAATATACAGACGTGGACGTACGCAGAAAAGTGATTACTTTTTAGTCGGCGTATATTCGCAATGTCCACTCTAAATTCCCGAGTCATTATAAGAAAATAAAAACAAACACAAACACCGACGATGCTAAGCAAGGCTTTAAAGTGCACTCAACGGTGATCGACACGCCACTTTTGAAGTTATGTTATGTTTGAGATCTTGAATTATCGCTGGGTTATTGGCATAGACCATACGCTTCGGATAACCCCACAGACAGAAGTCTAAATGTGTCAAATCGCATGACCTTGGAAGCCAATCAAATTCTCTTCTGACCGAAATATTGCGATCTTCAAATTTCGTATGCAATAACTTGATTGATTGGCGGCTTGTGTGGACGACAGCACCAGTTCATTCATTTTTGAAAAAAAAAATAGCTGGTCAACATGTTCTGATAACGTTCTCCATTCACTGTAACTGTCTCTGCAGTCCCATCGTCGAAAAAGTACGGGCCAATGATGCCTCCATCCCATAATCCGCAGTATACAGTGACTTTTTTGCGATGCATTGGTTTTTCGTGAATCTCGTATGGGTTTTCCGGTTCCGAGAAACGACAATTTTTTTTATTTACGTGCCCATCCATTCAAAAATGGGCTTCGTCGGAAAAAATCCAAAATTCACGAATTTTACGAAATGTTACTTTTAAAGATAGCCCATTTTCGTAAGAAGTTTGAATAACAAAAATGCATTATTGTGTGGTAAACGACTCGATGACTAAAATTGCCAAAGATTGTGTGACATCTTTCAAAAAGATCAACTACATTGAATTCAGTAAGTCACAGTAATTGACAGATAACATCCACACCATCAGTTGGCTCACCCTTTACAAGGTGATATAAATCATTTCATCACAAATTCAACGTCAATATGTGGGCAGGACCCCCTTCAAACTACCACCTAGACTGAATTCTACAAACCATAGGAGGACATTCCACTTATACAGAACTGAATGAGAAAGAATGAAAGAACTTGTTTGTTTAACCGAAATTGAATTGGAAGAGCGTATTCTCGGAGCGTCATCAAAAATGAGGCAGCAGTTAGCATCAATAAACATTCGCAGTGAAATTCAAAAACTGACTCTAGCATGCATACAAAACCAAGGAGGACACTTTGAGCACCTGTTATAACTATTTTGGTTCACACATAAAATAAAAATTACCTAAAACCACACATATTTTATTCATAGACTTTGGAGCTTGAAGCAAAACAACCCTTTTTTTAATTTTACCTTCGGCAGGTATCATAAAATCTATGGGTTTTTTTTGCAAACTTGTTGAACGTTTTTTTTTTTCATTATTGTTATGTTCGTAAGAAAAAGATAGTAAAACGTTACATTTATTACTCATTTTCTGAAGAAAAGTGTAAATGAAAAATTAGCATGGCAAGCAAAATGGGACAGGCTTAGAAATTGGATATCTGAAGATTGAAAAAAGATATCAACTTTATTTAAACGCAGTTTCAAAGGCTAGTATTTCCTTCTACTAAGGACTGAAACGAATAAAATCTGTAAATTTTAATACGGGCTATACTTCCAATGAGTAAAAATTGCAATCCCATTTTGTACCCAAATTAGCCTGTATATTCTCTAGGTTCAGTTTGTTATTGATTTTAGTTCGGTGCGGTTTAAGGGGAACGCCGTAAAAAGATCATCGACAAATGGCTCGAAAATACTTCGCGTCCAAACCATTTCATCGCAAAAAATTTTAACATAGCACGCAGTACAGTGGATTCTGTTATTAAACGATATTTGGAGACGTTGAAAGCTAAAAGTGGAGCACATGATACAAATTTGGACAGGAAAACAGTGGGTACCATCGTAAAAAACCGGACTATGTCATCCAGAGATGTTGCTCGGAAATGTAATACCAACCAAACAATGGTACAAAGATCTAAAAAACGTAACGGTCTAAAAACACGAAAAAAACAAAAAATGCCTAAAGTTACTGAAAAGCAAAAAAAAGTCATAAAAGCACTAGCCCGAAAGCTATACGAGTTGATCGGCAACAAGAAAGCGTGCTTGGTTTTGGATGACGAAACTTATGTCAAAGCCGACTTTACTACTCTCCCAGGCGCGCAGTTTTACAACTCGTTTGAAGCTGAGATTCTTCCGCAATCAACAACATCGATTGGGATGGAAAAATTCGAGTCAAAATATCTCGTTTGGCAGGCCATTTGCCAATGTGGACACAGAAGATCATAGTTTATTACAACGGGAACAATTAACGGAGAAGTGTACATTAACGAGTGCCTAAAAACCGGTTGATTCCTTTCTTAAACAAACACGGGGGTTCAACATTATTTTGGCCAGATTTAGTTTCAGCTCACTATGCTCATGCGACGTTGAGCTTTCTTGTTGCTAAAAATGTCGACTTTGTCCCAAAAGGCATGAATCCACCCAATGTCCACAGTGCCGTCCCATTGAAAGGTATTGGGCTTTGGTCAAGGGAAAGGTGAGCAGTGTGCAAAGGACGTAGAAGATTTTAGTGCTAAATGGAAAAGAGCGTCCAAAAAGATCACGGATGTAACCGTCACCAAGCTTATGAAGGACATTCGAAAGAAGTTGAGGAAAGAAAGGGAACCCAAATATTTTTTTTTATTTTTTGCAACTGTGAATGAATTTAATAAAAACAGAGTTTTAGAGCAAATAAAAAAAATTTACATGAATTATGAAAATATTTTTTTTTTTTACTTTGAAGTTTCCAAATTTTATTCGTTTCAGTCCTTACTAAATAGTACGAGAGTTGTCTGAAAAGTTTCCGAACAATGATACAAGACATTTTTTCTCAAAGTTTTTTTTTATTGTTCTACATAGTCTCCTCGTAACTCTACACACTTCTCCCAGCGATGCTCCCATCCCTCTAACCCGTCCAAATAGTACTTGGATGGTTTTTCTCTGCAAAATAATTGTTCACGAAGGTGATTGCCTCCTCATTTGACGAAAATCTCTGTCCTCCGAGCGCAGTTTTTAGATGAGGGAACAAAAAGAAGTCGTTTGGGGCTAGATCTGGTGAATAAGGCGGATGGCCAAGCAGTTTAAACCATAATCCATGGATTTTCGCCATGGCAACACCGCTGAGCTGTGAGACGACGCGTTGTCTTGGTGAAGTAGGATTTTCTTTTTCTGCAAATGTGGCCGTTTTTCCGCAATCAGTGCCTTCAGCTTGGCAAGTAATGATCCGTAGTAGCTCCTGTAATGGTTTTTCCTTTTTGGAGATAATCGATTAAGATAACTCTTTTACTATCCCAAAAAACAGTCGCCATCACTTTCCCAGCCGAAAAAACAGTTTCTGCTTTTTTTGGAGCCGGCTCGCCTTTGCAGTCCACTATTTTGACTGAATTTTTGTTTCAGGCGTATGGTGTATCCAAGTTTCATCTATAGTAATTAATCGGAGCCAAAACTCGGATTTATGCGCCTAAACTGCGCTAACAGAGCGTTGGAAATGTTCATTCGAACACGTTTTTGGTCTAACTTGATTTTGTATGTAACAAACATGTTCTTTGGACACTTTCATAACCTCTACTATCTCTCTCCCTTTAATTTGACGGCCGTCTAACACCATTTGGTGAACTTTAGCAATGTTATCGTCCGTTTTTGGACGTCCCGAACGTTCATCATCTCCCAAGCTCTTACGGACACGTTTAAATTCAGCTGCCCGAAATTTCACTGTGGTAAATGATGGTGCAGAGTCCCCATACACAGAGTCTAACTCATTTTTGATTTGCGTAGGCGTATTCCCTTTCAAAAACAAGAATTTACGAGTAATAACAGCTCGATACTCAATTTTTTCCATTTTCACAAAAAACACTCACATCGACTAACTCAAACGACTGTCAACTAAAAACTGTGCGTCCAAAATGACTGAAACTACGGTAAGTAAAGATGCACAACTAGCATTCAGTAGCTAGCTTGACGAGTGCCGCTATCTTTGCGGTCGGAATACTTTTCAGACAACCCTCGTATTAATAAATTAATTTTTGTTAACAGGGGTCAGGGTACACCAACCTAAGCCTTCTCTTAAATTCACGATAAATGATCTCCACATTGGAGATAGACTTTTACTCTAGAATGATTTTTTTCTTAGAATATAACCCAAAATCATTTCCAGAATTGTCCTTGATAAATTATGGAACACCCTGTATGAAAGTGCAATTAAAAACAAAATCGTTAATTATAGGCCGATAGCAATTTTATTTATTGTCGAAATATATGTGGAGGAGATCGTTGCTTAACTAATTTCATTACAAAACAGAGGTTTCTAACGCCAAATCAAAATATAGTTTCCAAAAGGGAAAGAGCACTGGAAGGCTATTGGAAGAACTTTTAAAATTGGACACTACGATGTTAAATAGGAACGTATTAGTTATAGTAAAGAGTGTTTTTTGATATTAGCTTTATTTAATAGATAATTTGATTCCATTAGTGTTTAAAGATGATATCGGGCATATGCGTGCCACGGCTAGCTCGAATGAGGCGCAATCGTAAAGTCCAATTTTCGACAACTTTATCGAGCAACTGGAGCTGTATGACTCCCAAATCATCCAACGTCTCTAGTTTATTGACATAGACTAGTGACTTCACATACCCTTAAAGAAAGTAATCTAAAGGTGTGAGATCACAGGATCGTGGAGGCCAGTTCACAGGTCCATTACGCGAAATTATGCGCTCAGCAAATGTTTCCCGCAATAAATTGATGGTGTCGCGCGCCCCGTCGTGTGGCATGTTGCGCCAACTTGCTGAAACCAAAGCTCTGTCCCGTCAATGCCATTCAACTGAGGAACGAAGAAGTCAAAAATCATGTTTCTATAGCGCTCTCCATTGACGGTAACATTCTGGCCGGCATCGTCCTTAAAGAAATATGGGCCGATGATTCCACCAGCCTATAAAGCACACCAAACAATGAGTTTTAATGACAAAGGCCTCTGGGTTTTCTCCACTCCAAATTCGGAAATTTTGCTTACATTTAACATACCTGCGACGCTTTTAATTGTCATGCGGTTTCAACCTTTGCACAAGCTGGATCTTATAACCTTTTAAGCCAAGATATTTCCGTAAAATCTTCCGCAAAGTGGATGGGCATAGCTCCAATTGCTGTGCACAATGGCGAATCGACTCATTCCGATTCTGCGACACTGCGCTCCACAACGGCAATAACTTCTTCTGTTCGCACTGTTTATTCGTCTTTTAGGATGCGTGTTATCCACTAAAGTGTACGTGGTGCGAAAACGATTCATCAGATTGGACGATTACTCGTATGTCCACCGTAAAATGGACGTAGCGCACGGTAAGTTTGGCCAACCGAACCATGGTTTTCAAAATAAGTTTGCACAATTTGCACTCGTTGTTCTGACTTCAATCTATGTATTTATCGTAAAGTGGCAAAACATACTAATCACAAATCAACTTTCAACCGTCAAATTGACAATCTGTAGAAACAGTGTTGCCAGTTTAAAAACCAAACCTCTAAAAAAAACAGCCTTTATATATGTAGATTTTAGCAGGGCCTTTAAAACACTCGCACATGAGCCGCTCTTAAATAACCTGTATAAAATTGAATTTGATTTGAGGGCCGGGTCAACCGCGAACAGATTTATTAATTATTTTGGCCATCATCGCAGGGAAGTCCACGTAAAGCAAATCGTGAAAACCTGTGTTGAATAGCTTCTACCCGGAGGATGTGAGTTCCATCGTAGTGTGACCAAACTTGGCTTACTTAGATATTGACGTTAAGCTTAAAGAAATTCTTCTGAGATCAAGTACAAAATCTGTCTAGATCTTTCTGCATTAGTAGATAGTCTGAGGAAGATGATATTTTTGGTATTCGTCCTGATAGCTGAAGATTCCTGAAGTTATGGCAAACAAAAAATTATATTGCCGATGGGGCGGTCTATTTGTACCCCCCTCCAAGTTATAGACCGCTAAAGTGAGGAGCCTCTGATTTCATTGTGAAACTTCTTAAAAAGTCGTAGCTTTCTAACGAATTCAGCTTAAGCAACTATTGTGCACATTTTTGAAAAAGTATTTCAGTGTGCATAAAATACTAAAATTTCGACGAGTTCGATGAACGCCAGCCAAAAACTTACTTTCGAACCAGAATCCACATTTTATACTGGGAAAGCAGCGACAGAAAGAAAACTTCTCAAAGAAAGGGCGTAAGTCGTGCTAGAAAAACAATTATTGAAACCGATGCGATGCAAGTAAATACAGTTCGCGTAAGAAATATGTACTCGTACAATACAATATCACGTCCATTTATTGTACTTGTATCCACGATATAAGCTAGAAAGACCGACTTTATAACTCTTTTGGACTCACTTGGAAAGAATGTTATTTTTGGTGGTAATTTAAACTCGAAACACAACTCTTGGGGTTCAACTTGTGATTCAACTAAAGGCAGACTACTTTACGAAGCATAATATTGACTTCCTTTCGACGGCAAAACCGACATTTTGGTGCCAGAGAAAAAACTCCAGACCACCTCGTAGACTTCTTCATTGCAAGAGGTAGCTAAAAATTTTACGAACGCCGAGGAAAGTTTTGATCATTTATCAGTAATCTTGACAATAAACTAGCGTCTAATGAAAAAAAGAAGAAGCCCCTACCAACCAAACTAACTGGGACGGCTTTAGAAAATATTGTAAAGAAAATATTGTTCTGAATGTGTCGCTTAAAATATCATTTGAACTCATACAGAACGCCGCGCGGAACACTCCCGTTAGGGGGAAAAAAATCTTAAATAGCTATAATAAATATCCGCCGGAGATAAAGAACTAATACATCAAAAGAGGAGAGCACGCAAACGATGTCAATAATCCCGAGCTGTTCAGCACAACAATTTTTTAAACCATCTGTATAAAGAAAGCAATCAAAGATTTCAAAAATCGAGAAATATCTTAACAGCCGAAAAAGAAGTTCCCATTATTCACTATGGAAAGCCATGAGAGGTATTAAAAAACTACCGACAAAAAAATATTAGCGAGTAGACAAACAGAGACTTATTTAACGAGCATCTGAAGTTCCAACATAATGAAAGTGGCCATGGTTATATTGGTTCCAAAATCGGGAAAGCCTTCAAACGACAAAAAAACGTGCAGACGGATATCGCACCTGGCGATAGCATTTAATATATTTGAAAAACTTTTGTTAAAGTGCCTACAACCGGTCATTGAAGAGAGACGTTTGATTCTTGAGCATCAATTCGACTTCACAATAAAAAATTAAATATAGAGAAAACTCTTGGCGTGAAAAAGATATGTTCTATCGCTCTTCTGGACGTCTCTCAAGCCTCAGATAAAGTGTGGCATGAAACATTTTAAACTACGAGAGGTTTTTTCAATTATATGAGGATCTAGAATTCTACCTTGCGGAAACACTTTTCCGTGTTAAATATGGATCAACGAGACCAAATTAACTCATGTTAACTTTAGTTACATAAAAATTAACAACAAATTATTACCAAACGTTTCCGCCATATTTTCACCGTTTTTATAGTGAATTTTCACAATTTCAGCACATTGTGCGAGTATGTATCGATCCACGTTTAATAACCTCCTAGTTTTTTCGTATGAAAAGTCATCGCAATGATAGTCGAATGTTGACGGTTTAACAATGGCGCAAAATTGAAAATGCCACCTCTTGTTGGAGGACCGTCTATTGTAAATAGTATCTCGATTGTACGTGGTAACCATTGTAACATATTTACCTTTTCACTAAATAGCTCCATATGATACTTGAAAACATTTACTACTGCACGATTTCTCTTTGTACATACTCGTATTTCGTGCGTTTTGGATACAAATAATTATGCATACTCTCATGGTCAGATATTTTTTCACTTTCATCTGGTTTTAAACTTATGAGGGGTGACCAGATAAGAATGATAGGAAAAAAAAATTAAATAAAACTCCAACGGTATGAGATATAAAATTGATTCTGGCTTTGTTTTGAAGCTACGTTCATGCCATTATGTGTGGAATAGCACATCATTCAAATGGCCCCTTCAGTTTCGCTGGCAGTGCTTCAAGCAGTCGGTCCAATTTTTGATGACACGGTACAATATGTGCGACGTTAATCCGTCAATAGCGTGTCGAATGTTGGCCTTGAGCTCGTCCAAAGTGGTTGGCTTCTTAGTGTAGACTAAGGACTTGACGTAGCCCCAGAGAAAATAATCGAGTGGTGTCAAATCGCATGATCGCGGCGGCCAATTGATGAACGCTCGCCGTGAGTTGACCCAGTCGCCAAATTTCTCCTTAACAACTTCGAGCGTTACGTCGCTTGTATGGCATGTAGCACAGTCTTGTTGGAACCACAGCTCGGATATATCGATCTTATCGAGCTCTGGCCATAGAAAGTCGGTTAACATCGCTCTGAAACCATTGACGGCATTGCGAAAGGAATAAGGTCCAATGATTGGTGCCATGCTGTAAACCGCACCAAACAGTTAATCTTTGTGGATACATTGATGCTTGACCGAACACTTGTGGATTTTGGCTTGATGACATAGCCGCTGAACCAAAAATGAGCTTCGCCCGAGAAGATGATTTTTTGGCCAAAATCCGGATCTCCAGCCAACATTTAAAGCGCCCAATTAGCGAACGGCGTTGTCTATGGTCGCTTGGCATCAATTCTTCCATCAGCACAATCTTATACGGATGTAGCCCTAAATCCAACCGCAAAATAAGCCTGATTAACTCTCTGTCAATGTCCAATTCTGCTGATCTGCGACGAATCGACATTTCCGGGCCTTCTTCGATACTGGCCGCTACGGCCAGTTTTCTTCATTTCGCACCAATCTCTGTCTGGTTGGTGGCTGTTAACGTCAGAATTCTTGTGAATATATTCGGTTTGTTTATTTGATCGCCTTGGGTTCTCAATGCTTCGTCCCTTGTTTCCCATAGATTCCAACGATTGGAATCGATTTTCGAGGAATTTTAGAAAGTCCTTGATTGTCTGCAAGCTTCTTAGACTGGATAGGGATTGTTCATACAATGTGTGACTATCCTTGTCCAACTTCTTTAATAATAAATGAAGCAATAGCGGATCCCAATTCGATGTGTCAACGCCAATATTCTCTAGCCCCATCAAACACTCCTACATAGTATCATATCAGTTTCTTACGTTGATCGCAGACGGCTTGTCCATATTATGCGTTGATTGTGCTATTTAGCTTTTCAGGTTCTCCCACAAGATTTGTCTTGAGGAACCACATCTTCTGACAATCCACCATCGGTTCCTGATGTACGAAAAGGTCGTGAAGTTGTTGCCACTTCAAGTACAATAATCGCCGTCAAACTTTGGCAGAATCAATTTAGGTAGCGATACCATGCTATTTGTTGCCATCATTGGTCTTTGGTCTGAACTGGAGGAACCGTCATAATAATCTTGTAATCTGGTCATTATATCGATAATAACTTACTCGATTTGACCTACTAAATCAAAGTACTGCTTCTCATTATATCCGTTGGCGACTGGGTTGTCGCTTAGTTCATAAACATCGAGATGTGCCTGTTAAAGTTGGGACTCACCATGCTTAACAGCTTCCAGCTTGTACTCCCAGTACTGTTTTGGTTGCTGTATTTGTGCTTTGGTTGCCTCTGTTGTATCATGTAAGAGGTTACATGATGGCGTCTTAATGTTCTGCTCCACTCCACTCCACTTCAGAAACGTGGTTGAGACTTGCTGTTTGTTTGTCTTCTATGGACATTTTTGGCTCCGTTGTTTTAGGATTTAGTTTGGGTTGCGGCTTAATTTTTTCCTCGAAATGGGTCCTGAACTTCTCGTAGTTCTCGCAGACTGTATCGTACAAGCCTTGAGTGAAATACTGTTGATCATGGGGCTCTGATCTTGGTATCCGTTTCTTCGATGATGTCCCAGGCTGCTTCTAATTGACGAAATCTTCCTACGCAGTAACCTTAATTGGTCTTTCTTATCGCGGAATCCTTTTTATAATTCTCAATGAGTCGGTAGAGCTCATCGATGTTGAGATTTTGTTGCTCAGTTAGCTTGTCGATATCCATTTTTTTGTTAGTACACGATACTCCGTCCCGGAGACAACTGTTTCGTTGGTACCGTTTCGTTGGTACACGATTGTTCAGAGCTAAAACGCGACGGACTTTACCAGTGTCTGAAGCCCTGGTATAGTAATGATCGCTCAAGAGTTTGCTTCTCACTCGAGAAAGTAAATATGAGGATCACGTCGGTGTCACCAAATGTTAACGTCAGAACTCTTTTGCTCCGGCGGTATAATCAGGGTACATGTACCTTGATCGTGTAGTGGATATATTCGGTGCTTGTACCAATATATCAGTATACAGCAGGGCCTCGATAATTCGAACACTCGCTAATCCGAACGCCTCAGTAATCCGAACGACCCCCTTGGTCCGTGAACGAGAACGAAAATTCGAAGAATTGATTTAACTTGAATCTACTGTCACTCGCAGTGCCACACACACCACGCAATACTAAGTTTGTGCACATGAGCTGCAACGCATTTCTTCCTATCTATTTTGCAGCTTATGTGCACCGGGCCTTACTTTTTCCAACAACTTTAAGTTGACGCGCAGAGTAAGCAGATGTACCGGAGAACGATGACGAAGAATCCCAATAATACTCAGATAGGTACAAACATTTGGATCATAAATCGTGGAATTACATCTCAATCCAGGACCATTTAAACCCTTTAGCTGCCAATCATCATCGTCAACAACAAGGGGGGGTCGTAAATGCTTGGTTGTGCAGTAGGCCAAAGGGCTGACCACAGGCTAACTGCGTAGGCGTAACTGCTTATCTTCATGGTGGACAGCTGCAACGAGATGACTATAAATAAGGAGGATCTTAAGTTATAAATCATCAGTTATCAATTGTCCTTAAAAGTGAAGTCAGTAAAAACTGTTTTATTTACTGAATCAGGCTCACATTTTTTACAGTCGGTTTGTCGCGCAGTTTGGTTTTATTTAAGACTGTTGCGTGGTGTTTCTTCGACCATTTCCTGTGTTTTTTAAATTGTGGCTTCAACATCGAAGAAAAGGAAACATAATATCACAAAAGTGCGAGATTTTGGACAAGATTAAGCAAGGTATCTCGTTATCAGTTCTTTCAATGCAGTATAGCGGTTGGAAAACCGACTATTTTTAACATTAAAAGCAAGGAGGAAAGACTAAAATCATTTGTAATAAACACAGAAAAGGGTCCAGGCACCAGAAAAATCTTAAAAACCCCTGAAAACTCCCAGCTTGAAGATGCTTTATTTGCGTGGTTTTTAGAGCAGCGAAGAGAGAATGTCCCTTTGTTAGGTGAAGTATTGGAGGAAAAAGCCATAAGGAAGGCATGGTATACGCCAACTAAAACTAACCGGTGAGAAATTGTCGAATAATGAAGCAGCTATGACGCCATTCCAGGAAAAATTTATGGACGTTTGTAGGGAAAAGGATCTGATTGCAGATCAAATCTATAATACTGACGAATCAGACTTGTACTGGAAAATGATACCAGACAAAACGCTGGCGCCTGTGACAGAGAGTAGGGCCCCAGGTTCCAAAGTATCGAAGGAGAGAATCACATTTATGCTGTGCGCAAACGCAACCGGAACGCACAAATTGCCTTTTGCTGGTTGTTGGCAAAGCACAACAGTTACGTGCATTTGCAACAGCCAAAAAATTACCAGTCCATTACATAGGTCAAAGAAATGCTTGGGTTAGAACACCAATATTTTTAGAGTGGCTAAAAGGACAAATCACTCCCGAAGTAAAGAAATTTTTATTGAAAGAAAAACCTACCGCTAAAGGCACTTTCACTTCTTGATGATGCACCAGCACATCCACTTGAAGAAGATCTGCAATCGATCGACGAAAATTTCACTGTTTTGTACATGCCACCTAATTGCACAGCTCTTATTCAACCCATGGACCAAAATGTGATTCAAAACATGAAAGTGACATACAAGAAAAAACACTATTGCAGATTTTTGGCCAGCAAGAAGTTGATCCAGAATGCGCAGTATCTGAACTGCTTAAAAAGACAACAATGAAAGATGCAGTGTTTTCATTGGATCAGAGTTGGCAGCAATTGTCTTCGAATTTGATTAAAAAGTCTTGGAAGCCTCTGTAGCCTTTGTTATTCGAATCAGAGGAAATGTCTAGCCAAGATGTAGATGATTTTGATCAATGATTACAATCTCCTATTAAGCATTTTTCGTAACAGAGGCTTTATAGGAATAGACACTAACAATTTCTTGTTAAGCAATGATGACATTGATTACCAGGATGAAGACATAATAAGACAAGTAATGAATCAGCAGGACATCGAAAGCGACAAAGAATTGGAGTCATCGGAACCAGTTGCAAGGATTCCACATACTCAAGCTGTGTCTGCTTTAAATACTTTCTTAGAATGGGCGGATGAAGTCGATATTTCGATTCCATAAAAAATGTTATTACGTGAAATAAGGGATAAAGCATTTTCTATGTCGCTAAATACCACTCGTCAAAGTACTCGTACTATATTGGATTTTTTTAAAATTGGCGTAATTACACAAATTGCATTACACTCTAATATGTATTACCTACATGAACCTATTAAAATATATTTTAAATTACGAAAAACTTTGTTTTGTTTCGATAAATGCCTTCAAAATGTCTGCATACTATAATCCGAACGATTCGCTAGTCCGAACAGGGTATACGTTTTGGGTGTTCGGATTATCTGCTCTGCCGACTTCTCTTCTTAGTGCTGAAAAATCAGTGCTTTATTCCTTCAAACTTAATCCTATTCATACAAATTTATTACTTAGCATAATTTCAATTACAACTAGCAGTTATCATACAACTTGCTTATTTGACAATAATTTTAACATCGTACAATTTTGTTTATTGAGCAAAAATTAAGTGCAACAAAAAAATTATCGAATTATTCGCGACCATATGACTCGAATTTCATCCAAACAACCTTGCAGTGAATGCACCTGGTATTTGTTTTACGTCTGTGGGTTCAGAGTGAATTGTTTCGGCGGCATTGTTCGTGACGTTTTCTTTATGTTCTAGACAGTGGCTTAAGATCCAAAAAAGTGCAGTAACGCTCACATTTTTCCACGGTATGACGAATTGCCTGCACACTAACGCCATGATGACGACCGACCTCATGACGAAATTCAAGTTGCGTATTTACAACTGAGCCGGAATTTCGACAATATTTTTTTCTCATTTGCTCAAGTTCAGCAAGCGTAAAATGATGCATTATGAAATGGCAAACCTTACTGAATATTTTGACAGACTAATGTTATTGGTAATCTTGACAGCTGCTGAAACATAATAATTGGAAAAAACTATCTGGTCACCTTATATTTTTTATGTTGGTTATGATATACCACCTTGATCAAAAGGTTCCCGCACCACACCACCGTGTGGCGCTGCCATTATTCCGATTTGAGTTCTATTTTTTTTTTATTAAGTTGGTAAATGTATTGTTGACGTTTCTTCTAAATCTTAGCATCATAGCTTCACATTTGCAAAAGTTACGTAGCCAAGAGTACATCTA
This sequence comes from Volucella zonaria, assembly GCA_963966105.1. NCBI lineage: Eukaryota > Metazoa > Arthropoda > Insecta > Diptera > Syrphidae > Volucella > Volucella zonaria. The sequence goes on from OZ014530.1 coordinate 215,647,290, forward strand.
TCTCTGTGTGTGTTGGCGATTCTTTACAATTTTAGAAATGGATTTAAATTTGCAACACCGAACTTGTATTAAATTTTGCATAAAATGGCGCGCGAACGTTGGAAATGTTGGAAAAGTGTTTCGGCAACGATTCTCTAAAGAAAACGGTCGTTTACCAGTGGCACAAGCGCGAGCGGTTCAAATGTGGTCGTGAATCAATCGAAGATGATGAACGCAGTGGCAGACCATCGACATCGAAAACCGACGAAAACATTGATGAAGTAAGAAATGTTGGTCAATAACCGTAAATTAACTACCATAGAGATAGCGGAGGACTTGAACATTGCCAATGGATCCGTCCAAGATATTTTGGTTAATGATTTGGGTTTCCGTCGTGTAGCAGCAAAGTTGGTGCCAAAAGACCTCAATTTCATGCAAAAAAGAGACCGTGTTGCCGTCGCAAAAGAGATGATTTGCGAGGCTGAATCCGATCCCACTTTCATCAAAAGGATCATTACTGGAGACGAGACGTGGCCGTGGGTTTATGAGTACGACACGCAATCCAAACATCAGGCAAGTGAATGGCGTTCACCAAATTAGCCTAGACCAAAAAAAAACACGTCGTTTCTAGTCAAAAAAGAAGGCAATGCTCACGGTTTTCATGGGTTACTTACAACGGTGTAGTGCATCATGAATTTTTGCCAGAAGGCCAGACAGTAAACAAAGGGTATTATTTGGGCGTTATGAGACGTTTGCGTGTAGCAATTCGTCGAAAGAGACCAGAATTGTGGGCAGAAAACTCGTGGATTTTGCACCATTATAACGCACCGTCGCACAGTGCCATCATTATTCGTAATTTTTTGACGAAAAATACAAAAAATACCATCCAACAGCCACCGAATTCACCTGATTTGGCTCCCTGTAACTTCTTTCTGTTCTATCGAGTTAACAAACCAGTACGGGGAACGCGTTTCAGCGTTTCAGATGGACATATCGAAAACCGAATATAAAAAATGTTTCGAGGATTGGATCAAGTGCTGGCATAAGTGTGTTGCAGTCGATGCGGATTACTTTGAAGGGGACAATATAGATTTAGACGTCATTTCAGTATATGTCATTCATTTGAAGCGTAAACAACAATAATTTTTTTTCACTCAAATATGTCGAACTTTGTGCCTGAAAAAGTGTTTTTGTGGAGATTTCTTCTTCATTACTTTAATATGAAGAAAACTGATGCCGAAAGTCATCGTATTTTGGTGAAAGTGGTTTGCACGATTTAAAAGTGGTGATTTTGGCTTGGAAGACGATGAACGTCCTGGGCAGCCAAAAAAGTTTGAAGATGAACAACTGGAAGCATTACTCTATGAAGATTGTTGCCAAACACAAGAAGAGCTCGCAGAATCTTTGGGTGTCACTCAAGCAGCCATTTCAAAACGCTTAAAAGCAGCTGGATATATTCAAAAGCAAGGAAATTGGGTTCCACATGAACTCAAGCCGAGAGACGTCGAAAGGCAGTTTTGCATGTCCGAAATGCTGCTGGAGCGCCACAAAAGGAAGTCATTTTTGCATCGGATTGTTACTGGTGATGAAAAATGGATCCATTACGACAACCCCAATCGCAAAAAATCATATGTGAAACCCGGCCAACCAGTCAAATCAACGGCAAAACCGAATATCCATGGCGCGAAGGTAATCCTCTGTATTTGGTGGGATCAGATGGGTGTGCTGTATTATGAGCTGCTAAAACCGGGTGAAACCATTAATGGACAACGCTATCGCACACAATTAATCCGTTTGAAGAGAGCAGTGGCCGAAAAACGCCCGGAATATGCGACAACGCTCGGCCCCACGTTGCTATTCCGGTTAAGAACTATTTGGAAAACAGTGGTTGGGAAGTCTTACCCCACCCGCCTTATAGCCTAGACCTTGGCCCTTCTGACTACCATTTGTTCTGGTCGACGCAGAACGCCCTCACTGAAATACGGTTCACATCAGAGCAGAATATCAAAAATTGGCTTGATTCATTCTTGGCTGCCAAGCCGGCGCAGTTCTTTTGGGATGGGATCCACAAATTGCCAGAAAGATGGGAAAAAGTCATAGCTTCATAGCTTCAGATGGGCAATACTTAGAATAATACTATAGTACATGTTTTTCTTAAATAAACGTTCAAATTTTGAAAAAAAACCGCAATGCAATTGTTCAGTATTGTTGCGGTAATTATTTATGTGGTTTTGTGACCATATATAATTGAAAAATGGAAGAAAATTAAAAATGACGGCGAATTTGTGATAAAAAAAATGTCAGAATTGTCTAACTTCAGGATTTCTAATAATTCATAGCTTTAAATGGCAAAAAAAAAAAATTTTCGATTTTCATTGGGTTCATTCGGGCAAAATTGATTTCAACTGTTGTTGGCGGTGGCGAATAGAGCTTTGATGCGTATTATTATAGGGCGTTACCTTACGTGTCGAAAGCACAAGACTTCTTGCCTAAGTCTGCAATTTATAATAAGTTCCCACCCATTTATTGTACCCGTTTATTTTCTCTCTAGCAATCGCCGCAGTATATATCACAGTGTTTCATACTTCTTTTGCACGGGCATGATATCTATTTTGTATTAATCAAAAGGTCCTACACTAGTTGCTCGGCTACATGTTGTATGTTTAGTTTTCGAACATGCCATAGGCCGTTCTATGACCCCTTGGGCGGAAAGTGTCGGATATTACTGAGTGAGCAACCCACGTTCTAGTCATGATAACCTTCAAACATTTAAAACCAATGTTCATCGGTACCTCTCTTTTTTTTCTCCCTGAGCAAGCATTTTAAGTATACTTAAATCCCTGGAGCGCGCGCAAATTATAAAAAGAAAAAAAACCTCATGGCAATAAGAGCTACCGTTGAGCCATTTAGGATTCTTCCGCTATCATCTCTATTTCAGCACGTTGACTAGTCTTGAAAATCCTAACTTACCTCGGCTGCAAATAGGCTGAAATAGCCAATATAAGATATCTGTCACACCTATCTGGACCTCCTTCTAAGGGTGGGTCATTTCTGACAGTGATTCATAGTATTTTTATTTTCTCTTGCCCAACACTCGCGTTTATAAGTTTGTCAGGGCACGTCCGTTTACTGCTTTCGTTGATTATATTTCAAGTCACAAGATATTGTCCTCCAAACTTCCATTTGAGGATGATGTGAACAACTTTTCTTACATTGCGTACGACATGTCATGTAGGTTTGATCAGATTCAGGAGAATCTTCGGAGAAAGAAATTCTTTTTCCCTAGAGGAAATCTGTGAGAGATAATCTATCAGGGTACATCGAAACTCCCCTAACTTTGAACCACTGCCGATATAGAATCAAATGCTTTTGTAGTTTCGAGTACAAAAGACGTTGTAAACTTCATTGTAAAAGTTTGTCATTTGAAATCGTTCCTTTGTTGAAGTTGAATATCTTTCCCAAACTTCTTTGACCAGCTGGATTTTCACAGTGCTATCCATTTTCACTTTTATAATTTATTTTCATTTAAAAATATGTATACACTCGTACAATTTCTGCATCATTTAAAATCTTTTATTTTTCAATTATTGTGTGGCCTATATAGGGGATGAATTAAATTTATTTGGATTAAAAATAAGCACTAGAGTTTTATACAAAGGACTGAGAAAAAGTTAAAGAAAAACTGCGATTATCGCCTCGCATGACAGTTCTCTCCCTACGAAACAAAAAACAAAAAATGATGCTTAGTTGTCAAGTTGACAATTGATGAGTTGTTAGGCTGTTGAGTCGAGAAGTTGGTGGTTGGTGAATCTAGGGCCTGAATACTTGTGTTACACGTAACATTCTCCCCTCCCTAGACTGAAAGCGGCCCGGTTTCTTGACTATTCGATTGATTTCGCACGGTAACCTCTTTATCTCGGTATTTCGCAAGTCTGTCAATGTGCACGTTGTTCGGTTTCATCCTTGTTGTGCATTGAATTTTATAAGTGACGTCAGTCAACACCATTACAATCCTGTACGGACCCTCCCAGTCCAACTGTAGCTTCAGTTATCTACCCACTCTTCGCTTGGGACTGTAAAACCACACTTGATCTCCTTCTTTGAAATTGACAGTATTTGATGATAAATCGTATCTGTTCTTCATGCGATAAGCAGCTTTAATCATCTCACAGCGAGCTTTTTCGTGTATGTTATGGAGTTTTTCTTTAAGTTCCTTTGCGTAGCCAATAGCGGAAGTACCATTTTCTGGGGTCACACCAAATTGCAAATCGGGTGGTAGCCGCATATCTCGCCCGCAAAGCTTTTTGTATGGACACTCTTCAATAGAATCTTGAGCCACTGCTCTATAGGCGATAGCGAACAAAGGTAGCAGCTCTTCCCAATTCGATTGACGTTCATCTATACACTTTGCTAGAAAGTCGAGTATGGTCTTATTTATCCTTTCGACTAACCCATCGGATTAGGAATGAGGCGGTATCGTTCTGGTATTCCTAGGATTTCCATGACGCTTTTAAATACCTCGGTTTCGAAGTTACGTCCCTGGTCGGCATGCAACTCACGAGGAATTCTGAAACGAGAAAACACCTGAGACACCAATGCCTTCGCCACCGTATCTGCGGTTTGGTCCGGTATCGGCAACCTTCAGCCCACTTTATGAAATAGTCCATAAGCACCAAGATGTACATATTTGTTGCCATTTGCCAATGTCAGAAGAGAGCCCGAAATGTCAACTGCTAAACGCTGAAACGGCTCGCTAGATAAACAGATTTTAAATTGTCCGTTTGTTTTCCTCTTCGGCCCCTTTCTAGCACCACACGTCTCACATTCCGCACAATAATCTGCCACATCACGTCTAGCACCAATCGAATAGCAGCGTCTCCTAAGCGCCTCTTGTTAATGCCAAAGTGACCACCAAAAACGCTGTCATGGAACATCCTCAGCACATGTTTCCTCATCGCTCGTTATGATAAGAAATAAGTGGAACCCAGCAGTTCCAGTGCTTAATACGCCTTGAGCAGCAAACAGTGCTTAATACGCCTTGAGTTCGGCCGGTTTGCTTGAAATCTCTGGTCAGTCCGGTCGCTCACCGACAAATGCACAAAACCTAACTACACGCGTTACTTCATCTTCTTTTTGATGCTCTATCACATCTGTAAGATTGAACTCAGAATTAATAAGGGTAATAACATTTACCTGCTCCGTCCGAAATTTAGACTGCTTTGCATCACAATGGCGGCGTCTTGACAGAGCATCAGCATTTGAATAAAGGCGACCCGCACGATGCTATATGATGTAGTCGTATTGTTTCAGTCTTGCTATCCAGCGAGCGAGTTGTCCTTCTGGGTTCTTGAAATTCAACAACCAGTTCAATGCTGCATGATCCGTGCTCACTAGAAACTTCAGCCCAAACAGGTAAGTATGGAAGTGTTCAATAGCCTTTATTACGGTCAGCAGCTCCTTTCTGGTTGTACAGTAGTTCCGCTCCGCTTTACTTAAAGGCTTCCTAAAATAGGCGATGACAACTTCTTTGCCATTCTGTTGCTCGGTAGGTTCGGATAGCTTCCGTTTTACTGGGAATTGGTTTATCTGCCTTTTGCATAAATTAGGTGTCTCAAGAAGAGAACTTCCTTTTGAAACAACTTACACTTGCTTGGTGAAGTTTTTTAGCTACCATCTTTGAAGCACTAAAAAACTTTCCACAAGTTACACAGCATTTAGAAAATTTTGACAAACGGTCACCGAAGGAGAGATGGAAAAACTATATCTCTAATAGGATTTCCATGCCTGAAGAAAATTTTAAAACGAGTACACAGCTTAACGCCGAATGAATGGAGTCCATCCAAGCTAGAAAGGAAGAGGAATTAGAAGAAGTAATCGATAAAATAAAAGGTACTAAGTACTGCTAGTAATAACAATATTATTTGTCTTACCAAAATAATTTTACCCATATTTACAGGGGATCACCAGATCTCACAATATTTCATTATTCCTACAAATAAGACAGTATTGGATGTACAATAGAAAAATTATATTATTTAAAATCCGCTGAGCTCCTTTTGCAACATCTAGCTGTTGATAACCGCCAGCGTGAGACATACAACATAAATGCTGGTGTGCCCCAGGGCTCCGTTCTGTCTCCTACACTCTTTTTAATTTTCATCAACGATCTCTTGTCTGCTCCCTCTAATCCAATACATTCCTTTGCTGACGACAGTACTCTCTGCTTTTCATATTCGTTCCCGACTCACGTCCCTGCTCTTTAGCTGTAGAACGGGAACGCCAATGTATGTTAAGCTCATTAAATTCTGATATTAACAGCATAGCCTATTGGGGAACTATCAACCGAGTGGAATTTAATGCTTCCAAAACTCAATGCTGTCTGCTGTCATTAAAGCGAAATTCAAATAGCCAACCATTATCCATGAATGGCACTTGTATCGTCGAAACCAATAAACTAGCCATTCTCGGTATGTGTGTCAATGATAACTCACGCTGGAATGAACACATATTTGGTGTCGTCAAAAATGCTGCGAAATGTCTAGGTTTCCTCAAGCGATGTAAGAAATACTTTAGCCCCTCTGATCTGGCCTCAATATATAAGGCATTTATCCGCCTGAAATTGGAGTACAATGCCCACATCTGGTCGGTGCGCCCAAAACATATCTGCACGTGCTAGATAGGATTCAAAACACAATGGGCACCCTCGAACACCGACGTAATGCCTCGTGTCTCAATCTGTTTTATCGCTATTTCCACCACCAGCGCTCCATAAAAATCGCCAGCATTCCACCTCTTCAAACTTTTAACCGTAACATCCGTCTCGCTATGAATGCTCTCTCTGTATACCCTCAAGAGTAAGTAGTACAACTCGCTTATGGAATGCCCTGCCTAGCTCTTAATTTCCTAGTCATTATAGCCTTCAAACATTTAAAACCAACGTTCACCGGTACCTCTCTTTCCATCCCCCCTGATTTTCCTTCGCCCGCGCTGTGTGCAAATATTTTAAGGGTACTTAATACCTTGAGCGCGAGCATATTAAAAAAAAGGGTAAGAAACAACTTATCACAAAACTTCCTCAGGGGTGTCGACAATCGACATATCTTAAAGAATTTAGGCACCGGTGTACACCGGTAGATCAGTGTGATGTTTTCTTAATTATCTGCACTCGTATGTTTAAAAAAAACATACTTTGGGATGAAAAGTTAGGAACGGACAAAGAGCTACCCAAATTTAAAGCTTTTCTTTGCGACTTTTTGAAAGCTAGGCTTAGGACTTTAGAAGCAGTAGGCCAGCAGCAGTATACTGGATCCAGTAAAGTTTCTAGAGAACCATTAGCAAAAACGAAAGCTTTTTATTTAAAACAAAAACAAAGAGCTAGTTTAGCAGTAAGGTGTGCAACAAGGGTGCTCGTTCACTTCGGAAGTGCAACGGATTTTTAAAATTTTTTTTTTTATCCAACATTTAATGGGGAGACTAGATTCTTAGAGATTCTTAGTGGACGTTAGCTTGATGTTGGTTTCTAAGTCAACTACTCGTCTTACTTGATTTTCGTTAACTGAAAAAGTGGATGATATGTCTTTCGGGCGAGGCTGGGATTCGAACACCGAACCTTCCGATTTGAAAACCAGTCCACTACCACTTGAGCCTGTGAATACATACTAGCATACAGTCATACGCGCCAACCCTGCTCAAACAGGGTTTGAGCGTCAATCCAACAGTGTCAACACTCCCTTTTATATTTGAACCCCCTTGACAAACACAAACTAGTTCACCACACACAAAGTATACAACACTGCTCAATACAATCAGGCCTAATAATTATTGTTCACAAATACTGTCCCACATAATAACACTAGTCCATAGCGAATTCTAATACAACACCCTTTGAAGCGACTCAGCGACTTAGCTACTTCCAGACGACATCACTTACTAACACAGATATCTTGTTAGCGGCAGTAGTCAGGGCTCCGTCAAGAAGAGAAGTCACCCTTATAAGTTTAGTAGACCAAGGATTAGGGGTGTCCTTCGTTACCGATGAAGCAGTCAGGCGCTTAAGTCTTCGCGGTCAGCAGCGGAAGGTGTCACCGCTACGTTAACCTTACCCTTGGGTCTCTACACTTGGGATACGAATCCAGCACCCAAGTATTAGACTTGAAATTGCTAACTGGGCTTCTTCCGGCCAACGAACTAACACCAAAACGATGGAACCATATCAATGGCTTATCTCTGGCTGACCCAAACTACTACAAATCTGTTGAAGTTGACCTCATCCTAGTCATTCGCAGCAATGAAGCATTGACATCGATGGCACAAAATAAAATGTTCGACTGGATTTCAATGGTGCGACTGAAAACCCAGGTGTATCAACTTCGAGGCGATCACATGAGTTGGGCCTAGGTTCGGTTAGGTTAGGTTAGAGTGCCAATGCATTTAGGCCTATTACCCCATTGTGATGCAACGTGGATCTGATGAAGCGTATGATGAAGCGTAGGAGACTGTTAACATCTATATTGTTTACATCGTTTAAGTCATTGTAGAAGAAAACACCTAAGTGGGATTTCCTTTTTTGGGAGAGAGATCATCTCCCTAAGAGATAATTGGCAGTTAAGAGCGGTTCTAGAAGGTAGTGAAACTGAGTTCAGGGACTTGATAGCGGCCTGACTATCCGAAAAGATGCGGATATCCTTTGCAGATATCACGTTTTTCTTCCGCCAGGACAGGGCTCCTTCAATCGCTAAAATTTCCACCTCGAGCACACTAAAGTGATTTGGAAGACGGCAGGAGAAGCTTAGATTAAGCTTATCTTTGAAAACAGCGCCACTAATCCCGCTATCAATCTTAGATCGATCTTACATCGATCTGTATAAAAGTGAGCTGACTTGTCATCCATGAAAGCATCTTCCTCCCAGAAGGATCTAGAGGGGATGCTTACATGAAAGTCTTTATCAAACCAATGTTGGTGTATACATAGTGTAATATCGATGTTCTCTGGAAGGATTCCTAGTTTATTCGTAATACCTATTAGCGTAGCCAAATAATTTATTTGTCCACTGTGTAGTCGCTTTAAGGCCAATAGATGTGGTACTGTAGCTTTTTTGACACTTTCTTGAATGTTAGGTTTCCAATTTAGTTTTCTGTCAAAAACGAGACCCAGATATTTTGCCGTATCGAAAAAGGCTAAACTGGTACCGTTTATTGAGAGAAGGTCTATAATTGGAATTTTATATTTCCTGGAAAACAAGACAAGATCAGTTTTATGGGAGTTTATTCCAAAATCCAAAGCGATCCGCCCAACGGGTTAATCTGTTGGGATTTAGCTGAGCGAGTTCTTTAACGGTATTAAGATGCTTACCTGAGACGACTATTGCAACGTCATCTGCATGAGCAATCACCCGGCTACCATCCGCTTCCAGGTATATCAGCAATTCATTATGCACTAAGTTCCAGAAAAGGGGTGAAAGGACATCGCCTTGCGGTACATCTGCTGTCACATCTTTTAGCTGATCAACTCCCCAAGTGAGTCGTCTATCTGCAAAGCTGAAAGCGCAGTCGTGATTGCGTATGTGTTGACGTTGTTAAAAGCACCTTCTATGTCCAGGAGAGCGACCATTGTGTATTCTCTATGTTGTAGGGATCATTCGATGTCGTGTATCAATTTTAGATCGTATATGGATATCAATCAGCCGTTTTAGAGTTTTCAAACGGAAAGATAAAGTCCTGTGGGACAACATGAAAGCATTTTCCGGCTTTTGGAATGAAAACTACATTAACTTCTCTCCATGACTGTGAAATATGGATCATTTCTACGCAGCTCCTTATGATATTCTCTAGCGTAGGTAGGATAATATCTGAAGCCCTTTGTAGTTCAGCAAGTATTATATTGTCCGCACCCGCGGACAAACTTGTATGATTTGAAGCAGCGCCCAAAGCAGCTTGTCTCTTGTGGAGTTGGACCTATCTGCAACCAGTTTGCTCCGCATTTTGCATAAGATCCAATTGGCACAAAAATTAAAGCTAATAGACCACGCACAACACCCAACTTTCGGTAATTGGGTACTGAAAATGAATGAGCAAGATGCAGCTCATTTCTATTTATCTGAGCATATATGTTAAACAAACAAAACTCCGAAAACCCAAGAGAAATAGTGGAACAACTTTTCCCTCCGTAACTGTAACTCGTTTGGTGGGGTTTTTGGGCTGGCAGTGTCATTGGGTCATATTTTTTCTAAAATGATTCTGGATATTGACAGATATTTTTTTTACCTGAAATTGATACTATGGATGTGGACGACGTTTATTTTCAGCAGGGCGGCACCACTTGAAACACAGCTGGGCGTGTGATTTCTCAAAAAGGGGACGTCAATTGGCCACCGGTATTGTGCGATTTAACACCATTAGACTTTTGTGCTGGGGGTTATGTTAAAGATGAAATCTACGCCAATGCTCCACCAACGGTTTATTTACTAAATTATGCGAAAACGTGATGAAAAATGCCATCAAAATAACGACTATTTCTAGGCAGAGGGGAAGCGGGCATTTGGAAGATATTGTATTTCATTGCTAATCTCAGAGTTTATGCTTTAGACTAAAATAAAAATATTACCTCATTTCGTAAAAATATCGTATTTTTCTGTTGAACTAAAATGATACCTCTTATTGGATGACCCCATACATAAAATTATTATGATGATTGCGCGAGCAATGACATTTACATTCATATTTATCAAGAGTGACCTCCCTATCTTAATGAAAAAATGCTAAGTAATCCAGGGTGTCACTACTCTTTTATGTCACTCGAACTGCTTTAATTCTACCCTTACCTGGGATGACCATATTCAAACTGTTGTTGGAAAAATATATGGATCCTTACGGAGTCTTTCACTTTCGAAGCAATTTACTCCTCAACACGTTCGACTTAGGTTGGCAAAAACTCTGATCCTTCCTATGATAACATATGGGTGCCAATTATTTACTAGTCACAACTCAGAAACGAAAAGAAATCTAAATGTGGCGTTCAATAATATAACTCGATATGTACACAATCTCCGAAGATATGACCATATTTCAAACTACACAAGTAATATACTAGGCTGTAATCTTTACACGTACTCGTATTTCAAATATTTTTCCCTTAAAACATTGAACAAAATCATTTTAAACAAAGAACTTCATATCTAATTCAAAAAATACAGTTTAGTAACTCATCTCGTTCTTTTATGATACTGCAACGAAGGTTCACTTGCAGAAACTCGGAGCGTCAGTTTTTCGTTTATGCCATAAAGCAGTGGAATAGCTTACCCTCTTTCATTAGAAGGCTTCGCCGCACCACACAATTTGAGACGGTTTTATTCAGATACTTAGTAAATAATTAAATTTAATATTTAGTGTAATAAAGAATTTTGTTTTGTCATTACGAATATGAATTTAGTTTGTCATTTTAAATCAATAATAACTGAATGTATAAATAATATTGGGTATATAATTTATTTCGTGCGGGTTTTTTTTCAAAATTTGAACGTTTATTTAAGCAAAACATGTACAATAGTATTATTCAAAGTATTGCCCATCTGAAGCTATGAAGCTATGACTTTTTCCCATCTTTCTGGCAATTTGTGGATCCCATCCCAAAACAACTGCGCCGGCTTGGCAGCCAAGAATGAATCAAGCCGATTTTTGATATTCTGCTCTGATGTGAACCGTATTTCAGTGCATTACCGTTGATTTGGCTGGTTGGCCGGGTTTCACGTATGATTTTTTTACGCTTGGGGTTGTCGTAATGGATCCATTTTTCATCACCAGTAACAATCCGATGCAAAAATGACTTCCTTTTGTGGCGTTCCAGCAGCATTACGAACATGCAAAACTGCCTTTCGACGTCTTTCAGCTTGAGTTCATGTGGAACCCAATTTCCTTGCTTTTGAATATATCCAGCTGCTTTTAAACATTTTGAAATGGCTGCTTGAGTGACACGGAAAGATTCTGCGAGCTCTTCTTGTGTTTGGCAACAATCTTCATAGAGTAATGCTTCCAGTACTTCATCTTCAAATTTTTTTGGCTGCCCAGGACGTTCATCGTCTTCCAAGCCAAAATCACCACTTTTAAATCGTGCAAACGACTTTTGGCACGTTCGCTCAGCTAGCGCATGTTCACCATAAACTTGCACCAAAATACGATGACTTTCGGCAGCAGTTTTCTTCATGAAGAAGAACTCCCCGCAAAAACACTTTTCAAGCACAAAGTTCGACATATTTGAGTGAAAAAAAATTATTGCTGCTTACGCTTCAAATGAATGACATATACTAAAATGACGTACAACGACAGTAGCTTTCCAACGCATGCTCTAAAGGAATAATAACAATGGAATAATAGAAGTTACGCCATCTCTTAGCAAACCGCACGAATTAAGTTATAGACCCAATAAATAAATAAAAACTGCTAAAACACTCATTTCACTGCGATAGAGATGTCGCATTTGGAGTATATGTAGAGTTACCCTCATATTCTTTAACAGACTTACGTCGAGTCAGGAAGCTTTTAACACCATGTTCGATGTTTCGTCTGCGTCCTTTCTCAGAACCTTACGATCTCTGACTCTAAACCATTTCTGCCGCGACAAGGCATCCATAGAAAAGAAAGGTCTATGTCACAGAGATGTTTCAAGTTCATCTGTCATTTTTGACAGTTCTTTGACATTTATGTTCCGTGTTGTTTGGCAAATTATCGCAAATAGCCTTACAACAACCAACTGAGCCTGCTATTCGTCATGGTGTTGTGAATATATTTCATACCACATACACTCTTCATGACCCAAAGAGAAAGTACAGCAAAAGATCCGGAACTATCAATAGAATGACCATCGCAACAATTTGATGTTTGTCCATCTACTTTGTTGAAAATTTTGCGAAAATTTTTACAGCCACAAGACCATGGCTTACGACTGGAGTGGCAGGTAGAAATCTTGAGCAGCTTGAAGCCGACCCTTATTTTCGAAAAATGTTATATATGTCGTACTACCCTTTTACACCATTGATGATTTGCGACTGGACGCCACTTAATTGCTTCTACGCTGTTGTTTTCAAAACACAGTGAACTGGATTATTCTTCTAATATATGATTGTACTATATACTACATTGATTACTACAGAGACCAACAGAAGCATCTATTTGGGAGAAAATTTGTTGTAAGCGGCAAAGTATTAAAGGAAGTATTAAGTTCTTGACACGTGAGCGCTACATACAAGCAGGCGAGCTTCATCGGGCAAACTACTTCAAACAAGATAACCTCATTGATCATCTGAAAATACTAAAGAAGGTTGAAAGCATCTTTGCCAAATTTCAGACCCTAGACTAACCCCACCATTAGTTTCTCAAAGAGGTCTACTTTCCCGCAAGGAAATAATGGAACACAAATCCATTGATTCGCAAAAGTGGTATACGGATGCTTCGAAAGCGTCTCAAGGAGTTGGAGCAGGCGCGGCAGGACCACCAACTCACCTCTCACTAGTAATGATGTCATCATCTTTCCGGCGGAATTAACAGCCTTTTTGGAAGCTGTATGCATTCTACTGAGTAAACAACGTTAAAGACTTAAAATAACTATACTATCGGATAGTCAATCGGTGCTCAAAAGCTACTCGTATTCAGCAAAGACCCTCCTAAAGTTTCAAAAAGCAACCTACATCCTTGCCATCCTGAACAAAGTCTCGCCAATAAGGGTACCAGGGCATGAGGGTTATGATGGCAATTAAAAGGTGGACCAAGAGGCCAAGAAAGGTGGAGAAACCCCTTTCATCAGACCCTGCTACACTTTGGCTTTACTCATAACAGCTTAAAACGGGATCTAAAATACAGGGCAAAACTATTCACAGCCAAATACTTGATTGATCTAGAAGGTCTTACCCAATATTAACAAATTCCAAAATTATAATAACAAAAAAGCGAAATAAGCTCTACTTCTTGATAGGAAAGAAATGAGAGTACTATTATGGAACACGAACAGGTCACTTTCCTTTTTACAGATTACATCTGCAAATGTACATATGACAGCATATACATAGGCTAGCTATACAGATCCATGTCTTGCATCCCTTGCCAAAGTCGTCGAATTCCGCAGAATTACGATGGGAAACGCTCACTGCTACACGGAAGATATCTCTTAGAACGCAGCACATGATATGAATATCATGCGTCTAGAATGGAGCTAGGGAAAGCCTCCAATCACCGGAGACAACAAACCGTTCTTTGGAGACTGGTAAAAGCAGCAACCACGTATTTTCGCGAGAGCTTATTCCGCTAGACAGCCGACGTATAGGATATAATTGGCCTTATCATAGCCATGTAGATCCAGAGGACCCTTCTCAGTGACAGACCCTTGCACTGCCAGAAGGCGCACAGTGCTTTAGATACTTTCGACGTAATATGTTTGGTTCATAAAACTTTGTTATCCAAGATGATATTCAAATACTTAGCTTCATTAGAAAATTGGATAGTGCTGCCTTTAAGCTCTAGATGAGTCAGATCAGGCAGCTTCCTCCTTTTCGTAATGAGAACAACCTCAGTTTTGAGAGGGTTGACTGAAAGCCCATTACTAATGCATCAATCGTCGATCATATCTAGAGCTGCATGAGATTTAGAGCAGACAGTCGCTAGACACGATCCAACAAACAGTACAGCTACATCATCCGCGTATTCTTATACATAGACATCAGAACTATTGAGAGCTAAGAGCAGTGAGTCGACCAATATGCACCATAGCAGTAGAGACAGAACGCCGACTTACTGGCGACCCCTGTTTACCCCCACCACCACATATTTCCCACAGCCAGCATCCACAATCAATATTCTTTTCATCTACAAAACTAGTGATTCGTTTACGCCATATTGTCGGGCCGCAACGCAAAATGACATCAAAAGTTGCGTTGTCGAAAGAACCGTCAACATCAATGAAAATATCCAAGACGTATACCTTCTTGTAGAGTGCACCTTCAATTCTGCCTACAAGATTCTGAAGCACACTCTCGCAGTATCTTCCATATTGGTAGGCGTGTTGCATCCCAAACAGAGGATGCAATCGCAAGGCAGTTTTATGCACATGAATCTCGAATATTCTCTCGATGCTTTTCAACATGAAGGAAGTCAGGCTCACAGGTCTGAAGCTCTGGGCGAGCGTGTAGTCCTCCTTTCCGATTTTCGATATAAAGGGTACTCGAACTGTTCACCAGGGTTCTGGTATGTATGCCAGTGCCAGGCTAGCGGTGAAGATTCTCTTCGGAATTACCAGCAGCTGATCTATACCATAGTGTAACATAACTGGGTATATGTTTACGGTACCAGGCGACAGCACGTTTAATGGGCTCATCCGCCACCATAACCGATGACATAGGTCAGCTAGGGCGTGCTGTGTTATTCAGCTCATACCAGCTTCGTTGATAGGAGCTAGTTGTCAGCTGGTTCCGATTTGGTTACCTGGGAAGTGAGCCTCAAGTCTGATACGGAGAATCTCTGCTTTTGACTCAGTATAGAGTCAAAGTCAGATTTTCTGAGTGATTCCAGCCTGGTCGATCATTCCCCTTTGAGTACTTTGACCAGCCTACTGGCTTCACCGAGAGTTTCGAGTTTGCAAGAGGCACTCTTCGAAATCCGAATGAACCTTTTAAATTCTTTTTGCTTCGATCTGTAAAGATTTTAATCTTCCTCCAAATTAGTCTTAGAAGTTTTCTGATTTCTTTACGAAAATGCTGCAGATCTGCGTTCCACCGCGTTCAGGTTCGGAACAGCTTCCTCCAGCTTTTATTTTGTCCTAAGCTTAACACTATTATACTTGTCGAGCTTCTCCTTAAATCGTGTCCAGTTGGTTTTTTGGGGTTTCCGCCTCTTCAACAAGGTTGAGACCTCGCATGCGATTCTGAGTTCGATGTACCATCGACATGGAGATCTCCGATAGTTCTTTGAAGCCAGTAATCTCCTTAATATACCTGTTGGATATTAAGTTGAATGTTAAATCGATCACTCGGGAGTAAGTCATTGCATGATGATTTGCCAAACAGAACGAAATAAAAAGCTGCCTGAGCGTTGCCATACTAAAAAAAAAACATACCCTTTATATGCTGTTGACACTGACGTCAGTGGCAGGACTCTGCAAGCATTCATTGAATCAGTAGCTGAAAAAATTAGGGCAAAACAGTGCATTTGCAGTCAACGAGACAAACCGAACAGAACGCAGCAATAGGCAGCTAGGAATTCCACATATCACAGAAGTGAGAATATGGCATTGCCAAGAAGCACTTAAAATTCTATGTAAAACCCTCGTTATTCAACTACTGCTGTATGGAACACCCTTATATTTATAGCAAATGGATGTTAACGCGCCAGCCTGACGGATCATCGCTTTCAGCCCAAAGAGACATCACGGTAGAGGAAGGCCTTCCATTTATGTGACGTAAACGAGTGGAAAAGGATGGCAATCATATTTCACTACGTAATTGGAGGCAGTTGGGCCGGGCTAACTAAAGGGGTTTGTTGGTTAAGGCTTAGGTTCAACCGGACTTTTACTTCTTAATGGATAAAGACTTTTGATTGAAATTCAATTGCTGTTGGTATAGTTTAAGAAAAAATTTCTGTAGCCCTGTTAAAAACACGTTTTACAGTAGCATTTTTATATTTTACAAGATCTACAATACTGAAGTAAAGTATATGTCCTAATAGAGTCTGTCTCCATTGATGGCAAATATGTACATTCCTAGATGATTCAAGAGACTTTCGTAAGTCGTAATGAAATTTACTGCCTTAAAAGTTATTTTGCAGATTTACAAGAGCAGACAAACAAATATACACACCTGTACGTCAAACTATGATTGTGGTCTCTCTGTTCATACATCCGCCTAAGCAACAACATCGTAACTACTTGAAAACTTTCTCACGATTTTCTTCCGCCACTATAACGTATGTAATTAATTAGGTCCCACCAAGTTGCTACTTAAAAACTCAGCGGATTGGTCAGCACAACCGTGACAATCAATTAGCGCTACGTAGCAAGTCCGCCCGTCAACTGATCTTATTGGCTGAATAAAAAACCCCCAATCGCACAAGATCCCCCCATACAACGTACAAAGATCTCCAACACCGTCCAACTGTCAGTGATGAGAAAAACAAAATTAAATCAATTAACAAGTGGCGTTCAAGTACGAGTAACAACGATCATCAACAACAACAGCAACAACAACTGTCTACAAGGTGCTAATGGGCCCGCCGTCGCACCGAATTCGATCGTTTTCCCACCCTAATTCAGGCGCGCAAAGCTATAACCCAAAGCAACTATCTGCATGTTGGCTACTCCATGTGGTGTGAATTTTAGCACATCCACCAGCAGAAATCACATTAGACATCTGGTTATTGACACAGCAACAAACGACGACGGTGACAACGACAAACAACGACAAACCGCAGCAGCAAAAGCAACTCGTCTTCAGTGATCTTTGACAGCTCGACGAACTGTCAACCAACGATGTCATTTTGTCATGAGAATGTGCCCCACATGATATATGGCGAAAAGAGTTTCCTAAAAAACCGTAAAACGTTCTTCGGAAAACGAAATCACAATCGACGACGACGGAATAGACAACGATCGAATTGGAAGCATTTGACATTCTGGCCTCTTGCCGGCTCCCACACATTCCCACTTTGGATTGCGAATGGTGATGGTGATCGTGGTCGTGGTCGTAGTCGTAGTTGTGGTCCAGCATGAGTAGTGGCTTTGCAGTGAGCAAAAACGTTTCCGCTGACTTCCGTCGGCCGCACTGTAGCGCGTATCATTCTCGTCAACATTTGAAAGAAGTTTTGCGTGCGATTTGATGATGAGTAGTGCCGCGCCTAACCATTTGGTTTCATTTAATTAGAGAGATGATCCAATTTCATATGGCCGGGTGGACCGGGGACCGGCTTAGATCAAAGCATCAGATTCTGGCCATTTGTTATGCATTTAGAGTCGGCTTAATGGTTTAGATGCAACGACTTTGATGATGGTGTCAGTGGTAGGCGCTTTTTATCATCGTTCTTAAGGGGTTTTTTTTTGTTTTTTTTTTTTTTTGAGTGTGTTCTTTGAGTCTTGGTAAAAGTCAGACAACAACGGGGCATGAAGACTTAATGGGTCGCTCTAGTTTGATTACGAACTGATATTGATAAATGTTTCAATATGTTTTAGAATTCGCACAATTATTTCGATGTGACATTCCTTTCAAGTGCCGCAATTGCTTTGAAACTTATTTGCGCAAATAATGATGCTTGCGCATGTGGAGGGAAATGCCCCAGGGTCCAATAGGTTTGTATCTAGCTGCAATGGAGCAAATTCTACAAATCCAGCACTCAATCAGATATCACCTCGATGTCTGGTGTTCATTTTTTGAAAGGCAGAAATTTCGCCGTGGATCCTTACAACATGGGCCTTGATAGTGGCCTGCTAGTTTATATACGGAGACTGCTATGGCAAGTAAACGAAAATCATAATAGAAAGCATTACGAGAAGCAAGGTTACGAAGAAACGAGTTGGAACTCCAATTGTGGTGAGCAACCGGCCCCAGGGCATCGAAATCAAATCACCGTAATAAAAGGAGCTGTGAAGTAGCAGTTGAAAACCGAACTGTTATTCCAACCAGTGGCAAAAGGGGAAACAGCGAACAGCTTTTCAAGAAAAGTGAGGGTTCACAGATCACTTCCAATGGCGAAACCAACAAAAACGAGAGAAGCCACAAGAGCTATTCACAGGAGGCGATGAAAAGCCAGCGACACTTTAGCCTGGCTTTGAAAGACATCGTTGCTACTATGGCTGCAATACCTAAAAATACAAGCGAAAGACAAGCTATCAACTACAAATTAGGATAAGAGGTCAACAATAAAAGAGTCTTTATCACCCAAAACAGAGGAGTCACGAGAAAAAATCAAGAACAAAAGGGATTAGTCCACATTTTAGCCAAAAAATGAATGGTATTCCAAAGAAGGCATGAAAATTGAGTAAACGCTAAGGAGGAAACCCGAATAAACGGTAGATACTCGCACGTTATATTCGCAGTAACACTTACAATAAATTGATAAGCCAAACAATTATGTGAAAGTGCTGGCCAAAAACGTTATCAAGACGAGGCAGGCAAGATAGCTAAAATTGGATTTTTTTTGTGAATAAGTTGAAGAAGAAAAGCCATAGTCAGTTTAAAACACATAGAGAGGACATGATCAAAATCCTCCCAAGAGCTAATGCTTTGTCGGCAAACATTCGTAATCTACGAGTAGATGAAATACCCAAGTCAAAGGATAACCCGTAATTCTCATTTAAACTTCCACAGATGACGAAGGAAGGGCACGCGTTGTCTGATGAGAACTAGGACCTAGCAATCGACGTAGAAATTTTATTGGGTTTATGCTTAGAATGGGCTTAGCGGGCAAAAACCTATTAATATCAAGGCACTGCAAACGTTTGGGATATGGACAGGATGCGGACAGGAATCCACGAGTTTTCTGCCCACAATTCTGGTCTCTTTCGGCGAATAGCTTCACGCAAACATCTCGTAACGCCATTTTCTTCAGACAATCGTTGCCGAAACACGTTTCCAACATTTCTAACGTTCGCGCACCATTACTACAAGTTCGTTGTTGCAAATTTAAATCCATTTCTAAAATTGTAAGAAATCGCCAACACACACATGGATAGATGTACTCTTGGCTACGTAACTTTTGCAAATGTGAAGCTATGACGCTAAGATTTAGAGGAAACGTCAACAATACATTTACCAACTTAACAAAAAAAAAAATAGAACTCAAATCGGAACAGTGGGAGCGCCATACGGTGGTGTGGTGTGGAAACTTTTTGATCAAGGTGGTATACGGCGGGAGTTATATCTTCGAAGTTATTTTGCTTTTGCTATGTAAAGGCAAACCTACTTGCACTGTTGATATATATGTCCCATCGAATGCTAGCATGACTATGTGCCAAGAGATCTAACAGCCATTTATTGAGAACAGGAAAATCTCAAACTGCCCCAGCCGGAGATTCTAACACCTATGATATCGAGTGGGATAACAGGGTAACGAACCAAAGAGGCGAAGCATTACTGCCGGTTTTTGTTAGCCTAAACCTTGTGCATGTCTAGCAAAGCAGATCGGGATTCAGCATCAATTTAACACTTGTCTGTAGATCCATAGCCAAAAATTATTTCGAATCTCAATCACTTTCTGTGATTTCACGCCTCGAGTTTGTGAGCATCGTATGTTGGTTGGGCCTGCATAATCTACTCCACAATGTGTAAATGGCGTGAAAACTTTACTCGAGACTCCGGAAATTGTCCCAATAAGTTGATTTGATTCCTAGGCCTTAAATTGGAAAGACCTGATGCATTGATTATTGTGGCCTTGACAGTGTTGGTTCCTCGGATGATCCAAAATTTTCTTCGAATGTGATGCAGAGTTAGTTTCACTCCACTGTGAAGTGTATCGCTGTGGGCGATGATTAATTTTGTCAATGGATGCAATGATGGCAGAATCATAGAATGTTTCTGATCAGTTGACAAATGAGCATGTTTCAACCGACCTCCCATCCGCAACATTCCATAGGCGTCGATGTATGGGTTCAGTGATGATATCTTGCTGTTTGATTTCAGTGTTTCATTTGCATTTAGACTCTTCATATCCTCAGAAAAACTTCGTTGAGCACCCCTTACCAACGCTATTTCTGCTTCTAGTTGCTCCTTTGCCGTTAGCCTGCCATATTGTAATGGTTCATGCCTCTTGCTCCGTTGGCAATTGGCTTTAAACCGTAGACAATATGCACTTACGCGTTGAAGTTTTGAAAGCGATGAAAAATTGAGATAAATGTCGTTCTTGTATGAAGGATTGATGGGATACATTGCCAGGCAAGCGTAAGATTTTCGAATCTTAGGCATATCTTGCATTTCCATCATAGATTTGTCAGCTGGTCAATATTTTTGTTCTTCCTTTAACCACTCTGGACCATGCCACCAGGTTGAGTTTTCAGCCAGGGCATCTCCAAATGATCCTCTAGACGGAATGTCAGCAGGATTCTCTCTTCCGGGTACGAAACCCCATTGTCCTTTAAAGTGTTGTTGCACATAGGATACCAGGTTGGAGACAAATGTTTTCCACTTCACTGGATGTTGTTTCAACCAGTTTAATACTATGGTAGAATCTGGCCGTGCTAAAACCTTGGCCTAATTCGTGTCTTTTTACTCTCTGATGTATTTCATTAGCTTCGTAAGTAGTGCTGCTGCGCATAGTTCCAGCTTTGCCAATGAAACTTGCTTAACAGCATTAGTCTTGGACGCGATTAGGCTTATTATAGTAGAGTCGCGATTAATAACCTTCTGATATACCACCACTGCATACGCTGATTCTAGTACATCTGCGAATCTCTGTAACTCTATTTGAGAGCTTTCCGTTTGCTGTATCCTTCGTGGAATTCTTACTGCCATCCGATGCCCAAAACCCAAAGGCTTTAAATAATGATCTTTACCTTGATAGTAATTGGCGACAATCAACCGAAAGGATCGAAAATTTTGCTAGCATTACTTAATATTGCTCGTTTGGTACCCTCTGTGCTGAAAGATGAAAAATTGACTTTAAATTGGAAGTCATCTGTTCCTGGGCACCATTTTATTCCCAAAATTTTAAATGTTGTATCACGATTAAAGTCATGTTCTGGCTCCATGTCAATTTCTTCGTCTGGCAACGCTTTTATGAATGCTGCATTATTTGATGTCCATTTGCGTAAGTTAAATCCACCATTCCGAAGAAGCTGCATCAATTTCCTTTGAAGATCTTGCCATTCTCTAAGTGAATTTCCACCTCCTAGACAATCGTCTACATACGAGTAGAATCCTTCAAACAATGTTTGGCTTGCCCGTGGATATTTTTGTTTTTCATCTTTGGCTAGCTGGCATTAAGTTTTAATTGCTGAATATGGTGCGAATGATGTGCCGTATGTGACGGTTTTGAGAACGTATTCTTTGATCGGGCATTTGAAGTTTTCTCTCCATAAGATACGTTGTAAATTTCGGTCCTTTTGATCGACTAAAACCTGGCGATACATTGTTTCGACGTCAGCTGTGAGGACGATTGGAAACGACCTCCATCGAAGTAGCAAGGAAAACAGATCCTTTTGTACCGTGGGACCGGTCATCATAATGCTGTTTAGCGATTCTCCAGATGTTGTCTTTGCCGAGGCGTTGAATACCACTCTCAGTTTGGTAGTAGTGCTGTCTTCTTTTATCACTGCGTGATATGGAAGATAATATCTTTTTCCACTATAAGCGTCTCCTTCCTCCATGTGTCCAAGGTTAATGAATTCTCGAATGAAATTGGAATATTCATCCCGAAGACTCTAATGCCATTTTGCGTGAATCTCCCAAAACCATGCGATCCTTCAACAGTGGCAATTTGACAATGTAACGTCCTGTTTCATCCCAGTTGAGCGTCATTTGGTAGTGATTCTTGCACATTTCGTCTTCTGTAGACTTGAACTTTGCACTTGGAACTTCTTCTAATTCCCAAAGTTTCTTTAAGTATTCATCTTTACTGCACACACTGATGCATGATGTGAGTGTGATGCGAGTATTAACTTGTGTTTTCTTCCTTGAGGTTAAGATGGTGCTTACTGGTCCCGATAGTATCCAGCCAAACCTTGTGTTTGCGCCATTGAAGTATTGGCTTGACTAGTCCATGCGTCAAAAATTGGAGCAAAATGTCTGATTCAATTAGTAATTCAATCTCCTTCGGCTGTTCGTACCGTGGATCAGCCAACTTCAACCCCTGGATGTGTAGCCACTGGTTGAGTGTAACTTGTTGTGCTGGCAGTCTTGATGTAATGACTGGCATTACTATATAGAGTATCTACCTCCAAGTTGACCTTTTCATTGTGAATTGATTGAAAAGTAAAGCGGCATGCTGCGATGATTTCTGTAGCATGACCGTTGATTCCATTGACTCATACTTGACCAATGGAACTGTTAACTGACGGGTTAATTTCGCTGTCCTGAAGCATGATTGAGACGGAGACCCTTGATCAGTCAAAGCTCGTACGAGTCTAACTTTTCCTCCAACGCATATGTTCACCATGGCTGTGGCTAGTAGTACCGTCCTATTACTACGACTTGCGGTAGCGATTCGTGTTGATGTTGAAGCTTCTTCACTGGATGTTCTTCCTTTTAACGAAACTGCTGTACTCTCACCTCAAGGGAAATGAACTAAGGAATTATGCTTTTGCGTACATATTTTGCAACCGCTCTTCATCACACATCCCTTTGCGGTCTGTCCAACAGTTGAAACACAGCATCGGCCTTTGGTTTCATACTTAAAAATCATTTGCAGTTATACAATTGATGAGACTCGCTGCACATATCGCATTTAAACTCTGCGACTGTAGTCAAATGGTTTTTTGTGGCTGTTACTCGTACTTGCTGGTGTTCACGGTTGAATTCACGACTGCTCTCAAATCCTCTGAATCTAGCCTCGATGAAGTAAAGCGAATTTCGCTTAGTTTAGGAATTTCTGTTGAAGTTCCTCTGGATTTTTGATATAATTTCCTTGATTAAGGGTCAAGTTTTGGACATAACAACTGAATCACTAATGGATCCCAGGAGTTAAATTTTTTTTTTTTTATATAATTTACGCGCGCCTAAGGGGTTATGAATACCCTTATACTGTTGCCCTGGCGCGGGCGGAAAGATAGAAGGAGGAGAAAGGAAAGTTTGTGATGTAGGGGTTTGAAACTCAGGTGTGTTTGATTTCGATATTGACTCTATGGGGTGGGAGTCCGAATAGGACGGAGAGATTTCCCTTGACATATTCATGATCGTTTTCAAATCGAACGCATTTTCATGTCGAACTGATTTTAAAGTAAGCAATTTTTGGATGCAGTTGTTGACCAATGCTACTGAGTTTTGAAATTAGTTTATTAGCAATTCTATAACTTTTGCATAGTTGCTTGATGTCGGCCAAAAATGGTTAACAATCCTTGCTTCTTCTCCTTTACATTGCCTTTTAAATATTGAATTCGTTCAACATTCGTGAACTAATCGATCAAACAGTTCCCAAAATGATGTCCACTCTTCATACTTGCCGCTGAATGATGGTATGCTTATTGGTGGAAGTTTGATTTCCCGATGTGTTGCAGCTTGTGGGGTTACTGCCTCTGGTTGGTGTTATCGTTGTTCTGCTTCTTTAATTTAGATATTAGCATCATGATATATCTGCTCCAACTCAATGAATTTGTTGTTGGACACGTACTCCTGCTCGTAATCGGCTTCTTCGAATGAGGACTGATCTCTTCATTCATTGTCACCAGCTTTGTCCAGTATTCTCTAATCTGATCTAATTTTAATGCTAGGTAAGCTGTATTCTGAGTTAAGTCCAAGTTTTCAATAATGCGTATAAAGTTGCTCTTAATCACATTCAACTTTTCAAATTTTGCTGTGCACTGCTTGATGTTAATTGGCATTTGCAATGGCTGCGTGTTGTTTTTGATTAGCTCCAATTTTGCCTTGAAAGTACATTTAAGATCGAAATACTAGTACCTCGTTTCAAATTGGCTAAAATACTTCCTCACAAAGTATTCATGCAACGGATTTGTCTTTCGTAGATCTTCCAAATACACGTTATTTATTTGAAAGTTGATCCAGTGCTGTTCTAACTGCTCGAGTCTCCTTGCACTTGCACCGATGCACTTCTTCGGGTATTCTCGTCTGGTTCAACGCAGTGTCTTCAATTTCACTCATTTTTACTTTTCTGTGAAATGGAGTGGGGTGCTTGTATCACGATCTTAAATGGTTACTGTGTATTGGTCTAGTACCAACATTTACAAATCACTTTTCTCTGTTCCGAATAATCCGGCTCGAAGGACCATCTAAAATTCTACTGCTAGGGTTGTCTGAAAAGTTTCCGACCGGACAATGATACAAGACATTTTTTTTCTCAAATTTTTTTTTTATTTTTCTACATAGTCTCCTCGTAACTCTACAGACTTCTCTCAGCGATGCTCCCATCTCACTAACCCGTCCAAATAGTACTTGGCGTTTTTCTCTGCAAAATAATTGTTCACGAAGGTGATTGCCTCCTCATTTAACGAAAATCTCTGTCCTCCGAGCGCATTTTTTAGATGAGGATACAAAAAGAAGTCGCTTGGGGCTAGATCTGGTGAATAAAGTGGATGTTCAAGCAGTTCAAGCCGTAATTCATGGATTTTCGCCATGGCAACAGCTGAGGTGTGAAACAGGATTTTCTTTTTCTGCAAATATGGCCGTTTTTCCGCAATTTCCCGAAAAAACAATTTTTGCTTTTTTTGAAGTCGGCTCGCCCGTTGCAGTCCACTGTTTTGACTGAATTTTTATTTCGGGCGTATAATGATGTATCCAAGTTTCATCTACAGTAATTAGTCGGCCTCAAAACTCGGATATATTGCGCCTAAACTGCGCCAACAGAGCGTTGGAAATGTTCATTCGAACACGTTTTTGGTCTAACGTAAGCAAACGCGGCACCCAACGCTCGGACAGCTTTCTCGTGCCTAAATCTTAATTTAATATGTAAAAAACACGCTCTTTGGACATTTTCATAACATCTACTATTTTTCTCACTTTAATTCGTCGGTCGTCTAACACCATTTGGTGAACTTTAGCAATGTTCTCGTCAGCGGTTGCAGTTTTTGGATGTCCTGAACGTTCATCATCTCCCAAGCTCTCACTCTGGTAAATGATGGTGCAAAGTCCCCATACATAGAGTCCAACTCAGTTTTGATTTGCGTAGGCGTAATGCCTTTCAAAAACAAGAATTTACGAGTAATAACAGCTCGATACTCAATTTTTTCAATTTTCACAAAAAACACTCACATCGACATCGCTTTTATTGACGAGTGTCGCTATCTTTACGTTGCAGTGGAAAACTTTTCAGACAACCCTCGTATATATCAAGTAACACGAATGGACTAACAAATTGGTGAAATTTTCGGAACTCAACGGTAATTGACCGCAACATTATTTACTTGATTGTCATCGATAAAATTTGTTTTAGTTTCGAAACATGGACAATTACCCTTATCTGTGCGACATTTACCAAGAAAAAGCCAAAGCCAGGATGTTTTTCATTTGTATTTGGCCGTTTTGTAGGAGATTAAATTGTGTCCATCATCAGGTGATGTAATTTGTCGGAAATTTAAAATCAAATTACTCACACTGGTGTTCATATCTTCGGTTTGAAAATGGAAAGTGCTAAAATATCTTCAATTCGGCTATTCCCACGGGACTTTTCTACCTATCCACTGGACAGATGGTTAATTTCATTTCTTCAAAAAGCAATTCGCCCTTTTGGGAAAAAGCTTTCGCAACTAGATATCAATAAATTCAATTGAATTATGAGGTTCCGTTCCAAATAATGTGAGACTCCCATCGCATTTCGTTCTCAATTATTGGCTTCTTTATTTGATAAAAGTGAGGATGGTATGAATATCTTGGAATACAGTTTGGCGTACCTCGGATCCTTCATTTGGATCGCAGAATCTCAATGAATGTGCTGACTCAAGAATTATTGTAATTATTCGTGATGGTTGAACGATTTTCATCTTCTCTTAAGCAGCTTTCGAGTTAAAAATAAAAAAATGTTGCCAACACAACTTTGGAAGTTGGTCCTGCTGCGTCTGCAATATTGTGCTTGAGAAGTTAAATTGAGAGAATTCAAAAGTTGATTGCTTATGTCATAATTGAAAAACAAATTTAACCAAGGCCAAAGGGGCGAAGTCACTTTATTATTTCCAATACTCGTACTTTTTTCGTGAATTCATTTCTTCAAGAGTTTTAAGCTTGTAAGGTCCCGAAGTTGTTTGTAGCATCACCCGCTGTTTCAAATATGCATGATACGGCATGTATGGGTACTCTACCTTCTGAGCACAGCATCCTTTTCGATTAAGTAAGCGTCCTGAGATGGTTTTGTTAAAATTTGTTCTAAGGGTCACAGAACTGAGCCAGAGTTGAAACCTTTATCAATTAAAGTGTATTCACGACTCCTGGGATCGAACACTCCTGCAATAGACAGGGTGCCGGTAAGAGAGGAACTCTGCACGATAACCGGAAGAAACTGCTACCAAATGTAAAACAGCTTTCCTGGACGGAAGTCGATTAAATGAAATCTGTGGATCTGCGTTGCGATTGATCGGGAAACTATGGACTGCTCAAAACTTGGATTTGAGCCAGTAGTGCCACAATTAGTTTCGTGATGTAGTGCTTGGTTTACCTCCTAGTGGCGACAACTACATCTATAAATTCTTATATATGTAGGCTTAAACTGCTAGCGCGAACGGTTAACGTTTCCAGTGTAGGTAACGTGGGTTAGCATCCTGCGTTACAGAAAAATGCCCGCTACGGAAGCCGACATTACGCCTCGGATAAGAAATGATCGAATAATGACGACTTTTGGCTATTGTAACCGGACTAAGATTGGTTTCTGGAATGTGAGAACACTCCTCGACTCAGGGAGAGAAGAACCTCAAAATGCCGGATTGAAGTTTACCTTACGCAGCATACTGTTGTTTGGTTCGTTAGAGCCATATGTGGTGCGGTGGATTGGTAGATAAAAGAGACGGGGACAACGTAGATTTCGAGGGTTAGTGTAAAAGATGGTTAAATAGAGTTGTAAAGAGATGAGCAATCGACGGAGCGGTAGAGGAGTCGGTGAATGAAAAGAATGTCTGCTGCGTCCCTTTGTTCCTCAAGGGTATTCAGGTTAAAGAGTTTAAGACGATTTCGATAGGGAGGTAAGATTAGAGAATGATACCAAGGTAGACCTCGAAGAGCAAATCGAAGAAAACGACGCTGGATGCTCTCAATTCGGGTGACATGAACTCGTTGAAAAGGACACCACGCTTGGGTAGCTTACTCGGGAAGGGAAGGTCACGTACGGGTTACAGAAGTCCTTGAATCATCTTTTAAAGAAGCCAAGTGATGAGTTTGCTTTAGTAATTATCTCATCAATATGCGAGCGGAAATTAAGCTCCCTGTCGCATAATATGCCAAGGTTGCGGATAGTGTGAAGAAGGGATATACGTAGGTTAGCCGTGGTAAATTCGGGGAGTTGACTTGTTGCACTTACGTGAGAAGGTGAAATTGGGTTCTAAGCAGTTCCTGATGCATAAGATGGAAAAACTATTTGAAGGAGGATACCAAAATTTGGTATTGTTAGCATGCTGTTAGGTGTTGTTAGGTGCTGAGCGGTGAATGACCCTTTCAAGATCGTTAATGGTTAGGATGAAGAGAAGTGGGCCTAGGTGACTACCTTGAGGAACGCCTGAAGTGGCCAAGAAAGGGGCCAATAGGACAGACCTGAAGATATCACTACAAAAACGATTATCCAGGTAGCAAAATGGGTACACAGCTCAAGACGGACAATTTGAACATTAACGAATTGGTAGAAAGACTTAAGATCATTTATAAGCCTTGATTGCGCACTATCCAGGTATCGCTGGTAGAGAACGTTATAAAGCTGGGCGAATTGAAGGTATGACCCGAGATAGTTGGAATAGTCAATAAAAGAATTGGATCGAAGGAAAACTGCCCATAATTTGTTTCTCTTGTTACGTAAAGAGCGAAGTCTACGATTATACCATGGGGGCCTCGTAGAAGGGGTCTTATTACGCGAAAAGGGCACATAGCGAGAAATAGAATTGAATAATTCTCTGCAGAAAATAGAGAGAACACTTTTAAAGGGCATATTGGCGAAATCAAAAGAACACTTACTAAGATATGAGTTAATTTTGCGGGAATTCGCTTTATGAAAGTCGTAAGAAGAGGCTGCTGCAGATGGAGTGGGCTGGATAGGAGAGTGGTGGAAAAGAGAAAGAAGAAGTGGTGGGTGAAAGTTATCAGTGGTCGATAGTGAAAGGGGACAGAGCGAGACAGAGGAGTTTATGGGGTGAGTGGTGAAAATTTGCCCTAATTTCATTCAAGAAGAGCCATTCTTTACTCGAGTTAGGGTTTGCAATGAAAAAGATATTCATCATCTGATTGCGTTACCTCAACTGCAGATAGATTGAAATCAATATCATCGATAGCGAGTTTGTAGCATTCGATTGGTTGTGCCAGTAGGATGTAAAAACACATAGTGTACAGGGACCTGCAAGGGAGTGTTATCTTTATTGAAACGTAGTCAAGCTTAGAAGAAGTAGAAATAGCGATTGGAGAAGGGATTAGGTCATTGTGGATGGTCAATAGGACACCTCAACAAGGAGAATCATCATTTGGACGGGTAAGATCTTCGTCTCGAAAAACATTGAAACTAGGGGGGAATAATTCCTGATTCTTGATTCTTTATATCGGGAATTAGATTAGTTTCGGTCAGAGCGTGGACCTCAAATGGGAGAGCGAGAGATTGACGCAAGACGGCACAGGTCTTAGATCACAGTCCTCTTACGTTTTGATAGTGGAAGTTAAGAGGAATGTTATTTTCAGAGAGCGTAGGAGTGGATGGTTGAAACACTGGCAATGGGAGCACGTTAGGGAGGAAAAAATTTGTCGTTGTCAGCTCTGCTCCGTTGAAGGTGTGAGATCCTTTTTGAGTGCACATAGTTACCGAACAAGGTCGTCAGAGACTTTTTGGGGAGACATATTGAAAATGTCGTAGAACTTGATAAGTTCATCAGATGTTGTAAGGTCAATAGGGAGACCTTCCTGCTTGTTTTAGTTGTTTTCTCATAACAAACTGAGTCTGATTTGTCATGCAGATACGCTGGAACGAGACGTATGTTCTCGTACGTCTTTTTTTCTTTAAGCCTAGAAAGTGTATAACGACATTCTGTTGTGTCAAAAGTTTGTTGGGTTATTTTAACTGTAGGAGGCAGAAAGGGATCAAAAATGGGGCTGATCGACGCAGATTTTGAGGGCGTTGCAGCGGTAATTGAAGGGGCATTAGACTCTATTTCAGATGAGGGATTTAAAATATGGGAACTAAAGAAATTGGCATATTTACCTTCGGTTTTAAGATCGAAATTTGGGAAAGAAGTGCTAGTGGGGGCATGAGCAAAGGGTTAGGTATTTCAGAGGAGTTAATGTGACGGTTGGGGTTAATTTGAAAGAGACGCGTTGACACTGGAGCTTGGGTAGAATGGAGGCAGCTGATGCAATATAATTGGAGGACTGATGAAGTTGGTTCGGGATGTGAGTGAGAGGGGCGAAATTGGGGAATATGTTATTTTTAAATCTCCAATTAGAGTCAGATTTGGAATGGGGGTTGGAAACGGGTTTCGATATAGAGTCAGGTTTGGGACGAGTTTCGGTATCTTATTAGAGTCCGGTTTGCGACGGGAGTTGGAAACGGAACTAGATAACTTAGTATTAAGCTTCGTTTTATCTTGTTTCTAGGTAGGTCGATCCATTTACAAATGCACATCTTTCCAATGTTGAAATTTTCACCAGCAGAGAGATTGAATTTAAAGTTTCGATTCCCTTTGTGGTGAGATGGCAGGAACATTTTACATTTGCTGATGGTGATGCCGCATTTGTTTGCGAAGAGTTTCATGATCCAAGAAATATCAGTGTTTTGGTAGGTGCCTTTGATGAAAAATGTAATCATATCGATTTCACATTTATCCAGTCTACGCCTCCATTCGGAAGGTGCCCATGTTGTAATAAAATGTTTGATGAGCTTGTGTGGGGCGGTGACGGGAGGAGTTGCCGGTGAAACACTCTGGGTATCTTGGATTGAAGGGGCAGCGGGAGAATTTGTAGATTTAAAAAACCGTGGTGGACGAGGAGGTGGTGGTGAAAGTGCGACGACTTCGGTTTCCGATAATTCAGCCAAAATTGATGTATTGTAGTGGACACTCTGGTGGCGTTGTGTGTAGATTGATAAATCGTCAATTTTGCTGCTTACCATTTCGATATGATTCTCGATATCGAAAATGGTTGGTTGTGCGACAGCTAGATCGCAACATCGTTGACTCTATCAAAGATTACTTCGAGCATAGAATCAGGCTGCATTAGATATGGTTGTTTCTTTAAGGTGAATTGAAAATGGGTCTCAAGATCATCATGAAGGTTATTTATCGATTCACTCAATTTAAGGTTAGAGATGTTTTAGATGGAACAAACTGCTTTGAGATCATTGATCGCAGTATTCATCTCGACTAGACTTGCCGATTGTTTATCGATGTTGGTGAGCTTGGACTTAATTATTTCGGTTGAGGACAGAACCGAGTTACCTAATTCATCAACATAACTGACACTACTTTCTAAATTGGACTGATTCGTCTTGATCATTTTGGTCAGATTTTTTTGAAGTGAGTCATTGGAGTCATTGAGGCACAATAAAGCCAGCAATACGTGCGAAAGCGAGATGATCTTGCACTCATCACAAAAGAAAAGGAAGTTGTCAGAGAACAGTTAGTGATTCCGCAAGACATGGCATTTTTATCAAAAGTAAGCAATGAACTTTACGTACTGTTATGAACTGCGAGTGGAAATTCAGCAAAATCGGAAAATTGGACAACACTTGGTGTAATGCACTAAATATATGCGGAACCGATACCAGAAGTGGCACAGCGACAGTTATTGAGCGAAAGATTGAGGTCAGCCAAAAACAAAACCAAAGAGAGAGTCAGCACTTGGGGTAATGCAATAATGTCGCGGAACTGTTATCAGAAGTAGAGATATGGAAGGGGAAGAAATAAAATATATTTAAAAGTTTAATGGGGAGCAAAACGAAAATACATCCGAACACGACAAACAGTAGACCAGAACAATCCCCAACGTGTAACACTGTGCTACTCTACTCTAGCAAGCGCTCCTGCAGTCCCCGTAAATTCGGAGTGAGTCTTCTGCTAACACCAACAGCGCGCAGAGGCTTAATTTTCTAGCACCCACATGATAATAGGATCTCAGCAGCCAGATTCCGAACTAGAGTGCGGCGCGTCATGATCATACAGTGTCACGAAACAACGAATCACTAGACTGAGGATGAAAAGGATAACTTCAAAAACCGCCTGAGCATCGTATTCAATGAAACCTCGAACGGAGATGTCGTCATCATGATGGGGGACCTAAATGCAAAGGTAGACAACGATAATGAAGGACTCAAACATATGATCGGGAAGCACAGTCTGCGGCCGAAATGACAATGGTGAGAGATTTGTTGATTTCAGCAATATCAACCGCATAGTCATAAGATTCACCTGGTCTGAACATAAGACCACAAAGTCAGCTTGGTGCCAACTGGGAATCACCGTCCAATCAAAACGACCATTTGGCGATTAGTCGACATTTCAGAAGTTGTCTTTTAGACGTCCAAAATAGACGAGGAGCCGACATGGCGTTTGTATGAGATTGTCACCTTACCCAGCTACCAGCTACGTACCTATGTAGATACAACATCGACCAGTTAAAGATCCCCTCAGTATGCCAACAACTAAGGCATCACTATTCCCTAGGAGTGGAAACGATCAGCAGCTCACTGCCGACAACCATCCAAGAACATTGGATCGCTGTGAAAAATGTTTCCACACCTGGGGCGGAAAGTATTATTGTTGTTACTTACCGAGGATGCCTGGAGTCGGATTGAAGAAGGCAAGCTAATTAAAGCTCGTATTATACGATCAGATACCCCAGCAGTAGGGAGGGACAAGCTAGAGTCCCTGTATCGATGGAAAATGACAAAAGTGCAGCGTAGCTTACGATGGGACAAACGTAACTGTATCAATGCCCTGGCCACAGAAGTAGATTAGGCAGGAAACAGGCAGGTGTGGTAGCAGAACGATTTACAGAATCACCAAAACGCTGACGGGTGGTCATCGCTCTAGCCAAAATCCGGTGAAAGGCTTAGATGGTACCGTACTCGTTTCGGATGAGGATCAACTCAGGCAATGGAAGGAGCATTTTTTACGGTCCCTAAGCGCCTATTCATCAGCGATGTGCACCCAAATCAAACTGAGGTCCAGAAGCAACAATTTCCGGAGTTCGTACTTCCACTCCAAGTAAAGGTGAGATCCCTACCGCGGTCAAAGCGCTGAGGAACAACAACAACAAGGCAGTATGACTATTCCCACAAAGCTTCTGCGAGCCGCTCCAACAACATCAGTAGAGCTTTTACATACTCCTGGCCTCTCGAAACGTTGGGTTCAATCTGGCTAACCGTTTATTGATTAGATGACTGCCAGAGCATTTTGTAGATATTGAGGTGTAGGAAACATGATGACACATCACGCCGCCGCGAAGGCGATTAGCCGGAGTCCAGTTACGGAATTGGAAGATTTTCAACTATGCCGTCAAAGATCCTCTCCTTTCCTATTTAAAATCACCAAAGACGATCCTAACTTCGTTGAGGACGTTGCTAATAAGTCTGGTCGAAGGTCTCGTTGAGGGAAACCTTGGGAAAGTCGTCCTTGTGTTGGCCTTATGTTAGGGAATTTAGCCTTGAAGTCGTGTTGGTTTGCTTGAAACTTCCTGTCGGTACTTCGAAAACCTGCCTAAATGCAGAAGAAGTCTCATAACATTCCGCAGTAACTCAAATAATATGTAGTTCTGAAGTCACCGTTGACTCTAACTTGGCAGTTATTCCGCCAAAACATTCGTATTATTTTTGGCTGCAATACGCGTATTGACAGAATATCACCAAGGTGTTCTTGCGTAGGTCGGAATGTTCAGATACATTTGAGTAGTCAAACTCAACATACTGCAAAATTTGCCCGACGGTAGAGAGAAACAGTGACTGGAGGCACTGATCGGCATCAATTTGGCGGTGCTCAGTGCTACAACTCTGATCACACATCAATTGTGTTGCCTGCCGAACTTATAAGCGCCAGTGTTAAGCAAGAGAAAATAAAAACACTGTTATTCACTGTACAGCAACTCTCATACTGTGATATGGTTTACTGACTCCGGAATATGCGGCCTCTTTCGCCCAAGGAGTCGAGAAAGGCCTCTAGGTTGGGGTTTATGCGTGGGGTTAACTACCCAACCACGTACCAAGCTTACTGTTGAGAACCAAACAAAAGCCTCGAATAAGGGCGGTTCGACTATTGACGATCCCATAAAATGGAAAAGGAAGAATGACGTTTGAATCTGGAATGGAATTTCCTAACCAGAGTCTTCGCCGATCACGTATCGCTCAGCCTCTCCACATGTCATATGCAACCAATATCGAATGGCTTTGATGCCAACAAGCCAACAGAAACGCCGCTACTGATGTGCTGTTCTTCACCCGACCACTTCAATGAAACTTATGGTTTGTTGAAGAATGCAGGAGAGGAAGAACGTAAGGAAACAGTTCACTTACGGAGTGACACTGCGTAGAAAAACGAGAGTGGTCCGTGAGCTTAAGAGAAAGGAGGAACATCGCTTCTCAGGCAATGAGTATTTGGAAATGTAACCAAAAGATACAAAAAGACTTTAAAAGGCAACAAGACCTGAACAGAGACCTGTAGAGATAAACAAGGAAACATAGTAGTAGAGTCACAGTCGGTACTGAGAATATGAAAAAACCACTTCTGCCGTCTGTTAAACAGTGAGAACAACCCAAATTCCACGGTTAGGCAGAATGAAGCATTCAACCTCGGCGGTGAAAATCTAGAGATCCATCCACCCGAACAAAAGAAGCGAGGATAGCAATATCTAAGCTTAAGAACAACAAGGCTGCTGGACCGGTTGGCCTACCTGTCCAACTATTTAAGACAGCGAGATATGACTTGTTAGAGAGCACGCACTCTCATTTCCAAGATTTGGTCGACAGAAAGAATGCCTGAATAATGGAACCTTACCATCGTATACCTTTTTCACAAGAAAGGAGACCTTCCTTACACCGCCAAGTACAGAGTCATCAGTCTCCTTAACATCGCATATAAGATCTTATCTACCATTTATCTACGATCGAATTGGCTCCTACTTATTCCATAATCGATCAAATATTCACAGTACGGCATATGCTATAACATAAAAAGCCCAAGAGATCTGTTTATCGATTTCTAGCCTTGGTATCCCTGCCAAACTCCTCAGATTAATCAGAGTGCCGATGGAGAGCGCTCTCTGCTCCGCCAAGTTCGGAAAGTAACTCTCCGAGCAAGAAAGTATTTAGGCAAAATAATGCGTTGTCATATGCGACCGGTGCTCTCTTCGTCGGCAAAACTAAGTGTATGCTATCAACTAAAAGTAAAACACAACATCGACGATTCGGACAGAACTACATAATTGGAAGCAATAACTTTAAGGTAGTCAGGGACCTTGTATACCGCGGCATCTAGCATCTAACAATGAGATCTCATTAAGAATCAAACAAAGAGTTACTCTTGCCAATCACATGAGTTTATGACTCACTGAGGAGTTTCTATATAAAATATTCACTATCCCATTCCTGTTTTATTGTTCATAAGCATGCACGCTAACGAAGGCGGATAAAGACATACTTGGCCGTTTTGAACGCAAAATTCTTCAAGTGATTTTTGGACCCGTTTTTTTTAAAGACAAACAGAACAGGCAACAACAGACGTGTCAACCCTCCCTGAAACCACCAGAATTCGATGTACTGTTTTTCGGCGCCTATCCGATCCCTGTCCGCAATCGCTGGACTAATACAGAGGAGCTCCTGAGTCTTGGCAACGTACCCGTTGTAGATAGGCCGCTTGTTCTTTACACCGCAGTGTTGGTGGTACATATAAAGGATGACCAGAGAAGAACGATAGGGGAAAAAATTTAAATAAAACAACAACGGTGTGATAAAATTGATTCTGGCTTTATTTTGAAGCAGCGATCATGCCGTTATGTGTGGAATAGCACATCATTCAAATGGCCGCCTCAGTTGCGCTGGCAGTACTTCAAGCGGTCGGTCCAATTTTTGAAGACTCGGTACAATATGTGCAGCGCTATTCCGGCAATAGCATGTCGAATGTTGGCCTCGACCTAGTCCAAAGTGGTTGGCTTGTTAGTGTAGACTAAGGACTTGACGTAGCCCCAGAGAAAATAATCGAGTGGTGTCAAATCGCATGATCGCAGCGACCAATTGATGAACGCTCGCCGTGAGATGACCCAATCGCCAAATTTCTCCTTCATAACTTCGAGCGTTGCGTCGCTTGTATGGCATGTAGCGCCGTCGTGTTGGTACCACAACTCGGATATATTGATCTTGTCGAGCTCTAACAACAGAAAGTCTATACCTGAAACCATTGACGGTAACGGTGTCTCCTTCCCCATTTCGAAAGAAATAAGCCGCCATGTCATAAACCGCACCAAACAGTCAATCTTTGTGGATGCTTTGATGCTTGGCTGAACTCTTGTGGATTGTGTTCGCTCCAATAATAGCAATTTTGCTTGTTGACATTGCCGCTGGGCCAAAAATGGGCCTCGTCCGAGAAGAAGATTTTTTGGCCAAAATCCGGATCTCCGGCTAACATTTCCAGCGCCCAATTAACGAACTCACGACGTTGTCTATGGTGGCCCGACTTCAATCACAATCTTATATGGATGTAGGTCCAAACCCAACCGCAAAATAAGCCGGGTTGACTCTCTGGCGAGGCAATGCGGCTATGTTTCTTCTTCATTTTGCACCAATCTCTGTCTGGTTGGTGGGTTAAGATCCAAAAGAGTGTACGCACAAACTTTTCCACGCTGTCACAAATTGCCTGCACACTGAAGCCACGATAACGACCTTTGCGTATTTACAACTGAGCCAGAATTTCGACAATATTTTTAATAATTTCCGCAAATTCGGCAAGCGTAAAATGATGCATTATGAAATGGCAAACCTATCATTGCTGTCTGGTCACCCAGTATTACTGGGATATAATCCTTGTTTTGCACTAACACTTTATCATTAATATGGAGAAAAGCCTCTCGCGGAATAAAGATCGATGGGTGTGAGCTCTCGGGGTACCTTTCATTGGGATAATAAGCCCCAAAGATCAGGCTATTGTCGCTGAACATTGCTCTTACAACGTATCTTCTTCGAACATCTTAATCAAGAGTACTACCTTGATCCCGGAACGTAGTCAGAAAATTGGAAATGCAAGTTTACTCATCTACATCTATATTGTCCCCTTCAGAGTAATCTCCACCGACTGCAACACACTTATGCCAGCGCTTGATCCAATCCTCGAAACATTTTTAAGTATTCGGTTTTCGGTATGCCCATCAGTGCTTCTATGATTTTTCCATTACTTCCTCTCGGCTGCTGAAACGCGTTCCCCGTACTGGTTTGTTAACTCGATTGAACAGAAAGAAGTTACAGGGAGCCAAATCAGGTGAATTCGGTGGCTGTTGGATGGTATTTTTTGTATTTTTCGTCAAAAAATTACGAACAATGATGGCACTGTGCGACGGTGCGTTATAATGGTGCAAAATCCAAGAGTTTTCTGCCCACAGTTCTGGTCTCTTTGGGCGAATTGCTTCACGCAAACGTTTCATAACGCCCAAATAATACGAGTACTCTTTGTTTACTGTCTGGCCTTCTGGCAAAAATTCATGATGCACTACACCGTTGAAAGTAACCCATGAAAACCGTGAGCATTGCCTTCTTTTTTGACTGAAAACGACCTGGTTTTTTTGGTTTCGGCTCATTTGGTGAACGCCATTGACTTGCCTGATGTCTGGATTGCGTGTCGTACTTAGAAACCCACGTCTCGTCTCCAGTAATGATCCTTTTGATGAATGAGGGATCGGATTCAGCCTCGCTAATCATCTCTTTTGCGATGTCAACACGGTCTCTTTTTTGCTTGAAATTGAGGTCTTTTGGCACCAACTTTGCTGCTACACGACGGAAACCCAAATCATTAACCAAAATGTCTTGAACGGATCCATAGGCAATGTTCAAGTCCTCCGCTATCTCTCTGATGGTTAATTTGTTGTTATTGACCAACATTTCTTTTACTTCATCAATGTTTTCGTCGGTTTTCGATGTCGATGGTCTGCCACTGCGTTCATCATCTTCGATTGACTCACGACCACGATTTGAACCGCTCGTGCATGTGCCACTGGTAAATGACCGTTTTCTTTAGAGAATCGTTGCCGAAACACTTTTCCAACATTTCCAACGTTCGCGCGCCATTAAATCTGTTTTTTATGCAAAATTTAATACAAGTTCGGTGTTGCAAATTTAAATCCATTTCTAAAATTGTAAAGAATCGCCAACACACACATGGATAGATGTACTCTTGGCTATGTAACTTTTACAAATGTCAAGCTATGATGCTAAGATTTAGAGAGAATACGAACAACAGATTTACCAACTTAACAAAAAAAAACAGAACTCAAATCGGAACAATGGGAGCGCCACACGGTGGTGGTGGTGCGTGAACTTTTTGATCAAGGTGGTATGTCAACCCTATTCATATGAGCCCCATCGTAAAATGTTTTGTTGGGATGATAGCATTTTTTGGACTCTGATTCTGGTGTTCTGTACAAACCGAGACAGGTCCTAAGACACTGCCTCTCAAACACTCACATCCTTTCCATCTGATACGGCGCTACATTAAACCACACAGGAGGCCTGATTATGTAGAGCCGCATAGCATATAACCTTCATCCTGGAGACAAGTTGACTGCTCTGAAGCCGTCTTCTTGTCAGGGCCAGAGCCTTCTTGGGCCCAGAGAAAGAAACATTTTAATGAAATTCGCATTACTAAACTCTAATTTACTCGTATAAAATAAATATTAACGCATTGCTTATCAGAATCACCATAATGTATCGCACATATGTAAACTCATAAATTTCGGTAAGGAGTTCTAAGAAACTTATTTCAGCTGGGTGATTTTTTCACCGATTTTTGCGGACACACAAGGCTGTGATTGATGAACCTAATCCAAGTTTAGCCTCGATGAGTATTATCATTAGACATGATCCGAATAGCAGACACTAGTTTCTTCAATCCTTCAGACCTTCACATTCCTCTATAACCAATACATTTCATCTATTTTAAAATGCAAATACTCATATTCCACTTGAAATTTTCCTCTTCTTCTCGGTAAATTAAAAAAAGGATTTTTCTAGCATCCTCGACATAACATAACTCGTACATATTCTCGATTTCACAAAATGAAGGCAATATCCGACATAAGTTCAAATTTAAAATTTAAGCAAAAGAAACCGAAAACCGAAAAACGAAGAAAATACCCTTTTCGTTCTTGCACACAAATTGTATTGACTGAAATCCGAAAGGATGATCCTTATTCCTTAAACAAACACAGTAATAAAATCTTCGGCACTCTTGATGGGTTCTTGTACGTCCATCAAATGTATGACACAAAGACTCAACCCTTGTCCCGAATCCTGATACAAAAGTGGCAAAAAGGACGAGCTTGAATATTTTTTGACGATGATGATGTTAACCATAAGTTGTTTGTTTTTCTTACGCAGTAGCTAAAAGACTTACCTCTGTATGTACGCCTGCCGTTGAAAACAAAAAAAAAACACATACAATACATTGTGTATGGTATGCACACAGACAGATTGAGGAACAGGAGCTCTGCACCCCCGGTTCCACTCCATTACTTGATAAATTTAATTTCCCAATTTTAATGTGCCTGGATATCCGTACGTGTGTCCTCTTGGGACATCGACGGAACAAGGCTCACATTTCATCAGTGTTTTATGGGATTCCATGAAATCCCGTTCTCTACTCATGACCTCGATGTCGGTCGGTTTTTTTCTTTTATTCAAATTTTTCGAACAAACTCGGAGCTCCAGAATCCGAACAATCAAATAACCCTAAAGTGTGGTCCATTAAAATCGAAAATTCATATATGGTATGCTGCAATTTGAAATTATGATGTACCGTTGTCGATTTTTTAGTACCACAGTAAAGGAATTTTTATGGAGCGTAAAATAATTGTTTAACCACTGTAGTGTCGTGGTTTGGAGAACCAACATGTGAACATGTATCCACACAAAGGCTAAAAAGAGAGTACAAATTCCAGAAATCGACTTGGTATTGTAAATTCCCAATTAACATGGGGTTGACCGTGGTTAAATGTTGACGTTGATTTCGATTTGAATATTATGAATTTATCGTAATCAATTTGTTGAGTAAACATGCACGTGTGAAAGTTTTACCTCACCCAATTTAAATGAGGGTTACACCTTGAGACATTGATTGAGTTAAGCAAACTTTGATACCACCGAAGAGGGGTGTTTTTTTTTTCGGATAAAAGTTAGAACCAACAACGCGGTATGCAAACTTACAAAAGAAATGTGGCGAGGGGTTGAAATTAAAAGGAACACCAATCGAAAGCGAATTGATTTTTGTAAATCGTGACTGATCGATGAGTAACGTGGAAAATAAATTCGGTAGTTAGATGTTGTTGTTTGTTATTGGAAGGGAGAAACTCCTTAATAGTTTAGCTTGATCCTTTGGCTATTTCCAGATAGTCGAAGTTGCTATCAAATTGAATGCAAAACACTTAAGAGAGCGACGAATTTGTACATTAGAATCCAAGTAATGCACTCAGTCATCTTCACACCTGAATGTAGTTTTAAAAAAAAAATGTCCTTTAGAGTCCCAGGTAGCTGCAGTGGTCTGTAGATAGAAGCCGTCACAATGATTGGTGAAATATTGTTATCACATAGACAGTTAGCAACTGGTTTACAGTTGCCGCACAGTACTGCAGGCATTATGCGCGCAGGACAATGTCAGGTTCTGTTTGTTTCTTGGGCACTAATATTGTACTACTGTCATTCATAAGTTAAGCTAGTGATCTTGATTTTGAGATGCAACAACCGCTGTTAGAACTTCATTTGAACTCCAAGGTAGAAAAGTAGCTACTTTCTAAGAAACAAAAACAAAAAACTACAACATATTGGGTCTATAACTAATTCGTGCGGTTTGCTAAGAGATGGCGTAACTTGTATTATTCCATTGTTATTATTCCATTGTAACATGCGTTGGAAAGCTACTGTCATTGTACGTCATTTCAGTATATGTCATTCGTTTGAAGCGTAAACAACAATAATCTTTTTTCACTCAAATATATCGAACTTTGTGCCTGAAAAAGTATTTTTGCGGGGAGTTCTTCTTCATTACTTTAATATGAAGAAAACTGCTGCCGAAAGTCATCGTATTTTGGTGGAAGTTTATAGTGAACATGCGCTAGCTGAGCGAACGTGCCAAAAGTGGTTTGCACGATTTAAAAGTGGTGATTTTGGCTTGGAAGACGATGAACGTCCTGGGCAGCCAAAAAAGTTTGAAGATGAAGAACTGGAAGCATTACTCTATGAAG
Source organism: Volucella zonaria (assembly GCA_963966105.1). NCBI lineage: Eukaryota > Metazoa > Arthropoda > Insecta > Diptera > Syrphidae > Volucella > Volucella zonaria. The sequence goes on from OZ014530.1 coordinate 215,688,494, forward strand.
ATTGTTGCCAAACACAAGAAGAGCTCGCAGAATCTTTGGGTTTCACTTAAGCAGCCATTTCAAAACGTTTAAAAGCAGCTGGATATATTCAAAAGCAAGTAAATTGGGTTCCACATGAACTCAAGCCGAGAGACGTCGAAAGGCGGTTTTGCATGTCCGAAATGCTGCTGGACCGCCACAAGAGGAAGTCATTTTTGCATCGGATTGTTGCTAATGATGAAAAATGGATCCATTACGATAACCCCAAGCACAAAAAATCATATGTGAATCCCGGCCAACCAGCCAAATCAACGGTAACGCCGAATATCCATGGCGCGAAGGTAATGCTCTGTATTTGGTGAGATTAGATGGGTGTACTGTATTATGAGCTGCTAAAACTGGGTGAAACCATTAATGGACAACGCTATCGCACACAATTAATCCGTTTGAAGAGAGCAGTGGCCGAAAATCGTCCGGAATATCCGACCAGACACGAGGCAATAATTTTCCATCATGACAACGCTCGGCCCCACGTTGCTATTCCGGTTAAGAACTATTTGGAAAACAGTGGATGGGGAGTCTTACCCCACCCGCCTTATAGCCCAGACCTTGCCCCTTCTGACTACCATTTGTTCCGGTTGATGCAGAACGCCCTCACTGAAATACGGTTCACATCAGAGCAAAATATCAAAAATTGGCTTGATTCATTCTTGGCTGCCAAGCCGGCGCAGTTCTTTTGGGATTGGATCCACAAATTGCCAGAAAGATGGGAAAAAGTCATAGCTTCAGATGGGCAATACTTTGAATAATACTATTGTACATGTTTTTCTTAAATAAACGTTCAAATTTTGAAAAAAAAAAAAAACCGCACGAGTTAAGTTATATACGAGGGTGGGTCAATAAGTCCGTGACTTTTGGATTAAAACAGATTTTTTGATAAAAAAATAATTTTATTTTTTAACGTAGTCTCCCTTGAGCTCTATACACTTTGTCCAACGCTTCTCCAATTTTTTTATCCCTTCCAAAAAAAATGATTTGTCGAGGTCCTCAAAATGACGAGATGACTTCATCAGTGGAGTCAAATCTTTTTCCACCAAGCTATTTCTTCAGGTTTGGGAACAAGAAGTAGTCGCTCGGAGCCAAATCTGGAGAATAGGGTGGATGAGGGAGCAATTCATAGCCCAATTCATGGATTTTTGCCATGGCGACTGCACATGTGTGCACCCTTGCATTGTCTTGGTGGAAAAGAACTTTTTTCTTGGCCAAATGAGGTCGTTTTTTTTTCAAATCGTCATTGAATCGGTCCAATTAGTTGGCATAATATTCCCCATTGATTGTTCTTCCCTTTTGAAGGTAGTCAATGTGGATTATCCCGCGTGCATCCCAAAAAACAGTCGCCATAACTTTATTGGCTGACAAACCCACCTTGGCCTTCTTTGGCGCCGATTCACCCTTAGAAACCCACTGTTTTGACTGTTGTTTGTTCTCTGGTGTGTTGTGATGGATCCATGTTTCGTCCACGGTTACAAAACGGCGCAAAAACTCCTCCATATTGCGATTAAACAACGCCAAACCTTCCTGTGAAGTTGTTACACGATTGCGTTTGTGGTCGACTGTGAGCAAACGCGGCACCCATCTTGCGGAAAGCTTTCTCATGCCCAAGTGATCATTCAAAATTGAAACCACTGAGCCATGCGAGATCCCTACGGCTTCCACAATCTCTCGCACTTTCAATTTTCGGTCGGCCAACACCATATCGTGAATTTTTTCGATTGTTTCGGGTGTAGAGACCTCAACTGGGCGTCCAGGACGTTCGGCATCTTCAGTGCTTGTACGGCCACAACGAAATTCAGTAAACCACTTTTTTACCATTGAAATCGATGGTGCAGAGTCCCCATAGTATTTATCAAGCTTAGCCTTGGTCTCGGTAATGGTTTTTTTTCGCAAGAAATAATGCTTAATAAGCACACGAAATTCACTTTTTTCCATTTTCTCCTCAAATTAGTGAGTAGTCTGATAAAAATAGCTGTCAAACACAAACTAACTGACGCAGCAAGTTTAAATTTTGACAGGAGTCAACTGACAAATGCCTGTTGACAGGAGCAGTGTTGCTGTTTCAGTAAAGAGGTCAGAAATTCAAAAAGTCACGGACTTATTGAGCCGCCCTCGTACCATTTTTTTTTTTTTTTTTTTTAATAATTTACGCGCGCCTAAGGGGTTATGATACCATTTTACTGTTGCCTGGACGCGGGCGGAAAGATAGAAGAAGGAGAAAGGAAAGCATTGTTGTGATGTAGGTGTGTTTGGTTTCGATATTAACTCTCCAGGGGTGGGAGAGTCCGAATAGACGGAGAGATTTTCTTCACTCGGAATGATTCAGGTTGTGAATTTTATGGGTTGTTTTGTGCTTGAAAACCCTACAACAGCCAAATCTGCATGTCAGTGTTATGCCTTCACAAGCAGATTTTTATGATTGAGCTCCAATTACTCAAATGAAAACTTTGTCGTGGCTAGGATTCGAACTTTGACCCTCCGAGACCATAATAAGAAAAGATCGGATCGGATCCTGCAAAATTGAAAAACGCCAACGACGCTCAAAGAACCGTGGGATGATCCAAATAAAAGCACGATTCAAAATTGTAGCATATGGTATACCACGGTGATAGCTACATAGGTCAGAAGCAGAATTTTGGGGGAAATGTGGATTTGCAAACGGCACACTAAAGCAAAACGTTATGAGCTTTCGGTACATGACCCCCCCCCCCCCCAAAAAAAAAATAAAATAAAAATTAATAGTTTTACGAGTTCATCGATAAAATTTACGAGCAGTGCTCTAAAGTGACATTAATATCGTTCAGTATTCACAAACAAACTATCAACCAAACTGATGCAACTCAAGTATCCTTTGCTGACGACAGTACTCTCTGCTTTTTATATTCGTTCCCGGACTCACGTCCCTGCTCTACGGCTGTAGAACAGGAACGGCAGCGTATGTTAAGCTCATTAAATTCTGATATACTCTAAAATATCGCGATTCGTTCCTAAGCCGTACAACTCGCTTATGGAAAGCCCTGCCTAGCTCCTTATTTCCTAGTCATTATAACCTTCAAACATTTAAAACCGACGTTCGCCGGTATCTCTCTTTCTATCCTCCCTGACTTTCCGTTACCCGCGCTGTGTGCAAACATTTTAAGGGTACTTAAATCCCTTAAAAAAAAAAAAAAAAAAACAGAAGTCCGAACATCCCAACCAGCCAACAATGTACACTCGATTACCTAATTAGTTGCAGTCATAACAGATCTACGAATATCTCAGACACTACATCAGTAAAGATATACTGTCAGGAAACTAAACCTTAGACTTACCGATCACGTATCCCCCAACCTCTCATCTACGTCCTTATAACCTACTCGTACGATAAGTGCCGCATTCCAACAACGGCTTATAGAATCTTTCAGCAGTTCGCTCCACTGCCGTTAAAAGCTATTAAATGCGGAGAAGTCATATGCATGAATCTTAACCACTAAGGTGAGCCTGGGATGCATTAACATAGCAATGTGACTATCTGAAGTCAATATGAATGATCGGATTCCAACGCATACAATCGGCGCACTGATAAAAAGAGAATATAACAATGAATATGATAAACTACCCCACGAGGCACGTCTTCTTTATAGCGCATAAATAATCTCACCGAACGTAGGCACAATAACGGGCAAAAGTTTTGAACTAAAAAACGTTTTACGGCAATGTTTAGTCCCTATAATACGTTGCAAAATGTCAGAAACAGGGTCGCTACTTGAACTTGCTAACGATAACGTTGCCGCTCTTCGCCACTATGTACACTCTAAAAGAGTCTCACACCTCCAACGCAGTCGACTTGAACACGATAAATTTTTTCGACCCTAAAAAGTCATGTAAAAACCTCCCTCTCACCTTCTATTACTATACCAGAACGAAAGAGGACTGGGTTGTAAAACCCACTCCGTTTTCCTCCAATCTCATGTTCTCCCATTTGATATCTATGCTCTGACCGAAACTAATCTTATCTTCAACATAAAAAACCAGGAGTTATTTCCTCTTTCTTTTAATGTAAATTTCCGTAAATACCTATCTCTGGTTGCTGCCCTCTCCATTTTTTACAGAGAAATATTCAAATCCATCTCCCTTTATGTGCCTTATTCCCGCCATAAAACTTCTTCTACATCCCCTCCTTGGTATAATCGTAGACTTCGCTCTCTACGAAACAAAAGAAACAAGTGATGGGCGGTATTCCTTCGCACCCACTCTTCTTCCGACTCTCCCGATCAGCGCTGCCTGAATAGTGCGCAAACCAATCTCATAAATGACCCCAAGTTCTTTTTTCAATTTGTCAATTGCAAAAGTAAGACTGATGGTTATCTTTCCTCCCGCGCTTTCGAAACCAAATCTTCAAGTGATCCTCCTACCATCGCCAACCTTTTTGCTACACTTTTCAAACAATCATTTGCCAACAACTCCATCGTACCAGATAACTCTTACTTCAATGATCTACCAAATTTCTCCATTGGTCTCTTTCTCACTCAAAATTTCGATCCTGCAGTTATTGAAGAAAAGTTGCTTAATCTTAAAGATGAATTTGTACCTGGCCCAGACGGACTCCCCGCCGTGTTTCTTAAAAAATGCTCTTCCAACCTGTCTATATCCCTTTCCTACCTTTTTCGTCTATCCCTTACACAGGGAGAATTTCCCCAGATTTGGAAGACCTCTTTTATAATCCCGATGCGCAAAAAGGAATCTAAGCATGAAGCTACCAATTATCTTCCCATTGCTAAACTCTCTCATATACCCAAACTCTTTGAAAGCATTTTATACAAAGCCTTAAGTTTCAAATGCAAGCCTTTTATTTCACCCCGACAACATGGTTTTTTAAAAAGTAGATCAACTACCACAAATCTAGTTGGATTCGTGTCTTTTGCTCTCTCAGGCTTAGAAAATGGCAAACAAAATCGATGTTATGGCAACTGATTTCACTAGAGCGTTTGATAAGATAGCTCACCAATTAATCCTTTTCAAATTGTCTGCTCTCGGCTTTGAGCCTCTCTTATTAAAATGGATTTCTTCTTACCTGGTAAACCGATATTAGATCCGCCCTTTCTGTTCCATTCCTGGCCTCATCTGGGGTTCCACAGAGCAGTCATCTTGACCCTCTTCTCTTCATTCTTACTATCAACGATGTTGAGAGGATCATTAAACATTCCTCTCCCTTTACGCTATTAAAATTATTTCCTCTCCCCATGACTTTGCCCTTCTTCAAGAAGAGCTTGATCGGTTTTCAATCTGGTGCCTCAAAAACCGCCTAGAACTTAATATAGCCAAATGTCAATCTATAACCTTCTCACGTAAATGCAACCTGTCTCCTTCTCCATGGTCAACCAATTCCCCAGGTTCAGTCTTTTCAAGACCTTGGCATATTATTCGACTGTGAGCTTAATTTCCGCTCGCATATCGATAAGTGTCCTCATGCAAACTCATCACTTGCCTTTATTAAACGCTGGTCGAAGGAATTTTCCAAACCGTATGTAACCAGATCTCTCTACATTACCTTTGTTCGCCCCCTGCTTGGTACCCCTTTCACCGTGTTCATGTTTCCTGAATCGAGGGTATTCAACGTTGATTCCTCCGATTTGCTCTCCGTGGTCTGCTCTGGGACGACCCTTTAATCTTGCCTCCCTATCAAGACCGCCTCAAACTTCTAAATATGAATTCGTTAGAAGAACGTAGGAATACTGCTGACATTCTTTTCATTCATCGACTTCTCTCAGGTTCCATCGACTGTACATCTATTTTGAACTTCATTTCCTTCAATACCAACCACCGCAATCTACGTTGTCCTCGTCTCTTCTATCTAGCGGTCCACCGCACCTCTTATGGCTCGAACGAACCAATCTCCCGAATGCTCCGAAAGGACAACTCAAACCTCTCCCTTTTTGATTTCCACCTGAGCACTCCTCGTCTCAAACAAGATCTCCGCCTTCCTCCTTCCTTTCTTCCTCTATTATTACGGATAGAACAAAATAAGAACAGAGTTGCCATCAACTTGACAGCTGAACTTTTAAATCACAATACATAAATTGTAAGAGTGTAAAATATTACCGGCCTACTAATGGCAATAGAATTGATAATCGGACGCGACACATGGAATATTGTTAGCATCTGGTAGTCAGTGAGCAAATGAATACTTTGCAATGACTTTGATGAGCTTTTAAATGGAATATCAAGGGAATATCTGGTCAAAAGAGTGGAATCTCAGCATTGTCTCCCCGATTCACAAAAAAGGAAACCCTCTCAACTGCGCCAACTATAACAGGTGGTCCAAATACAAGTTTCTTCTTGAATCCAGCATATGTTATTTTGACACTGACAGCTTTTTCCAGCTCGGAATCTTGGCTGTCTGTCAGTGTCTCCGCAAAATGAAATGAATCGCTTTACTAATGCAAACCTATTTCAAAAGTGAGTGCTGTGTTGCCCAAGCAGTGCGTTTATTGAAAAGAAGTTTTGGCCGAAATGAACCACATATCGAGCCTGCAAAAAGTTTCTGTGGACAACACTCACAGTACTCGTCAACGAAAATACATACCGACGAGAATATAACTGCTGTGGCCGCAAGTGTTCGACTCAATTCAAGAACATCGAATCGCCATCGATCTCAACAACTCAACATTTCACGCACCAGCTTGATGAGAATTTTGCACAAAGATCTCGGATTTTGAGCCTTACAGCAGCTCGAATTAGACGTCGAATACGGCCGAAAAATCTTTTTTTTTCAAGGAGCCGCATTTTTACCTCGGCGGCATGTTAACAAACAGAATTGCCGCATCTGGGGATCGGAAAACCGCACGTGATTGTCGAGAAGACAATGCATCCGCAGATAGTTACAGTTTGGTGCGAATTTTGGAGTGATGGCATCATTGGCCCATTTTATTTCGAAAATTCTTCTTCTAACGTAATTTCGGTCAACGGTACAGAGCCATGATTACGGAATTTTTGTGAGCTGAAATTGAAGAGATGGACTTGGACGACCTATGGTTTCGGCAAAATGGCGTGCCATGCTAAACAGACCATTAAACAATCGATCCTTAGCGCGCTTAGTTCGGTAATAGTGTTATCAGCCGCCTTGGATCTACGATGTGACCCAGTTAAACTTTTTTGAGACCGATGTTATGTGGACAATCCGAAAACGATTCAAGCACTTAAAGCGTGAGATAGAGCCAGAAACAGTCAACAAGATCTTGGAAAATCGCGTTGATAGGTTGCGCTACTGCGAAGCCAGCCGTGGCAGCCATATGAATGAGGTCGCATTCCATAACTAATGGAAACGTTTGCTCTTTCTAATAAAGCCATAGCAGACTGAAAATACTTGACGGTTTTTCATATTATTTTATTTTTAAAAAGAAACTTGTATTTGGACAACCCTGTAGAGGTATTTATAAGTCTCCTCAACATTGCGTGCAAGATCTTATTTGCCATATCGTGTGAACGTCTGAAATCCTTCGTCAGTAATCTGGCTGGTTTCCGTCCGTGTAGTTTCAGATAAACAGTTACGTGCAAATCACGCCCCAAAATCCTACATTCCCTTTGATCCTGTTGTTGTCTGTTTCACCCCTCTACCCTCCCACCTTTTCTCGTTTCGTCTCCGTTATTTTCTTCCCGTCATGCTCTGAATGGATCCAGTTCCCTCCCTCGGCCTACCGCCCCAGAGATGACATATAGGTATCCCGGATAGAGCCAGGCGGAGGCCTGGAAACACTAGCAGACGGACGGTCTGCCACCTTGATGCCCACACGCCAGCAATGGCCGAGAGCCCACCCTAAATCCTATATTGTTTGCTTCCAGCTACATAAATTGTAAAACCCCCATAACCTCCAAATTCAAAAGAAACAATTGTGAAGAAAAACTCACGATTCTCCACGATCCACCCCCCTCACTCTTGTCTGCAAGGAGACTTACGCCGCCTTAATATTATTCTTGGGAAAGGTTCCCTCTCTACTTGGCGGTCACTATTTGAGCTTCCCTTAATTATCCCCCAAAAGTGTCCCGGGTCCGAGGGTGTAATATGAACCCAAGCAGTCACTCGACAGACAAAACGAACAGGACGAACACAACAAAACATCGACTGGTGTGATTGGGTGGTTCCACAGGGAAGCTGTCAGAGCTCTGGGAGTGAGTACCTTTGCTCTTGCAGCTGAATTAGTGGAACCACGTGTGAATGTGTGTGTGTGGGAGAGGCAACTAGCTGAAATGCGCGGCTACGGTAATTGATATCTAGCCGTTATAGTGGACAGTGCTATCATTTTTTTGGATGCCAAAGGAAAAAAAAAACTAACGATTAACGAAAAACAGAAAAAAGAGGAACACAATTCAAACCACACGACGAACGAACGAGCAAAAAAAAACTCAACAAGAAGAAACGCTACAGGAAAACTATCCAACGAACAAACCAAAAAAACCTACAAACAAAGACGAACATGAAAAAAAAACCTCCAGCGAGAAGAAAAGGGAAGCCCAGAAAGACGAGACACCGACGGATGAAGCAACGACGAGAGTGACAGCGGAGGGAAGTACCCACTCCCTTCACCAACCCCCTGGCAACCAGACAGGAGCGACCCTCAAGTAGACAGGAAAAGAATTAAGTACCCCTTTGCATTTTATTGTTGTAAAACGTAAATCTTTGTGTAATCCGCCCTTAAGTAGGAATACTTGTGATTCGGTGATTCCGTAAAGCTCCTTACCGTTCACTTAGCAAACACCGTAACCCTTTCGCGGTTACGGTCAAAACTGTTTCGCGCTCCCGTTGGCGCGAAAGTGCACCGTCCTTGTGATCCTACAGAATCGTGGCCACTAAATTGAGTTTTAGAAGATTTTAAGGTGAGTAACCCCTCTGATGCTACACGACGCCCTTTACTGGGTTATTCATTGTTGCACTCACATGGCCTTTATCATCAAACTTTATAAAAAAAATTAAATCCCCATCAGGGAGAAGCTCATCAGTTTTGTTTTATCTTGTTTTGCTTCCCAATTTTCCATAAAAATTGGGTGGCGTCCACCTACATATTGTCTACATTTATTTTCCTCCCTTTTCGAACTCCCCCGTGCTGAGCAGCCGGTGTGCGCAGCTAGGAACCAGCTGTTGGTTGCAATTCCGGTTTTCTTGCGATCTCCTTTTGGGCCTACCTTCGGTTTTATGCGTTCTCTCTGATTCAATTCCGTATGGCTGAGGTTTTTTTGTGCTCGAGTTTTGGTTTTCTTGTTTTGCTTGGTTGCCGGTAAGCCCGGCACCTATTTAAGTATTTAATTGTTTAACTTTTAAAGCCCGGAATTTCGCAACAAAGCAAGGTGCAAAATCGCCAAATTTTCACACTCCGACAGATCCTGGAAAAAACTCAATAAGTTCAAATCGATACCCACCATCTTTTCGTCGAACTTATAGAAACGAGTTACAAGGTTGGTGGTTGGTTGGTGGTGCTCTCGAATGTGACCTCCTTCTTTCGAAATTAGACCGTCTCCATCCACCTCTCCTCGTTATTTATTCATATGATAACAATAATTCCTTTCGGAAACTTCCGTACACTTCGATTTCCGTAAAACCAATTACACCAAGCTCAACAATCTTCTTAAAAGTGTTGACTTTAGTTTTCTATAAAACAGTAACGTAACCGCAGATTCTGCTGTAGTTATCTTCTACGATAAGATTTTCCACTGTATACGTCAAACTACTCTTTTTGCTCGACGCAGAAATCCTTCGTAATCTCCTCCCTGGTATATCAAAGAACTTCGTGGACTTCGTAATAAAGGAAACAGGTTATGGCACAAATTTGTTAAACCTGCTTCTGACTTTGACCAACAATACTACCTCCTAGCTTACAATCGCTTTTTTTTATAATTTGCGCGCGCTCAAGATTTAAGCATCGTTAAAGTGATTGCACAGAGCGCGGGCGAAGGAAAATCAGGTAGGATAGAAAGAGAGGTACCGGTGAACGTTGGTTTTCAATGTTTGAAGGTTATAATGACTAGAAAATAAAGAGTTAGGCGCAGCCGACCAGATGTGGGAATTATACTCCAATTTCGAGCGGATAAACGCCTTATATGTTATATTGAGGCCAGATCAAGCCAGTATTTCTTACATCGCTTGAGGAAACCTAGACGTTTCGCAGCATTTTTGACCACACCGAGAATGGAAAGTTTATCGGTTTCGACGATGTAAGTGCCATTTATGGATAACAACTGGATGTTTAAACTTCTCCCTAGTTGCTGAATCTCGTTACTAAAGATATCCCAGTTAAACGCAATCTACCATCATCTCAGGCCCTAAAACATTATAGCAATTTATTAACAAAAAAAAAAAAATCCGATTGCTATTCGTCAACTCTCAAATTTTCTAATATGTCTTCGGGTAAGTCAACAACCATCGCTAATCTACTCGTATATATATGAACTTCTTTAATCAATCGCTTAACGTCATAAAGCACTCCCACATGCAAATGGTATTTTTTTTAGAGGTTTAGTTTTTAGCTGTCAACACTATTTTTACAGATTGTCAATTTGACAGTCGAAAGTTGATTTGTGGTTATTACGATGAATAGATTAACGTCAGAACAACGCGTGCAATTATTTTCAAATCAGTTCTTTTATCATGGTGTTTTCGTTTCTTACTCACTTAGATGGCGGGTTGAACAATAGCCTCAGTTAGCATTCTTCTAAAGTTATCGCAGTCTTTTGGCAGCTGTTTCCCATTGCGTACACGAAATTAGTTGAAGTCCCTTTCAACTTGTGTGCGCCACCAAAGATGAGGACATTCTCAACCGCGTTGTTCCTTTGGATTGATGTCGAGAACTTTCCATCTAAGACTTAAGGCTCTTAGACATTCAAATAATACGACACACAGGGCAAAATTTTATATGCGATGTTGAAGAAATTTATTCCCCTGTATTGACGCAGTTTAGGGGATCTGCCTTCTTTATGATCGGACAAGCAATGCTGAAGTTCCATTCATCGGGCATATTTCGTCGACTTAGCTTTAAACAGTCTAACAGTTAAGCCATCGGTTCCAGCAGGTTAGTTGGACTAAGGCTGCAAAATTACTGTCCTGACTTAATCTTGGTAGAGTGGAGGGAAATGCTGTCTGTTTTTGTCCAGTTTGAATGGTTCCCTCTGCCTGACCATGGGACGTTGTTCGTTATCACCGTTTAACAGTCTGCAGATTCTAGATTCGTAGCACTTAAAGTTAATTCTACTGGTAGCACCTCTCTAAGGCCTCGATCGCGCTTTTTTTTCTTCTGAGGAACCAATGACCTTATATTCTCTGCTCGTAGCACACTTTCGCCCGCGCTGTATGAAAGCATTTTAAGAGTATTTAAATCCTTTGAGCGCCCGCAAATTATAAAATACAAAAAAAAACTCGCGAGCTTCTCTCATTCTTACCTGCAGGGCTGGTCTCTATATCTGCTGTTTTTCCAGATTTGCCTATTTACAATCGTCTTTGAACCATGAGTTTCTTTGTTGGGGAAAGTTGAAGCCCAGTACCTCAGAGGCGACTTCTCTGATCGCTATTTGGCAAGCTCTTTGCTAATCACATCGGACTCTTCGCGATATTAAGAGATAGTCGATCGCAGAAGACCCTGGCAGTCTTTTACGTATGTAGCCGCAACGTTTGACTTTCTCACAATGGCCCACTGGCTACAACAAGATAGTAGTCCGAGTAGATGTTAGCTGCTCAGAGTGTTCAGACATTCAAAACACTGGAGGAGTACTTTGCGTCGAACACAATATGATCAAATTGTTTGACGGTTTATTGTTTATGAGTCAGTTAGGTATTTTTATGGATATCAAGGTGTGGAAACCGTGAGCTCGATATAGATCACTACGTCCCGCTGTAAAATCAATAAGCCTGTGTCCGTTTCCGGAGGTAATGTTGTGGAGGATGTATTTTGCTTCAGTATTACCAAAGTTGCCCTCCTTGCTTAATTTAGCATGGTAGGTTTTGTCGAGGAACTCTTAGAAATATTCTGATAAGGTCGTCATTCTCCTCTGTAGGGGCGTGGGCGTTTCTTAAGCTTATGTTGTCGAATTTATCCTTTATGCGAATCGTCGTTAGGCGTGAGGTTATATGCCTGAAGCTCAAGACCTGATCCTGGGACTACTGCTGCGACTACTGTCCTTACATATCACAATTTTTCATTCTCTATTTGTCCGGTCCATCTCATTGCGCTTGTGGATGGCAATTATGTCTGCTATGTAACAGTCGAAGATTTCCGGTAGTTCTTCGGCTTCACGCGGACTTTTAAGGGTCGGAACCTTCCACGTGCAAATCCGAAAGTTATTGTTCTTTAATCGTTTTCCAGGGTCATCAACATGGTATCCGTCATTTTCCTTATAGCTGGGAAAGTCACATTTTTTTTTTTGTATCTCTCAATATAGCGTTGTGAACCCTATGACACGTAGGCCAGTATTATCCTGATAGTCAACCACGCATTGTCAATGTTAACCTGCATGAGTAAGGATTTATTCTTTCAATTCCCAAGGACCACCACTGGAAGGTATGGTAAGCACTATGCTACAAAATTGATTGTTGCGTAAATACTACCCCTATTTGTCATTTAGTTTAGAATAAAATAATCTAAATTTGTTAAAAACGAGTTTAGAAATTGAAGAATTAAAAAATGCATTTAAAATGAAAAGAATAAATGCTGACTAATTGCAACACGCCCTTACCTTCTGACTAAAATATATTGTTCCCCTTTACTACCACTAGCGCCATGGTAAAAGAAAACGGCCATCAGCAAAACTATCCGAACGCACGTCCAATACTACAGAAAACACAAAAATTCCACACATCATCACATTCCACGTACACCACCAGCCATATCACTCCATCCATACACGCCTAGATGTCATTTGCCCAATGCATGCGGCTGTATTTGTGTGCCACTGTAGAAAATCCATTCGAGAATGTCAAATAACATTTTTTTTGTCAAAATGGCGATTGTGGAATTAATTATATTTTTCTGATTCGTTTTTTCAATACCCAAATAGACTAAAAATCGCCATATAAATAAATAAAAATTTATTTCAATTCTAATACGCCACAATTTTCCAATCAATTTCGACGGAAATCCATTTGCCATCGCAGCCCAAACCAATATAAAAAAGACAAATTCCTCGCATGTGTTTTCCGTGTGTGGTGGCACAATCCCCATCATCATCATCATCATCACCACAATCATCTTCATTGCCAATCTCTTATTGTTCGCTGCAGTCCTAGAATCGAATACGAATTCGTGTTAAAAAAAGTAAAATCCTCTCGAAAAAAAATAATCCGCAAACCAAACGTAAGTGAACTTTTTGTCCAGTCACAGAAACAACACAGTTACCCCTTTCCTTTTCCTTGTCCCAACAAGAAGAAAAAAACGAAAAACCTAGTGTGTGAAGAAAGAATCATTTGGAATCATTGAACAAAAAAAAAAATTCTTTTTGGATTTTCTGTGCTTGCAGAGCTACAAAATGCAACTCCGATTCGGATCCATTGGCGATTCATCTGCTGTAGCATCTCTCTTCGTTTTGCTATAATAGTCCGTGTGTCGTCGAAGGTTCAGAGTGGTGTGAATTCTTTACGGATACAGCTCCGTTATCGATATCGGCGACCACAGCACCAGCACTCTACAAATTCTAAAGGAGCACTTAGATTCCAAAAAGTACAAAAGGGGTGCACCACAGACGAGGAAACGAGGAATACAACAAAACGCGAGAAATTTATTTATTTATTTTTTTGTTTCTGAAACAACAGTTGTTACTGGGAAGACACTGGATTCAGAGGTTTGTCTACCGTCGTTCTAGAGGAAAAATAAAAAATTAATTGGAAACGAAGCAAGCATTTGAATTCTATTTCAACTGCATGAGGAGCTGCTGGATGGACTGACGTACTCCAAGTACAAGACTCACACACGAGCAGGAGCTCAATTTGGCAAATGAACAATTTCGCAGGAATTCTTCTCCGTTTGCATTTCTGGAGCCTGAGCTAGATCGAAAACAAGACCACAACGGCGACGACGACTAGTGGCGGTGAGTGTTTAATTCTTCTTCATAGTGATAATGCTGATGTAGAGCTTTGTGAGTAATTTGTTTTTATTTTTAGCAATAAATCAATCAGGTAGCAGGGAACAGGGGGGATTGTGTTTATCGCTCCGTTTGTCTGTTGCTGTTAGAGAAAAGAAAAAAAAAATATGAAAACCTAAAAAGTGATTCGTACATGCGTAGAGTGTATCCAACGATGAAAGGGTTATTATCGGGGGAGGGAAACGGAAAGGACTTATTGTTATTAGGTTTTTTTTTTTTTTTTTTGTATCCCTTTTCTTGATGTTTTAAGCACGTTGCTTGCGAAGTGTATATAGGAACGTGTTTGACGGGGCTTCGGTTACCTAGGTACTGCCTGAAATCTTTTTTTTTTTTAAACGGATGTGTGTAACGTATGCGAGTAACCGTTTGTCCACTAATAATACTTTCAAGGAGTAGCGGTTGCAAGGTGAATCTAGTTTAATAGATGACAATGTGATACTGTTTTCGATAGAAAGTTGGAAATATCAAAACGATTTCTGTAGAGTTTTCCTTTTTTTTTGTGTCTCTAATTGGAAGGAATGATCACATGTGCGAAACTTCGACACTCAAAGGATTTCCTTTGTCAGGTTGTACGAGGTGTTGCTCAATTTGTTTACGATGCAGGGATACATACTCATAATTCTCGTTCTTTTCTATGGGTGGATTGGTTTTCTTCTTTTCTATAAAAGATTCTGCTGGTATACCATTGGTCTTACCTGGTAGAAAGTTTCTGCTTCTTGTCTCTAGATTAAGTCGCACAAATAGCCATTCCAAAGTATGGTGGAATCGTCTATCTTCTCGTTGAATCAGATTAAGTTTTATTCGATGCGTAATGTCTGTGTTAGTCAAATCATTGAGGTGTTTGAGGCAGAAAGCTCCCAGCCGGAGTCCTTTTTTCGTTTGGAAAAAACAATACATAGAAGTGGGAGATGGTTTTCTGCTTTTCCATTATTGCAAAGGACTAGTCCATTGGACTCCTTGTACAAGGGTAGTCCCGGAAGTACTCGACCTAAGAAAGAAAACACAAAAAAATTCGGGACAATTCGCTTCGATACTCTGTTTATAGTGAGAATTGTCCAGCCCCTTAAAATTGTCATCAACCGCCGACTCCACCTCTTTACTGTAGGCAAATCTTTTACCACAGAGTCATTTTTTTCAAATTCGGAAATAGAAAATAATCCGAGAGGGCTAAATCTGGCGAATAGGGTGCATGAGGAAGCAATTCGAATTTTAACTCATTGATTTTGGCCATCTCGATGACGGATGAATGAACTAGTTCATTGTCTTGAAGAGACCAAACTTTTTTCTCCGCCAAATACGGCCGTTTTTTCTTGATTTCATCTGTCAAATGCTGCACGCCGTTATTTTTTTTTTTTTTTTCTGAAGATAATCAATGAAAATTATACTACGCCTCTTCCAAGAAACTGACGCCATAAACTTGCCTGCTGATTGAACTGTCTTCGCCTTCTTTGGAGCCGATTCTCCCGTTTGAGTCCATTGTTTTGACTGTTCCTTCGAAGTGATGGACCCATATTTCATCTATGGTTATGGATCGACGCAGAAACTCGGCTTTATTACTGTGAAACTTCGCCAAACACTCGATTGAAACATCTTCACGGCGGTGTTTTTGTTCCATTGTGAGTAATCGGGGCCCCCATCTTACGCACAGCTTTCTCCTGTCCAATTTTTCAGTCAACATGCGATGTACAGCGCTTTTTGAAATGGCTACCACATCTGCTGGTTCACACACTTTCAATCAACGGTCATCCAATACCATTTTCTGGATTTTTTTTCAACATTTCTGGTGAACTCACCTCATTTGGTCGACCACTGCGATGTTCGTTTTGGCAACTCGTACGGCCTCGCTTAAACTCTGCTAGCCAATATTTTATAGTTGTAAACGATGGGGCAGAGAAGAATCCAGTTCCGTTTTGATGTTGGTTGGACTGAGGCCTATCAAATGAAAGAATTGTATCACATAACGATGAACAATTTTTTCCATATTTAAAAATTCGTTGAGAACGTTCATTATTAATGGCTGCCGAACAAATACTAAACTTCAAATTTAAGTTTTATAAGGTTGGTACTCTCTACAATTGTCATTCTTTTTAAACAACAACCGCCATCTATACGTCATGTCGGGTACCTCTGAGACCACCCTCGTATGTATGTATGTATATTTCCTTATGCAATATAAGGAAACGCTTAAGTTATCAAGTGTCCACAACACTAACAACCGCCACATCCGGATTAAGTACCTGATGCCAGCGTAGGTCGAAGACTCAGTAAGCCGAAGTGGGTATTACTCTCACAGCAAATGTCGCAGGATATGATGTCAATTATATATAGCTAATTACAATGCATAGCAAAAGTCTAGAGCTCCGTTACGACGACAGTCAACAATATTTCTTAGTGAGAGACAGTAGAAATCTCGCTGACCTTTTAGAAGCGGCGGGAACCATCTACAGCGCCTTCCGAGGATGCAGGCAATCCTAGCGCATGTGCAGAACCTAAGAAATTCTCACCTAAACCTTAACTAAGAAGCTCATCGGCGATCTCTTTTGTGACCTTAGACCCAAACAAGACTCACTGAATTCATCCTTTCGACTGCGTTCAAAGGAGCTTTCCATACTTGAATCTCCAATCTAGTGGTGAGAAGTCTCGGCAAGGCCTTAAGCCTATTTGGGCTGCCGCTAAAGACGCAGATACTTCGCCCCCAACGATTCTTAACAATATAGCCCATCGCTATCAGAATCTTCGCTTGAAAGACCGGCGCAATGATGAGCCAAATCTAACATTGCCGTCCTGCTAATGTGGTCGTAAACTATTTTTAAGGTTACCTCTCGTTTAGATTCTCTCTGATGTATACCTCTAATCAATACAATTCAGCTTGAAACACAGAAATGTTACATATGAATACTCCTGTCCCAAATTCTTCCCCTACTTTAGTCTTAACGTCGTACCACACTAGTGAATATTAACAAATGCCGTCTATTCGGAGAGATCAAACTCTTAGAGCGTTTGGGATCCAGCTTTAGTTGAATCTACTTTGTGCTTAGACATATTGAACTATTTGTCCACTTAAGGCCTGCTTTTTTCATAGCATCTGGATTCAGCATGAGTTTGCCTATAATTGTTTTTTCTTTCTTTTCAGTGTAGTTGTATTGTTGGTGAGTTCATTGGCCTTATGTCCCCAAACTCCTCCACCCAACAAATGTGAATTTCCAACTGATTTCAGTCTAAGGCTACTTTACAGTTTATAGAGATTGATTCCAATATTTCATTAATCCGTGGCCATCGAAGAAGATGCCAATATCTTTAGCTGAAATCACGTTTTCTTTAACCAAATGCGGCGTCTTTTATTTATTTTATTTCAAGCTCTTCAACCTTGCTGTGGATCTGATTCCACCAACATTTCTATCGGTCGTCTTTAATAATCATAAGTCGCGCGTAGAGTTCTTCATTTTCCGAGGGACTTCAGCTGTTTTAGGACAAATTCGTAACTCGTACAAGGAATTTGCATACCTTAGTACCATTCTACAGAATTGAAAAACCACACTTCTGGTGTCGACTGTATTGCTATTACGACGCTTGTCCGTGCCCGAACAAGAGTTTTTGCATTTGAGTGATGCAATTATTTTTCTTTCTGCCTCTTCTTCGGACCTCCGCTGGATCTTCAGCCTCTATTGCTTTTTGGATTAGATTTTCCGACAAACTTTGTTGAACTTGACAAAACCAGTTGTTTTCTCAGCTTTTCACTATCGGTTTCTTGGTGCGGAGACTTCCACGTTGCTATGATTGTACTATATGGTATACCATATGCACTTCTTGTACATCGTCTAACATTGAGATGCGTATGTTAAAATTTGTCGAATGACTGTCTTGTAAAGGGTGACCAGATAAGAACGATGGGAAAAAAAATTAGATAAAGCAAGAACGGTGTAAGATATAAAATTGATTCTGGCTTTATTTCGAAACTACGTCCATGGCATTGTGCTGAATAGCACAATAGCAAATGGCCGTATCGGCTTCGCTGGCAGTGCTTCATGCGGTCGGTTGGTGACTCGATCCAATATGTGCAGCGTTATCCCGCAATAGCGTGTCGAATATTGGCTTCGAGTTCGCCCAAAGTGGTTGACTTGTTAGCGTAGACTAAAGACTTGACGTAGCCCCAGAGAAAATAGTCGAGTGGTGTCAAATCACATGGTCGCGGCTGCCAATTGATGAACGCTCGGCGTGAGATGACCCAGTCGCCATATTTCTCCTCCTCCTTCGCTTATATGGCACAGCTCGGATATGTCGTTGTTGTCGAGCTCTGGCCACAGAAAGTCGGTTAAAATCGCTTTATACCTGAGACCATTGACGGCAATGATGTCTCCTTCCTCATTTCGAAAGAAATAAGATCTTATGCCGCCAAACAGTCAATCTTTGTGGATGCATTGATGCTTGGCCGAACACCTGTGGATTGTGTTCGCTCCAATAACGGCAATTTTGTTGGTTAACATAGCCGCTGAACCAAAAATGGGCATCATCCGAGATGAGTTTTTGGCCAAAATCCCCACTCCGGCTAGCATTTCCAGCGCCCAATTAGCGAACTCACGTCATTGTCTATGGTCGTTTTGCCTATCTGGTTGGTGGCTTAAGGTCCAAAAGAGTGTACTCACTCTTTCATTTTGGTATGTCGCATTTTAGATCCATTCTCTCAAATTTAGGGCCGGCCTCTTTCCTTGTTTAAATTGTGCCAGTTTACTTTTTCTACTAACTTCTACTGGTTTCTGCGGGCAAAATTTCTCGAGCAAAAGTCGATTCTGACCTGGTAGTGGTTCTCCCAAGATGATTTTAAAATCCTTTACTCGCTGTTTTGTGTTACTTTACTGATTATTACTGGTTTTATGCTCCACTGCTGTAGTATGTAATCAAGGGCTCCTCTTGCTTAATAAATTGCGTATTTAGTATAGTAAGACCGCGTGTGAATTTAGTATATCCCGAAATCGTTTCATATGTAGTCTGTCTCTAATTTTTGATACGCTTACTATTTTATCTACAGGGTGAATGACTCGAACTCCAACTTTTTAAAATGCTACAATTTTTTTATTTTTTGATAAATATTATTGTGCCAAAGCAAAAAATGTTGGAAAATAGATCAATTTTTAAATTGTACCAGTAGTTTTCAATATGTCCACCTTTGGAGTGAATAATGGCCTTGAGACGGCCGAAGAAAGCATCGCACGCTGCACGCAAGTGGCTCTGCGGTATTTTTGCCCATTCCCGGCGAAGTGCTTGTTTGAGGTGGTCCAAACTTTGGTATTTTTTAGTGCCAACCTTCGCCTTCAAAATACCCCAGACAGAGAAATCCAACGGATTTGCATCCGGAGAATTTGCAATCCATTGTGTCAAAGAAATGAAGTGTGGAACATTGTTTTTTAACCAATCTTGGTTGACGCGCGCTTTGTGAGACGGTGCCGAGTCTTGTTGAAATATCCACGGTCTCCGACCGAAATGATTGTTTGCCCAAGGCTTCAATACTGCCTCTAAAACAGTTTCACGGTATACGGTCGCATTAATTTTGACGCCACGGTCCAAAAATACGATCGGAGAGCGACCATCAGGGGTTATGGCGGCCCAAACCATCACCATCGGTGCTACCTGCTTTCTGGTGGCCGTCCGAAGGTGTAAATTTTCGAAGGACCTCTCTGGCAAGTAAACTCGGTCATTTTGTTTGTTGACATATTGCTCGATAACAAATGGCGACTCATCAGAAAAAACCAAATTCGGCAACTCACCACTTTCGTGCAAGCGTATCAACTCCTTCGCTCTTTCGACTCTAATTTTTTTCTGTTGCGGTGTAAGATCGTGTGCTTTTTGGCTTGAGCCCACGCTCATTTTTCAGTATGTGTTTCATCCGTTCCAACGATATGTTGAGCTCACGAGCCATTTTTCTTCCACTTCGACGCGGATTTCGCTCAATTCGAGCCTTCACTTTCCGAACCATTTCTGCCGATGTTGCTGTTTTTTTATGACCACCTACATGGCGTTTTGCAACGCTGCCAGTATCACGGTAATGAGCTACGGTTCGAGACACAAATGGTTTATTCACGTTGAGGTGCTGGAGGACTCTAACGATAGCTACTTGTGGTTTTCCAGGCAAATATAAAGCAATCACACTATCACGTTTGAATTCCATCGCGGATAAAAATTTTTCAACACAACTGTGACGCAAATCGATTAAAAATCATGTAAATAATAAAACTAACTGTCATGTGTCAAAATTTGAGCTCACTGTCATGAAAGATTTGGAAATTATAGCAGTCTGAAATTGGTTGCAGTTCGAGTCATTCGGGGTGTAGTAGTTCAGCTGCCATCTTCGTTCTTATTTTGTTGAGTTCCGTAGTAATACATTTTGTATGCTTTCCTTCGCAAGTTTATGTAGCGGGCGCTGTTTTCGACATTCCGTCACTTGGTTTCTTGAACGCATATTACCCATATCAATTTAACATTTATGTAATACATTTTCTAGTTCAAAACTTCTGCTAGTCATTGCGCCGACGGCACAGCTGGCGATTGGTAATTTATTTCTAAAAAGCATTATGTTTCTCGCCCCCTAGAAACCGCAAACCGCTGCAAAGAAGTCAGGGAATTGTATTCATATACATACCTTCACTTCCATTATGTCGGACTTATGGCTTGCGTGAATGTGTGATTTTATATCCGGATTTTGTGGCGGCCCACCTGTAGCCCTCAGACGTGGAAATCCGACCACGCATACAGATTTTGAGTAGTCTCATTAGATGTTGATGTGCCTCACCCCAATCTTAGTGGTTATGCCTGACTATAATTTTTCTATATAAAGTTGCCTTTTACCACAGTCAGGAGTAGGAACTGCGGGAATATTCTATAAGACCTTGCCATACGGCAAAATGACCATCTTCATTACGCGAAATTAAGAAGACCCATGCCTCTGGTTCTCTTTTTTTGTAAGCATACAGCCTTGTGCAAAAGTATTAGACACCGTTCAACATTCTTTATATCTTTTAAAACCAAAATGCCAGATGAAATCAAAGTAAGCAGATATGATAAATAAATAGTTTTATTAAACATAATTAATATTTGGTTGGATTGCCTTTGGCCTTTATGACAGCAGCGATCCTCTTAAGCATAGAGTTAACTAACTTACGGCACTCTTCCGAAGATATATCGAGTGCCCCATACGCTTCAGAATACCTACTAGATGGAGTGAAAAGTGACCTCCTTGACCGCCAGAATCCGCTGCTACTACAAAAAAGGTTATGGTGCCTTGAAGTCCGTTCATATTTAGGCAGACATGCCAAATTTCAGTGCGATACGGTTTTGTTTTGACAGCTGATTGTTGTTGACGTGTTTGGCATCATGTTGAGTATGGACAAAAACGATTTTCGTTCTCTCATAAAACATTATTTTTTGAAAGGCAAAACGGCGAAGGAAACGGCAGGCCCTCCGATGCGGTTACAGAGGACAATGTCAAAAAAATACATGAAATGGTGTTGACTGACCGGAAACTGAAGGTGCGCGAGCTAGCAGATACCACAAAGATTAGTACTGAGCGCACACGCCATATTTTGGGCAATATTCTGCATATAAAAAAGTTATCCTGCCGCGCATTCTAACTCCTGACCAAAAACACGAACGCGAGAGCACTTTGAAAGAGTGTTTGGACTTGCTGATGCGGAATCGGGCAGACTTTTGGCGTCGATTGGTAACTTGGATACACTATTATACACCAGAGAACAGAATGAGTGCCCGGCAATGGACTGAAGCCGCTACGAGTGCTCCGAAGCGGCCGAGGGAGGCTCGATGGGTCGGAAAGGTTATGGCGTTGGTTTTCTGGGATTGTCGTGGCATACTCTTCGTGGACTACCTCGAAAAAGGAAAAACCATCAAGAGCGAGTATTACTGTGCATTATTGGAGCAATTGAAGGCCGAAATCGCTGACTTACGGCTCCAATTGCTGTCGCATCCACCGTATTCGCCCGATTTGGCCCTCGGACTATTATCTCTTCCCAAACCTCAAAAGATGGCTCATCAATCAAGCTGAATTTTTTAGCTCACGCGAGGAAATCGTCGACGCCACGGAGGAGTATTTTGCAGACCTTCCAGAAAAGTACTTTTCGGACGGGATCAAGAAGTTGGAAAATCGGTGGAATAAGTGTATCAAACTAAAAAGGGGCTATATTAAATAATATAAAAAAACATTTCAAATAAAAAAAAAATTAATTCCCAATGAGGTCACTTTTCACTCCATCTAGTATGTTCAATAAGCTTCAGATCCGGATGCTGTACAAATCACTCGAGAAAATCTATGGTGTTGTCTTCAAACCACTTCATAGTTAGAGCTGATTTGTGGGAGGGTGCATTGTCTTGGTGGAATTTGACGTATTCCATTTTGGTATCCCCAATAATGTTGGAAAAGGAGGATTGCAGCACATTTACATATGTACTTGTGGGAGTCCATCCACATGCATTTCAACCACCGCGCTGGCTGCCATGCAGCCCTAGATCATTATACTGCCTCCTCCGCGCTTAACAGTAGGTATCACGCATCCTGGGTTGTACTCCTTTCCAACTCTTCGTCTCACAAAAGTCACACCAGGGGTTCCAAATATCTGAATATTTATGGAAAAAACAGTATTTTAAAAATAATAAAATTACCTCCAGCAAATCAGAGTTTTGTTTACGCCTAAATTAAAAGTGATACGTACCTCGAAATAAGATTCGTCTGACCACAATATATTAGATCAATCTTCTTCAGTGAAATGAACGTGTTTCTCTGCCCACAACAAGCGTGAATTCTTGTTTTCTTAGAACTATGGCTTCTTTCTTGCCTCCTTAAGTCATATTTTTCCCAGTGCCACCAACAACTCAGTAGGTAGCTCAGATGAGGTTTTCACCCGAGTTTTAAGCAGAGATCATATTAAATTTTTGAACCAGTCTCCTTTTATCGTTTAAATGTCTTTTGCACTGAACAAAGTGAACATTTCATTCCCTTTGCGATTTGAGTTTGATTTTGGTCTTGCTCAAATAAAAGATATATTTTTACACGTTGTGTCAGATTCAGTTCACTTCTTTTAGGCATTTTAAGAAAAAAGTGGATAACCTGCTCTATTATGAGTAGTAGAAAGCAAACTGATCACGCGTATATCAATTTCGAGCAATGATCGCACACTGATCCCGCACCAGAATAAATGCTTAAGATCGCAGTCATAAAATTCATAATTAATAATTCCATGAAAGGACTTCCCAGTAAAGAGGCAATGAAAGGGTGACATGTGTTGGCCAAGGCTCTATATTGATGTTTTTTTTTTCCATCTCTGCATGTTATTGCTCTATTTTATATCCGCAGCATTGTTTTTTTTACTTTATAATACCACTTCCAAACATTGCTTCTGGGATAACGCGCACCTATAGATTTCACTTTGCTCATCTCCTCCAAGAACAAGAAAAAACTGCTGTTGATAATATGTATGTACCTTATAGGCAACCTGTCTGACTGCAAACACCCGAAGGCACCGAGATGTTCGTTGATATTATCTGATGAAACTAAATACATTACAGGCGTCATATCTTTTGTTTTCTTGACAGCGCCATAATTACGAGTCAAGTATTGAAACTATCTATTGATGACACATTTCAAATTAGAAGAACTCACTTGAACCATGCATAATAATGGGCTATCGTTGCCATCTCTCGGTTCTTTCTTTTGATCGGTTACTCTTAGTACTCACAGCTAATATTTTGATTTATGACTAATGAATCACTCGAAAGATGTTTTCTTCAATTAAAACATATGTACGCGTATACAATAATTGTATAGCTGATGTCATTAAGTAGTTACATATAGTCTAATTAGAAGTATTTAAGAGCATTACAGCAGGTAAAGATTACGCGTAAACCGCTGGTTAATCGACACATTACGCCATCTGGCAACTGCCTCGAATTCAATTCTTTAAGAAACATTAAAATCCAATTACATGTACCAAATTCATCTGTCATTAAGTCAAGAAAAGAAACTAAAACGACTAAGTGACGAATCTAAAAGAATGAAAATGCACTAAGCAGGTAATATAGACATACAAAGTGGATCAAAAGTAATGTCCTAATGTGAATTGGCTGCCATCTAACAAGAAATGAACGAAATTGGGCTCTGTTTATTTGAAGGTGTAAAATTTATGAAATTACTTTGAAAAAATTATATCGGTCAAATGACCACCTCCTGAGTTGATGCACATTTGTGCTCGTTTTACGGTACTTTAAGTTGTTGCTTGCAAATTGTTTTAATTTGTTGTGGTAAGCGCGAAATTTCGAAAAACCCCAAGGGAAGAAGTCTGGCGCCCGTCAGATCTGTTCAAATCGGCAAAACGTCGGATAACACGGCCTGGAAATTGGTGATTCAAAATCTCCATCGTTATTTGAGCTGTGTGAGCGATTGATCCATCCTGCTGGAACCCAGAATGCTCAACCTGCGGAAAAAAAAACTCGTTTAACATCTGTCTGCAGTGCTCACCAGTTACGGTTATGGCGGTGCCGTCGGCGTCCTCAAAGAAATAAGGGCCAAACACTTTTTTACTTCAAATGCTTCCCAAAACAGTCACTTTGAGGGTGTGCAAAGTGCACTCTTCGTGCATTTCACGTGAACTCTCCGTGCCCCAAAAACGCAAATTTTGTTTATTCACATAACCACTTAAGTGAAAATGGCCTTTGTCGCCCATTATGATTTTGAATATGAAATCATCCTCTTCTTGCACCAGGTTTAACAGAGCATGGGAGTAAGTACACATAGTTAGCCTCACTTGACCGTCAGCAGGCAGTAATTATTGAACAGTTTGCACTTTATAAAGGAATATCTTTAGGCAAAATTCAACGCAACGAAAGTCTGCTGATACTAAATTGTCTGTGTTTGTGGACTTTCTCGGACGTCCTCTGTCACAGCAGTGATATTCTCGGTCGAGCGAGCAATACGGGGCTGGCCACTTCTTGCGACATTCTCTAGTGGAGCAAGTTTGCAAGTGAAGCTGCATTAAAACAGCAGACCGAAAATTGGTCAATTAAGCGGTAACAGTAATTCTGCGTTCGTCAGGTGTTTATCGCTTCAACTGATTCTTTATCTGTCTACAACATACATACAAAAATTACAAAAATGTGGCACATTTACATTATGATATTACTTTTGCCCCACCTTGTATAATAGTTTTAACCAATAGCGCAACATTGTGTATGTCCGTGCAATAACTTTAGCACAAAGCCTTCATTACAGTCATAATCTTTTCTACTCTTTAAATGAGACAAACTCTACTCGTATGTTTTCATCTATAGAATTCCCTCGTCCAAAAGTGTATACCAATCTCCGTAGTACAACAGATCTAACATATTTTTCCTAAGTAGTGCTCATTGTAATATCATTCACACAGGAATGCCATTGCTCCGGCTTCTCCTAGAATCAAAGAGACTTTTTGACGAATTTGTCCAGATTGCCAATCTTTACAGATCAAAAGTCATTTAGATCACGGAAATGATAAATGTCTGGATGTGACTATCTATGATTGGGCTATGAGAGCTCTTGCGAATGTGTCAATTCCTTTCTAGGGTATTTATGGTTAGGCTGTTGGGTTGGCAAACTTCCTACTAGATAATTGTTCCTAGGGGTCCTAGCACGGCCATTTCATCAAATGTGCAGTATTTGGTTTTATCGTTGAGAGAAACGTGTCACTGTTTAATCACCACCGGGCTCGCGACCCATGAATAGCCGAAATTTCGACTTGAAAAACGCTACAGCGTGTGAATAGCTGAAGGAGGAGAGATGTTATAAGAAAAAGAATTACACTTTAAGCATACAACCTTCTAGGATAATTCCAGCTTCATTGTTTCTTTCTACATTTTCTTTCCACCTCAGTCTGCTATAAATAGTACAATGGACTAGGTCTATGTCTGAAAAAAAAGGGCAGACGGCACTATCCGAGAAATGTCATTAATCTTGGTCTGATGGTTGTTATTTTTTATCTTCTTCCATTGAGGCCCACCCAGACCAGTTGTTGGTTCATTGTTCATTGTGATACCACTGAAAGAGCGTGGTAAAGCGATGCTCTAGCTAGTACTGAAATGAAAGACATTTATTCATGAATCTTTTAAGCCCAATGAGTCGCTGCGCATGATTTCTGGAGATATCTCCTAAGGTTGATTAGCCAATCTTAGTATCGACATTGTCCATATTAGTCTAGAAGTCTCACAGTTGTCTCAATGAGTTCACCTATGACTAATCTTAGAGAGCCTTTAAATTTGTCACAGCCGATTTTCGAGAGTATAGGCCAACTAGAACTTTTTTATTTCGTTCTGCAATATTTTCTTTCTACCTCATTTTGCCGTCCAGGATGAATCCTAGATACTTAAGGGAAATGGTTCGTCGAATCGGCGACGGCATTTTTACAAGTGGTCATGCAGATGACCTATGCAAACAAAACTTTGAAAGTCTATTGTGTTCAATTATATATTTCATTTAGTTAGAATATAGAAAAACAACAGTGGCCATTATTTTGCCATTTACACTACACATTTACACAGATACAGATACGTGTCCAAGAGGAGAGTATGCCTAGGGAATACTGGTAAAGTGTTGGGGAGTGTTTGTTTGACATATAAACAGTGACTTCACCTACGTAAGATGACCCTCCGCACCTTGCGTCCTGTAATTTGGTAAATATACCATTGAAAATTAGAGGTTTCTAACATGGTTTCCTCCTTGTAGAGCAGCGACCAAATGTTGTTTTGATAACTCTACTGTTGAGGACGAAATGAATCACTCTGCAGACAGAGGAGTGATGATCGTCAACTTTGTTTAATGCTCTATCGATTTATATTCTTTGATAGAAACAGATTTTTTTTAATGGATTGTAAGGAGTTAGTGCGTTCTCCGCCGAGTTGCCTCTTTGGTCCAACTATGACTGAAACTGGACTTGATGTGAAGATTGAGAATTCTCGTGAGGAAGGTCTAAAATCTGTTTGGAGCAAATAAGAGGCCTGCTTTGTGTATAAAAACTACGGTTATCTCAGTTCAGGCACATGCCATTGTATCAAAAGCTATCCAGACTTTCAGAATGCATAATAGAGTGTCGCTGACATTCTGAAAAGCATTTAGTTGTTATGTAGGGAAGATACCCTCAGTTCTAGGTGGCTTAAAAAGTTCAAAGCTGCAAACTTGCAATTTAAGATTTTTGACATAAATTTTGTCCAGGTTAATGTTAATGTTTAAGGTGCGTGTCTTTGTTAGGGCCCATTTTTAAATAAATACGGTTGGGGTCTACCTTCCGTTAGGCCCATTATGAGTTATTGTAAGTTAGAGCTAACCCATGATGCTTGAAATTTTAATAAACTCGGCTATAATTTTGAGTGAGTTTGCAGTGATATCTTCTGCCTCAACTTATATCTTACTTAGAAAGCGTAGACCTGTTCTGATTAAGCGGTTATAATAGCAATGGATATGTTCTGTTGTTTCTTCGTCCTTGTCGCAGGTTAATCCGTGTATCTGACCCCTAGAAAGCTGTAGGAGTTGTTTAATAACTTTGAGGGGAGTGGTTAGTAAAAAGTTGTTGGCTTGCCTGTTACCTTCAGTTACCGTCCACTAATGGAATGCTTTTGTTTTTAGCTAGTTATTTATATAGCCTTTTATCGAGCTAGTTGGTAACCCGCTGAATGGTCGTGGCAACATGAATATTGAGGCCGATCCTTTTCTGGCAAATTCGTCTGCCATTTCATTAACCACTGCACCCAGATTAAATGGACTATAATGGTGCTGGCTAGGAATTTGATAAGTACACCCTGAATGACTCGAACTGCAACCAATTTCAGACTGCTATAATTTCCAAACCGTTCATGGCAGTGAGCTCAAATTTTGACACATGACAGATAATTTTATTATTTACAAGCCTTTTAAACGATTTGCGTCTCAGTTGTGTTGAAAAATTTTTATCCGCGATGGAATTCAAACTTGATAGTGTAATTGATTTATATTTGGCTGGAAAACCACGAGTAGCTATCGTTAGAGCCCTCCAGCACCTCAAAGCTAATAAATCATTTGTGTCTCGAACCATAGCTCGTTACCGTGATACTGGCAGCGTAGCAAAACGCCATGGAGGTGGTCATAAAAAAACAGCAACATCGGCAGAAATGGTTCGGAAAGTGAAGGCTCGAATTGAGCGAAATCCGCGTCGAAGTGGAAGAAAAATGGCTCGTGAGCTCAACATATCGTTGCAACGGATGCAACACATACTGAAAAATGAGCTTGGGCTCAAGTCATTGAAATTCCAAAAAGCACACGATCTTACACCGCAATAGAAAAAGTTTAAGTCGAAAGAGCGAAGGACTTGCTACGCTTGCACGAAAGTGGTGAGTTGCCGAATTTGGTTTTTACCGATGAGTCGCCATTTGTTATCGAATAATATGTCAACAAACAAAATGACCGAGTTTACTTGCCAGAGAGGTCCTTCGAAAATTTACACCTTCGGACGGCCATCAGAAAGCAGGCAGCATCGATGGTAATGGTTTGGGCCGCCATAACCGCCGATGGTCGCTCTCCGCTCGAATTTTTGGACCGTGGTGTCAAAATTAATGCGACCGTATACCGTGAAACTGTCTTAGAGGCAGTATTGAAGCCTTGGGCAAACAATCATTTCGGTCGGAGACCGTGGACATTTCAACAAGACTCGGCTCCGTCTCACAAAGCGCACGTCAACCAAGATTGGTTAAAAAGCAATGTCCCACACTCCATTTCTTCGACACAATGGATTGCAAATTCTCCGGATGCAAATACGTTGGATTTCTCTGTCTGGGGTATTTTGAAGGCGAAGGGTGGCACTAAAAAATACCAAAGTTTGGACCACCTTAAACAAGCACTTCGCCGGGAATGGCCCAAAATACCGCAGAGCCACTTGGGTGTAGCGTGCGATGCGTTCTTCGGCCGTCTCAAGGCCATTATTCGCGCCAAAAGTGGACATATTGAAAACTACTGATACAATTTGAAAATTGATGTATTTTCCAACATTTTTTGCTTTGGCACAATAAAATTTATCAAAAAAAAAAAAAAATTATAGCATTTTAAAAAGTTACAGTTCGAGTAAGTCGCCCTGTGTGGACTGCATTACACAATTTTTGAAATTATCTCAAAAGTGTTGATAATAAGTAGAGCCGCTATGCTGTCAGAGAGGATATAAATGTTCTTGTTTGTGACGGATCTGTTTTAGTTGTCCTTAATGCAGAGCTCTATTACGTGTAGCTCAGCTTGAAATACAGAGACGCATACATTGAGGTATTGGTAGTTTCTTCGTATATGTCTGCTCCAATTCCTACGTCTACAATATTTTGCATACATCTGTGTATCACACCAGTGAATATCTTTTAAGCAGGGTCTTATTCTGTTCGCAGTTCTGCCGATCAGGGAATGTAACCTTGAAGTTATGGTTGAAATTGGACTTTTTCAGACAGTTGCCTGTAATATAGTTCATTTCTCCTGAGTTCAAGGACAAGCTCTAGGTGAACTATGTTGGTGTTATACTCACCCATATCAGATAAGCATGTTGCCGTTTGCCAAAGTTTCTTTCTATATGTGATAGTGGGATGTTCAGCAGAACCTCTAATGCTGCGATGAGTGCACAGTTTACACACAGTCAAATCTTAGAAGTTTGTTTAGACCAGTCTGTGTAGACTTTTGTTTAGTTTTATGTCACCATATTGGAGATGCATAAGTGCCTAGAAGTCTAGCAATTTCTGTGTACATCCATAGTGTCAATTTTGGGTTTTTTGTTTTATATGTGTGTTCCAACTGAGTTTTTGATCCAGTGTAACCTGTAGGAAGTGGAACTTGCAAGTGAAGTGGAACACTTGAAAACTTTATCGTTTAACCAAATAGTTTTGGATCTTGTCCAATTTTCTTCTCTTGGTGAAGGCAACTATAATGCTTTTTTTGGGGTTGACATTTAGGCAAACTTTCTTGCACCAGATAGCAACAAGGCTAAGCTCCCTCTGCAGGAGTTCCGAGATAGTTTCTTTAAATTTGCCTCTGATCGCAATGTCATCCTTATCATAGAAACCATCGTTGCTGTTTATGTTTAGCAGTTCATTTACTACGATGGACCATAGCAGGTGGGAGAGAACACCCTGAGGGCAACCTTTCCCAGCCGTAACGCTGATTCTGTCACTGTCTAATGTGGAATTGATATTTCTACCATTAAGCATATGTTTCATCCATTATCTATTCCTGTGTTGGGATGCATCTGTATAGCTTCTCGATTAGAACATGATCTTATAGGCGGCAATGTAGATTTCCCACTCCCGTTTTATTGTAATTTAACTGAGTTTAATTACTCTTGCAGCAGAGTTGGTCCACCACGGCGGGTGCATATTGTAGGAGGGGATAAAGGTAAAGATAAAGAGAAAATGAGGTTGGTATTAAATTCATCATACTGCACCTGCGTTATTGGTATATGATTTCCGAATGTATCCAGTTTAGCATGAATGATTCTATGATTGCGGTAAGTGATGGTGAGAAACAATTGTTTATTTGATATCCTGAAGTACGAGTATAAGGAGTCGCGATTAGAGTGGGGGAAAGTTTCCAAAGACTTCCACCTAAGGCTTAATCATGAGTTTCGCAATTTATGCTTATGATACCATGATCCAAGCTTCGATTTATTTATTTATGATAAAATACTGATAATACTGAGTGAAATTTCAATGAACTTCTTACTTAAAGCAAGTTGAAAGCTAATGGAAAATAAAGATCCGATGACTTAATTTTCTTTGCTCTTATTCTGTTTTATTATCTCGAAGCTTCACATTTAGATTTTAGGTAAATGAACTTCTTATCAACAACACGCCGGCTGTTATACTCGTATTTTATCAAAACCGATAGTACGAGTATGTAAGACTTGTAGCGGAAGCCCAAATTAAAACAAACATTTATAAAGCTGTACAATTTATCACATGGACGCCATTGTTACGCTACGTGGTAATAAGATGCAGTTTAAAAGTTTTTTTTTTTGCTTCTGTTGTATTGAATGTGGTTAGTAGCATTTATCACATAATGTAGATATTGATGTGTCTTCATAGAATGATGTGCTGCTGTTTTGTGTTATTAAAAGTGGCGAGCCTTCTTTGTTATTGATTTATAAAGCCTAAACTATTACACATTTTTGCATTGCATGGCTAAGGAGATTATTGTTTCTATGCACGATTTTGTTTACTTTTCATTTTAAACATGATAGAGTAGCAATTTCATTGCTCTTGCTGTTATACAACAGAATTTGTTTGAAATAACTTTTCCTGACGATTATTTTGCACGCAACCATTGAAGTATTTATTTCAAGCTATCGTAAAACCAGGAGTAAATGTGATTGTTACCGGTCATTGACATTTTTTATATGAGTGTAATTGGTTTGATGAAGAGGAAGGGGAATAGTACGTAACCCTTGGGCGTGTTTTTGGATCAGTGCATTTATAGAGTATTTCAGTGTTCACAAACTCATTACATTCAAATATTTATTTAGCACACTTTCCCTTTCATCACTTGTTGGCATTCCATTCTATGAATGTTATTAAAATTCTTCTCTTTTTCTTATCGAATTCTTGTGTGTTTTGATAGTAAAAAGATTTTATTGACACATTACCCGTTTTAATGGCTTACTGAAGTAGGTTATCGCATCTAGTTCGTTTGCTAATTTAGATTTATGTAAATCAAGGTGCTTGGGATTGTATACATGTGTTCGGTAATATATTTGAGAAACAGTTTTACTATTTAGTATTTAGTAAAGTCAGAACTTAAACTGAACGATTGGATAATACAAATAACTTTTATAACTTTTAGAGAACAAAAATAATTTTGTTGTCGCTAACTAACTTTGATTGCCTCTGAGCTAACTTTGATTGCCTCTTTCCTTACAGTCGAAACCAAGTGTGTTTTAAATGAAAATAGCTGCTTGGCTTAGGAAAAGAAAATTATTATAAAGGCTTTTAAGATTGCTTTGTTGTCCAGGCTCCTCCATTCCCAATTATCGCCTCACAGCTTTGTCGACAAGTTGCAACCTATTTTTCTGTTTTGTTTTCCTTACATCTTTTTCTTTGATCTTTCGCTTTATAAGTCCGGTGACATTTTTAATCAGATTGAAATTTGTGATCTGAGATGGCCAATCTAATAACACATTCACATTATTTTCCTTTTTAAAGCCCTGATAGATACGCTGCGATTTTTCAGATCGTTCTCCTCATCGTTTCGAGCAGTATTTCAGCGGCTGCCAACAATCTTTGGATCACTCTCGGTGGAGGTCACCAATTTACCGTATCCGTCCGCGATGAAAACATACACTTCTGTCTCGTTTCACAAGAGATTGTTAAAAAGAAAAATGAAGGTTCATCAGGGAAAATAATTTTGATCAAGTCATTTTGAATGTGTTTTCCCGTTAATAACGGCTTGGCTTCAACGGCTTTGTAATTAAAATCTTTTTCTCGGAAGTTTGCAAATACTGAAGATGGAAACCTCGGGACCTTATTCTAATTTCAATTTTCTTGTTATTTTCTTCAAAAAATGGAAGTATTTACTTTGTCTTCAATGGCTTTTGAAATGATATTTGTTTTTCCCCATTCCAAATCGTCAACGTTGAAATGTTTTTTTTAAAATCGGTTCACCCCCACTTCCTCACAAAACCCTCTAGATGCAACGGAAGTTAAATTTTGTCGCACATTAGAAGAGGAATGACTTCTCAAAATCACCCTAGTCCTGAAGGTATTAGCTACCATAGTATCAGCAGAATTAATAGTCAACAATTTAATCAGCTCAATCAAGCCAAAAAATCTTCCAGAAATGTAAGAATGTTTTCAACTCTGATACTAAAGGGGCTGGTTTCCATTTTGCTAACAAACATTGCCCTATTAAAATCTAGTTTCAATTTGCCATACACCGGAATAACCTAAATCGATCTAAGCGCAATTTTTATCCCCAAACCAGGAAATAATCTGGTGAGCTCCCCGACCCCTTCTGAGGTCTATCAGTGATTATTACTATTGTAGTTAAAGGTTGTAACTCTAACCTACTGTACATTCCTAGAAAAGGTCCAAGGATCGATCTACTTGTATATTAGTGATGCTTTCAGATCTATCGCACTTTCTGCAAGAGGACATTCTAGCAAGCAGACAGCGGCCTATGCTGCCAGGTCTGGATGTACGTCTGAAGGCAGAATACATCAGCGTTCAGTGTATTCTCAGTATTAAATAGTTTTTATTTTTCAATATAATTCCTCTTCCCTGTCGCATCGCCATTTTTCTAAATTAGCAAAAGTAATAGTCACTTGGTGGTAATTCCTGGGCATAGGGTTACGGGTTAAT
This sequence comes from Volucella zonaria, assembly GCA_963966105.1. Classification (NCBI taxonomy): domain Eukaryota; kingdom Metazoa; phylum Arthropoda; class Insecta; order Diptera; family Syrphidae; genus Volucella; species Volucella zonaria. The sequence continues at coordinate 215,721,998 of OZ014530.1, forward strand.
TTTATTGAAGCTATATTCTTTCACAGTTTTTTATGGAATATCCAGTTCACTGTCTTAAAGCAACAACATACTTGTACGAGTATCCATAGTAAGGTCAGTTTATATTGCTTTTTTTCCCTAATTGTTTCTCTTAAATTCGAATCGAATGGTTGCGTATACTGCGTTTATGGCTTTGTCTGTTATGTAGTCATTTCACAAAATTTCTTTCCAGTTCCAAAAATATAGTGAATATGATTTTTCTGGCCAATTTCCGAGGAATGGGGGCGGAGATACAACTCGCACTAAGTACTCCTTTCCGACAGTTGGGCTTGGCACCTGTGGAATATGTCTGGTTATAAAGATGTACAATGAGACTGTATACTCAAACTCGTTGAGCAGTTGAGTGATATGTTTACACAGTCCTGTTCTTATTTATAAACCCACTACAAAATACTTTTCTACCCTGGTGGCCTTGCTTATTTGGTTCGTGTTTTCCTTTTTTACCTTAGGTGACGGGGTGGATAAGGGCCTCAGCTAGCATGCCTCTCCAGTTATCGCAGTCTTTTGGCAACTGTCTCCAGTTGCGTTCACAAAGTTGGTTTAGGTCTTTTTCACTTGTATGTGCCACTTAAGATAAGGTCGTCCGCTACCGCGTTGTCCCTCTAGATTGGGAACGAAAAACTTTCCAGTTGGGGCGTTGGTGTTTATGCCTTCCTGCCATCTACGGCAGGTTATCCAAACTTTTCTAACGACGTTGGCATGACGGTGCTGTACTGTACGGGCTATACAGCTCGCTGTTGAAACATCTCCTCCATTCTCCATTGATCAAAACGGGACCGAAATTTAACCGAAAAACATTTCTCTTGAAGGCTTTTTCTTATCCTCTTTTGTTAGTGTCCAAACTTATGCGCCATAAAGCAGGACTGGAATGATTAGTGTCTTGTATTAATTTCTTTGAGATTGCTCGAGAGAGGGCTTTAATACTTAATTGCCTGCAAGCCCAAAGAAGCAGCGATTAGCAAGAGTGATTCTTCGCATGATATCGACGCTGTTGTTGTCGGAGTTGATAGCGGAATCGAGGTTGATAAAGTTGTAGCTGCCTATCGTGACTTTTTTTCATAAGCGCCGATGTTGAGGGGTCCTCTTTTTATTGTAGGCAGCATACACTTTATTTTTCCTTGGTTGACCGCTAAACCCTAGCTCGCCTCTGCTTCAATAGTCGCATTCCCTCCATTGACAGCTCCTTGTGTTCTTCCCATTATGTTAATGTTGTCTACATACGCGAGTAACTGAACAAACTTTTGGAAGATTGTGACTCTACAGCTATCTTGTGAGTTTCGCACAACTTTTTCAAGAACAATGTCGAAAAAATCACATGTCAAGCTTGGCAGGGATGCGAAAACTAGACCTGGCTCTATATAGTTTGCCTCTAGAGCACTTCGTGAAACTTACAGTAGAGATCATCAGCCATCTGAACGTGCATTTTATCGAATTATTAAAAAATTTCGCACCAAATTCACGCCATTGGATACTCACAGACCAAAAACAACGGAAATAGTGCGTTCGGAAGAAAATATCACGGGTGTATAAGTTTGTGTTAAAGAGGGCTTCAACTTATCGATTAGTCGTCGTTCGCAGCAAATTAGCCTTTGTCCATCCACTATCTGAAAAATCATGCGTAAAGATCTTGGTCTCAAGACTTATAAAAACAAATTGGTGCTAAAGAGCTATAGTCGCCTGACCATTTATTGCGTCGGGTGTTCCGTGATTGGGCTTTAAATCCACTGAAAGTTGAGCCGGTTTTTTACGCGTAAAATTTTGTTCAGCGATGAGTCCCATTTCTGGTTAAACAAGCAAAATTGCATTATTTGAAGTGAGGACAATCCACAAGAAGTTCACCAGATCCCATTGCATCCAGAAAAATTACTGTTAATAGACACCAGCACAATGCGATGATCAACGATTATTTGTTCTAAAATTTGCGTGATATCAATGTAGAAGAACAGTGGTTCCAACAGGACGGTGCTCCACTCCATATTACAAACAAAAAATTTGTTTAAGTGAAAAATTCATTTGGAAATAGAGTCATTTCAATTGGCGATAAATATCCCATTGATATATTTTCCACGGGCTACGTCAAGCCACTGGTTTATGCCGATAAAACAGCAACGATTGATCCTTTGAAGCAAAACATTGTTCGAGTAATACACGATATAAACCCCTAATTCAACGAAAATGTGATCGAAAATTAGACCCCTAGAATGCGGTTTGAACGAGGCAGCTGTCCGCATGGCTCATATGCCCTAAACTACTTTCAAATATTAAATGACATGAAATTATCTTCCGAATGAATTTAATGAATCCCCATCAAGTTAATTTCTAAGTCTGACCCTCTAAAAAAAAAATCCTTTATGCTCCGTATGCAATCATCACCTGCTATTTTAAACAACTCGGCAGTTAAGTCAGAGAGTCCAGCTGCTTTATTAGATTTAAGTTTGGAAATTGCTGTCCTGGCGTCATCTTGGTCGGATAGACGGAAATATTGGATGTATTCGTCCAGGTTGAATGCGTCATCCTATCTGACAGTGGAATGGGATGTTTTTCTTCATCACCGTTTAACAATCTGCAGAAGTAATCTTTCTAGATTCTGTTCGGGCTTTAGAGCTTTGTTATGTTCTTTTTGTCTGCAGAACTTCCGAACTTCCTTCTTTTAGTAGCACCTCTTTAAGGCTTCGATCGAGGACTACTCGTGCTGTTTCTGTTTTCTTCTGGAAAGCCTATGTTCTATCCTTCTTCTCTGCTGTAGAGCCCACGAGCCAGTCTCGTTCTTTTCTGTAAGGTAAGTGTGTATCCGCTGTTTTTCTAAATTTGCCTATTTGCATTCTTCATCTTTTAAGAGTCAGAACATTCCTCGTGCAGATCCGGAGATCGCTGTTCTTAAATTGGTTGTCAGCTATTAGCTGGTTCCTCACACGTTTTTATCTCTTCCGTAGGACGGTCTTGGTCAGTATTATATGCTACTAGTCGAGCACATGCTTTCCATTTTAGCCTACATGAGTAGGATTTACTCATGCTGTTACCGGGATCCACCACTGACAGGTGGTGATGGCAAATGATTACGCTACGAACGTGATTATTGTACTGCTGGCCCAATCCAAGTTTTAGGGCAGTCAGCAGTTTCCTGATCAATCACCTCACAGATGCACTTTGCTCGATAATACGCCTTTCCAATGAGAGGCGCTATCGAACTTGTAGATAAGTGACTAATTGGTGCTCTAATCATAGTCAAAAAGAGAATAATTTGTTATGCCAGACAATACACAGTCACACTATCTTAAGTCAACTATTATACATTCTACTGTCAAACGAATATGAGTCTCTCGGTAACAGTTCCGGTCAAAGATTTCCCACAATGTTGTTATTTTTACCATAAATTTATAGAAAAAAGTCTTTTCTTGTTGCGAATAATAGAGAAGTCGTGTGTGTTGAAGAATTCCAAAGAAAGTGAATAATAAACTAAATTTGGCAAAGCCACGTATGTATATGAGCACGTTTACTCGTACGTTCATTGTCTTGTTTGGATTTGGAATTTGATTTGCTTATCATCTTTTAGTTATACATACGAGTATAACTGAGCCGTAATCGGTTTCAAATTTAAATAATATTTCCAAGTCAATTAGAGTTTAGATCAAATGTACAAACTTTCATAGATAGACAGGGGTGAGGGAAAAGCAAGGCAAAATGTTTAAAAATTTTTATAGGCATTCTATAAGGAATATCGTAACACACGAATTGTGTACCTATAGCATAAGAATTTCTATCGTTACTAAACACTTCTCATCGATTGCAATGCAAATTTCCAATAAATATAGATAAATCAAGGCAAACACATTTGATTAGCACGCTTCAACACCGCAAAGTCTTACTGAATTCCTTATCAGATTAGAGTCTATTTAAAGAACTTAACATCATGAGGAAATCTCGCGCGGTTTGACTGGGCAGTAATCGTATCTATTCGAAACAGCACGAAATCCATGTCTATTTGTAGTTATCATCTGTTTCTTGCATTAGCATTTTGTTTATTCACAGATGTTAATCACAATACTGCTTTGCACTATTCAATTTCAATTTCATCATCAGCTCGACGAATATTCACATTTTTATATAAAATAGGAATAGCAAAACACAAAAAAAAAAAAAACCAAATGATAAAGAAACATTTCATTTGTTTGTTGAACTGCTGTGCATTGTTCTGTCGATTCTGTTTCTTCTTCTACACCTCCTCCTTCAACATTTTGCTTTCATTGTCTGCTGTCTCTCTGCATGTCTGCCTTTTCTTTTTCTTTTTTATTTTAGAAATTTGGGCTTACAAATGTGTCTTTAGGCAGCTTTCGGTAGTGTGGATTTCCAACCCAATCAGCGATTAATATTCTAATTGCATATTGCAACAATACGTTGATGATGCTGATGATGTACGAGTATTCTAGTGTAGACCAGCTGTTTGAGTGTTGTTGTCGATTGTTGGTGGTGTTCCAATTGGTGTGTAGTTTTTTCGCGGTGACGGTGCGTCTTAAGAAATTTATTCATACGCTTGGATCGCTTCCAAGAGGTTTCTTCTTTATTGATAAACGCATTAAATGATGCATGTCAAAACTAATACATCATGTTCCGCACTGTTCTGCTTCAGTTCTTATTGAGAAATCATCGAAGAAAACGATTCTTTATTTGTGGAATATAATTTTGTTGTTTTTTTTGTTTTCAATCTATACACATACTCGTATTTTCCAAATCACAAAGAGACAAAAATCGAATAGATTAGACTAGACATTCGACTCCGAACAAGCAATGGTGATATGTTAATTTGTGTTATTTATGCTCGGCGATGGTCGCATCGACCGGTTTAGATGTGTTAACTTGCCTTTGTCTCTGGAACTCGGGAATTGATTGAATCATCTAAGAAATAAAAAGTTTTCCTCTCAAGATGAGTCAAAAAATTGTCCACTGACAGCAATGATGAACAATTTCTTTTATTGATATGCAGATTTTATTAGATACAATAATCCAGACAGTCTGTTGGAGGTAAGCTCTTCCCTTTGCTCTGTTCTCTCGTTATTCGTTTACAGAAATACAGATAATTGAAATGAAAGTGAATGACAAGTGAAATTTAGCAGATGTGCGTATAGACACGTTTACGTTAATTGGCTTGTTTGCATTTGGAATTCAAAACAGCTTATCTGATCTTTTAATTGAATGACGCACATGTTAAATGTAATTGTTTTATCCCATCCAATTTATAAATAGAACTTGACTTACATTTATTCGGATACTGATTGTATGGTATGTGATTTATAGTATTGTTGGTGCAGGTCATTATTTCATCTGACATACCAATAGCATTTGTGGTAAGTTTATTCATGGTGTGATGATGTGCAATGAATTAAGAATATATCCTCTTCGCAGTTTATTCAATTTAGTGATGGAATAGGGAAAAACTGAAAAGTGTGGATGAATATTCACATTGTTTGATGATTCTACAGTTCTATTCCCGTAGCAGTATGCCCGAGAGACACCAGCTGGAAAGAGTTCTGGTGGGGAGTCGTAATTTTGGTAGCTTCCTTCTGTTAAAACATACTAGAATATGTTTATGCTTTGTCTATAAAAAGTGCTTCAATCGGTAGTATAAGTAGAAGAACAAATGCTTTAACCGTAATTCGATTGAATGCCGCTTTTTGTAAGTTGTAAGTAACATTTTAATGTTCTTCTCTAAGAACGCATTCGTTTCTAACCCAATCCAAAAGTCCATATCCACAGCTTATAAGAAGTGTAAGATCTCTACAATATTTCTTAAGCTTCAAACATACAACAACAAAAATATTGCTCATACATAGCTTTTTTATGCCACACCAGAAGAACGTTTCAATATCATTCAATCTTATAAACCTATTTCAAAAATGGCAGGTCCAAAACGCGTCAACGTAATGTGAGTACAGTGAGTGAAAGGTGGTGGACGATCCGGAATTGACTATTCGGCGTCGATCGCAACAGTTTGGCCTAGTGACGAAGCTCAGCAAAATTATCGTTTCTGGAATGAGACAAATCCAAAAGAGATTTATGAGACTCAAGAGGCTCAACTACACCCACAAAAGTGGATTATTTTATGTGATCATTGCGCTGGTGTCATCATCCGTCCTTATTCTTTCAAAAATGAGGCCGTAGCTTGCGTTGCAGTCAAGGCCAACGTCACCGGACAATGGTTAGTGACTATTTCTTCGGAAATACGGATGATATGTAGTTCCAGCAGGATGGCGCTAAGTGAAACCATTGCCTTACTGATGACTTGATTCAAGGACATCAGTATATCGCATATCTTGAAATGGACCAGTGAATTTGCCACTACGGTTGTGCGTTTTGACGGCACTCGACTACTACTTGTGGGACTAAGTAAAGCCATTGGTTGAAAAAAATGTATTGATCAGATCGATACAACACATTAAAATTAAAAGGCTTCAAATTACGAATAAGTTCCTCCCCTTGCTGATAACGAGGTTTCTAGGTATCTAGAGCCTGATGTAAGCCGCTTTGGATTTGTCAACTGTCCCGAAATAGAGCCCTTTCACTGAAGTTTTCAAGCGCGGAAGCAAAAAGATGTCTAGGGTAGCCACGTCAGGACCGTAGGGCGGCTGAGGAACTGTTTGCACCTTTGAATCGGCCAGGAAGCGGGTCTCGAGGAAAGCGGTGTGGGTTAGCACTGTGTTGTGGTGTAGTTTCCAATCGTCCGCCATATCGGGTTGGACGCGATTAACCCTTCGCTTGAATCTTTTGAGCAGTTTCACGTAATATTTGTCGTTGACGGTTGTACCATGAGCCTGATATCAAAGAGCACAATGAGCATGATTTTGACCTTTGACTTGCTCATTCTGGCCTTCTTAGGGCAAGATGTGCCACTCGGAAATTTGCACTTTTATTTCGGAGTCGTATTCAAACACCCAAGACTCGTCACCTGTGATGACATTGTCTAAAAAGTGAGGGTCACTTTCCCACAAGAAACACAAGACACATTTTAACTCGGCGCGATTTTTGGTCGCCCATTAACACCTTAGGCAAATTGTTCGCTAGAACCTCGTGAACGGCACTTTTTGGAATGCTTAATGCCTGTGCCACTAAACGAACACTCAAACAACGGCCTGAGCTCAAAAGTTCTATCGCACGCGTCGCACTTTCTTCGGTGGTGGTCGTTGATGGCCGTCCAGCGCATCCAGGAAAAGTTTTCACTGCGCATTTGCCGAGTTCCACACAAAACTTTATGACAATCCTTTATTCCAACGGGCGCTGTATTACGACTTTTACGGAAGGTGATATTATCAGCTGTCCGAACCCTCTAGTACATTATGGTGACAATGCTTGTAATTATAAATTCTTGGTAGAAATTTTCCTACTTTCTATATAACATAACACTGTACGAGGGGCGTTGGATAATGCCGTATAATAATATAGAAAACATATTTTTGTCGTCGAAAATAAATTTTATTTTTCACCATAACCTTCCTTTAACTCGCTACACTTTGTTCTCTGCCGCAACAGAGCACTCAGGAAAAAACTATTTCGTTGTATTCTTGCTGAAATCTCTAAGTCCAGCACACTTAGGTGCTTACCAAAGTCGTAGTGACCCGTCACGATGCTAGTAAGCAATCGGTTTTATTTGCTACTGAGGGACGAGAGAAAAATCGCAGAACTTTAAAGACGTCGAGAAGAATTCAATTGATCTGGTAGCAACCTTGAGAGTCATGCCAACTATAGCTATGCTCACATGAAACCCAACTGTCAGCGGAAGCCCTAACCGAGCATGCAGGCAATCCTAACGCAGGCTCGGATGCCGAAAAGGCTCCTCTAAACCTTGCCCAGCAAGTTCATCGGCGACTGAATTTCCCGTGATCCCACTGTGACTTTACACCCAAAAAAGACTCAGTGGAATCAGCATTTCGACTGTGTTCATTGAATTTGTTGAACTAGGTTGGAAATCAATCGTAAGGGGGTTCAGCAAAGGCTTTAGGCGCAGCTTGGCTGTCGCTACAGATGCAAATACTTTGGCATTCCAACGAGAGGTTTCTCGCCTCAGTAAAACAAACATCTTCTTTGACGAATTATAAAAACACCAGCGCTCGCCAGCAAAATCTGACTTACAACTGCAAAATCACACATAATATGGTTTAAGTTAAATATAATTCATTCCCATCAGAATAGTGTATATTTCCGCATGAAAGACCGGCGCAAGTTTTTGTAACATCATCGTCCTAAAGAAAGACAACATTTCTTTTCGCAGGAATCAATTTCGTATTCTGGCATGTCCATAAGTCTAGAGTCAAAAGACAGTCAGCAGGGAAAGATTCATCAGTGTAATTAATATATCATAGTGCTCTTAGTCGGAGTAATACGATTTTTCGAAATAGGCTACTTTTTGTTGTAGGGCTAACATCTTCACTTGATGCGAATCTTTTCCCACTAAGCCATTCCCACATGTTCTGGAATAGAATATAGTCCCAATGGGCTAAATCTGGAAAATATGTTGGTTGGAAAAGCAATTCGCACATCAATTCATTTCAATTTCACTTTTGCTATGGCGGAGGTGTGAGCCGCTGCTTGTCGTGCTGAAACAACACTTTTATCTTTGCCAAACAAATACGCTTGAAGAAGTCCGAACGCTGATTCGATATCCTCATTCGGATTCGGTTTTGGTCCAGAGCGAGAAATCATGGCACTAATTTTGCCGACAGCTCTTAAATGTCCAAATCATTTTTCATAAGGTTGTGCACTAGATCATTAGAAATGCTCCAACCTCAGCAATCCCACCCATTTCGATTATCCAATCGTCCATCAGCATGTCATGAATTCTACGAGTATTGATCATGTCTGGTGTGGTGACCTAAATCTAATTTAGGCCAAGATAATTCTCGTCACTTGTGCTCATCCTACGTTATCGTAACAGTTTGTAAAACATTCCAAGTTTAGAGACGTCGTAATGTTTATCCAATTTTGCTTTGATTTCTGCAGCGGTTTTCCTTTTCAAATAAAAATGTTCTCATGGGATTCACTTTCCACGAAGTTTGCACCAACACTAAAATTGTCAACTTTATACGATGGTGGGTCAATGAGTCCCTGAGAATTAAAACAGATGGCGTAGCCACCTCAAATCCAACATTTTGTTTGCGAAGAAGCATCTTTCAAAAGAACGCATCCAAATTTGTAGATAGATCTGTCAAATACTGACAGCCATTTGAAACTTATGCCTACGAGAATTTTTAAAAAAATGGTAGATAAAATCCACGGTATAATATCGGACGATCGGCGAGCGAAGGTGCGCGAGCTTGAAGAGACTGTTTTGCAAAAATATTTGGATATAATGGGTGCCGCGTTTGGCGATGTTCAATCACAATCTGAACGAGTTTTTGCACCGTTTCGTAACCGTGCACGAAACATGGATTCATCACAACGCATCAGAGGCCAAGGAGCAGTCGATACAGTGGACTTCTTCTAGTGAATCGAAGCCGAAAAAGGCCAAGGTGCGTCTGTCGGCCAAAAAGATCATGGCGACAGTTTTTTGGGATGCGCGCGGTGTCGTTCACATCTATTACCTTGAAAAGGGTAAAACGATCATTATGCAGAGCTGTTGGATCGCTTCGAAGCCGATTTGAAGCAAAAACGAGCTAAAAGAAAATTATGTTGCAAAATAAAACATTTTTTTTTGGCGAAAATTTGCAGGGACTTGTTGACCCATGCCTGTATAACAAAACAAAAACCGACATACCTCTCTAATACATAGTTTGTACATATGTTATGGACTGAAGAATGTTACCTCACGTAACAAACTTAATACAAAGCTATCATCCAACTTGAAGTGATTGTACAGAATATCAAACACGCTCCGCTCGGTATGATGATGTTTTCTTTTAATAAAAATGTAATTCCTTTCAGAACTTTCAAGATGTGAGCCTTCTGTATTCTGAGCAAGACATATGTTTTTTGTTGAAGTATAATATTATAGGTATCGTGTTAATCTAGCTCCATACTAGCTGCCTCGTTTTTATCGCATGAGTTCACCTTATTTTTATTTTCTGTATTTGTCCTGGAAGATGCTTAGCAAAAGATTTTACATCTGATTACCCGATGTTCGACTATAGAGGCTCATATATATTTTCGCATGTAAGGCGTTGGAAAATACATCAATTTCCCAATTGTATCAGTAGTTTTCAATATGTTCATCTTTGGCGCGAATAATGGCCTTGAGACGGCCGAAGAAAGCATCGCACGCTGCACGCAAGTGGCTCTGCGGTATTTTGGCCCATTCCCGGCGAAGTGCTTGTTTGAGGTGGTCCAAACTTTGGTATTTTTTAGTGCCAACCTTCGCCTTCAAAATACCCCAGATAGAGAAATCCAACGGATTTGCATCCGGAGAATTTGCAATCAATTGTGTCGAAGAAATGAAGTGTGGAACATTATTTTTTAACCAATGTTGGTTGACGTGCGCTTTGTGAGACGGTGCCGAGTCTTGTTGAAATGTCCACGGTCTCCGACCAAAATGATTGTTTGCCCAAGGCTCCAATACTGCCTCTAAGACAGTTTCACATTAATTTTGACGCCACGGTCCAAAAATACGAGCGGAGAGCGACCATCGGCGGTTATGGCGGCCCAAACCATCACCATCGGTGCTGCCTGCTTTCTGGTGGCCGTCCGAAAGTGTAAATTTTCGAAGGGACCTCTCTGGCAAGTAAACTCGGTCATTTTGTTTGTTGACATATTGCTCGATAACAAATGGCGACTCATCGGAAAAAACCAAATTCGGCAACTCACCATTTTCATGCAAGCGTAACAACTCCTTCGCTCTTTCGACTCTAATTAACGTGTGCTTTTTGGAACATCAATGGCTTGAGCCCAAGCTCATTTTTCAGTATGTGTTTCATCCGTTCCAACGATATCTTGAGCTCACGAGCCATTTTTCTTCCACTTCGACGCGGATTTCGCTCAATTCGAGCCTTCACTTTCCGAAACATTTCTGCCGATATTGCTGTTTTTTTATGGCCACCTCCATGGCGTTTTGCAACGCTGCCAGTATCACGGTAACGAGCTATGGTTCGAGACACAAATGATTTATTAACTTTGAGGTGCTGGAGGGCTCTAATGATAATGTGGTTTTCCAGCCATATGTAAAGCAATCACACTATCACGTTTGAATTCCATCGCGGATAAAAATTTTTCAACACAACTGAGACGCAAATCGATTAAAAGGCATGTAAATAATAAAACTATCTGTCATGTGTCAAAATTTGAGCTCATTGTCATGAACGGTCTGGAAATTATAGCAGTCTGAAGTTGATTGCAGTTCGAGTCATTCAGGTGTATATTGGAAGAAGATTCTATAAGTCCTGTGAAGTCTTGGTCATTGAAAACCTCCTTCCGTGGAGAAAAGAAATCAATATTAGTCTAGGAAATGATGTGCTATGAAGAAGAAGAGCATCCACTGCTATTTTACATTATAAATTGTTTCATTTTGATGGCGTTTTCAAAGCGCACAGCTTCTTTTTCTTTACCCTAGCAGTAGCCTTCATTGTTCCATCTACTCTTGTACAAAGCACATTAAGTTTTTTTGTATTTTAAGAAATAAAATTAAATAATTAAGAACAACCCTAAACCTTTCATAAATCATTTCTCATTTCAGATTAAAACGAAACGCAAGAACAGCAAACCGGCATTTATTGTATAAAATTTAGCACTGTACACAAAACAACACTGATACCACTTAAGGTTTGTCTATTGTGGATTCAGTGCTTTTACAAAATTATTATTTAACACTAAAAATCATTTTCAGATAAACAAACTATTGTTCACTTGACAAATAATTCCACAAACGATACACATAAACAAACCAACCAACCAACCAGCCAGCCAAGCAAGCAAGCAACAAGATAAAAATAAAACAAAAATGGAGTTACGCGTTGGCAACAAATACAGATTAGGCCGTAAAATCGGTTCCGGTTCATTCGGTGATATTTACCTGGGCACAACAATTAACACTGGCGAAGAAGTCGCCATCAAATTAGAATGCATCCGAACAAAACACCCACAATTGCACATTGAGAGTAAATTCTATAAAATGATGCAAGGCGGTATCGGTATACCGCGCATTATATGGTGTGGCTCTGAAGGCGATTATAATGTCATGGTTATGGAACTGTTGGGTCCATCATTAGAGGATTTATTTAATTTTTGTGCGAGACGTTTCTCATTAAAAACTGTACTCCTGCTAGCCGATCAAATGATATCGCGCATCGATTACATACACTCACGAGACTTTATCCACCGGGACATAAAACCAGATAACTTCCTAATGGGCCTTGGGAAAAAGGGTAACCTAGTATATATCATAGACTTTGGTTTAGCGAAAAAATTCCGTGATACAAGAACCCTACGGCATATACCGTATAGAGAAAACAAAAATCTCACGGGTACCGCACGTTACGCCTCCATCAATACCCACTTAGGAATTGAACAATCACGTCGTGACGATCTAGAATCATTAGGCTATGTACTCATGTATTTTAATTTAGGCGCACTCCCCTGGCAGGGCCTCAAAGCTGCGAATAAACGACAAAAGTACGAGCGCATTTCCGAGAAGAAACTCTCCACAACGATATTGTCCCTGTGTAAGGGTTTCCCCAGCGAATTTGTGAACTATTTGAATTTCTGCCGTCAAATGCATTTTGAACAACGTCCAGACTATTGTTACTTGCGCAAGTTGTTCCGTAATTTATTCCATCGTCTGGGCTTCACCTATGACTACGTCTTCGATTGGAATCTCCTTAAATTTGGTGGACCAAGAAATCCAGCTGTTCAACAACAACAGGAAGATGGAAATGGTGACGCGAACGCAGCGAACAAACAAAATTCACAGATTGTCAGCAGTCATACAGCTGTGGTGCCAAGTTCCGGTGGTGGCGTAGGTGGCGGCGGTGGTGGTGGAATGGTTAGCAGTACTGGTGGTGGTGTTGGTGGTGCACCAATGGTTGGAGCAAGTGGCACTGGCAGTGGTGCTGTCGGTGTGATTGATGACTCAATGGCCGTGGCTACAAATTCGTCTAGGCCTTATGATACACCCGAACGTCGTCCGTCAATTCGAATTCGAGGCGGTCCAACGGTCGTTGTTAGCGATAGTAGAAACAATAAATAATACATTGTCTAAACAAGCCTAATACACCCCAATCCCTCAGCTCCAACTGCAACACATCCATACATGCAACATTGGTTGGTGTTTGTTTACATAATGCTACTGAAGATAACAAAAAACAAAAAAAAAAAAAAAACCTAAAACAATTTTTTTTCAATTTATGAAAGAAATAAAAAACTGAATTTTTAAAATAAAAGAAAAAAAGTTCAAAGTGCGCTCGCGTTCGCGTGTTCCATGATTACGATTGCCACGTGATGTCGCACTACTTATTAGCTTCGTTGAAGGAGAGTTTCTCGACCTAAACAACATCATAAACGATCGGACTTTGTGCGTTTTGTTTTTTTTTTTCTTTTTCTTTTCCCTCCCACATTTCGAATCCGCTTAGGCAAACCTTAACGTATTTTCTACATCAAATTATTAAAAAAAAAAAAAAACAATAAATAAAAAATATAAACATTTTTGAATTGGGAACAATTCATTTCGTCGTCAAAATGGAAATTATAAATGCAACAGCAAACGCGAATCGCTTTTTGCATACATTTCCGTGTTCCCCCATTCGAAGGAAAAATAATATCTACCCATCCCAGGACCATCTTACATCCATCAACAGGATAATTTGATTTTGAAATTAAATCAAGAAATCAGAAAAAATAAAACGGACAACGGAACGTCCCTGTTTTTCAAAAAAATAAACGTTTTGCTTTCATCAACATGAAAAAAGAAAAAAAATAATTAAAATAAAATAAAAATTCTCTTATTATCTTTTAGTTCTCTTAGCTATAAACAAATACAAACAAATCTTATAAATACAAAATAAAAACAAAAACAAAACACAATTAATAATAATAATAATAATAATAATAATAATAATGATAAATAAATTCAAATAAATGAATATCGTAATGAGATAGGAATTCATTATACAATTCATTAAAACAAAACAAAAACAACAAAAAAAATCCATTTAATTCATTCATAGAATTAACCACAATAAAAAATAAATACAAAAAACACAAAGCAAATAAAATAAAATGATATAACACTACGTATAATTAATTGAAGCATTTTTGTTGTAAAAAAAAAATTAATATTAATAAAAAGAAGAAGTAAAACAGAAGAAAAACAAAAAAAGGAAAATGTTTTATATAAGAATAGCTTCTCTCCATTTAGTTGTTTTTTATTTGCTTTTTTCTTTTTGTTCTTTTTATTTTTTTTTCCTTATCCCGTTTAGTTGTAATCCATTTTTTTTGTTTTTTTTTTTTTTATTTTTTAGGATATACATATATTATTTTCTGTTTATTATTATTATTTTTTTTTTAATAAAACACATTTTTCATTTATATTTAGTTATCTAGAAATGAATATATAGATGATAATTAAGGAAAGAAACAAATTAACACATTATAAGGATTAAACCAAGTAAAAATTATATATAATTAAAATTAAAAATAAAAAGGAAAAAAGAAGAAAACAAATTTACAGTTATAAGTTCGAGATGATTTGAATAAACAAGAGAAATTGCACTAGTAAACGTAAAATAGAATTAATTCAATTTATCCAGTTTGTTTTATTATTTTCGTTTTTCTTTCCTGTTGTTGATTTTGATTTGTTTTTGTTCGATGTTTTGGTTTGCAGTTTTTTTTTCTGGTGCATGGACTTTTTTAATAATTGCCCTGGCCACAAGAGATTCAGTGTGCTCTTAAAATATCTGCACACAGAGCAGATTGGTTTTGATTGTTTACAGATTACAATAAATAGAAAATGAAAACCCGGTCGGGCATTCAATAAGTCTAACCCTTTCGCTCCCATTGCACACAGTAGTGTACACGTTTTTTTTTTTTTTACAAAATATTAGAAATATTGTATAAACCCGGACAATTTTGAAGTTTTTTCTTGAACAAACATGTACGAGTATTTTGAATCATTATCCCTCTGACAATAACATATCTTTGTTATTTTGCCCTTGCTGTGTTTTGATAACTTTAAATTATATTGTAATTCCACCAATAAAAAGTGTTTGATGCGCCCAAAATAATTTTTATCTGTTTACTAGGGTTTCAAAGAGCATTTGGATGCAACTAATTTTTGTAAATACAGCAGAGCCTCGATAATCCGAACACCCAAAATGTATACCCTGTTCGGACTAGCGAATCGTTCGGATTATAGTATGCAGACATTTTGAAGGCATTTTTCGAAACAAAACAAAGTTTTTCATAATTTAAAATATATTTTAATAATGTTATATTGTATATGTATGTAATACATATTAGAGTGTAATGCAATTTATGTAATTACGCTAATTTAAAAAAAAAATCCAATATACAATAGTACTTCGACGAATGGTATTTAGCGACCTAGAAAACGCATTATCCCTTATTTTGCGTAATAACATTTTTTCTGAAATCGAAATATCGACTTCATCCGCCCATTCTAAGAGTGGAATTAAATGCTTTCAAAACTCAATGCTGTCTGCTGTCATTAAAGCGAAATTCAAATACCCAGCCATTATCCATGAATGGCACTTGCATCGACGAAACCGATAAACTTTCCATTCTCGGTATGTGTGTCAGTGACAACTTACGTTGGAATGACCACATATTCGATGTCGCCAAAAATGCTGCGAAATGTCTAGGTTTCCTCAAGCGATGTAAGAAATATTTTACCCCCTCTGATCTGGCCACAATATATAAGGCATTTATCAGCCCAAAACTGGAGTACAATGCCCACATCTGGTCAGGTGCTCCTAAAACATCTCTGCACCTGCTCGATAGGATTCAAAACCGTGCGATAAAACTCATTGGTGATACTAATATTGTAGTTTTAGTTGGTGTATACCAAGCCTTTCCTTAAAATTATTTAATCATCCTCTGCTGGCAACAAACTTTCCTTTTGGCCTTTTCCTCCAATACTTCACCTAACAAAGGGACATTCTCTCTTCGCTGCTCTAAAAACCACGCAAATAAAGCATCTTCAAGCTGGGAGTTTTCAGGGGTTTTTAAGATTTTTCTGGTGCCTGGACCCTTTTCTGTGTTTATTACAAATGATTTTAGTCTTTCCTCCTTGCTTTTAATGTCAAAAATAGTCGGTTTTCCAAACGCTATACTGCATTGAAAGAACTGATAACGAGATACCTTGCTTAATCTTGTCCAAAATCTCGCACTTTTGTAATATTATGTTTCCTTTTCTTCGATTTTGAAGCCACAATTTAAAAAACACAGGAAATGGTCGAAGAAACACCACGCAACAATGTTAAATAAAACAAAACTGCGCGACGAACCGACTGTAAAAAATGTGAGCCCGATTCAGTAAATAAAACAGTTTTTACTGACTTCACTTTTAAGGACAATTGATAACTGATGATTTATAACTTAAGATCCCCCTTATTTATAGTCATCTCGTTGCAGCTGTCCACCATGAAGATAAGCAGTTACGCCTACGCAGTTAGCCTGTGGTCATCCCTTTGGCCTACTGCACAACCAAGCATTTACGACCCCCCCTTGTTGTTGACGATGATGATTGACAGCTAAAGGATTTAAATGGTCCTGGATTGAGATGTAATTCCCCGATTTATGATCCAAATGTTTGTACCTATCTGAGTATTATTGGGATCCTTCGTCATCGTTATCCGGTACATCTGCTTACCCTGCGCGTCAACATAAAGTTACTGCAAAAAGTAAGGGCCGGGCCTAAGGGAACAGACTTAGTATTGCGTGGTGTGTGTGGCTCTGCGAGTGACAGTAGCCTCAAGTTAAATTAATTCTTCGAATGTTCGCTCACGTTCCCGGACCCAGTGGGGTTGTTCGGATTACTGAGGCGTTCGGATTATCGAGGCCCTGCTGTATAGTGATACTATAGTGTACATGAGTAGTAAACAGGCGCTAAGCAAGCAGTGTTCCTTTGCCTCTTTGCGTAGGCATTTATTGGACTTAAAGCTGTAGTTACTTTATGTATCACCTATTCAAGTCTTAAGAGGTTAGGCTACTATAGAAGTCGTAAAAATAGGCTTTCTTGTGATTTTTTTTCAGGAAAAATATAAAATAAATCGAATTTACAAAGGTAGAAGTTTATTTTACATATGATTGGACTGTACGTAAAACATAACTTTTATAGAATAATTTATTTAAAAATGGCGGATGTACAACGTTTCTCAGATTACCTCTCATTTTTGGGGGGATCTACGGCCGTACCAACCGCTCCTGTAAATTTTAAATTATGATGAGTCAGTCAATTTTTTTGATGTATTGATTTTTGGCCGAATGGCGCACTTCCAAAGTTAAACTTGCAAAATTAGCAGAAAAATCGCCAGAAAATTGTAAATAACAAATGAACTATACCGTGTCAAAAAAAAAATCTTAAGTACTAAGTTAGACAATATATTTCTAAAGATCTGATTAAAATTTGAAGTGAATTGGTTGAAAATTGTTCAAGTTTTGAGATAAACGCGCTTAAAATTGTAAGTTACAGAAAGGCTACCTGGCGGGCTTGTACTATACATTGAAAAACAAGTACTTCGACATATTTCCCGGCCATAATCTTTTGGGATATCATTTTTGAGATCCTAAGGAACCTCGATTCGATTTTTGAAAATTAGATTGGTCTAACCCCTTAAGAATCATCTGTTGCTCAAACTGCAACGTGCAAGACCTGGGAATTTAACGAACGAAGAAATTGTGGCATATTTCGAGAACTTTTCAGACGTAGATGATGGTGATGATGCGGGGGAGAAATAATCATGAAGAAGAGCAGGAAAATGGTAAGGGTGGATACGATAACTTCGATCTTGAGGAACATTACAATAGTCCTCTGTTGGCTGATGCTGCAACCAAATAATGTGTACGACAAATAATTCTTATTAGCCAAAAAAAATTGCAAAAACTATTAATCAACTATCAACTGTTGGAATGCCTCAGACAATTTTAAATGAAAATAGAGTAACATTGAAGAGGTCTCCTTGTAGACTAAAGTTTTTAGCTGTTTCAAAGCAACAGCGATCATTATCGATCCCTCTTGAGGGATGTATGCGTGTGTAGAAGAAAAATATCGAATTCCATCATACTCAGCATACATTGGCGGAACCCTTTGCGTTTATGGATGTAATTGGGAATAGTGAAGTTAAAACTCAGTACTCGTATTTTCAAAAACACCTACCCACCGAATATTTTGAAAAAGTAGCAGAGTTTACGAATTCAAGGGGCGGAATCGTCACATTCTTCGTTTTTGTTCCCCGTAAGGTGATAGTAGTAGTGAAGATCACATTTTGGTGATCATTTTCTTGTGACAGCTGAAGATGGAATTATTTTTAAGTTCTAGCAGTGATGTTGAGGACAAAGAAAGTTATAAGAATGAGCGTCTTCTAAGGATCCAACTAAGAAATAAATCGAATGTTTTTTTAGATTCTTAAAAAAATTTCGACTTTCAAAACAAGCATTTTTGTATGTTTTTGGTGTGCTTGACTTTCCAACTTGAATAAGGTCCTCGCGCATTCCACCCATTCTTCAGCTGACGTCAGCTTGACACCTTCTTGGGGGTGGTGGCTACCAACGACAAGTAGGCACTGAATGGGCGGCGTTAATGGACACAAAACACCGTAGCTGAAATTACGGCTAAAGTCATAAAAGCAATCCAGTTAAAATTATGTCCCCATAATTATGGTGTGGGGATGTTTTTCTGATGCGGGATGTGGACTAACACATGAGATTAGTAGTAATATGGATCGTTTTCAGAATAGGGATATACTGGAATCCGTAATGCTACCATACGCTGAGGAGGAGGTACCACTGCGTTGGGTTTATCAACATGATAATGACCCAAAACATTCATAAAAATTGGTTAAGGAGTGGTTTGCGCAGAAAAATATTGATGTGTTCGAATGGCTGTCTCAATCGCCCGATCTATCGAGAACTTGTGGGCCATTTTACAAAGACGGGTAGGCTCAAAAACGTACACAGCCAAAAACACACTTAAGACCTTACTAAAGAATGAATGGGAGAACATTCAAAAAGAAACTTTTGAAAATCTACAGGGTGAATGACTCGAACTCCAACTTTTTAAAATGCTATAATTTTTTTATTTTTTGATAAATTTTATTGTGCCAAAGCAAAAAATGTTGGAAAATACATCAATTTTCAAATTGTATCAGTAGTTTTCAATATGTCCACTTTTGGCGAGAATAATGGCCTTGAGACGGCCGAAGAACGCATCGCACGCTACACCCAAGTGGCTCTGCGGTATTTTGGGCCATTCCCGGCGAAGTGCTTGTTTGAGGTGGTCCAAACTTTGGTATTTTTTAGTGCCAACCTTCGCCTTCAAAATACCCCAGATAGAGAAATCCAACGGATTTGCATCCGGAGAATTTGCAATCCATTGTGTCGAAGAAATGGAGTGTGGGACATTGTTTTTTAACCAATCTTGATTGACGCGCGCTTTGTGAGACGGTGCCGAGTCTTGTTGAAATGTCCACGGTCTCCGACCGAAATGATTGTTTGCCCAAGGCTTCAATACTGCCTATTAAGATAGTTTCACGATGTACGATCGCATTAATTTTGACTCCACGGTCCAAAAATACGAGCGGAGAGCGATCATCGGCGGTTATGGCGGCACAAACCATCACCATCGGTGCTGCCTGCTTTCTGGTGGCCGTCCGAAGGTGTAAATTTTCGAAGACCCTCTCTGGCAAGTAAACTCGGTCATTTTGTTTGTTGACATATTGCTCGATAACAAATGGCGACTCATCGGAAAAAACCAAATTCGGCAACTCACCACTTTCGTGCAAGCGTAGCAGTTCCTTCGCTCTTTCGACTCTAACTAACGTGTGCTTTTTGGAACATCAATGGCTTGAGCCCAAGCTCATTTTTCAGTATGTGTTTCATCCGTTCCAACGATATCTTGAGCTCACGAGCCATTTTTCTTCCACTTCGACGCGGATTTCGCTCAATTCGAGCCTTCACTTTTCGAACCATTTCTGCCGATGTTGCTGTTTTTTTATGACCACCTCCCACCTCCATGGCGTTTTGCTACGCTGCCAGTATCACGGTAACGAGCTATGGTTCGAGACACAAATGATTTATTCAGGTTGAGGTGCTGGAGGGCTCTAACGATAGCTACTTGTGGTTTTCAAGCCAAATACAAAGCAATCACACTATCACGTTTGAATTCCATCGCGGATAAAAATTTTTCAACACAACTGAGACGCAAATCGATTAAAAGACATATAAATAATAAAACTAACTGTCATGTGTCAAAATTTGAGCTCGCTGTCATGAACGGTTTGGAAATTATAGCAGTCTGAAATTGGTTGCAGTTCGAGTCATTCAGGGTGTAGTGTCGTCCATACCTAAAAGATGCGCGGAGGTTTTAAAAAAACAACGGTTACTGAACAAAATTTTAAGTAAATATAATGTAAATCGGGTATGTTCTGCACAGGCCATTACCGAGTTCAGTTAAGTTTTTTTTTTATTCAGTTAACGTTAACGAAAACACGCAGCTATGTATATTCGCCTTAATATTTTTTACATATTTACAATAGCTGTCATCTTTTGCCACACCCAGGTGGATGTTTGTCGTATATATGGACGTTAGCAGGTGCGCCTTGCGTCCATAGCGTTGTGTACTTCGTTACTATGTACAAAGTTCTGTTTTAGAACTAAAAATTTGTTCAGATAGTTTTTTCTTTGTTAAACTAACATTTTGCAAGTAAAAACAGAGATGAACGAAGGTCACATCGAGAAGCAGGAGGATAGCCGCAGTGAAAACAGGTACTCAAAATATTTCTATCCATCAGGATCGTCCTCGTCGTCATCTTCTTCGGAAGATAATGCCATGTCTTGCCCGCCTCCAGATAAGAGGGAAAATACAAATTACAGTCGGCAGATCAAAGGATAAATGACCTAAAAGATCAAGTTTTTCAATTATATCAGTATGTAAGTGTGCTTTTACCAAAGGAAATTAGTACTCCCGCGAATCAGTCGAGTGCTTCCTAAAAGCTCACGGAGAACTTTGGAGCTGGGGGAGTCGCATACAGAATACAACACTCATGTAATTCTGTTGATGCAATTGCAACACTTTGGTTTGCCGACTTTGAAGAATGCGAGGTCTTTGAAGGCTGTAAAGTCATGGGCTGCAGCTCCTGGCTGTGTGGAGCTCAAGATTATGATGAGTTGTATACTCTCAACAAAGGGAAGTATTTCTTGGCTTCCACAGAGCAGGTGATGCAAGGTCTGCAATCTATTATAATCTTGCCTTTTCAGTCGCCGGATGACTTGAACCCAAATGCTCTCTATGAACGGCTTACCACTTTGTCACTTTGCCTTACATTTGTCACCTTGCCTTATTCGCATGTCATATGAAAGCTTAGAATTGGCACGGCACCGTAAGAATGCTGAATGCATAGAAGTGGGACGAGGGAGGTTAGTATGAAACATTCCAGATGAAAACGTTCAGGCTGATCTTAGAAATGTGCGTCCCAGTGCAGAAAATTTATTCAACAAGCAATATTTGTAGGCGTTGATGCAGTCACTAGGATGTGTCCAATCTTGGCTTGGTGCTCCGGCTCATGCTAGGGAGAAAAGATCTTTTCAAACACCAAAGGTATTTCACAGGGCAGAAGCGACGCGGTTAATAGTAGGAACAGTTTTCGGAAGCATTACAAATTTAATGACAGTAATCCAAACCGAAATTTCAGTTCTTCCTTTCGTCACAAAGTTCAAAGACAATAAATAACTCAAGTATAACGTTCAGAGGTAGTCATTTGCAAGCTTGCAGAATGTGCTGGGAAAGTCTGGGTGTAAGCTTTCTTATTTCAGAGGAACTATTTCAGGAACCAGAATTTCATTCTACAAAAAGCCCCAGTTAACTTTTCTGTCACCAGCAACTCGGGTCAAGTTTGCTGCAAAACATTCAGACAAGATGGACTTACGAGTACAAATAAAGGAAATGAAGAATCTAACGATTCTACTGTAGACCCCCTTTGAATGTGGGTCCAAGTTTTTTACCGAAAATGTTTTTAATAAGGAAGTGAGACGGGGGAATTCGCACCATCTTCAACTTGAGAGCCCTAAACACATTGTACATAAGGACTAAAACGAATAAAATTTGGAAACTTCAAAGTAAAAAAAAAAATATTTTCATAATTCATGTAAATTTTTTTTATTTGCTTTAAAACCCTGTTTTTATTAAATTCATTCACAATTACAAAAAATAAAAAAAAATGTTTGGGTTCCCATTCTTTCCTCAACTTCTTTCGAATGTCCTTCATAAGGTTGGTGACAGTTACATCCGTGATCTTTTTGGACGCTCTTTTCCATTTAGCACTAAAATCTTTTACGTCCTTTGCACACTGCTCACTTTTCTTCAAATTAGCTTTGACCAAAGCCCAATACCTTTCAATGGGACGGCACTATGGAACATTGGGTGGATTCATGTCTTTTGGGACAAAGTCGACATTTTTAGCAACAAGAAAGCTCAACGTCGCATGAGCATAGTGAGCTGAAGCTAAATCTGGCCAAAATAATGGTTAACCCTCGTGTTTGTTTCAGAAAGGAATCAACCGATTTTTTAGGCACTCGTTAATGTACACTTCTCCGTTAATTATTTCCGTTGTAATAAACGATGAGCTTCTGTGTCCATTGGCAAATGGCCTGCCAAACGAGATATTTTGAGCCGAATTTTTCCATCCCAATCGATGTTGTTGATTGCGGAAGAATCTCAGCTTGAAACGAGTTGTAAAACTGCGTACCTAGAAGAGTAGTAAAGTCGGCTTTGACATAAGTTTGGTCATCCAAAACCAAGCACGCTTTTTTGTTGCCGATGAACTCGTATAGTTTTCAGGCTCGTGTTTTTATGACTTTTTTTTGCTTTTCACTAACTTTTTTGTTTTTTTCGTGTTTTTAGACCGTTACGTTTTTTTAGATCTTTGTACCATTGGTTGGTATTACATTTCCGAGCAACATCTATGGATGACATAGTCCAGTTTTTTACGATGGTACCCAATATTTTCCTGTCCAAATTTGTATCATATGCTCCACATTTCTGTTTTCGCTTAACTCTCAACGTCTCCAAATATCGTTTAATAACAGAATCCACTGTATTGCGTGCTATATTTAAATTTTTTGCGATGAAATGGTTTGGACGCGAAGTATTTTCCAGCCATTTGTCGATGATCTTTTTACGGCGTTCCTCTTGACTCATATTTTATAAATATTTTAAACCGCACCGAACTAAAATCAATAACAAACTGAAACTAGAGAATACACAGGTTAATTTGGGTACAAAATGGGATTGCAATTTTTACGCATTGGAAGTATAGCCCGTATTGAAATTTACAGATTTTATTCGTTTCAGTCCTTATGGTATGTGACTGTAAAGGGATTCAGACTAATTTCTCAACACGATTGCGGAATTTTTGCAGCCAAAAGACAGAATGGTGAAGTTAGACATTTCGCGAACGTACTTCCATGTACCAATAGCAGAAAGCCATCGACGTTTCTTACGAATAGTTTACAGAGACAAGTTGCTACAGCTGACGTGTTGGATCGCGAAGATCTTGCGGAGAAAAGGCATTTGGGTTTTGGTCTAGCTGGACGATTTCCTATTACCGAATCAGGACCTCTTAAAATTAGAGAAGCATTTTGCGGGAGCAGTGCAGTTCTGGAGAAATTAGGCTGGATGCTAAATTACCAAAAGTCGTCCCAAATCCCGAATCAAAAACCGCGGTACCTGGGTGTGGCGTGGGACACAAAGGTGAAAAAAATATATTTTTCCCTACATTGGTACTCCAATGTAAAGTATTTTTTTAGTTTAAATTACGAGTAGTTTAGGAAGAAAATGTATGCTGTTTTTATGGCCATACAGGCAACTCAGTTGAAAGATGCACATATCCTAATTCAGGCCGGCTATCGAACTTTGATTGCTTGCATGCGCAAGGAGGGATTTTTCCACCGCCCACTCTAGTGCCAAATATTTTAGCACACTTGAACGGAGCTCGGGGAATATACCTAGTTGTCACCCGAATATGACCAGATCTTCTGGATGTCCGACCTAAAGGCTCGGCCACTGGGGCCCACCATAACAATTCAGAACATGTGAAGGGTTTTGATAGATGTGACAACGGTTCACCCTTTGCCACAAGTAGAGCATTTAATACGGAACGTCTGAGTAATTGGGGCTGGAGCAACCATGTACAATAGTTGGTCTGCGGAAGAAAAGTATCTGCTAAAGAACGGATGGAGTAATTCAATATTAAGGACGTATTCATCAGCTGCAAATAAATGGTTTACGTGGTGTGAAAAGAATAATGTTAACCCTAAATTTTCTAGTGGTTCTTGTTTGGCAAGATACTTAGCCAATCTTTATTTAAAAGAGAAGTCGCTTCTCGTAAAAGTCTCTGCGACAAATAATATCGGACTTACTTTAGTGTAAAACCGCCATATTTGATTGATTATGTTAGAATTTGATATTTATTGCTTCATACATTTTGTACTCAACAATTCCTTAAAGTGAGAAGCCACATGGCTTATCTGCAGACATGTGGTACAGCAGGAAAGTCGCTGTCCTCTTAAAGACTTCTAGAAGCATGCGTTTAATCTGCCAGCAGATGGAGAGTCATGATATCTGCAGTTATGCTCATATGAGACTCAAGTTCGCGGCCTCAAAAACCCTAGCAAGTTCAGCGGCCATTTCATTTCCCTTAATCCCATTGGACCTGGGACCCAGACAATAATAAATGAATTCAGCCTTCCGATTACGTTCAATGAATTCTTGCATTCTCGAAAAGCAAGGCTTTAAGCGCAGGTTAATTTTCGCTACAAATGCAGATTTTTAGATTAAAGGCTTTCGACGTAACAGTAACGACGTTTAGTTCAGAGAAGTTTGTTATCCAGAGTGACACCCAAATACTTAGCTTCCTTGGAAAATTGGATGATGATGCCTTAAAGCACTAGATGAGTCAGACCAGTCAGCTTCCTCCTTCTCATAAACAGAACGACCTCAGTTTTGAGAGGATTAACTGAAAGCTAATCGTCTAAGGCCGCTTGCGTGAGTCCTCCAATATGCAAAATTGCAGTAGGAACAGAACAACATCCACAATCAGCATTATTTTTATCCACAAACCTAATAAATTGACTACGTCGTGCTGTCTGGCTGAGTTACAGACGAAGTCAAAAGTTCCATTCTTGAAAGCATTCTCACTGTCGATGAAAATGCTCTTAATGTCGATTGGGCACTCAAATGAAAGGAAGTCCGACTTATAGGTCTGAAGTCCAGAGCGAGCGTGTTCTCATATTTTCCGATTCTCGGTGTAAAGGACGCTCTCACTGTTCGCCAGAGTTACGGTATGTATGCCAGTGAGGCCAGGCCACTGAAGATTCCCTTCAGAGTTAGCAGAACAGGTTTACACCATTTTGTAACATAATTGGGTATATCCCATCAGTAACAGCCAACCTGAAGTCATTGAAAGAAACAAAACATGTTTGATAGCCTTATCTATAACAACAATCGATGAGATATAGCAGCTACGGCATGTTGCGTCATCACTTGTAATTTCGTTAGTAGGTGCTGATTGTAAGCTGCTTCTGATTAGGTTACCTGGGAAATGAGTCTTAAGCATGCGACGGCGAAACTCTGCTTTCGACTTAGTGTATGTGCTATGATTTCTCCCTTTTGAGGAAAACTGAGGGTTTCACCGACAGTTTCGATTTTTTCCCCAAGTTTTTATAAGAAGCATTCTTCGTAATCCAAACTAGCCCCTCATATTCTTCTTGCTTTGATCTGTAGGGACTCCAGTCTTCCTCCAAGTTAGTCTTAAGTGATTGCGATCTGCACGATTGTAATCTGGTGAAGGTGCCGTTCAGGTTCTGAACAGCTTTGTTTTGTGCTGAGTTTAGGGGAACACCGTCGGAATGCCAAGCTCCTTCTTAAATCGAGTCAGTGGTTTTTCCGCGTATTCAAGAAGGCCGAGAGCTTGTGTCTCGCTTCCGATTCTCCGCTTTCCAGACCGTAATCTCCTTAGTTTACCTGTTAGATACCGTTAAGTCGATTACTTGCTGTCTTACTTTCGGGAGCCAATATTGTTGAGAACCAATTAGGCCGAGAGCTTGCATCTCGCTTCCGATTCTCCGCTTTCCAGACCGTAATCTCCTTAGTTTACCTTTTAGATACCGTTAAGTCGATTACTTGCTGTCTTACTTTCGGGAGCCAATATTGTTCAGAACCAGGTGGGACGATAGTATCATTAGGGACGTGAGCCATGCTTAGATTTAATGCTCTCGACAGAAGCTTTGTCTAAACGCACAACAAGAGAAGAGCAGTCCGTGTTTTTCAAATTCTTTCTCTCCTAGTTAGAATACATCTTCTCTGTCGCCGCTTGAGGAGTGAGACTTTTAGCCTTAGCGCCTCCGACAATATTTCCCGTCTGCTTGCACAGTATGCTTGCCCCACGTCTCCTTTTCCTCTTCAACACTCCCTTAGACGATAGTCTTTCAGAGTGTGATTCTTGTGGAGCCCGTTCGACATTTTCGGTTTCCTGACACAAGTCATCAAAAACAGCACTCTGACCAACTACTTGCCTAACCATAGCAGGCAGAGTTACTCCAGCGCTCTCGTCCTCGTTCCAGCAAAAAAATATACCGAACGTGTGATCTAGCAACTCCTGACCGACTATCACCTAGAATAGTATCCATAAGGTTCGCCTCCATACTATTAACCACTTTACTTTTAGTTTGGACGTCTTTGGCGATTTGTTCGATTTGCTTAGTGTGACTGATTCGTAGCCCGTTATCTTTTGGCGCCTTTATCCAACCTTAGAATGTGTGCCGCTTTAATGGAAAGTTTTGCACGATATTAAAAAAGCAATGGGTTTTGAATATATTCCAACTTTAACTTCGAACTCTTCAGTCATATATGCAGATGATTCGAAGCTTCTTTGAATCGTGCTAATTGTCGACCTACCTCCCATAAAGCCGCATTAACTGCCATGATTAAATGCGTTGTCGACTATCTAGAGCTCTCTCGTATATTTTCATTGTAGGCGACATTACTTTCACCGATCGGTAGTTGTTGCGATTTCTCTTTCATACTGTGTAAGCAGAGGTTCATCGCCATCCATCATTTTATTGCATAAAATCGTGTGATATTTAAATATTTCCGATTGTGACCCATACCTCGGATAATATGTGATCCAGCCCGACTGCGAGCCTCTGGCTTATGTATCTTACTACTTCGCTAATTTAGCTTCCTTGAAATCTGTCGCTTTCTCTTCGGGTGCGATAGCCAAGGGAACGCAACTGCCTGAGAATTCTGGTGGGAAATTATCTTATGCGTTCGCAGGTGTCTAACTCAAGACGCAATTGATCGGTTTCGCTATTTACGCTATACTAAGTCCACGGTTAAAAGGATTGCCATTTGGTCTTTTCTGCCATTTTCGTCTTATCGTCCCACCACCGCGTTTCGTTATTTATGTTTTCATTGTTTAAATTGTGCAAGTTCACATTTTCTGCTGATGTCGATTTTGGTTGGTTGTTCTTTGATTTTTTTTTACGAAAAACTCATAGCATACATCGTAATCTATCTACGTTTGGTGTCCACCGATGCAATATGTGGCCAAGTGCAGTTTTTGCTTAATAAATAGCGTGTTTAGTATAATACGGCCGCGTGATTTACATGAGTTTAGAATATCTTGTCCCGCTGAATTTCTCACCTGAAACCGTTTACTCCACGGCATTTACAATCTTATCAAAGTCGGGCAAAAATATTTATTTTTCTGATTGCTCACTACCTACTTTCGGAGAGTGAACACTAAAAATATTCCAAGATTCGTGTTCAATCACCATTCCCATTGCAATTAGTCGGTTGTTAATATTTGATACCCTTACGATCTTGGCTAGGAGTTCAGGGGTCAAGATGATGGCAATTCCGCGCTTATTTTGTTCGTTTTCGTAAAAATATATTGCGTACGATTTTGTTTTAAGGTATAAGTAGTGGGCCCTTTCAACGACATTTCGCTGCTTGGACACTTTAACACATTATTCTGCCGACATTCCAGCTTACGATTTCTAAAAATCATCATAATGTTCACTCCTAGTGACAAAAAAAAAAACTGTTTTAATGTATGGCAACATCTAAAGTAATGTAGAAGCGAGGAATTTATTGAGGAAAACCAAATAAAATATAAAAATATTCAAAAAAAATATTGTGTCGTCGGAAATTAAATACTTAATCGTGCGTGTACTTAATTGGAATCCCACTTAGTCCCTTTTGGATTTTAGCAGGCTCTGTTACTCCCAACGCCGGATCTAAACCCTGCCATGTACGATCTTCAAATGTCAGACCATTGCTTGTTTCCATTAAATGCATTTTGGCCATTTGAGCTACAGTCTGAGTACCATTTTCTACGGCTTCGACAGCTTCATTTCCAACATTGCGAATCCTACCACTAACTAAACTAACATCATTCTCAGCAACATCCGCAGCCTTGAATTCCATATAATTACTTCCCTCCGGAAGTATTTGCTTAAAATCTGTTACATAAGCTTCAGGATATTTCATGTGCCATGCAGGATTCAGTGCCATTTCAGCTTCGAAAACCGAAACAATCGGTTTGTAGAATTCTTTCGATATATAGAGATTATTGAAGGGACAGCCAATCATGACAAAACAATCGATTTCCAGAAAATTGGCCAATTTCGCTGGATTAATACGACCAACAGAAATAATTTGTGTTTTCTTTCCGTGTGTTTTAGCCATGTCTTGAATACGAGTGACAACATCTAAATATCCATCAGAAGTTAGAGTGGCTACAATCAGGCCAAGCATTTGGGCATCTTTGCATTTTTCGATGAAAAAGTACCGACGTCGAATGTAGTTGGCGGTGAGAGGATTCTTCTCTTCGAATGTGGTTGTCTCTGGAGTGTAGACATACCATTGGGCAGCCTTCGAGCTGAGAGATAAATTGAAGAATCGACTATTGTCCGATCCAATGAAAACGCAAATACGTTCTTCTGGACTATCATGATCCGCTTTGACGTCTTCATCGAATGGATAATTCTCGATGGAGACCTGCACTCCTGGAAGGGTTTCCTTTATCTTTCCTATGAAATCATCATCGACCAATTCGACTACATAATGATATCCTATGTCCAGATAAATTAAAACAGCTTTTTCTTCGTTTTGAAGCTTCTCCAATTTCTTAAGAAAATCTTCAATTTTAAAAGGCAGCTCTGGAAACATATACAACACTGGCAGGCGTGAAACCTTGCTGCGACACGCATTGCCAAAATGAATTAAACTGTCGGATTCAACATGAGCTGCGGCTATCTACAATTGAACATTACATGTAGAGCATGCCATATGGAGTATTAGAGTATACCAAACCTCATCTACACAACAGCTTCCGTATGATGTATCGGCCAGGACAAAGACATTCGTTTTGCACTCGGACTTTAGACTGTCTGAAATTTTCACGCTGTGGGGCAGGTAACTATCGGGGAATTGGAGACAGACCTGAAAAATTAAATCAATAGATTTGACAATTTATTTATTGAAATTTTAGAAAAACCAACATTTCGGTAATTGTTTTGTTTGATCCAGCCACAGCAGACTTTTTGATGTTTTTCCGACCAGATCCTCTCGAATGGAATGTCGATATCGCTGTCGGTCTCCGCTTCGCGCACAAGTGATACACTCTCGGAAGTTGAAAAAGCAGATGCGCTCATAATATGTTATTTCCTTGATTTATTTATTTAAGACAAGATAATGCAATTTCACACTTTGCGACGTAAAAGTTTGTTTTGACTTTCGAATTAAAAATTTACTTTTTGGATTGCCAAATAAAGTTTAGGCAGGGATGTTAAGTGACAGGTTTAACGTTTAGTAAATTAGTTATAGCAACAGTTATAACAACATCATTGAATTTGCCTTGTTTTTGATCTAAATGGCCTTTAACCGATTACGCTTTACGGTCTGGCTATGATGGTTGGCCAACAAATTTACACAGAAGTGGTTTACGGTTTACAAAGTAATCAACCGTAGACCAAATCAAGATACATATTTCCATACTCAGTAAGCAAGAACGCAGGGATTAGTAGATGTGCTTTACAGAAATGAAATGAACCCGAATGATATAACCGCATTTCAATGAGAAAAAATTAACTAATTGGTTCCTACATACTCCGTTCTATATCTATTTCTATATTTAAATACCAGCGAAAGAGTATTCGTCGATGATGTCCGTATTGGTTTATGATAGCCATTGGATAATTATTTTGAAACCTGCATTTGTGGCTGAAAAATGGCTAAATACTGACTGGCATCCTATCCTATCGATGCGCAATATTGTAGCTGTTATTATACATGATTTATGCTTATTATATCTTCAACTGGAAGCCATCGGGTACTGGTTGATGTCCATCTGGATTTGACCTACTGTTGAACAAGAGACAGAAATACATTGCAACACTATAAATACGACATTGGACGATTGCCCTAGATGGAGTCAACGGTGGCGTCAGAGTGAGTCAGGTTCTTGGAAAAAAATCGTTGCGCATGAGCCTTTAATAGGCCAAAGCCAGAGCTCACATCTCCGAAATGGATTACTGGCATCGGTGCAATCGGCCTCTCATCTTAAACGGATCTGATCCAGCAGATTTAGAGTTGCGCCATCGTATCATGGTATCTTCCCTACCACTGAAAAAAGAAACTAGTTATGAGAGTGACACAAGTCTCGGATAACAACAGGCCCGTAATTCAAGATCACGAACAGAAACGTTCACAGGCTATGAGTTGAGAGTATACACCTCGGACCAATGTATACTGAACTCTAGTCCTGCCCTTGAGTCTGTACTCTTGCAGTACAAGGCAGATATTGTAGCGATTCAGAAGATACATTGTATAGGATCACGCTCAACGATAATTGACTTCAAGCCTGGCTATGATCCACATCATAGCAACATTCCATTTCCATACGGAAATATTTTAAGCGGATTAGGCCGAAGGCTCAGTCTTCACGACACGACAACAGCAGCGCTAGATATCAAACACTACGAATCCACACACAAACATAGCGCTCTTCAAATGGTCGAACCGTCAGCCAACGCGATCACGTGTTAATAGCAGCGAGACACGCATCAAACAAATACGCAAACATTCATTCAACAAGAAAAAGCTGCTAGTCGCGTAGAAAAAGAAATTCAATGTTAGAAGCTTTATACTGACTGGAATAGACAGAGCCTACTAGAGCGCCTATGGAACCAGTATCCAACGTGGTTGTTAAGATCACCAGCCACCATCAGAAAAAGAGCCCTTGCTATGATGATCAGCGCTCACGGCGAAAAAGTTGGCTGAAAATTCACGGCTACAAGCGCCGCAGTGCAAAACAATAGAAGCAAGGGAAGAATATCGAGCCAAAAGAAGAAAGGCAAAGAAGATTTCAAAACCGGAACGCAAGAAATATAAAAAATTTTTGTGTCTAAGCAGTACTTCCGCCAACTACTTAATGGGCATCAGGTAGAGATAGTGGTGGGGCAAAAAAAGTACTTGCTCCCAGTCAATGAAGAAGTCATTGCCCCTTCCAGTATAGAAAAGGTTGGTCAAGCTACCAAAAAGCTGGTGAAGCAAAAAGCCGCAGGCGTCGATGGTAAGATACATGTGCAAATTATCAATTAAGTATGGGTGGATCAAATCATATTCGGTGACTGCACTATCAGCTCTATAAACCCCATCTTCAAGAAAGTTAATCCAATATCCTGCATGTGCTGTCGAGGCATATCCCTGCTTAATGTCGCATATAAGATCATATAGAACATATCGTGTGAATGTCTCAAATTTTTCTGCAACAAATTAATGGGCACGTACTAGTGTGGTTTTCGACCCGTCGGATCGACGTTTGAGTAAATATCCTACAAAAGACCAACGAATTTTAAGTCGAAACTCGCCTTCTCTTTATCGAATGTCGTCAAAGCTGCTCCAGTTGTACCATGCGTCCGTTGGAAAACACGCAGTGCAATTTGCAATTTGTAAACAATTCCTCCTAACTATGGTATTTTAAACGCCTTCCAGATTTTGGCATGCAGATGTGATTTTTCCAATACAGAACTGGAAAAAAAAGTTATGGTTCGTATCTTGAAAACTACTGACTTAAGATTACAAGACCTTTTTTTTTGTTTGTAAATACTAGGTATACGTTTTAAAGTTGTAAAAAGTGGGGGCATTTACGACGTTCCTTTTCCTCGCCCTTACAATTTTTTTCCCAAAACATGCCCAAGAATCTCCTGTCGAAGACTTCTTCGACGCATTATCTGGAACACCCTGTATATTCTTGATGGTGAAGAGCAAAGGTATTAGGTACTCGATAGTACGCACCAGCGTGCATAGATTCGATTCCACCTACATATTTACTGTTGCAGTACACACGTTCGATACCAACAGGTCCAAGTTCTTTCACATTAAAATGAAGACATTTCTCAACTTGTGGTATGGAAACCACTTTTACTTCCCTCCATAGCAAAAGAATGCGAACCTGATCCACCCAGCAATTTAAGATTATCCCTAGAACAAACATGATGATATCTGAATTCATTTTTTAATTCGTCTGGTCCTATAGATTTGTATATATTACAGGTTTAAAGCGCCTTAGAGCGTAAAGAAAATACCTTAGCGGAATATGTAATGCAATAAAACGCATCATCCCAAATTTCAAGAAGAGCGGGCTGCCCGAAGCAAGCTTGGGGCAAGACAAGATCTCTGCCTGGATTGGCTAGGGTTGGAACGCAATGTTTCAATCTGCACATGCTGGCGCGCAAGGGTTGTTTAGGCCCACCATCCTACGGAAAGGTACAGAATCTTAACAAAACAAAGCAAATTCCGATAGGCTTTCGGACGCAACTTTGCATTCTGCTGAACATGGCCTTAACCCAAAAAGCCCCCTTACCATCAAAGCCGTCCCTTTCCCAATACAACTGATAAAAGAATTATAAGTACCGAATATAACCACCATCAGTGATGCCAAAACACAGGAACAGGACATTTGACTTGGCAGTACATTTATGTGTCACTCTATTCGCAGCCAAATTTTGACACTTGCACATTTCTTCTGAAAGTTTGTTTACGTACTCTGCCGAACATTTAGCATTTATATATTTGGGATAGTTACCGCTGTACTTAAAAATGGGTAGGAAAAATAATGTTATAGAAGAACTGCAAACCTTCTTCAAGTCACACAATAAAATTAAGGAACAAAAGGCACACACGTCGAAGGTAAAGTTGAGGAATCTCAAGTAGAGGAAACACTAAATGGATTTTTCTTTATTGCAGGTCCATTCTGTTGGTTGGAGCTGTGATGGCAAACGTCTAGCATCTGGTTCCTTTGATAAAACAGTTGCCGTATTCACATTGGATCGTGAACGTGTGGTAATGATTGGATTAGACACTAATCTAACATAAAACTCACTTTCCTCATTTCATTTCAGAATAAGGAGACTACATATCGGGGTCATACAGGATCTGTTGATCAACTTTGCTGGCACGCCTTTACTCCAGAGCTACTCAGCACAGCGAGTGGCGACAAAACAGTTCGCATTTGGGACATTCGCGCTGGAAAATGCTCAACAGTAACAAACACAAAAGGTGAGAACATCAACATAACATGGTCACCAGATGGCAAAACTATTGCTGTGGGAAATAAAGAGGATCTGGTCACGTTCATCGATACGAGGACAAATAAAATTCGTGCTGAAGAACAGTTTAACTTTGAGGTAACATAAAATTCCACATCAGATACGTAGATGTTGAAAATGTTGCCTAATTTCCCTCTAAGGTGAATGAAATTGCATGGAACAACAATAGCGACATGTTTTTCCTCACAAATGGCTTGGGCTGTGTGCATATCTTAAATTATCCAGGTTTGGAAGTGCAACATGTTCTGAAAGCTCACACAGCGACATGTATTTGCATTGAATTCGACCCAACTGGTAAGGAAAGCAAGAGATCATTGTGCTGAGTGCAGTGCAAATTTTGATTCTCTTTTTAGGTAGATACTTTGCGACTGGATCTGCTGATGCACTTGTCTCTGTATGGGATGCCAATGAATTGGCTTGCTTAAAAGTTCTTTCACGACTAGACTGGCCTGTACGTACCATTTCATTCAGTTACGATGGAAAATTACTAGCGTCAGCTAGTGAAGACTTGGTGATTGACATTGCTCACACGGAAACTGGTTAGTTGAGAAGAGTTTTATATTAGTGGCGGTTACTTAAGTATTTGTTCTTTCAGGGGAGAAAATCTCGGATATTCCTCTTGATGCAGCAGCATTTACTGTGGCATGGCATCCGAAGCAATACCTACTAGCTTATGCATGCGATGATAAAGATAGTTGCGATCGAAGACGAGAAGCGGGAAATCTTAAAGTTTATGGTTTCTCTGAATAAATTTTTTGAATATGGTTTTGTGAAGAGTTTTTCTTTTTCTTTTTGTTTAACCTACTCGGTTTCGAATGCTAAATTTTTTCCCACACTTGTTTTCAGAGTCAATCGTTCCTATGAATTTGTAATAGTTTTCCCTAGTGAGTTAGAACCCACTACAGTGGTGCACTTGGCTGTATTGTACGCTCTAGAAGCAGTAAGTACATTACAGTTCAAATATATACTAAATATTCCCGCGTAACACAAGGGTGCCTTCTCAGGCAGCTAAATTCGTTGCTCTGACTGTCAACTCAGTCGGAAAGTATAGTCCGCAAATGCCAATACAATTCAGTGGACTATTAGGAGTTAATTATTTGATGATGTTCGAGCTTCAACTTAGCAACTGTTCAATTAAGCATGGATTATTTTATTTCACACAACGTCGCGTACAAATTATTTTTGCATGTCTACAGTGACTGCGTCTCCTTAGACATTAGGCCAGAGTCGTCCTCAATTGGGTGCACTTAAATCATTGTGATAGCACTGGGAGAGCCTAGAATGAGGAACCCTCCGCTACGCTTGAGACCATTCGGACTTTTTGGCGAATTTATCAAGGTCGGCACTTATTATAATCCGGAAAAGGTAACTATTAGAGATTGCTTTCTCTAATAGTTAAACGGTAAAGCCGTTCCATAATGATTTCAAAACATTGGGATTTCCATCCCAAGCATCTCCTATCCTCTCACGACTTCCAAGATGGCCCGAAAACGCACGACTTCACTGAACGCAGTCGGGAGTCTGAATTCACTGAGTCTTATGTGTTCTCCCCAGACCACGATGATTTCACGAAAATTGAATTGTCCATGAACTTGCAAGGCAAGGCTCAAAGGAAAGTTTTTCAGGACCCGAACCTGCGTTAAAAGTGGCTGCCACTTGGGTTAGGACTTTCATAAGTAGTTGGGTTTTATATGACAATAACTGCAAAAGGCATGACCAAATAAGTTTAAGAGATCAGCGCCTGCCCCGCTGTCCTTCAGTAAGAAAAACTATAGACTGCTTATTGGCGTTGTGAAGCATATATTGGGCATATGTGACACAATGACACAATATCCTGCGACGCGGAGCATTATCTCTCTGAGTGTCCGGCAAGTCTACAACTACACGGTCCCGATTTGGTGCTTTATCACTGAAGCGCTAACTCATCTTTCTACGAAATGGTGTGGAATTTCAGTGAAAGCAACATACGGGGTACAGTGGACTAGTTCTTTGGGTAAATGCGTCGGTCCGACGGGTAGCCGTGGCTTAAGTGGTAGTGTATTGGCTTCCGAATCGGACGGTTCGAGGTTCAATACCAGCCGTGCCCGAAGGACATTCTTTTTTCCAGGCAACTAAAATCACTTGAAATGAATGGTTGAATGGTACAAGAAGTCAATTTACACTAATAATTTAGTCTCCCCGTTAAATGTTGGATGTCACCCATGGAGCGAAATAACCACTGAGCCCAAACATCTTTCTCTCTCTCTCTATCCAATTTTCCAAAAAACTTTACACGTGATCCGGCATTTTTAGAGTAGTAATACCATCTTGAGCGCTAAGTTCTTAAAAAAAAGGGCCATATAAGTCTAGATGTCTTCCAGTTTTCCCGAGGAAAAAGTCTATGACTGGATTTAGAGAGCGCTTGACGCTGGTGTGCCAATGGTTTGGTGTAGGATATATGTGGCTTGACATTTTCAAGTTAAAAACTATTTCTTTGTAGAATCAGCAGCCTGATGGATGTATGCGATTTCAGTTTAGACGACTAAAACCTAGGTATTATCAGAGATCCTCAGAGAACAAACCCGCGCTAATACCTTTCGATTTTTTAGAGTCGTCTGTAGAAAAGGTGATGGACTTATTCAGGATTACTTGGTGTTGTCTCCATTCGTTCCTTGCTGGAATCAACTAATAGAAGTCTTTGTTTAGGTCAATTTTTGTAAGTTGAAGTACAGTTGATTTGTGTTATGAGTCGGTGCTGCGTGAGGAGACTAATATGTATGCTCCACATTTAGGATTTCCCAATGGTGAGTCCCTCAGTTTAAGGGCAGATCTATTGGCATGCTGCATGCCGGAATGAGTATCAAATGACTCAGAGTTTGCAGGGTTGCTGTTCGGTCTTAACGCGCCGGTACTGGCTATGTTCGCTGAGAAAAAAAAGGATAATAAAAATCAAGATGGCGAATGAAAAGAAAATTTTCGAACTTTTACAGAAAATTCCTGCAATCTGGAAACAGTTTGAGAGCAGAGATTGCAATTCACTGCTTATGAAAGTGAGGTCTTCTGGGTTAGATGCGAACCCTCTGCGGTCCGGAGCATTTGTGTCCGCTCGCTATACATGTCCTAGTCAATTCAGGAGACTGCTGCACAGTTTTGTGACTAAGTCGATGTCGCTGTACAGCTCGTATAGTTTGTCGTTTAATCTTCTCCTCCAAGGCCCGTCAACGCCGGGACCGAATATTTTTCGAACGATTTTTCTCTCGAAACGACAGAGGATATTTCATCCGCTTTCGGTCGGATCCATACTTTGGTGCCATAAAGCAGGACTGAAATGATAGATGTCTTATATGTATACAGTTTCCCTAGTTGCTCGGGATAGGGCCTTACAACTCAATTGCCTTCTTACCTCAAAGAAACAGTGATTGGCAATAATGATTCTTCGATTTATTCTGCGGAGGTGTTGTTGGCAGAATTCATAGCAGAGCTAAGGTAGACAAAGTCCTTTATTACCTCGAAATTAAAGTTGTCAATTGTGACGTTCTGTCCACTTGTCGATGTTGTGTGTCCTTTCCTGTTGACAGCATGCACTTGGTTTTGCTCTCATTTACCGCTAAAACCAATTTTGGCAGCTAGCGAACGTAACGGTGACAGCCCGCTGAGTTCTTCCAATTATGTCGATATCATCGCCATAAGCTAGTAGTTGCATAAACTTTTGAATTGAATTTGATTGTGCTGCCAGTGTTTACTTGTGAGTTCCGCAAAATTTCTTCAAGTATGATGGTAAAGAAGTCACGTGCCAACGCGTCACCACGTCTAAAACCGTTCTTGACATCGAAGCTCTGTGTTAAGTTGTTACTTTGACGGAGCAACGAGCGTTCTCAACCGTCATTCTGCACAGGCGGACGAGATAAGCAGGGATGCCAAAACTAGACATGGCACCATATAGCTCGTCTCTATAAATGCTATCACATGACGCCTGAGAATCGGAAAATTTGGACTTCTTGAGTTTTTTCCAGGATCTACCAGAATGTGAAGATTTAGTCGTTTTCGAACTTTCCTGGTCTAAAGCCGCACTGATAGGGACCAACCAGGTTGTTGGCGAAAGGTTTCAGACATTCATATAATATGGTAGATAAGATCTTGTATCTGATACTGAGGAGATTTATACCTCTATAGTTGGTCCAATTGAAAGGGTCTCCTTTCCTCTTCTCACCAGATCTCAGAAATCAGTTGGTGCATGATCTCTACAAAGTCATTTCCAGCAGCTTTGAATATCCCGGCCGGTAAGCCATCAAGTCCAGTTGATTTCTTGGATTTTAGCTTAGATATTGCTATCCTTTCTTCATTCTGGTTAGGTGGATGGAAGTTTTGGCATTTATCGCCGAGGTTCAATGCTATATTCTACTTGACGGGGGACGTTGGGCTTCTTCGACGTTATGTAATTAGCAGAAAAATCTATTCCATATTCTCAGTACTACAGGGTTTCCCTCTTCATCCCTACAGGCACGTTCTTTTTATCTGTCGGTAAAACGTCCCTACATTATTCGTGGAGTATAACGTCTCAATATTTTTTATCCCGCGCTTCTCGTACTTTTTTCTTCTTCTGGACAAGGCTATGTTCTTCCCGTCCCTTCAGCGCCGCTTTATAGGTTTCTTGTTTCGCTGCTTGCCGGCATTCTTCATCAAATAAGGGACTTCTTGGTGGTGGTCGGGTGAAACCCAGCACATTAGTTGCGGGGTCTCTTATCGCACTTTGGCAACGTTGACACTGCTCTGCGGTACTTGATGTTGGTGGCATTGAAGTTATCGACAAATTTCGGGATATGCGTTCGGCAAAGATTCTGCCGATCTCTTGCGATTGCAGCCTTTCTACAATAGTTCTTCTTTGTTGTGGCATTTGTTTGAAAATCCGCATTTGTACTTTGGCTGCAACAAGGTGGTGGTCCGAGTCAATTCGGATGTCCAGAACACTGGAGGCATGTCTTACGTCTATCGGAGAATGATCAATTTGATTTAGCTTTTGATAATTCTGAGACCGCCATGTCCCCTTGTGTGTACTGAGATAAGGAAACCATGTGCGTGTTATAGTGATATTTCGTCCCGCCGCAAAGTCCGTTGCTAGACGTGGTGTCATGTAGGTTATGCTTACCAACTGTATTACCAAAGATGTCCTCCTTTCCTATACTGACGTTAGGACATAGCTTCTATGTCTTGTCGAGCTCGTAGAAACATTTTTTGGTGGCGTCATCCTTGTATTCCGAAGGAGCATGGGCGCATATTAGGCTTATTTTAACGAATTTAGCGTTGATACGGATTTTAATAAGATTTTCGCTCATGTGCCGGAAGCTAAAGACTACATGCCTAAGTCTGCCAGGTAGGCAATCACCATAGTATATTTCACAGTTTTTCATCGTCCTTATGTCCGGCCCATTTAAAGGTTTACTCATGCAGTTACCGAGGACCACCACTGGGAGATAACGCAAGCACTTCGCTACGAACTTGATTGCTGCGCTGCTGGCCCAATCCAAGTTATAGGAAACTCAGCAGTTTCCCGATGAATCGCCTCGTGTACACAGTTCCTTACTTTTAAATATCGTGCAAAATTGTTTATTGAAACTGCACATATACGAGTACGGAGCAACTTCCTTTCTTTTTGCCGACAATAACGCTATTATAACCAACTAAGTGATAACCCTTCAAACAACTCTTAAGAAAGCTTGTGACATCTATGTAGAATCATTGTACCGAAGTGCGAAAAGACCAAACCCTTAGACTCTGTCGTTAATCACCAAGAAAATCTTGAGACGATATCGATCGCATAGTCAGTGTGGGGTGGTGCAGTATTTTGAGACTTAAAAGTTTGTTATACATTACAGTCGTTCATCCAGCTTTAACAAACGCATCTCAATGTTACTCGGTGTACGAGAAGTACATAGCAAAATGATAGGAACGTCGAAGTCTCCACATTAAGAAACCATTAGTGAAAAGTTGAGGAAACAGCTGGTTTGCCTTGTTCAACGTAGATCGTCGTCAAGATCCAGTCGAAGCTCGAAGAGGCCGAAAGAAAAATAATTGGATAATTCAAATGCAAAAATATCAAGAAACCCGTGACATCACATACATGTCCCAATAAAAACATCCCGTAGAGTGGTTCTACGGTGTGCAAATTGAATCAACTCCACAATCAGCGCAGTAGCAATACAGATATTTGGGAGAAATATGTAGAATTAGATGTAATTATACGCGTTACAGATTTCATCGGTTAATATAAGTAGTAAAACCTGCTTTACAGGAGACAATAGCCAGTGAGCTAGGCGATCTCTTGTCTATTTGATGCTGTTATTTCCATGGAGTGTTCTAAATTGGTACCTAAAACAGCTATTAAACCATTACGCAACTGTTAATGCAATTTGGGTTTGAATATTCAATACTGCATAATTCAGTTTACTCGTCTGTTCTAATTGTCACATGGACACTACACGCCAGTTCGATTTCGCGCATATAGAATTTTTCACCGAATGCGTCTTCATTCCTGTATACACAATTTACGGCGACACTGATCCTACTTACATCTCCCCAAAAGTTCAATGCAACGGAAGCGCGATGAAAACGTTCCCTTGACCTTAACCTCGCTGCTTACATTTTGTTTACGTAACAATGTCGAACCCAGACCAATCAAAAATAAAAGAGAGCCGCCCGGTAGTTTAGAATTAAGTTTATTGGTTTCTTAGTTAACATCCCTCGATCTTCGGCGTGTATTCGTTCACATAAATTAAAAATGTTTCTATTTTTGGGTTCGATTAACATCAACAGCAGGAGTGTGGTTAAGAAATATGCTTCGCTTGCCGAGAGTGTTACAACAAGCTCAACTATTTTTTTTAACGTTTAAACTCTAAGCCAGTACAAGTTGGAGCGGATTCTGTTGTAGTCGGGAAGATTCTCAGTTGGTCCGACGGCAGCAACAGCTGGACACCTGTCGTAGATGTACTTCATGCCAACATCACGAATGTTTTGCACCGACACAGAGTCAATACGACGCTCAAGTTCGTGCAGTGGGATGCGACGGTTGTAGCAGAGCATTTGACGGCCGATATCCTCGCAAATGGGAGTGGTTCCGTCCAATTGAAGAAGCAAGTTGGTCTTCAACAAGTTCTTGGCGCGTTCGACCTCAGCTTCAGTGATCATTGTGCAGAGACGCATCCATTCTTGTGTCACATTGTAGAGCATGAACTGCGAATTGAGTATTCAAATAAGAGAGACAGACTTCTCACTGAATGAGAGTAACATACCTCGCTTTGGAGTGGATCGCAAACCCAGTAAATACCCCAGAGACCGGTGTCCTTGTAGCAGGTGTTGAATGACTGGAAGCTGTGGCAGAGGTCTAAAAAATTTTTTTGTAAAAAAAGACTTCACACGAATTGCTGTCATACTTACTATCTTCGGCGCTGTGGCGAGCCAAGTTGGAGGCGTTATTGACGCCACCACCCTGAGAACGATCCCAAGCTCCGATCAAGGTGCTGGCAACCATCAATGGGATATTATCCTGATCGGTCCATCCGCAGCTTTCAACAGCAATTGCAACATGAGCCAATGGCAATGAATCGTCACGAACGCGGATTTCAGAGCCAGTGAAGCGGCATGGGCTGACTACTGGTGGCTTACCATCGTAGGTGTTTTGTAATTTTCCAAGGTTTTGCTTGGCCAAGCCGACGAGTTCATTGTGGTTAACACCACCGGCACCTGACAAAACAATGCGGGCAGCCTTGTAATGGGTGCTAATGTAGTCCGACAAGTCAGATTTGCCAATGGACCTAGAAATAAATTTAATCAGTCTGCATCCTACTTTGATGGGGGTTCATCTTTTCTACTT
This sequence comes from Volucella zonaria, assembly GCA_963966105.1. Lineage (NCBI taxonomy): Eukaryota > Metazoa > Arthropoda > Insecta > Diptera > Syrphidae > Volucella > Volucella zonaria. Next base: position 215,763,699 of record OZ014530.1, read on the forward strand.
ACTTAATGTTCTTTGTGGGTCCCAAGATGGTTTGGCCTAATGGTGTTCCCTGGTAGGCAGTTGCGTGCAAATGATCGAACACGACCTCTTGCAAATTGCTTTCGACTTCTTGCATCTCGCGCAGAATTACCGAGCGTTCACGTTCGATTTCGGATTCCCCTAGTTTTGAGTTCTGGATGATATCGGCGAGAATCTCAACAGCTTTTGGCACATCCTTGGACAAGCACTTGGCATAGAACACAGTCTGTTCCCTGGATGTGTAAGCATTCAAGTGAGCACCCATATTCTCAACTTCAAGTTCCAAATCGGTCTGCGAACGCTTAGAAGTTCCCTATTTCAAAATAAATCGAACACATTACCCACTCTGTGGTAGATTTAAAAGCTTCATAACAACTCACCTTAAATGCCATGTGTTCCAAGAAATGGGCGACACCATTGTTTTGCTCGTTTTCGGATCGTGAACCAGCATCGATCCACAGACCAACAGTGGCAGTTTGAGCACCGGAATCCTCGCTAGCTACACGAAGACCATTGTCCAACTGAGTCACCTGGGTAGCTGGGATGTTGACCAAGGTCTTCTTAAGACTGGCTGCGTGCGAAGCCTTGTAACGCTGGAAAAGAACACGACAAAATTCCCAATTCCCTTATCAATAACATAACCTTAAACGCTTGGAGAACTATTTTACAGGATTTTGGTCAAAAACCCAAATGCCTCTGACAAAGTCCAGTTGGATTTGCATAATCAATTGGATTCATTAGTGTATGTTAAATCACCGCAATGGATAAGCAGGATTTTTACAAAATTACGTAATGCCAGAGCAAATGTAATAATCGGTTCTACGGTTGGGTTGTGCAGTCGCACGGGGACGGCAGAATTTGCTTTTTTTTTTCTCTTACCTGGGATAGGCTGGTGCCTTTGGAAAGTTGTCGCAAGTTTTGTGAAAGTGTTAGCACACGCAACGCCATGGCTTTGGGATGAAAATCTCTGTTTCAAGATTGAAGATCTTTCGGACAAATAATGAAAACCACTCGACGGTGGTACAAGAAAATTTTTGTAGCGAAAAGACTGAAGTTGGTATCGATTGAGTTTTTTACTTATCTGTCAGATGGTTGACGTTTGAAGGGCGGATAAAGTTATCCAAAAATTGTAATAGGCATTTGTGATAGATTTTTTCGAATAAATGTTTTTAGTTTGCAAATGGTTTATTATAAAATATACGTTTGTTTCTTTCAAAATCAAAGATAAAAGCCCTTCAGAATCATAATAGAAAATAATTTATGCATTCAGTTTACACTTTGATATTTTACAGGCACAATTTATGAAGATTTGTGGAAAGTTCAATCAGCTGTCAAACAAAGATGGAAACAAAAAAGTGACAGCCGTTGAGAGAATTTGTTTGTCAAGAAATAAGAAAAAAAATGTATTTTCAAAATTATGATGAAGATGAGGAAGAGTTAACAAATACAATAATATCTGCTTCTGTTTGGTTTCTAACGATGCTTTTAAAGAGAAAAAGAAAGCGCCCTTCTATTCGAGTTAACCCATATCTTCGGGAGAGGCATGCGAAAGGTCGTTTTGAAATAGCTGTAAGTTTTTAAAATTGCTCTAAATCACGAACTAAATTAAGTTATTTACAGTTCTATGATATGGTTTCGAATGAAATAGTATTTGAAGAAAACTTCCATATGAGGCCAAACACATTTCATGAACTTTTCGAGATGGTTGAGCCAAAACTAAATGCGCTACGAAACACAAGACCATTTGATGGGATAAGTGCTTTAGAAAAATTCGTTGCTTGTATGGAGTAAGCACCTTGTAAGTTTCATATATATCAATTAATATGTCTTATCATCCATGTAGATATTTAGCAAGTGGAAGTATACAAAGGCATATTGCATCAGTGTACAGAATAAGCAAACAGCATTTTGGGAAAATATTGGATGATGTTTGCATTGCCCTATGCGAGGCTTTACATGAATACATTCCCAAACTAGGTTCTGCAAAATTCGTTAAGATTGCTAACGAATTTAATGTTAAATTTAATATGCCTAATTGCTTGGGAGCTATTGATGGCAAGCATGTTAGCATTAAATGTCCCAAAAAGGTTTGTCTATGATAAAATAACACAATGCAATTGTATTTACTAATGCTTCTTGTTTAAAGGAACTTCATAGCGTTGTAGTGATGGCCATTGCTGATGCAAACTATAAATTTGTATCTATTGATGTTGGTGCGTATGGCAGTGAAGATGATCCCAACGTGTTTGGTTCTACTAAGCTCGGGAAAGAAATTCTTGCAGACAAATTACCTTTTCCGGTAGATATGGCGGTAGGAAATGAAAACCTTCCATACTTTTTTGTTGCATATGATGCTTTCCCTCTATGCAAAAGAATAGTAAAACCATATTCACCACGAAAACCAAACCAGTTTAGTGATGACGAACGAATCGCTAATTACAGAATTAGTAGAGCTAGACGCTGTGTTGAAAATGCATTTGGCGTTATGTGTTGCAAGTGGCTATGCTTATCAAAGACGATGTTTTGCAAACCAGATAGAGCACAAAAAATTATAGCTGCGTGTTGCTATTTGCAAAACTACTTGCTAAGTGAAAATACGCAATTGTATTGTCCTCAAAAGTATACAGACTCTTATGACGAAACTGGAAGTTGGGTTGCAGGTGAATGGAGGAAACACATATCGCCCGATGCATTATATTATTCATCAATTCATTCAACTATAGGAAGCCAAAGTGATGCTGGACAAATCATAAGGGATAAATTAAAAAATTACTTTATATCACCCTCTGGATCAATTCCATGGCAAAATAAAGCAGCATTTTTAGAATAAAAATTTTTGTTTAGTTTGTTTTATTTATCTAAATCTATTAAATTAAATAAAAGAATTAACACTATTTAATTTGGTTTTGCTTTTTTATTTCCTCATATATTTCAGAGGTGATTTTAAAGTGTAAGTCCTCCACGATATCCTCTGGAAGCTTCTGCAGCATGCGGTCCCAATTTGCTAGCATTGTTTGGTATTTTAGGGATGGTGCTGCTAGCCTTCTCGATTGCATCTCAACAAGGTTCGATATATTAGAACCTAAAGCTGAGGCAGTCTCAAGTAATGTGTTATTTTGCTTATACGTATAACTAGACGTGGTAGGCTTATTGCTGGGGGATTCCACCTCAGGTTTAGTGGCACCGAAAGTTCTGAAATTGTTTCAAAAACATCAAATAGCATATTAAGCAAATATAAGTATGAATATGTGTACATTTTCATTTCTTACCGACGTCTTTGTTGGGATGTTATTGGAGTCAAGAAAGACATACTTTCAGAAAACTCCCAACAGCTTTCCTCATCATCCGGTAAAATTCGCTCCTCGTTGGAATGCGACCTTTTGGATGATGTGTGGTATCGCATGCTATCCCGGAGAGAACGCCACATCGCTTTGCAATCCATTACTAAAAAAATCCAATATGTTATTAATAATAAACTTAATAAAGATTTCATACCTGGTTTGTTCATTTCTGTAGAAACCTTCTTCCAACAGCTAGCAAGAGCATTACTGTTTTTATGGAGACGATGCTGAGGATTCCATATTGCTACGTTGGATTTTATCAAGGAAGCAAGTTTTTTCTTCTCCTCGCTGTTAAATTTTTTTCTTTTCATTTCTTTTCTTGTCGTTATATTTAAAATGGAATCTTCGGATCCATCCTCTAAAAAATGTATTTCTTCTTTGAAATCCATGCTTGAAGCCTACTAAGGACCTGATGCCAAACGAAAAACCCAACACAAATATGACACGACGAAATCATAAACGAAAAATTTCGTTGTACTTTCTGTTTTGTAGTACGCTGTTTCGCACCGAAATGATGCATAAGTGGATAAACGTACTAGAATATTGGGCAGTAGACTCAACTCTTTTTTCGCACACAATTTATTGTTCGGGACATTTCGCGTTTTTTTATGTTGTTCAGCGCAGCAACTAAATTTTTTTTTAAATTAAAATAAATTTTTTTAAGATTGACTCCTGTCACTTGGGTTTGAACTCTCCGTTAAATAATTTTCCCCTCTCATTTCGCTGATGTTTTGGAGACCACGGGAGCATTTTGATTCGCATCAGCTGTATACTAGCCTTGAACATAAAATAAAATAGATAAAAAAAAATAAAAAACCAAACTCAGCCTCGTCCGCAACATAAGGAACAAAATAAAGTGGACGAACAACATCCTAAAAGACGAATTAAACACTGTTCCCAAAACGCTGAAAGGATCCTCCAAGCATCAGGGAAAGTTACGAGGGCGGATCAATAAGTCCGTGACTTTTGATAAAAAAATAATTTTATTTTTCAACGTAGTCTCCCTTGAGCTCTATACACTTTGTCCAACGCTTCTCCAATTTTTTTATCCCTTCCAAAAAAAATGATTTGTCGAGGTCCTCAAAATAGGCCTTTGTTTGCGAGATGACTTCATCATTGGAGTCAAATCTTTTTCCACCAAGCCATTTCTTCAGGTTTGGGAACAAGAAGTAGTCGCTCGGAGCCAAATCTGGAGAATAGGGTGGATGAGGGAGCAATTCATAGCCCAATTCATGGACTTTTGCCATGGCAACTGCACATGTGTGCACCCTTGCATTGTCTTGGTGGAAAAGAACTTTTTTCTTGGCCAAATGAGGTCGTTTTTTTTTCAAATCGTCATTGAATCGGTCCAATAAGTTGGCATAATATTCCCCATTGATTGTTCTTCCCTTTTGAAGGTAGTCAATGTGGATTATCCCGCGTGCATCCCAAAAAACAGTCGCCATAACTTTATTGGCTGACAAACCCACCTTGGCCTTCTTTGGCGCCGATTCACCCTTAGAAACCCACTGTTTTGACTGTTGTTTGTTCTCTGGTGTGTTGTGATGGATCCATGTTTCGTCCACGGTTACAAAACGGCGCAAAAACTCCTCCATATTGCGATTAAACAACGCCAAACCTTCCTGTGAAGTTGTTACACGATTGCGTTTGTGGTCGACTGTGAGCAAACGCGGCACCCATCTTGCGGAAAGCTTTCTCATGCCCAAGTGATCATTCAAAATTGAAACCACTGAGCCATGCGAGATCCCTACGGCTTCCACAATCTCTCGCACTTTCAATCTTCGGTCGGCCAACACCATATCGTGAATTTTTCGTAGAGACCTCAACTGGGCGTCCAGGACGTTCGGCATCTTCAGTGCTTGTACGGCCACAACGAAATTCAGTAAACCACTTTTTTACCATTGAAATCGATGGTGCAGAGTCCCCATAGTATTTATCAAGCTTAGCCTTGGTCTCGGTAATGGTTTTTTTTCGCAAGAAATAATGCTTAATAAGCACACGAAATTCACTTTTTTCCATTTTCTCCTCAAATTAGTGAGTAGTCTGATAAAAATAGCTGTCAAACACAAACTAACTGACGCAGCAAGTTTAAATTTTGACAGGAGTCAACTGACAGATGCCTGTTGACAGGAGCAGTGTTGCTGTTTCAGTAAAGAGGTCAGAAATTCGGACTTATTGACCCGCCCTCGTATAAATCAAAACTCGAGACCGGTAGTCTTTCAATACAGGACTGTAAAACGTTGACTACACCGACTATCGGCAAGGCTCCTGCAATTCCAAGCAAAGGCAAGCGCAACGAGCCAAACCCCGTAAAACCTTCAAGGAGTGCCAAAACTGTGGCAAGCCATGGGCTTCCTGCTGCTACTAAAACTTTAAAATTCCTCCGTCAAAAGAGGAATCAGAGACTCCAGACAGGGCTTTCCAACGTCACATTTCTGAAGTATTCTAGCGAAGTCCTAAAAGAAGCAATAACAATTTTGATGAGGGCTGACCCATTAATCAAAGCTTAATATTAGGTCTTAAAAACTAACAAAAAGACTTAAGCGACAGGAACCAAGGGAATGATGGAAGAGATCTAGTTTGAGACGAGCAGTTATCAGGCTAAAATCAAAAACGGAGCGTACTGGAGATTGGTTGGTTGGAACCATAAGAGGTGCGGTGGACCGGTAGGTACATAGAAGAGATGAGGACAACGTAAATTACGTGGGTTGGAGTTGAGCCTGAGAGCAGTCATTGGATGAAAAGAATGTCAGCTATGTTATTATAAGGAATTCAGATTGATAAGTTTGAGGCGGTCCTGATAGAGAGGTAAAATTAAAGGGACGTTCCAGATTAGACCACGGAGAGCAAATCGGAGGACTAGCCCTTGAATACCTTCGATTCGGAAACATGAACTCGGTGAAAGGGGGACTAAACTTGACTCGTAACATAAAGAGATCTAGTTACGTAGGAGTTGGAAAATTTCTTAGATCACCGTTTAATAAATCCAAGTGACGAGTTGGCGTTACAAATCACCTTAGTGATAAGGTCCTTATCGAATAACAGCCAAGGTCTTGAAAAGATTGCACCAGGGGAATAGATTGACCATAGGGAAAATAAAAGTCGGGGAGAAGACGGGTTGCATCTACGTGAGAAGGCTGCAGATTGCCATTTGGCGACATTAAGTTCTAAGCAGTTTTTGAGCCATTAGATTGAAAACCGGTTTACTCAAAGAAGGGTGGAGGCATGGGGAGAAAAAATATGTTAGCTTTAAAATTTTTTGTATCGTCAGGGTAAAGAGAAAGGAAGGTGTGTTTAATGACCCTCTCCATATCGATAATAGTAAAAATGAAGAGAAGCGGACCAAGATGGCTGCCTTATGGAATCCCAGATGAGGCCAGGAAACGATCAGAAAGGGCGGATTTAAACCGAACACTATAAAAGGGGTTTACTAGGTAAGAAGATATCTATTTCAAAGTCGAGAACATACAATTTGGAGAGGATCAATTGATAAGATATCTTAACAATAGCTTTAGTGAAATAGGTTTATCATTTTCTGAGAATGCGAGAGCAAAAGACATGAGTTCAATGAGGTTTCTGGTAGTTGATCTGCCTTTCGGAAAACCATGCTGTCTACGCGACGTAAAAGACTTGCATTTGGGGCAAGTCTTAAGATTCTTATAAAACGCTTTCAAGGAGTTTGGGTATTGATAGAATTTAGCATAATTTGTAACTTCATTCTTTGACCCCTTTTTGTGTATCGGGATTATAAATGAGGTCTTTCATATCTGGGGCGAAATAGGTAGGAAAGAGGGAAAGAAAAACGGCGGATCTCTATCTGGGCTGTTGTGAATGGCCAGTAGGGCACTTCATCAGGGAGAGTCAATCATAGGGGGTTTGCGATCATTATCCCGAAAAACTTTGGAAGGAATAGGGCATAATTTCTGGTCTTTTATGTTGGGGATAAGATTAGTTTCAGTCAGAGCGTAAATATGAAATGAGGGAGCATGAGATTGACGCAAAATAGCGTGAGTTTTAGAACACAGTCCCCTCACGTTCTCGTATTTTTGCAAAACTTGTTAGATTCGAAAAAATTTATCGTGGCCAATTCGAATGCATTGGAGATGAAGATTTGGAACTCCAATTGGAGCTGGGTTTGTAATGGGAAAAAAAGGTGGGTCTTGACAATTTAGATTTACTTGCTAACTTATTAGCTGGTTTGGGTATGACGGACTGCTTAACTTTATCCTGCTTCTTGGTGGGATTTTGCAATAATTAGGAGACACGCTTCTTTCCAAGATTTAAATTGGTGCTAGTATAACCATTCATATTTAGTCGGAAGATTGAATTTGAAACTGTGCTCGCTTCTGTGGTGCGATGTTGGATGAAATTCGAAATTCAATCAACATTAGCGTTTGGGGGGGTGCCTTGGATAAGAAGTGTTGTGGCCAATTGGTTCTGCTTGTCTAGGGTACATTGACGTTTGGAAGTGTCCACGTTAAATTGAAGTGATTGATGAGTTTTCGTGGGATGGCGACTGGAGGAGTTGACATACATAGATGTGTTCTAGGTTGTCAAGGTGGAAGAAGCTTTCACAAGAATCAGTAGGTTGGATCGTCCGCAGGTGACTTAGATGTGGAGGCAAGCGTGAATCAACTCGTGTTCCATTATTTCAGTCATGAGTGATATATATATATATCGTAGTTTACATTCCGGTAAGACTGCGATCGTCATGTCGTCGATTTTGCGGTTTATTGTTGCAATGTGCTGTTCAGTATCACACCGACACGATTCATTTGGGAGAGAGTTGTTCGTTCGACAAGTGCTGGAAATGGATGTCAATGTCAATGTCAATATCAAAACTGGGTTGAGCAGAAATCTAAAGAAAATTTAAATTGGTATATGGAGCGAAAAGAAAATATGATCGAACACAAAGGCAGTTAAAACTGAACTAAACTAGAGCTAAGCCGGAGGATCAATTTCAACTAAACGGTGAAAGTTGGTCGAGTTAAAGTTTTCGGGCTTTGGATGGGCTGGATGCTGATAAGCAACCTGCTCCTTCTTTAATTGAAACAGGAAATACGGTCTCAGATCCTGGAGCATCAATTTCCTACCATAAAATAAATGTATAGTAACGACTCCAATCTTTTCGAGGTGACAACCAAGCCAACGGCCTCCTCCTCTGACACCGTGCCGGATATGGAAATCGACGACGCACCAAAAAGAGTTCCTTTTGGATCAGAGGATGAAGATCAGCTTTTGGGCCCATTTCTAGAATCGGAGGACTCAGATGACACCGCGGTGTAGACTTCTTTGATTGGTTGCTGGAGTTTTTCCAGATTAACCTTCATCATAAAGACCTTCATCATAAAGGCCTCAGTCTTTCCAAAGATACAGAAGACATCAACCTAATTCAGGATAATTGAATATTAGTGAAACGTAGCCCTAATGTACTCTTATTACCTAATTTCAGCAGTCCTGACATAATTTTAGACTGCTAGACTGGAGGCTGCCAAAGTACCTACGGGTTGGCATCGGCATATCTTGGCCACGACTATGTGGTCGCTTTAAGGCGTAAGCTGGAAGGCAGAAAATTGGCTTCATCATCGGGTGCGATGCCGACGCACTTCATACGGTATGGGGCAGTACCGACACCAAAGATTGAAATGAGTCACTTTCATTACATTATAAGTACCAACCTCATTGTTTGCAACGTTGGCAATGAGCTCTCTTTCATAACCAAAAACCGACAAGAAGTTCCAGATATCACTCTTGTCTCCGACAACATCACTCAAATGGTAACGAACTGGATGGAATCGTCTGAACACTCTTTTTCAGATCACAGATATATCCAATTCAGTCTGAATGGTGCTCCTCCCAGCCAACCAGCATTCCGGAATTATCGGAAAACCGATTGGCCAAAATACAGAGGAACACTTTTAAAAACACTCTCCTCTGAACTTTTAAGTCAACCGCGTAACATCAACGAACTTGACATGAAAGTCAAGCATTTTACTGTAACTCTCAATCAGGCAATGACAGCTTTCTGTGCTCTTATTCAACCTAAAGGCAAGAAAAAGACGCACTTGTGGACATCAGCACTGCGACTGCTTAGAAACATTTACAGGATACCAAGCAAAAAGCACTAGAAAAGTGACTGACTGGGACTCATACAAGGAATCCCTCAAAATATATAAAAAAAAATTGAGCAACCCAAAGCGACAATCCTGGAGATCATTCTGTGACAAAATTACAGAAACCTCTGAGGCATCATGGCTTAGAAAAATCCCCTCTACAAATCCTATGATGCCTAGCTGTTTGAAAAAGACCGATTGCTCTTAGACGGTCTCAAGTGATGAATCACTCAATCTGCTGCTGGATACCCACTTTTCAGGTAGCTGCCTCTTCACAGCCAGTAACGTATTTAGCAGGACTACAGCAACCCCGACTAAAATTCACGGTCTGATTACAGGTGACAAGCTGCTCAAGCTATACAAGTCTGCTGGTCCGGACGGTATATTACCTGATGTGTTACAAAAGCCCTTAGATATTATCCTGCCAACGCCAGAGAATAAGAAACTGCGTAGGAATGATATACATTTCACTCCCAAGGCCCGTAAATGCTTTCATATTGTATCAAAGGACCTCAGACCTATGAGTCTATCATCTTTCTTTCTGAAAACTCTAGAATGACTAATTGATATTCATAAACGATCTACAATTGATCCACGACTTTTGACATCGGGTCAACATGCCTACTCTAAAGGAAAGTTGGTAGAATCGGCTCAACAACCTTGCCACATCGAACGATTCTTACAATATACTATAGATGGTACACAATGGTCATAAAGGGTGCCTTTAACAGCATCAACATATTCGCAAGCACGTCTGCGCTGTCAATTCTGCTCACTTGGGGAGTTGATCTAAATAGCAGGATAACCAACTCCAAACTGGATGGGGCTTCTGCTAAAATATGTGGCAGCAGAGCTACGCTGCAAGACGGTGTCCTTTCTCCGCTTTTCTGGAACTCAGTGGTTAACGAACTGCTGATATACCTGGAAGCGGGTGGTAGCAGGGTCATTGCCTTTGCGGATGACATTGCTATAGCCGTCTCTGGTAAGCATCTTAATACCATTAAAGAACTCCACAAGTTAAATCTTAGAAGCTGAACCCATTTGGCGGATCGCCGAGGATTGGAAATAAGCTCCCATAAAACTGGTCCCGTCCTCTTTTCCGGGATATATAAAATTCCAATCATAGATCCTCCCTCAATCAATGGTACCAGTTTAGTCTTTTCCAAAACAGCAAAATATCTGGGTCTAGTTTTTGAGAGGAAACTAAACTTTAATTGTAACATTCAAGAAAGAGTCAAGAAAGCTACAGTAGCTTTATTCTCTTGCAAGCCATTAGGAACAAATGGGGCCTTCAACCTCGCATAACCCACTGGCTATACCCACTGGTGAGTCGTCCATTGATCTCCGCCGAATACAGACGTGTTTCGACTTTTGGTTGAGTAGTGACAAGAATTATAAATAAAAAAGAAAAATAAAAAAGACAATTGTCAAATACAATATACGGCTCCAATTAGCCCAGTGTGCGCGCGATTACTAATTTAAAGGTTGCGGGTTCGACTCCGGGTTAAATAGATCTTCTTTTTTTTTTTTTTTTTTTTTTTTAAATTAAAAGAAAAAAAAAATAACAAAGTGAAAAACAAAAATGATTGTGCAGAGCGGTCCGCTACGCCAATAGCGGGACCCGCAGATAAGACAGGCGATTTATCAAATGGTTCAAGCCAAACACCAGCAGGGGCAGAACCAAAGACGAAGAGAAGGAGGAAGTTAAGAGTAACTTCTAGCCTTGTACAACGTTCCACCCTACCAACTTCCACTGTCGAGCTGCTTGGTGGAGTGAGGGAAGGTGCGCAATCAACGGCAGCAATGAATGGTTCCGAGCAATTTACCGTCAACAACCCATTCGCCTCAGATGTTCACCAACATCTGAAAGAAAACAACTTCGCTTCATTGGCAGCAAGCGAATCTGATGATGAAGAGGAAGAAATGGTGGCCATAAGTAGCAGCATTAAAATGCTACAGCAAAGAGTGCTGGCCATAAAAGAAAAACAAATGGTAAGAAGGAAGAGGGAAGAGCAAGAGCAATCCCAACAACAGCAGCTTGCTCAAAAGCAGAAACAACAACAACACCAAGTAAATAAAGTAGCACAAGTGTTACAACAACAAAATGTTAACAAACACCAGCTACAACAAGTGCAGCCACAACAACGGCAACAGCTAAGACAGCAGCAGCCGCAAAAACGGCAACAGCAAAAACAACAGCAGCAGCAACAACAACAACAACAGCAGCAGCAGCAACAACAACAACAACAACAGCAGCAGCAGCAGCAAAAGAAGAAGAAGAAGGAGAAGGTGCCTCCTATCAACACCTAAAAATTAGAGGTAAATGCTACCAAGGACCTGTGTAAGCTGGTCATTGGTAATAATTTTAATATTAAGAGGTTGGGGAATGATCGCCATGCCATCCACTGTAATACAGTGGAGGGCTACGCGAAAGTGAAAGAGCTCCTAAAGGAAACGACGACGGAGCACTACTCATTCACACCGAAGTGTGAAAAGCGGCAATCGATGTTGCTGAAGGGGTTGGAACCGTCTTCTGATCCTGAGGAGATCCTGGCACTGCTCAAAGAGAAGGAGTGCGAAGGACTCAAGTTCGTGGGGGTAAAGCCATTTACCACAGCTAGAGCCAGGCGGGAGAAACGGAGTCTGCCGTTCTTCCTGGTGCAGCTCAGTCCCGAAAGCCGTCTGGATAGTCTAAGGAGTATCAATGTCCTAGACTACCAGGTGGTTAACTGGGAAAAATTAAAAAGGAGCGAAGGTGTTATACAATGCCTTCGCTGCCAGAGGTTCGGGCACGCCGCGTCGAACTGCCAAATGCAGCCTCGATGCGTGAAGTGCGCAAAGAACCACAGTTCCGTGGAGTGTGCTCTGGGTAGAGACGGAGTATCCGATAGGACGCAGCTCTCGTGCGTATTATGTGGGAACGTGGGACACACCGCAAACTACCTGGGTTGTCCTAAGTTCGTTGATATTAAGAAAGCAAAATTGGCTCAGCAGCAGAAGGTGGAGGTCAAACGTTCACCTGTCAGGGTTCAAACACCAAATTTCCTACGCCCAAATGGCGGCAGGTAGGGGGGCTACAACGGAAGCTGCACCTAATATGTTGGCCATCTTGCTCGCAATCCAAGGGCAGATGGTTCAGCTGCAAAAGCAGGTGCAAGAACAGGCCAAGCGGGTGGACCAGATCTACGCGCTGCTGCCGGGCCTAACGCAACACATGTCGTAATGGGTACGCACATGGTGGAGCAATCCTTGAAGGTCCTTGCGGTGAATGTTAATTCACTGATTAGGATCGAACGAAGGGCCGCGATGTTTAAATTGCTACAAGACCAAACTCCTGACGTGCTTTTCGCTAGCGAAACCAAGCTAACCGATAAGCACAAACTGGAGTACAATAATTATATTGTTAGAAGAAGAAACCGGCCCGGATCCAAACGTGGAGGCGGTGTTGCGATCTTCATTAAACAAGGTATAAAATTTCACAGAGTGTACAAGGGAGTGTTGCGTAGGTTCCGGGTGTTGGAGGCAGTCGTCATTTACATCCCGCTCCGCAGTGGAAAGCGGCTGTACTTGGCCTCTGTTTATGCACCTGAAACTTCACAATCCACTTTATTTATTACAGAGCTTGATATGCTTTTTCGACTTCTGAGGCTGGAATCGGGGGAGAATTATTTTGTAATCGGCGGGGATTTCAACGCTAAACACAGAGATTGGGGAAATAATTTGCCAAATACTAGAGGGAACCTACTACTCGATTGGTGGGGTCAGCACGATGTCATGTACAGACTCGGTCTTAAAGCGACGGATAACCCGTCGTTTCCCAGAGGCGGGTCTTATTTGGATCTACTGCTGTACGACGAACGTATACGACTGACAGGTACGAATTTACAAACGCTAAACTGTCTGCGCACATTCGTGTATGACAGTGACCATTGCGGTTTTAGCACCGAAATTACAGTTCCCAACGAAATTGCGGAATTGGAGGAGATTGTCCAAAAATATTCAGTAACTACAGTAAGACTCGATGGACACGCTTCTCCGCAACTATGACAAGTGCGCTCTCCTCGAATACGCTCCACCCACCGTCCAATAGGAATTTGTCAAACGAGGAGATCGACAATTACCTAAAACAAATGGACGAGACAATTAAACAAACTATGGACGCTACAATACCGCGATATCGATATACGACTAACGAACACTTGTTCCGCAACCCTACTATTGACGCACTGCACCGACAGAAAAGTAGACTTCTGACAAGACTCAAAAACTTGTACAGACAGTTAACTGACAGACAAGACCCGGAGATTAGGACACTGAAGGCGTCGATTAAAAATATTCAAACGTTAATAAAAGAGAATTACAAAATTTCTGTAAGTTCGTATTGGAACAACAGGGTTCGGGCTGTAAACACCAGCAACCCGAATATGTTCCCTCAAATAAACAAACTATTTCGGAGAAAAAATCAAAACGACCTTCAGTGTCTTAAAATAGCGCGGACAACAGACAACGAACGGTTACTGACAATAGCAGGTATTGATCCAAATGAGGCCGCTGATGATGACGACTTCTTTGTGATCGAGGATCCACAGGAGAAGGTTGAAGCCATAGGGGCGACTTTCCAGGAAATATACAAGGCTACTGATACCATTGGACCTAATTATGACCTGGACAATCGCGTTTTGGTGCACGACTTCTTCATTCGAAATGAAGTAGAGAACTGGCGATCCGAGGGCTCTGGTTTCACCCAGTTCAGCGAAGAAAATATGGCAAATAATGTCATTACCAGAGAGGGTGACCTACCCCCGTTCATTTCGAAGGAAGAGCTCCATGAGATCTTCGACACAATCAGGGCTAAGAAATCAGTGGGGACCGATGGTATTCCGAACATCGTGCTTCGACATCTGCCTCTAGAAGCGGTGGACATTTACACCACCCTGTTTAATAATGCAGTGAATAATGCACATTATCCAGCGCACTGGAAAACGGCGGTGGTTCAACCTATCTATCTACCTATATCCAATTCGGCGAATCTCCGGTCGATAAGTCTCCTTCCGAATATCAGTAAGGTGTTTGAAAAAGTAATCAATAGAGCTTTGTCTAGGTGGGTTCAGGACAGATATATAGTTCCGGATAATCATTTCGGTTTTAAGGCGGGGCATGATATCTCACATGCCGCGTCTAAACTGGTGTCCGATATCCAATAGAATAAAGGCAAAAACCAATGCACTGGTGCCTGCCTTGTTGACTTGGAGAAGGCCTTCGACACTGTATGGTTAGAGGGTCTTTTCTATAAGCTGACTAGGCTGGGGATCAGTAAACCACTCTTGTACATTCTTTTTAATATGCTAACCAACAGACAGTTCATCGTGTGGCGATGTGACTTCTGTTGGAATATTTCAAATTAAAAATGGTCTTCAGCAAGGCGCGGTCAATTCGCCGATCCTATTCAACATTTATACAAGCGACTTGATAGGTTCACTTCCCCATATTATTGCGTACGCAGACGATTTGATAGCGTACAGAACAGGTACAAAAATCGAGGTCATTAATACTCTCTTGCAGCGTGATTTCGATAAGATAAGACGATTTTGCGATGACTGGAAGTTGAAATCAACTTTCGGAAGTCGGAAACCATTCTCTTTAGGACGCCGTTGTCTAAAGCCTCTAGGGATACCAGAAAAAATTTGCGAAAGTTCTCGATCATTGGACAACACGGACAGCCTCTTGCCTGTCGAAATGTAGTCAGATACCTTGGGATCTGGCTAGATCAGTTTCTGTATTTTGACAAAAATGTAGATGCTGCTCTGGCCAGAGCCAAAGGCGCTTTTGCCCTTACAAAGAGACTGTTTTATAGCAGCCAACTCGATGCGAGGGTAAAGGTAATCTGCTACATGGCCCTTATCAGGCCCATACTGGTATTCGGGTGCCCCGTGTGGTTCAATGTACGAACAAGTTTAATGGAAAAGGTTCGGGTGTTTGAGAGGGCTTGCCTTAGGGCTTGCCTTCGCTTGTACAGAACACCAGAGTCGGAGTACAAATATTTTTATCGTAATGAGGTCCTTTACAACAGGGCGAACCTAATGCGAGTGGACAACTTCGTAATTAAGCTGACTCGAAGGCACATTGGAAGAGCAATGAACTCGACGAATAACCTGATATCTGGGGCTTACTACCCCAACTACCTTTACCACGAGGGTGTGCGCTCTGATGGCTTCGTTCCACCGGAAGCATTCCTCTACCTAGATCAGATAGGGTTGATCCAGGATAGATCAGCGGTCCCGTTAATCTTCCATGTCGCTCGGAAAGCTGGGGACAGGCGACTCAACTACGGCAGTGTGGATCGTCTCAGGTTCAGTAGGGCGGTGGGGAATCGCGATAAGAGGGATGTCGTTCGGCAGCACCAGCATTTCTGGTGGTTGAATGATGGAGAAGATGTTTCATCGTCGTTTCCGTCAATTACTGATCAGCCTCACTAATGGGGCAGAGCTGACCAATCTACTTGCTCTGTGAATAGCTATGGCCAGCTTACATAGGTTTAGGTTAGCATTTAAGAAATATATACATATATTAGTATATACCTTTGTATATATATACATATATATACATATATTAGTATATACCTTTGTATATACTAATATATGTATATAATTGTGAATGTATAATATCTATGTGTGTGTATTGTGTATGTAGGTTAGGTAGACTAAGATTTATTTTAAGTTAGATATTAAGTTTTTATAAAAAATTAAGTCCATATGCTAAGTTTTTGTTATCAATTTTTTTCTTAGCTTTAAGTATACAAATATTTCAATAAAATGTAAATAAAGTCGAAAGACATAGATATAAGAATTTAGAGTACCTTAGAGTGCCTGTGTGGGGCCAGTAAGTTAGTATAAGATTGTTAAGTAATTTTAAGCTAGCATTTAGGCATTTTTTGTTAGTATGTAAGGGTTAATGATTAAGATAATAAAATGCATTTAAAAACTTGAAAAAAAAAACTATACGTCTCGGTTATAAGACCGATACACACCTACGGGGTGGTACTCTGGTGGACGGCCTTAGACAATTTTTTTGGTGATTTTAGTGAGGGCTAACGCCCCCATTTATTTGGCTTAATTCAAGCTTAAAAAACTAGGACTTAAAAACTAAAATACAAAATATTTAATTAGGGTTTTAAAGCTAGGGATGGTGAAGAAGATCGAATTTGAGGGAAAGTGTGCTCGAAAACGGAAAGGTTGGAGTTTACCTTACGCAACATACGGGATATTGGTTTGTTAGAGCCATATGCGGTGCGATGGGTTAGTACATAAAAGAGGCGGCGGCAACGTAGATTTTGAGGGTTAGTGTTAAAGAAAATGAAGTTGTAAAGAGACATGCAATCGACGGAGCCTGAGAGGAGTCGGTGAATGAAAAGAATATCTGCGGCGTCCCTTCGTTCCTCAAAGCTATTTAGGTTAATCGGTTTGAGACGGTCTCGATAGGGAGGTAAGATTAGAGGATCGTTCCAAGCTAGACCTTGAAGAGCAAATCGAAGAAAACGACGCTGGATCCTCTCAATTCGGGTGACATGAACTCGTTGAAAAGGACACCACGCGTGGGTAGCTTATTCGAGAAGGGAACGAACGTATAGTGATCTGGTCACGTACGGGTTACAGAATTCCTTGGACCATCTTTTAACGAAGCCAAGCGATGAGTTTGCTTTAGTAATTATCTCAGGGGAAATTAAGCTCCCTGTCGCATAATATGCCAAGGTCGTGGATAGTCTGAATAAGGGATACAGGTTGGCAGTGGAGAACATAAGTTCGGAGGGTAGACTTGCTGCACTTACGTGAAAAGGTAAGCGATTGAGTTCTAAGCAGTTCTTGATGCACCAGGTGGAAAAACTATTTAGATCTATTTGAAGGAGGCTGGAGTCGTGTTGTGAGGAAATGGGTTTACAAAATTTGGTATCGCCAGCATAGAGAGAAAGTGCTGAGCGGTGAATGACCCTTTCAAGATCGTTAATGGTTAGGATGAAGAGAAGTGGACCTAGGTGACTACCTTGAGGAACACTTGAAGTGGCCAAGAAAGGGGCCGATAGGACAGACCTGAAACGAACACTATAAAAACGATTATCCAGGTAAGAAAATATCCATTTAAGCAAAATGGGTTCAAATGGGTTCCGACGAGATTAGTGGAAGTTGATCTACCTTTCAGAAAGCCGTGTTGGTTAGGGGAAATAAGACATTTGCACTGGAAGCTTCAGGCTTCGTACAAAATGCTTTCGAGGAGTTTAATCCCTTTTTGTGTATAAGTGTTTTGAAAGAAGACTTCTATATCTGAGGAAATTCACCTTGAGAGAGCGGAAGAGATTTGCAAGGGTGCGGGAAAGTATAGAGGAACACTGGGCCGGGTAAGTATTCATCATCAAGTTGTTGTAATTTATTTTCTATTAATATATGGTCAAAACTTTGAGTAATACAGGGGCCAATAGGGAAGTTAAGTAGGTATTTGAAATAAGAGGGATCCGGTACGAAGGAATTATCGGCTAAAGATTGCTAAAAAAATGAAGCAAAAAAGTCGGCTATAGTATGCGGATCGGTTGATGACATGTTTTCGTATGAGAGGGACGGAGGAAAACCGTCAGATTTTTTTTTGTAGTTAACGAATTGGTAGAAAGACTTAGGATCGTTTATAAGCCTTGATTGCGCACTATCAAGGTATCGCAGGTAGAGAACCTTATAAAGCTGGGCGAATTGAAGGTATGACCCGAGGTAGTTTGAATAGTCAGCAAAAGAGTTGGATCGGAGGAAAGCTGCCCATAATTTGTTTCTCTTGTTACGTAAAGAGCGAAGTTTACGATTGTATCACGGGGGGCTCGTAGAAAGGGTCTTATTGCGCGAAAAGGTAACATAGAGCGAAATAGAATTGAATAATTCTCTATAGAAAATAGAGAGAGCACTTTTAAGGGGCATATTGGCGAAATCAAAAGCACACTTACTAAGATATGCGTTAATTTTGTGGGAATTCGCTTTATGAAAGCCGTAAGAAGAGGCAGCTGCGGATGGAGTGGGCTGGATAGGAGAATGGTGGAAAAGAGAAAGAAGAAGTGGTGGGTGAAAGTTATCAATGGTCGATAGTAAAAGAGTGGTTAAAATGAGGTCTAATTGCCTACCCATATAGTTGGAGACCCCACTAAGTTAGCGTAAGCTAACATTCGAGGCATTCTTTACTGGAGTTAGGGTTTGCGGAAAAAAAAGATTCATCATCTGATTGAGTCCAGTGCAGTTGAGGTAGATTGAAATAGTCGAATACGATGATATCATCGAGAGGATCAGATAAGTTAATTATTTGATCAATATCATCGATAGCGAGTTGGTAGCATTCGATTGGTTGTGCCGGTAGGATGAAAAAACACATAACGTACAGGGACCTGCAGGGGAGTGTTGTTTTTATTGAAACGTAGCCAAGCTTAGAAGAAGTAGAAACAGCGATTGAAGAATAGTTTAGGTCATTGTGCAGTCAACTGCAGCAAACTAAGCTGAGTCCAAAGAACATCATGTGTGTGCATTAGTGGAGCCCTACGCACTACTCCCTCTGTGGCACTGGATATTCTGTTTCACTTGACACCCCTCGATATCATCACCCCGTAAGTAGCCGCGACAGCAGCCATTCGCCTGAAAGCGACTGGACAAATAAATTATTTTTCCACGTTGATATTCTTAACACACTAGGAACGCCCCAACATTAGTTTGACAAACACTTTCATATAAGCAGCCCCTGTAGGTCTTTCTGTGAGGCAGATGCTTTCATGGAGGACAAGTCAATCTAAGACTCCTTTCCTTCCGTCTTCTAAATCACTGTATCGTGTTCCAGGCGGAAATTTTGACGATTAAAGAAGTCCTGCCCGGCTGAAGAAAAGCGTGACATCTGTAAGGGACATCCGAATCTTTTCGGATAGTCAGGCCGCTATCACGACTAAATTTTTGCCCTTGAGTGCCGATCATCTCTTATGGAGATGCAGAGCAGTTCGACCTTCAACTGTATTAGGTGCCGGGGTACAGAGACATTCCAGGGAGTTGTAGGGCCGACAAGCTCGCCAAAATTGGAACCACTCTACCTATTCTACCGGAAAAGGGTAACAACGTGATACCAATCGCTACATGGAGACTAAGAACAAACCTTAGGTGGACTGTTGGGTCAACATGTCTAGGGGCCCAAGAAATCTGGTCAAAGCTACATCTTAATCGCTCTAAGAGTTCGATCATTCAAAATAAGAAAGATATCAGCGCTAAAAAAGGTGTCATCACTTGGCACTGTTTTATAGGCAAACATTCAACAGGAGTTGGCCTACTCTATATATGCCCAGCTCCCTCCCAAAGAAGGAAACTCCACTTATCTCATCATAAGCTGAAATTGGTTCCAAGAGTAGGAGGATCACAGATAAACGTGGCATCACAATGGGACAATAGGCCTAAGTGGGTTGGTTCCTCCGACAGCCACTTTTACCTAAATAAACCTTTTACCAAAGTATTTAGGTAACATTCTGGATAACCAATTTCTTTGGACTAAATACGTCACGTCGAAAGCCTTGCCTTCAGCAAGGCATGTTACATGGCTTGTTAAAAAGGAATCTCATTTGGATAAACACGGTTATGATAAGGCCAATAATATCCTACGGGTCGGTCGTGTGATGGAACGAACTCACACAAAACTATGTCACTGTTGCTTTGAATCTGGTCTTATGGTCTTCGCAGCAGTGAATATACGAAATCGACTTTACCTGTGTATAGGATTGATTTCGGCCAAAATCTTGAGCGAGGAAAAGAATGGCGTAGGGTTTTCGCGTATGGCACAAAATCCGGTCAAATATACGGCGCTAGTATCTTTCTGAAGGACGACAACGTCAGATTTAACCCCTTGTTAGGAGAACTTGCGTTTATGTTCCTAGCACAGATATATGGTACGCAATCCTGTTGGCAATGAACTACGAGTATATTGTTAAGAACCGATTAAGAATGCGAAATGTCTGCGTCTGAAGCTACAATATAGCTCTATCGAAAACTGTTCACTAAACCACTAAGGACACAATGGAATCGCGGAAAATGAGGCAAAGGCTAGGGGAGAATTTCTCAGGACGCGAACCTGCGTTCTTTGTTAAAGCTCCATTGGCATTTGGCTTCTTTGTCAGCATAACTGCAGTTGCCATGACTTGTTAGGATACTCGCATCAGGCTGCAGTTACTCGACGCGGAGGTGGAGAAAGCTGGTATTTTAGTGCCTCTACCATTGAAGCATTTACGAGTATTTAGCTTTTCGCGAAAGACTAAGCAATTTTGATAAACCGAACATACAAGGTGTCTAATAGACAAGTTCTACCTGTGATGGTATCTTAATCAACATGCCGCGGAAACTGGCTAGTTGCCCGCCAGCTATCTAGTTGGTTAAAGGATCATGTTGGCTTTATTATACCGGCGGAGCCCCCTTGTAATTTAATAAAAATTTTGACCAACGAGAAACGTACCCCATGTTCGTCATTTCTGAAAAAAGAAGCTCACCGGCCAAGTCGTTACCAAGAATTTTTCTGTGGCCTGACACACGGCCTAGATGAATGGCGAACTAAAGATACTAATATCGATTGGTAGTTAACCTATTTCTAGCCTTAAAGCTGTTAATATAGACTTAAACTGCAACGATTCTTGCAAGAAATTCGCTGTGAGATCTGCCAGCTTCTGTAGGGTGCTGTCAAAGTTTTTATCAGTAAAGTATAACAGATCTGTTAAATGTCAGATGCTAATGTGATTGCTAGACCAATGCGATGAGATTTTTGGACGCAATCTGGCAATCATCTATTGCCGAAAATATGTATGTATTTAAAAATTTTAAATGGAACTTCAGGAACAAGGAAAAGAACAGCTTTCGTTACCGTTTTTTGATTTGTTGGATCTCCTTCTTGATATAGTGCTCATAGCAGGATGCTAACATGGATAGTAACCAGTCGGTTCGAGTTCACCGCCATAGACCAAAGACATCTCCGGAATTCAAGTAGATGGAAGGCTATCGCGTCTATGTCAGAGGTGTGGTAATATCGAGGACTTTTTCTATCTCTTTAATAAAGCCACACCATTCGCATTTACTTCGAAACGGCTCAGCATGTTTGCAATATAATGGTTTAAACAGAATTCCAGTTCATTCAATACGAGTTGCATTTCCATCAATCAATACGCATATTTATCGCTAAGGCTTCAAAGGACTTCTACTGAATCCCCACCTCGTTAGCCACCTCCGATGTACATATAGTGCGTCATAACTGTCAATTTCCTTTACATCTTTCAGCCCATTATATTGTACTTCAAATAAATTGGTAAATTATTTTAATAAATTCGCTACAACCAATTAATGTCAAAATAAATCAACAAAAAAATTTTTTTATTACTTTTTCCAATTTTAACTCCGTGGTTAGTCCACTGCGGATGCAAAAACCCACAACAAAGGTGTGAACTTACTGCCTTCCGCAGTAATCATGTTTATGGTCAGCAAAAAGGGTCACCCACTTAAAAGTCGCAGTTTAAATAAAAAATTGTGTTGTCAGACGGATACCAGATACTACTCAGGTTTAACAAAAAAAAAAAATAAAAATCTCGTAATTATTTTTAGATTGATTTTGCTTGACGCGCGGCTTGCGCTGATGGTGATGCATCAGCTCGTTATGCTCGTCAAAATTTATTGTAATTGAAATTGCGCGATAGGCGTAAGAGTACGTTTGTATATTTTGCTAGACAGTATCGGATTACTTGGTGTGTGGGACGCAGCTCCCAGAATTCACTGACATTGGGGTGATAGCCGATGAAAGCAAATTAAAAACGCGTCACAAAGGAATACGTTCGCTACACTAGAACTCGGAAAATAAAAGAAAAAAAAAATTACCAAAAAAAAAAACGCGCACAATTTAAAAACAAATTAAATTTTCACATCATACCCTGATCCTGGCACCTATCATGCCCAAACGTGAACATGACAGCAGCTCGTCCAGCTGGGGATTTGGGATTAAACATTTTCTAGTCGTAGAGTGTTGGAATTCGGGTGACCCGTCGCTTAGTAGGGGGGTGTCAGATTATTGGTATTTAATGCAACTTTAGAAGCATTTAATTAAATATACGAATTGGCCAGCTGAAATCACCATGAGTGTCAAATAAAATCGTTTGCCAGGCTATTCCAGAATAGAAGTAACAACTTCATACATTTTCAAGTTTAAATTTGCCATAGTAATTGGATACACTGCTCATCCAGATCGACTTAGGCGGTGATGTGAAGCCACGGTGCGGCATCCTCTGCGGAGTCCCAAGTACGATATGACATACCTTTAATAACTTTGCGTACGCTCCTACTAACTTATTTGAGTCCGGGATGGGTCTTTGCCCAGCCCAACCTACCTATTCTTGGCAAAGTCCGTGTTTCTGCGTCATAGACTGATATTTGATATTCGATATTTATCGAATATGTATTGGCTTGAAAATACTAATAAGATACATTCAAGAGTAAATAATTACATAAATGTTACATTTAAGAAGTTAAGTTAAACTATGTTATTTGTTTCCGGCCAAGAATTTAAAAAGATCAGTTCTAAAGACATGTGCGTTTGTGAGTCCCCTAAGTTGAATTGGTAATGAGTTCCACTGGCGGGTGACATGGACGAAAAATGTACGCTCGGACAGCAGACAATCAAATCTATGTTGGATTAGGACAGCCGTTCTTTCAGAATTGCGAAAATTAAGTCTATTGTACAAGTAGTCAGGCTATTGAGATTGCATGATTCCATGGAGCAGAATATAAGTGATCTACTTATATGTAATTAGATTATCGAATCTCAACCTTGTTATTTGTTTGGAAAGGGGAGATATACTACCTTGATCAAGTTCCCGGAAGTTATTCAGAAAATTAAAAATACAAGTTTATTCATCTAAACCTATATTTTCCCTTTTAAAGTAATCCCCATCAACTGCAACACACTTATGCCAGCGCTTAATTCAATCCTCGAAACACTTTTTATATTCGGTTTTCGGTATGTCCATCAGTGCTTCCTGCGATTTTTTAATTACTTCCTCTCGGCTGCTGAAACGCGTTCCCCGTACTGGTTTTTTAACTCGATTGCTCGGTGGCTGTTGGATGGTATTTATTGCATTTTTCGTCAAAAAATTACGAATAATGATGGCTCTGTGCGACGGTGCGTTATCATGGTGGACACAATTCTGGTCTCTTTCGGCGAATTGCTTCACGCAGACGTCTCATAACGCCCAAAAATAATACTCTTTGTTTACTGCCTGGCCTTCTGGCAAAAATTCATGATGCACTACATCGTTATAATCCATGAAAACCGTGAGCATTGCCTTCTTTTTTGACTGAAAACGACGTGGTTTTTTTGGTCTCGGCTCATTCGGTGAACGCCATTCCCTTGCTTGATGTCTGGATTGCGTATTGTACTCATAAACCCACGTCTCGTCTCCAGTAATGATCCTTTTGATGAATGTGGGATCGGATTTAGCCTCGCAGATCATCTCTTTTGCGAACGTCAACACGGTCTCGTCAACACCAACTTTGCTGCTACACGACGGAAACCCAAATCATTAACCAAAATGTCTTGGACAGATCCATAGGCAATGTTCAAGTCCTCCGCTATCTCTCTGATGGTTAATTTGCGGTTATTGACCAACATTTCTTTTACTTCATCAATGTTTTCGTCGGGTTTCGATGTCGATGGTCTGCCACTGCGTTCATCATCTTCGATTGACTCACGACCGCTTTTGAACCGATCGCGCTTGTGCCGCTGATAAACGACCGTTTTCTTTAGAGAATCGTTGCCGAAACACTTTTCCAACATTTCCAACGTTCGTGCACCATTAAATCCGTTTTTTGCGCAAAATTTAATACTCGTACAAGTTCGTTGTTGCAAATTTAAAAGCATTTCTAAAATTGTAAAAAATCGCCAACACACACAGAGATGGATGTACTCTCGGCTACGTAACTTTTGCAAATTTCAAGCTATGATGCCAAGATTTAGAAGGAATATCAGCAACAGATTTACCAACTTAACAAAAAAAACAGAACTCAAATCGGAAAAATGGGAGTGCCACATGGCGGTGTGGTGCGGGAACTTTTTGATCAAGGTGGCATGGTCGAAACGTCGTTCATTAAACACATATCGAGCTAGGTTGTTATACTACATATACTTACTAGTTATGTTTAATTTACGTTTTGTGTTGTAATCGACAATGCAAAACATTTCACAGCAGTATGTTAGGATTGGCAAGAGTAAAGCTTTAACAAGTAGCATTTCAGTTGCAGTTGGAATAGATCTTTGCGAACAGTAATCGAAGTCCATTATAGACTTTTCCAACCGTTGTTGAAATAAGGACTGAAACGAATAAAACTTGGAAACTTCAAAGTAAAAAAAGAAAATATTTTCATAATTCATGTAAATTGTTTTTATTTGCTTTAAAACTCTGTTTTTATTAAATTCATTCACAATTACAAAAAATAAAAAAAATTATTTGAGTTCCCATTCTTTCCTCAACTTCTTTCGAATGTCCTTCATAAGGTTGGTGACAGTTACATCCGTAATCTTTTTGGACGCTCTTTTCCATTTATCACTAAAATCGTTTACGTCCTTTGTACACTGCTCACTTTTCCTCAATTTAACTTTGACCAAAGCTCAATACCTTTCAATGGGACGGCATTGTGGAACATTGGGTGGATTCATGTCTTTTGGGACAAAGTCGACATTTTTAGCAACAAGAAAGCTCAACGTCGCGTGGGCATAGCGAGCTGAAGCTAAATCTGGCCAAAATAATGTTGAAACCTCGTGTTTGTTTAAGAAAGGAATCAACCGTTTTTTTAGGCACTCGTTAATGTACACTTCTCCGTTAATTGTTCCCGTTGTAATAATTGATGGCCATTGGCAAATGGCCTGCCAAGCGAGATATTTTGACCAGAATTTTTCCATCCCAATCGATGTTGTTGATTGCGGAAGAATCTCAGCTTCAAATGAGTTGTAAAACTTCGCACCTGGAAGAGTAATAAAGTCGGCTTTGACATAAGTTTCGTCATCCAAAACCAAGCACACTTTCTTGTTGCCGATCAACTCGTATAGCTTTCGGGCTCATGTTTTTATGACTTTTTTTTGCTTTTTAGTAACTGTTGGTATTTTTTGTTTTTTTCGTGTTTTTAGATCTTTGTACCATTGTTTGGTTGGTATTACTTTTCCGAACATCTCTGGATGACATAGTCCGGTTTTTTACGATGGTACCCAATATTTTCCTGTCCAAATTTGTATCATGTGCTCCACTTTTAGCTCCACTTTTCTGTCTTCGCTTAACAGTCAACATCTCTAAATATCGTTTAATAACAGAATACACTCTACTGCCTGCTACGTTTAAATTTTTTGCGATGAAATGGTTTGGATGCGAAGTATTTTCGAGCCATTTGTCGATGATCTTTTTACGGCGTTCCCCTTAAACCGCACCGAACTAAAATCAATAACAAACTGAACCTAGAGAATATATAGGCTAATTTGGGTACAAAATGGGATTGCAATTTTTACGCTTTGAAAGTATAGCCCGTATTAAAATTTCCAGATTTTATTCGTTTCAGTCCTTATGATTACTCCAGGTAAGACTTTCATTAAATACAAGGCCGAAGTTTTTAGCAGTACGGACGTATTCTATTCCTGATGCTCCTAGTCTTATCGGAGGAAAATTGGATGTATTTAAAGCTGTTTGTATACATATTCTAAGAAAAAAATCGTTCTACAGTAAGGGTCTATTTCCAATGTTTACATCATTTATCGAGAATTTAAGAAAAGGCTTACTTTGGTGTACCCTGACCCATGTTAACAAAAATTGCTCTACTAGTACTATTGGTAAAAACTTCGTGTAGGACTTGGTTTTTAGAAGAAATACCAGCCTTTATAACGGCGTTTAAATAAAGTTGATATCTTATTTGAGTCTTTAGATATATAATTTCTAAGACTGTTCTATTTTCATTGCTCATGCTAATTTTTGATTTTAACTTTTCCCCAGAAAATGCCTAGAAACATAACGTTTTACGAGTACTGTTTGTTTTTTATGAAAGCAGCAATAATAAAACAAAAAATCATCATCAAGTTTCCACAAAAATTCACAGATTTTATGATACTTGGAAAAACCTGCAGCAGCTATTGGGTATATAACTTAATTCGTGCGTTTTTTTTTCAAAATTTGAACGTTTATTTAAGAAAAACATGTACAATAGTATTATTCAAAGTATTGCCCATCTGAAGATATGACTTTTTCCCATCTTTCTGGCAATTTGTGGATCCCATCCCAAAAGAACTGCGCCGGCTTGGCAGCCAAGAATGAATCAAGCCAATTTTTGATATTCTTTTCTGATGTGAACCGTATTTCAGTGAGGGCATTCTGCATCGACCGGAACAAATAGTAGTCAGAAGGAAGGTCTGGGCTATAAGGCGGGTGGGGTAAGACTTTCCATCCACTATTTTCCAGATAGTTCTTAACCGGAATAGCAACGTGGGGCCGAGCGTTGTCATGATGGAAAATGATTGCCTCGTGTCTGGGCGCATATTCCGGGCGTTTTTCGGCCACTGCTCTCTTCATACGGATTAATTGTGTTCGGTAGCGTTGTCCATTGATGGTTTCATCCGGTTTTAGCAGCTTATAATACAGCACACCCATCTGATCCCACCAAATACAGAGCACTAACTTCGCGCCATGGATATTCGGCTTTGCAGTTGATTTGGCTGGTTGGCCGGGTTTCACATCTGATTTTTTGCGTTGTCGTAATGGATCCATGTTTCATCACCAGTAACAATCCGATGCAAAAATGACTTCCTTTTGTGGCGTTCCAGCAGCATTTCGGATATGCAAAATCGCCTTTCGACATCTCTCGGCTTGAGTTCATGTGGAACCTAATTTTCTTGCTTTTGAATATATTCAGCTGCTTTTAAACATTTAGAAATGGCTGCTTGAGTGACACCCAAAGATTCTGCGAGCTCTTCTTGTGTTTGGAAACAATCTTCATAGAGTAATGCTTCCAGTTCTTCATCTTCAAACTGTTTTGGCTGCCCAGGACGTTCATCGTCTTCCAAGCCAAAATCACCACTTTTAAATCGTGCAAACCACTTTTAGCACATTCGCTCAGCTAGCGCATGTTCACCATAAGCTTCCACCAAAATACGATGACTTTCGGCAGCAGTTTGCTTCATATTAAAGTAATGAAGAAGAACTCCCCGCAAAAACACTTTTTCAGGCACAAAGTTCGACATATTTGAGTGAAAAAAAATTATTACGCTTCAAATGAATGACATATACTGAAATGACGTACAATGACAGTAGCTTTTCAACGCATGTTCCAATGGAATAATACAAGTTACGCCATCTCTTAGCGAGCCGCACAAATTAATAAAAAAGAAATTTATGATGTTTTACCAACGTTTCTAACAACAGTTGAAAATACATAATCGTAAGAGTGGTTTTCCACGAATTACTAATTTTCAAATATTTTTTTTTAAATTGCATAGCTATTAAAGAGTTTTAAAGCGTGCTCTTTTCTTTGACTACCTGTCAAAACCCTCATTTCCTTACCCTGTTTCTTAAAAGTTCTCAGAAGAGTTAGGTTTAGGGTATGAAGGCCTGTTTGGAAAATATATCTTACAGAAATGGTATAAAAGATTAGGAAAAAAAATTAATTTATCAAGGTTACAGTTGCTTAGAAACGCTATTTGAGATGACTGCAATGGAAGTTCACCTAGTGCGCGACACAGATACCATGAACTTTATCCTAACCGACGACTTCCTAATAAAAGAGTATTTCTAAATACGTATCGAAGGCTTCGAGAAACAGGATCAATTTCGAATACCAGTGGCGTAGTGTGGGTTGGGGCCGCCCGGGGCAGACCAAATTTATGCCGCCCATAGTAATTTTTTCACACGCTAACAAAACCTTTGTTTTTGTTTTTTTTTTTTTAAAGAACTTAACACTCAAGAGGGTATTACTACTCTTAAAATGCCGGAGCTCGTGTTAAGTTTTTCGGAAAATTGGATAGAGAGAGACATCCAACATTTAATGGGGAGACTTAAATTACTAGTGTAAATTGGATTTGATGTTATATTTAAGCAACCAATCATTTCACAAGATTTTAGTTGCCTGAAAAAAAGTCTTTCGGTCACGGCTGGTATTGAACCCCGAACCGTCCGATTGGGAAGCCAACACACTACCACTTGAGCCACGGCCACGGCATAGATAAGCTAACCTAGATGTCAAACTTTTCAGATATTGGAAAATCAAAACTGGTTTTCTACTGATCGCATCTACCGTGTGACCCTGTCTGTGAATACGTGAGAATTGTTATCAATGGCAATTTCCCTCTAGCAAATTCTGGCAGGTTATAGAAATGGTAAAAATGTTAATGCGAAAGTTAAGGGCTTGCAGAAGTATTTGTAGAGTTTGCAATCTAGGTTAGTCTACGGTTTCAACCAGTTATACCTACCCATATGTATGTCAATAAAGTTGATAAAATTTCTCTACAAAATTTTGTCAACTGTCGTTGGTACTACTTTCGAACAAGTGAAGCGAAAATGAAGACGCAAATTTAAAATTTTCCCATATTGGTTACTTTCCGATTTCCCAATCTCGAAGCGGATAAAAATTACTTAACTTAGGATATCAAATAAATAACGGTAATTCCCATTAAACTTTAATTACTATATCTAAATTAAAATTCTTCAGAAAAACAGGATTCGATTATTTTTTGGAATTCATTTTCCATTTATTTATTTTTTTCTTTAGCTTTTGAATTTTTATAATTTAATTACATTAAATTATTTTTGATTTTTAATTAATTTAATTCATTAATAAATAAATAAATAATTTCATAACTAAAATTTGTTTAAAAAAAATAATTTTTAAATGAAAGGATGAAAGCATTTAATTTAGGTTTTAGTAAAAGGGTAAATGCAGGTGCATACCTAATGTAATTAATTTTTTTTTATTTACAAGAAACTTTTTTTATATTGGGTCTACAAGTAAGTTTCCAGCGTTTTTTTTTCCAAAATTTTAAGTTTTATTATGAAAACATAGTTACAATGCTTTATTCAAAGTATCATCCATCGGAAGCTACAACTTTCCCCCATCTTTCTGGCAATTTATGAAAACCGGACCAAAAAAAATTGCTGGTCTTTCGAGCCCAAGAACGTATCGAGCCAATTTTTGATTTCCTCTACTGAGCTGAAGCGTATTCCCGTAAGAGCGTTCTGCATCGAACGAAACAAGTGGTAGTCAGATGGTGCCAAGTCTGGACTGTAAGGCGGGTGAGGCAGAATTTCCCATCCACTATTCTCTAAATAGTTTTTCACCGAAACTGCAACATGTGGCCGAGCGTTGTCGTGATGAAAAATGACGGACTCATGCCTGGTCTCATATTCTGGCCGTTCTTCTTTTAATGCCCGCTTCAAACGAATTAGTTGGGTTCGATATAATGGTCCTTTGATGGTCTCACCACTCGGAAGCAGTTCGTAGTATACGACACCCTTTTGATCCCACCATATGCTGAGCATGACCTTATTCACGTGAATATTTCGTTTCGGCGTCGATTGGGCGGGCTCGTCGGGCTTTGTATACGATTTTCTGCGTTTAGGATTATCATAATAAATCCATTTCTCATCACCAGTGACAATACGATGCAAAAATGATTTATTTTTATACCGCTGCAGTAACATTTCGGACATGCAAAATCGCCGTTCGACGTTTCTTGGCTTCAATTCGTACGGCACCCAGTTTCCAACCTTTTGAATGAATCCCAGAGCTTTTAGGCGCAGGGAAATGGCTTGTTGCGTGACGCCCAATGATGCAGCAAGTTCATCTTAAATCTGACACGGATCCTCATCCAGTAAAGCGTCCAATTCCTCGTCTTCAAAACTTTTCGGCTTTCCGGGGCGATCTTTGTCTTCAACTCCAAAATCACCACTTTTGAACCGTTTGAACCACTCGCGGCACGCCGATTCACCAATACATTCCGCCCCATAAGTTTCCGAAAGCAAGCGATAGGCCTCAGCCGCACTTTTCTTTATATTAAAGAATAAAAGCAGCGCTCCCGCAAATGACGTTTATTTGGCTGGAAACTTGATATGATTTTGCTCGATAAAATGTACGACACCGATAGAACTGCTCAAATATAACGCTGCAAAGTTGTTGACAGATACAAAACCTACAAATAAAACACTTGGGGTCTGACATCTCTGACCGGGATCCACTGGTGGCGCCATCTCTGGCAAACGCTGGAAACTTACTTGTAGACCCAATATATTTATAGAAAACTTCTTTAAAATTGTATTTTCCTACTTTACATCAAGGCAAAATCTCTTATTATTCCTTCAGAATCGATGGTCTCCGTGATTTTCTGCTCTATAGCCATGATACCCAGATTAGATAGCCTTAGGGTGCTCATTGTGGACCTTAAATAATTTTTAATAAGCTTCAATTTTGAGAAACTCCTCTCACAACTGGCATTACTTATTGCAATTGTGAGAAAAAGACGAAGCATTATTGTTATGTTAGGCAGACTAACTTCAAGTCTAAACTGTAATATATATTTTAATAGTTCGAGTGGGCTTTTATTGGCGAGTTCATTTGTTTTGCCTGTAGAAGATATAACTGCTCTTAACCGTACGCGTTCGATCTCAAATTCATCCTTATCAATGTCATCCTCATGAGGTGCAACATCTGAATTGCTTTCATAATTTTTATCTAAGAGTTTAGCTGGGGTGAGAAAGTCGAACTTTGTCGCCAAATTTCGTAGCTGTTGAAATTATTGCTGTATTTCAGCACTGACCCTGTCTAAGGATGAAAATAATTTTCGTCGCAGTTCGTTTTCATAGGATAAAGCAGTATCTACTCGTTTATTTCCGTCACTATTTTTATATTTTCCTGGGACGTTCCATTAAAATTCCAAGTTTTTGACATACATTTTTAGCATAAGTAAAAGCACCGTCTACCAATTCATCTCGTTTTTCTGTAACGAAGATATATAATGCATTTATTTTTTGAGGACATTGATGAAGGTTCAGTCCTTTTGTTTGTAAGTATATTTGGGCATCATTAACTTCGTGCAGTACTGGTTTCCAAAAGCCCAAAAAACACAGAAATGAAAACGATTGCAATGCTATTACCAATGCTCCTGCATCTGTCCGTGTGTTTAGGTTTTCGTCTGCCTCCATTAGTTTTTCCAAGGTATTATAATGGTTCCAGGTATTCTCGACTGCATCAGCTCTTGCGCTCCATCTTGTTTCTTGCAGCCTCTTCAATGCTTTGCTTGAAGTACCAAGCAGAGCTTCCCAACGGTGTGTGGACAAGGAAAAAAATTATGTAATATACGAGTATACGTTCTAAGGTACAGAAGAAAGTTACCGAATTTGGCCACAGCAGTGGCATGTAAACAAACCAAGTTCAAAGAGTGATTGGAGCAGGGTATAAATTCTGCTTTGTGGTTTATGTCTTTCAGTCTTTGCTGCACTCCTGTATATTTTCCACCCATGACAGCAGCATTGTCATATGCCTGACCTCTGCTATCCATTATATCAAGACGATCCGCTTTAAGCTTACTTAAAATCATGTCAGAAATGTCCTCAGCTGTTTTAATTTTTGTTTCGATAAAATCAATAAAAGATTCCACTACTACTACTTTCTGATTTTCAATTTTAAGATAACGCAATACTTGACTGGTTTGACCTTTTTGCGATACATCTAGGGTACTATCGAATATAATGGAATAATATTTAGCCTTTTTAACTCGACAGAAAATTTGTTAACGAACTCGTTTTGAATTGGTGGTGACATATAGTATAAGTGATAGTTCTTTCACCCATTTTTATTCGTAAAATGTGTTCTCGAAGCAATGGATCCTAATTTGCGATTAGGTGCACCAGTTCTAAAAAGTTGCCCCTATTTGTATTGGTAATTTCATCTCTGTGGCCACGAAAAGCCCAATTCTGTTTTGCGAGGAATTTAATAATATCGACCATTCTAGTAAGAATTTCCTGCCATTTTTTTCGTTTCTTTGGCTACGATATTTTCTTGTATTTTATCAATTGTCTCTTCAGTTCGAAGCGTGGCCTCTAACTCCTTCCATTTGCAAAGATTTTGGTTGTCAGTTCAGTTTATATGCATTTTTATTTTATCACTTAAAGTACTCTTACTTGCTAGACAAAAAAATGCTTAAAAATTAGCTTAATTAACTTAAAATTATCTTATTCTAACTTACTGGCCCCATGCGGGCACTCTAAGTTAAACCTAACACTTAAATTATGTCTTTCGACGTACGTTACTACTATACTATACTATTTCTATTCCTTATAATTAAAACTAAGAAAACATTTTTTTACAAAAGAAAAAACTTAGTAACATGACTTTTTATTTCTATTTTATTATAAAACTTAAAACTAAAATCCTACAAACTACCTACAAATAAATCTTAATCTACTTAAACTACTTACACCTAATACATACATATATACATATGTATATATACATATATATATATATATACATAATATATATATACTTAATATATAAATATATGTATATATATATATGTTCCTTTTTTTCATTTTTTATTTTTATTAATTTTTTTTTGTTTTTTTGTTTTTATCTATTTTTTTTCTTAAATCTAGCTTACTCCTACTTAAAACTATGTAAGCCGGCCATGGCTAAAAAAAAATTAGGCGACCCACTTTGCTTCACATGAAGCTAGCAAGTACTGGAGGAATTCGACGACGAAGCATCCTCTCCCTCACAAAGCCACCAACATTGTTGGTGCTGCTGAGCAACATCCCTCATGTCGCGACTCCCTACCGCCCTACTGAACCGGAGACGCTCCGCACTGCCGTGTGCGACGTCTCTGTCGTAGTTGAGTCGCCTGTCCGCAGCTGTTCGAGCAACGTGGAAGATTAGCGGCACAGCCAATCTGTCCTGAATCAGACCTTTGCTATCAAGGTAGAGAAACGCTTCTGGAGGAACATAGCCGTCAAAGCGAACTCTCTCATGATACATATAATAAGGGTAGTAAGCCCCAGAGATCAGGTTGTTCGACGATGTCATTGCTCTTGCAATGTGCCTTCGAGTCAACTTAATGACGAAATTGTCCACTCTTATTAGGTTCGCCCTATTGTATAAGACCTCATTACGATAGAATTTTATGTACTCAGGTTCTGGCGTTCTGTATAAGCGAAGACAAGTCCTCAGGCAAGCCCTCACAAATACCCGAATCTTTTCCAATAAACTTGCTCTCACGTTGAACCACACCGGACATCCAAATACAAGCATGGGCCTGATAAGGGCCATGTAGCAGATCACCTTCACCCTCGCATCGAGTTGGCTGTTGTAAAACAGTCTCCTTGTAAGGGCAAAAGCACCTCTGGCTCTGGCCAGAGCAACATCTATATGTTTGTTAAAATACAGATATTGATCTAGCCAGATCCCAAGGTATCTGACTACATTTCGACAGGCAAGTGGTTGTCCATGTTGTCCGACGATAGAGAACTTTCGCCAATTCTTTCTGGTATCCCTAGAGGCCCCAGACAAAGGCGTCCTAAACAGAATGGTTTCCGACTTCTGACAGTTGATTTTCAACTTCCAGTCATCGCAATATTGTTTAATTTTGTCGAAGTCACGTTGCAAAAGTGTATTAATGACCTCAATCTTTGGACCTGATCTGTACGCGATTAAGTCGTCTGCGTACGCTATGGCATGGTGAAGTGAACCTATCAGATCACTTGTGTAAATGTTGAATAGGATCGGCGAATTTACCGCACCTTGTTGCAGACCGTTTTCAATGTTAAATGTTCCAGCGGAAGTCACATCGCCATTCTTCACGATGAACTGTCTATTGGAGAGCATATCAAAAAGAATATACAGCAGTGGCTTACTAATGCCCAACCTGTCCAACTTGAAGAAGAGTCCCTCTAACCATACGGTATCAAAGGCCTTTTCCAAGTCAACAAGGCAGGCACCAGTGCACTGTTTCTTGCCTTTGTTCCATTGGATATCAGAAACCAATTTAGACGCAGCATGAATGATATCAGGCCCCACCTTGAAACCGAATTGATTATCCGGAACTATATGTTTGTCCTCAACCCAGTTAGTCAGGACTCTATTGATCACCTTCTCGAAAACCTTACTGATGTTTGGAAGAAGACTGATCGAGCGGAGATTCGCCGGATTGGAAGTATCTTTATTCCTTTTGGGAATGGGATGTACCACCGCAGTTTTCCAATGCGCTGGATAATGTGCATTATTCATTGCATTATTAAACAGGGTGGTATAAATGTCCACCGCTTCTAGTGGGAGATGTCGAAGCACAATGTTCGGTATTTCATCGGTTCCCACTGATTTCTTACTTCTAAGCGATTCGAAAATCGTTTGGAGCTCTTCCTTCGAAATGAACGGTGGTAATACCCTTTCGTTGGTGATGACATTATTTGCCATATTCTCGTCACTGAACTGGGTGAAACCCGAGCTCTCGAATCGCCAATTCGCAATTTCATTTCGAAGGCAGGAATTGTGCACAAGGACTCGACTCTCCAGGTCGTGGTTCGGGCCAATGATGTCATTCGCCTTGTACACTTCCTGGAAAGTCGCTCCTATAGCCTCTACCTTCTCCTGCGGATCCTCGACCACAAAGAAGTTGTCATCATCAACTGTCTCATTTGGATCAATGCCTGCTGCTACAAGTATTTGTTCGTTGTTCGTCGTTCGGGCGATTCTAAGACATGGAAGGTCGTTCTGGTTATATCTCCGAAATATTTTATTTATTTGCGGGAACATATTCGGGTTGCTGGTGTTTACAGCCCGAATTTTGTTGTTCCAATACAAACTTACAGAATTTCTGTAATTTACCTTTATTAATGTTTGGAGGTTTTTAATCGACGACTTCAATGTCAAGATCTCCGGGTTATGTCTGTCTGTAAACTGTCTGTACAAGGTTTTTAGTCTTGACAGCATTCACTTTTATGTCGGTGCAGTGCGTCAATGGTTGCGTTGCGGAATAAGTCTTCGTTGTTAGTGTGTTGATACCGAGTTATCGTTTTGTCCATAGTTCGTTTAATTGTCTCGTCCATTAGTTTTAGATACCTGTCAATCTCCTCGTTTGACAGATTTCTATTGGACGGTGGGTAGAGCGAATTCGAGGAGAGTGCTCTCGTCAGTATTCTTGAGAAGTGTATCCAACGCACTCTACTATAATTGTAGGAATGCCTTTGTACAAACTCTTCCAATTCCGCAATTTCGTTGGGAACAGTTATTTCGGTGCTGAGACCGCAATGGTCACTGTCATACACGAAAGTGCGTAGACAGTTTGTAGTTTGTTGGTTAGTGCACGTCAGTTGTATTCGTGAGTCGAACAGCAGGAGATCCAAATAGGACCCGTGTCTGGGAAACGACGGACTATCCGTCGCCTTAAGCCCGAGTCGATACATTACACTGTGCTGACCCCACCAATTGAATAGTAGGTTCCCTCTAGTATTTGGTGTATTATTTCCCCAATCTCTATGTTTGGCGTTGAAATCTCCGCCGATAATAAAATAGTTGTCTTCCAATTCCAGCCTCAGGAATCGAAAAAGTGTCTTGAGCTCTGAGATGAATAAGGTGGATTGTGTAGACTTAGGTGCATAGACAGACACCATGTACAGCCGCTTTCCACTACGGAGAGGGATGTACATGACGCATGCTTCCAGCACCTGAAACCTACGTACTACACGACTGTATACTCTTTTGGAATGCAGTCCTTTTCTTACAAAGATTGCAACACCTCCTCCTTGAATGGAGTTGGGTCGATTTCTTCGTAATATTTTATATCTTCTGTGTCTTTTGGTAAGCTTAGATTCGCTAACCAAAAGCACATCAGGGGCTTGGTCTTTAAGCAACTTAAATAGTGTGGCTCTTCGTTCGAACCTAATCAGTGAATTAACATTCACTGCAAGGACCTTCAAGGTTTGCTCCGCCCTGTACGTACCCATTACGACTGGAGATGCGTTAGGCCCGGCAGCAGCGTGTATATTTGATCCACCCGCGTAGCCTGTTCCTGTATTTGACGCTGTAGCTGAGCCATCTGCCCCTGAATAGAGAGCAAGATAGCCAGCATGTCAGGTACAGGTTCTGGTGCTCTAGGCGCTGGAGCCTGAGAAGCTACCTTTACTTGTTGTACCGTAGTTCCCCTACCTGCCGCCATTTGGGCGTAGGTAACTTGGGGAGTAACGGCTGATGTTTGTGTTTGCGCGGGTGGACGTTTAACATCCACCTTCTGCTGCCGAGCCAGATTTACTCTTTTTATGTATTGGAATTTAGGACAACCCTGATCATTTGCGGTGTGTCCCGTGTTCCTACATAAAGCACAAGAGAGTTGGCTTTTTTCCGACGCTCCGTCCTTACCTAGAGCGCCTTCCTCTGACTTGTGGTTCTTTCCACACTTCACGCATCGAGGCTGCATTTCGCAGTTCGACGCGGCGTGCCCGAACCTTTGGCAGCGAACACATTGTAAAATGTTTTCGCTCCTCTTTAATTTTTCCCAGTGTACAACCTGGTAGTCTAGGACTTTTATACTCCTTAGACCATCCAGTTTGTTGTGGGACTTAGCTGGACCAGGAAGAACGGTAGTTTCCGCTTCTCCCTTTTGGCTCTAGCCGTGACAAATGGCTTGACCCCCACGAATTTGAGCCCTTCGCACTCCTTCTCTTTCAGCAGTGCCAGGAGCTCCTCCGGGTCAGTCGACGGTTCTAACCCCCTCAGCAGCATTGTCTGCAGCTTCTCCCCCTTCGGGGTGTAGGAGAAGAACTCCGTCGTCGAATCCCTCAATAAACTTTTGATTTTATGGTAGCGCTCCACTGTATTGCAGTGATATTGGTACGAGTATCACTGCACAACCGAAAGCCGAAACACGTCAATACTCTACGGAGAACAATGAACGACTGAAGATTTTGGTTGTGTTGGAGGCTTGATTCGTGCTTGGCTACTTTGGGATTTAATTTTTGCCAGTTATTAAAACCATCATATGAGCAAAACACAAGCGTTGTTTTTGTCCGGAATTTCAAACAAACGGCAACAAAAGCAAAATAGTGACGATTTAGAAGGAGAATAAGCCATCCAAGAACGTAATACTTTTTCGCCGTTAGTCAACGTGCGATAAAACCATTCTTTCGTTAGCCGCCTCGTCTATCCTATCGGCAGCAGAATCCGTGTCGCTTACATGCTGCATTACTTCTGGACCGCGTTGCACAAGTAGTAATCTCATATTTTCATCTATATAATTAGGCCGCTTTCCTATATCGTCTAAATTTTTTGCTGATTCTACTGCTTTATCAGTCCCAGTGTCAAATTTAATGTCAAAATCGGAGACAGAGCCGGAATAACAGCCGGGGTCGTAGCCATAACTATTGACAATTATATTTGAACATGTCGTTACAGATTGAGAAGTTGTAGGAATCTGTTCAAGTACATCAGCATTTGTATTTCCAAAAGAAAGACGTGAAGCTGAGGGTGACACATTTGGAGTATTAACTTCAGGTAAGAAAATATGACATCTTTGTTTAGTTCTCGCTCTAGTTTAGAATCTGAATTGTCAAGGGTCAAAATATCTGTTAGAGATCTTACACTTGATGAAAAGGCTAAAGTTTCAGAAATAGGAAGTTCCATATATTTAAAGATAAGGACTGAAACGAATAATATCTGTAAATTTTAATACGGACGTAAAAATTGCAATCCTATTTTGCACCCAAATTAGCCTGTATATTTTCTAGTTTCAGTTTGTTATTGATTTTAGTTCGGTGCGGTTTAAGGGGAACGCCGTAAAAAGATCATCGACAAATGCCTCGAAAATACTACGCATCCAAACCATTTCATCGCAAAAAATTTAAACATAGCACGAAGTACAGTGGATTCTGTTATTAAACGATATTTGGAGACGTTGAGAGTTAAGCGAAAACAGAAAAGTGGAGCTAAAAGTGGATCAGATGATACAAATTTGGACAGGAAAATATTGGGTACCATCGTAAAAAACCGGACTATGTCATCCAGAGATGTTCGGAAAAGTAATACCAACCAAACAATGGTACAAAGATCTAAAAAACGTAACGGTCTAAAAACACGAAAAAAACAAAAAATACCAACAGTTACTAAAAAGCAAAAAAAAGTCATAAAAACATGAGCCCGAAAGCTATACGAGTTGATCGGCAACAAGAAAGTGTGCTTGGTTTTGGATGACGAAACTTATGTCAAAGCCGACTTTATTACTCTTCCAGGTACGCAGTTTTACAACTCGTTTGATGCTGAAATTCTTCCACAATCAACAACATCGATTGGGATGGAAAAATTCTGGTCAAAATATCTCGTTTGGCAGGCCATTTGCCAATGTGGACACAGAAGCTCATCGTTTATTACAACGGGAACAATTAACGGAGAAGTGTACATTAATGAGTGCCTAAAAAAACGGTTGATTCCTTTCTTAAACAAACACGAGGGTTAACCATTATTTTGGCCAGATTTAGCTTCAGCTCACTATGCTCATGCGACGTTGAGCTTTCTTGTTGCTAAAAATGTCGACTTTGTCCCAAAAGACATGAATCCATCCAATGTTCCACAGTGCCGTCCCATTGAAAGGTCAAAGCTAAATTGAAGAAAAGTGAGCAGTGTGCAAAAGAACGTAAAAGATTTTAGTGCTAAATGGAAAAGAGCGTCCAAAAAGATCACGGATGTAACTGTCACCAACTTTATGAAGGACATTCCAAAGAAGTTGAGAAAAGAATGGGAACCCAAATACTTTTTTTTATTTTTTGTAATTGTGAATGAATTTAATAAAAACGGAGTTTTAAAGCAAATAAAAAAAATTTACATGAATTATGAAAATATTTATGTTTTT
The DNA here is from genome assembly GCA_963966105.1 of Volucella zonaria. Taxonomy (NCBI): domain Eukaryota; kingdom Metazoa; phylum Arthropoda; class Insecta; order Diptera; family Syrphidae; genus Volucella; species Volucella zonaria. The sequence goes on from OZ014530.1 coordinate 215,803,099, forward strand.
TACAATACTTTGAAGTTTCCAAATTTTATTCGTTCCAGTCCTTAATAGCTTCTTTAAAATCTTGCGGTATATTACCAGTTTCTAATATTTGATTAAATATGGTTGTTATTTTTTCGATGAAGTTGGCAGACGCATATTTAAGGAATTCCATGGTGACCCTATTTGTCCCTGGTGCCTTTCTGTCCTTGAGCTTTATTCACACCTTCAAACTTCATCCTGTGTTATAGGCGCGCCTAGTATCTCATTAGTAATGAAAGGTGCTGCGTACCCTATTCACTACAGGGTTTAAAAGTCTTCGGAAATGGTTCATCAATGTATTTGCGTTCAATTGTGCCCCAATTTGGGGCGTTTTGCCGTTGAACTTTTTTACCGCCGACTAAAATTCTTCAGAAAGAATGTTGTGAGTGTTGGCATCGTAACAAATAATAAGATCTTTCCTGTGGGTATTGCATTACTTCACTAGTCTCTTGACAGAACATTGTAGATAGTTTGAAGTCCAAGGAATGATTGCATCTCACGTTGCACTTGTGCCAATCTAGGTATCAGCAAATACTTATAGATAAATACCTCGAAAAAGCGTGTTATTCTATAAAAAAAATTTCAAACCGTCCTGCCTTAATAAATTGATAATATTCCTATCATCCGCTACTACTGGCTTTGATAATTTCAGATAAAAAATTCCAATTAATCATTAATCATTACACTTACAATGAATTCGATTTGCTTATCAAAACAAATTGTTCGTTTGCTAATTAGAGCAAAAAGCTAATCACAATCCTAATCCGCTAATCAACTTTAACCACTTTGTAATATCAACCCAATGAGTCTATTAATCCCTTCCCACTCTAACAGCCAAGTCCCTTTTGAAAATCGAATAAGAAATCCCTAAAAGATGGTCTTTTCGAGTGTATACTCTTATTTTCAGTGGGTTCGAAAACATGTCAAAAAACGAATCCATTGGCATTGATTACGTAACGAACCGAATTGTGTAGACCTTTTAAAATATACTCGCTTTTTTTGGTTTTATTTTTCGTTTTTCTACGTCCTTCTCCCCGCGATTTCATCGTTTGTGGCTCGTCATGTTACCAAAGAAACAAATACACATATACTTACTTAGCAAGGTTTCTATACCTACCAATCTTTCTATTCGACATCCTCGGGGCAATCTGTCAAAAAGGGAATCCCAGACAAAATAGATAAAAAAAAAATAAAATAAAAAAAGAAGAAGAAGAACAAAATCACACAATATCCTCGTCGCCGTAAGGATATATTTTTCCGAAGCCAATAAATAATCTGAAATTCATGCAAAGAAATATGAAATGTGGAAAGGAGCTGAAATCTCCGTTTCTAGATACGAATACCATATATCCCTTCTTTGTCGGCAATAGGATGAGATGAGAATGAAAGGCGATACTATCTGCCAATGTCCATCTTTATCCGTATTTGAAGGTCCCCTTTCTATATACCTTCTACCCATATGTACTCGAATGCAAACGTACGTAGGGACATACGAACATACGAACATACGAACATATGAACATATGAACATAGAGCGCCTTAATGAAATAACTCACAGAATTTTGAGAAAATCCATTTCAAAGTAAATTTTCCAAGGAAAGAAATGAACAACCTTTCAGCTAAAATGTATTCGTATCTACGAGTATCCGTATGTATTTGTACGAGTATACCTTGATTTATGTGGAGTAGCTTTCTGGGTTGATTTCCTTTTAGGGCATCTTGTAGCAAATCAGGTGTTGGGTTGTGCGAGTAAGCTTGGGCTTTTTTAAATTCACTGGATATCCTGTGATATTGTAAAGACCCATAGGCTACCAAATGTATGGAGAATTACATGTTTTCCATGTTTGAAGATACATCCATTTGTGGTCGTAGCATTATGAACTGAAATAAAGGAATCTGTATGAATATAACCTAAAAATACACATAATAAGGAGGGGTTTGTTTTCTTTAGAAAAAATAAAAATCTACGGATACATTTGTCAAAATCTATAGGGATTCTCTGCATTGGACATCTTCGTAAGATTAACATAAATTTTCAACATCAGATGCCATCGTGGTATCAACTGTATTCGTTTCTGCCTTAAAGGCGAGTAACCTTGGTATCTCAATATTTCTAAATTCTCTCAAATTTTCAAAGTAATTCACTCGAAATATTTATTTAACGCTGCCAGCTGCTATTTGTTGTGTGACCCAGACCTGTTAGTGGCCTGTTAAGACCAGTAGGCCAGTAAGCTGTGCAGTTAGTCTTGTAGAATGCTGTTGAATTTTTGAGGACATCGGCAAGTATTCGTTTAGTTAATCGGGATGTCGGAGATTAAGTAGTTCCATCTACAGTTGTGTTTACGAAATGTCTAACCCACGTCGGAAACCTGGGCCAAGGAAGCAAAAGTCTCATACTTACGCAGTCTCAGGTCCGAAATAATTCGCTTTCGAGCGCAACTTGGCTATCGCTGTAAACGCAGATACCTATGACGATACCTCTTCGAACCGATAAACGAGGGTTGTCTGAAAGGTTTCCGACCGCAACATAAAGATAGCAGCACTCGTCAATAAAAACTAGTGAATGTTAGTTGTGCATCTTTTGACAGTTACTTACCGAGGTCTCAGTTTGAGTGAGTCGACGTGAGTGTTTTTTGTGAAAATGGAAAAAATTGAGTATCGAGTTGTTATTAAATTCTTGTTTTTGAAAGGCAATACGCCTACGCTAATCAAAAATGAGTTGGACTCTGTATATGGGGACTCTGAACCATCATTTACCACAGTGAAATTTTGGGCAGCTGAATTTAAACGTGGCCGTAAAAGCTTGGGAGATGATGAACGTTCGGGACGTCCAAAAACTGCAACCACTGACGATAACATTGCTAAAGTTCACCAAATGGTGTTAGACGACCCCCGAGTTAAAATGAGAGAGATAGTAGAGGTTATGAAAATGTCCAAAGAACGTGTTTGTTACATATTAAATGAAGATTTAGGCATGAGAAAGCTGTCTGAGCGTTGGGTGTCGCGTTTGCTTAACTTAGACCAAAAACGTGTTCGAATGAACATTTGCAACGCTCTGTTGGTGCAGTTTAGGCGCAATAAATCCGAGTTTGACGCCGATTAATTACTGTAGATGAAACTTGGATACACCATTATACACCCGAAACAAAAATTCAGTCAAAACAGTGGACTGCAAAGGGCGAGCCGGCTCCAAAAAAAGTAAAAACTGTTTTTTCGGCTGGGAAAGTGATGGCGACTGTTTTTTGGGATAGTAAAGGAGTTATCTTAATCGATTATCTTCAAAAAGGAAAAACCATTACAGGAGCATACTACGCATCGTTACTTGCCAAGCTGAAGGCAGAAATTGCTGAAAAACGGCCGTATTTGCAGAGAAAGAAAATCCTATTTTACCAAGACAACGCGTCGTCTCACACCTCAGCGGTTGCCATGGCGAAAATCCATGAATTACGGTTTGAACTGCTTGACAATCCGCCTTATTCACCAGATCTAGCCCCAAGCGACTTCTTTTTTGTTCCCTCATCTAAAAACTACGCTCGGAGGACAGAGATTTTCGTCAAATGAGGAGGCAATCACCTTCGTGAGCAATTATTTTGCAGAAAAAAACGCCAAGTAGTATTTGGACGGGTTAGAGAGATGGGAGCATCGCTGGGAGAAGTGTGTTGAGTTACAAGGAGACTATGTAGAAAAATAAAAAAGAATTTTTAGACAACCCTCGTAATATATCAAAAACGTAATCTTGTATGTTTTCCTTTAGAAGACAGGGCCAAATTTACCTAGCGAGGAGGGCAGCCTATCCAGCGGCGCATCTTAGATCAGTTTTTGAGCAATCCATGAAGATCGGATTCAATCTTTTCTCAGCACAGATTCTGGCCAAAACCAGTCCTGAGTACAGATTTCGATCGATCGATTTTGTATTCTCAAAGCAATATGATGAAGATTAAGCCGGATAATTATCGAATGCTTAAGAAATGGATTAGGCCCGCAGCGCAACGTTTCAAGCTCGTACCAAGTGCTTACTTTACTTCATTATGAAACCGTCAAATGTACATGTGGAAATTGCAAACGGGAACCAGAACCCAATATCGAATTGAAAAAAAAAAGCGAACGAACTTCACAAATGGAATCAATAGTGTTTCATGGCACTTTGACATATTCAAAGCTCAGTTCCGAAAAAGGCTTCAAAACAAATTATCAACGGCAGTATCCATAATCTATCGATGCAGCCAGCCCCTTATATCCAAGGGTGCAATGAAGAGCGGGGCTCTCCAGATTGGGGGTTACTTATTGACAGCATAAAAAGAATATGTATAGTATTCGAAAGCCTCGGGTAAGAGTGATACCACTTTTCTGTACTGCACGTGGAATTTCAGGTCCTTTAATAGACCACGATCGATGGAGCACCTCGCGGAGTCTCTAGATTACAATAAAACAAGTCTAACCGCCATCCATGAGGTGCAGTGGAATGGACCAGATGTAAGAAGGATGGAAATCCTCGTCATACGAGTACACTTCCTTGATTTGCCATTATAGACAGAGTTAGGCAGGAAATCTTAAGCTTCAGGCAACTAGCGCCTAGTCATCTACATCAGTATAATATGCTCGCATGACTTTTTTTTTATGAGCTCTGAGCCCTGATGTTAAAATCGTATCATAAGAGATACCAGCTCTGTGCTGTGTTTAATCTGACTACCACTACGTAACCAATGATCGACGACGATCATGGCCTGGCCCACTTAGAGGAATAGAATGCGTATTTTTTATTTTTTTTTATAATGAGCGCGCTCTCAAACGGTTTGTGTACCCTTAAAATATTTTTATACAGCGGGGGCGAAGGAAATTTAGGAAGGAAAAAAGGACAGGTACCGATGTACATTGTTTTTAATTTGTAAGTTATAACGACCAGGAAGCACAGAGATCGGCAGGGCATTCCATAAACGAGTTGTACGGCTTACGAAAGAATCACGATATTTTAGAGTACGTCCCAAAATGGGCTTGAGGGTATACTGATGAGAATTCATAGCGAGACGCATATTACGGTTAAAGATTTGACGTTGCGGAATGCTACTGGCGATTTTAATGGAGCACTGTTGGTGCAAATAGCGATAAAACAAATTGAGACAGGAGACATTACGTCGGTGTTCGAGGGTGTCAATAGATTGACTGATATTAGTATCACCTAAGAGGTTTTGAATCCTCTCTAGTAGGTGCAGAGATGTTTTAGGAGCACCTGACCAGATGTGGGCATTCTACTCCAATTTTGGGCGGATGAATGCCTTATATATTGAGGCCAGATCAGAGGGGGTAAAATATTTCTTAAATCGCTTGAGGAAACCTAGACATTTTGCAGCATTTTTGACGACTTCGAATATGTGGTCATTCCAATGTAAGATGTCATTGACACACATACCGAGAATGGAAAGTTTATCTGTTTCGACGATGCAAGTGCCATCCATGAATAATGACTGGGTGTTTAAATTTCGCGTTAACGACAGCAGACAGCATTGTGTTTTGGAAGCATTAAACTCTACTCTGTGAGTGGTTCCCCAATTAGTTATGCTGTTAATATCAGAATTTAATGAGCTTAACATACGCTGCCGTTCCCATTCTATAGCCGAAGAGCAGGGACGTGAGTCTGGGAACGAATATGAAAAGCAGAGAGTACTGTCATCAGCAAAGGAATATATTGGATTAGAGGGAGCAGACAAGAGATCGTTGATGAAAATTAAAAAGAGTGTCGGAGACAGAACGGAGCCCTGGGGCACATCAGCATTTATTTTGTTAATATCAGACTTGAAACCGTCCAAGACAACTTGAATTGAACGTTCCGAAAAGTCATTTCTAATCCATTGGAAAAGGCAGTCATCGATTCCAATAGCACGCATTTTCGACAAAAGATCTTTATGCCAAACTCTGTCAAACGCCTTAGAAATATCAAGTGCCACTATCCTGCTTTCGCCAGATTGATGTATGCTTTGGTTCCACTTGTCGGTGAGACATGCCATCAAATCAGCAGTGGACCTGTTGCTACCAAAATCATATTGCCGGTCATTAAGAAGTTCTCGTGTTTCGAGATATTTCATTAGCTGACGGTTTATCAGCGTTTCCATGACCTTCGAGAGAAGGGACGTATGTGTAATGGGTCTGTAGGAGGAGAGAGAGGAAGATTCGCCTTTTTTAGGGACGAACTGGACAAATGCTGTTTTCCATCCTCACGGAAAGACTCCTAAAGAGTAGGATTTGATGAAAAAAGCTTATGCAGTGGTTTTGCCAGCGAGGAGCAACACCTTTTCAGAAGAAGGGGAGATATACCATGTGCACCAGCGGGTTTATGTATATTAAGATCTTTAAGTACTCTTGCTACTACACGAGTGCGAAAGTGGATCCGTCCCATTGAAGATTCGACGCACTCAAGTGTAGGCGGAGACAAAGCACAATCTGTGAGTGTTGAGCTGGCCGCAAAGAATGTTGAGATTGGCCTTGTCCAAAGAGCTGACAGCTGAAATGTCATTGTAAATGAGCGTTGGGATGGAGGATGAGGCAGAATTTCTAATCTTTTTGACGAACGAGCAAACATTTTTACTGCCTTTGGGACGCTTAAGAAAGTCGTAGCAGTCATTTCTGGCTTGTTTAAACTTTTTTCGGTTTTCCTCTGTCGGGTTGGTCTTGAAGGACCGAAAAAATATTTCTCTAACCCTGACAGCCTCTTTACAGCTCGAGTCGTACCATGCCGTTTTTTTGGTTTGATACTCTTCATCCGATGAGGAATAAAACATCTCATTCTAAAGAGAATAGTTTCTGTAATCATGTCAGCAGCGTAATTCACGTCGTTATCGCGGAAACATAATGATCAGTTAAAATTCCTAAAGAAGTTATTAAGTCCGCTACAATTGGCTTTCTCGTATTGCCATACGGTTCTTTGAGGAATCTTTTCTCTAACTGTGTGGTGTGTGTACGAGAAATTAGCTGATATGACACAATGATCCGACGAGCCTAGAGGGGAGAGCACATCAACGGAGTACTTATCAGGGTGAGAAGTTAAAAATAAGTCCAGGATGTTGACAGTATGACTATCAACGTCTGGTATGCATGTGGGCTCATTTACAAGCCGTGTTAAATTATTTTCCGCAGCGAATATCTCAACACATCGTCCTTCGGGTATTGTCTGTCCAGAATGTCGAAGCCAACCAGAAACGTGTATATTGAAATCGCCTGTAATCACGATTTCAGTTTGAGGATACAGAGATACAATTCTTTGTATGGAGGCAGACAGCGCATCAAACTCGTGAAAGGTCGAGTTGCTGTCCAGTTTCAGGCTGCTGTAAATAAAGCAGTAGTAGATAATTTGCTTACGGAGATGAAACAGGGACTACATTGTGGTGGAATTGGGTAAGCAACATCACATAAATGGCGAGACCGCGATGGAGAAAGAATAGTGGGACTAGTTCATAGCCAGGTAGCTTCAGATCAGAGTGATCTGAGAGGTGTGGGCGGTGATCTACCTGTGTTTCACTAAATGCCAAAACAGCTGGACTGTACTTACAGGCGTGGACATACGCAGAAAAGTGATTACTTTTTAGCCCGCGTATATTGGCTACGACCACCCTGAATTCCGTAGTCATAATTACAAACAAACATAGTAAACACAAACACCAACGATACTAAGCAAGGCTGCGAAGTGTAAATTCTGACGTTGGTTTACAGAATCAAATTGCTGTAGGTGTTATGCCCTTCCAACAATATGAAACAGTGCACCAACAAAATTTTCACTCATAACCCGCTATCCATCAGTTGTTACATAGACTCAGTCACTGCCCGTACCGTATGAGGCGTTACCACTAAAGGTATGTCATGAAAGTATGGCTCATCAGAAAGAAAACAATTGTTTCAAAGATGACCAAGATCTTTGGTGCGATACATGTGCTTATGGAAAATTGCATCGAATGCAGTTTTCAAAGAGCTATTTTGTGGCAAGTCAGACAGGTGTACTTGTGCATGCCGATGTATGTGGTCCCATGGAAGAATCATCGTTCTGTGGGGTAAAGTATTTTGTTCTGTTCAAGGACTATTTCTCACGATTCAGAGTGGTGCATTTAAAAAAAAAAAAAAATCTGATGGCTACTCGACCATAGAAAATTTCATAGATACTACGCACTGAAAATAGGCTGTAATTTGTTAACGAATCTGCCAACTTGCTGCTCATAAAATGCGCTATTCGGCATGAAACCAGTGTTCCATACACCCCAGAGCAAAACGGGAGAATTGAACGAGAAAACCGTACAGTGGTCGAAGAGGCTCAAACGATGATGAGTGCAAGGAGTTTTGGGCTGAAGCTATGAATGCAGCTGGGTATAGACTAAACCACAACGCAGGCAGCGCCTTGAGAGGTAAAACCTCTTACAAGATGTGGTGTGTAGGAAAGTTGAAGGAGTTCAAAACTTTTGGCATTGAGGCGTTCATGCACGTGCCTAAGCAAAAACGCAAAAAATGGGCCATCATAGCAAAGAAAGGATTATTTATGGGATAATCTGACACATCCAAAGGGTATAGGATCTGGATACCAGAAACCCGAAAGGTGGAAATCGTTAGAGACGTAATTTCTAAGGAAATAGAGCAGCAGCATCAACAAAATAAACATTCTGACAGTGACTTCGGAGAATTTTCGCAAACGGGTGTTAATCTTGTGAGTGAAAATGATGGTTCTTTGATAGAAGTTGTAATTAACAATACGGAAGTTCAAACGCAAGGCGGTCTTGAGCAAGGCGTGGGAGTAGATGTGGTGGACGACGATTACCACGGAATAGAAGTGGACCATTACTCAAACGTTTGTATTCCTCTAAGGTATCGACTTCCTTATGAAAGAAGAGCCACAGAACTACAAAGATGCTATTTTTCTTGCAAAGAGAGCGAGTTCAGTGGACGTAAGCAATGACGGAGGAGAAGAAAAGCCTTTACAAAAATCACACGTTTGATCTATGTAGTATCTCGTCCTGGGGAAAGGAAAATAGTTGGAACCAAATGGGTATACAAGCATAAAAATCAAGGTTACACGCAGGAATATGGAATGTATTATGGAGAAACATACAGCCACGTAGTGAAGTTCACAACGATTCGTTCGATTCTTGCCATTGCGGCGAATGAAGGATTAGTTTTGACCCAGTTTGACCCTCATTAAGGATATCTACAATATATCCAGCAGACAGAGATTCAAAGAGACTGGACACTTTGCTGGAACCAGAAGATTTTAAACTGAACTCGAGCAAGATGGATCCCTATATTTTCTTATCAGCAGATAATAGAGAGGGGTTGGTACTTCCTGTATCATCGATGATGGTGACAAAAAATAGGTATGATGGCCTTCATTTGGTAAATTTCCGGCAGAAAGGTTTTGAAGTCGAAGTGTTGGAAGCTGGTAACTTCTCGCTATTCGCCCAGACATTACATTTGCAGTAGGAGTAGTCTCCCGATACTCGGATGCACCAAATAATGATCATGTCAATGCTGTCGAAAGAGTTCTTAAGTACATCAGTAGGACCAGGCGAATGTGTATAATTTTTAAAAAGAGCCCAACATTTTTCTTTAGTTGGTTTCAGTGACGCTGACTATGCAGGCGATCCAGAAACTAGGCGTTCTACCACTGGGTTAATTTTTTCTCTTGGCAATGGGCCGTTGTCCTGGCCATCAGAAAGGCAAAAATGTGTTTCTATACCCATCACCGAGTTGGAGTTTGTAGCTACTTCACAGGCAATATGATCTGGCTAAAACAACTGCTCACGGATATGGTTCCAGTTGATATTGGCAATTCAGTGTTGAACATGGGCAACCAAGGAGCAATTTGACTTATCAAAAATACCGAAACAGATCGACGATCGTTATCACTTTATCCGTGAGCGATATGAAAGAGGTTAATTTATTATTAATTTTATTCCCTCTGAACAACAACTAGCAGATATTTTAACAAAAGTCCTGTAAGGAATAGGTTGAAGTATCTAAAAGTGAGAGTGTGAAGTAAAATATGAAGATGAACACGGTTTAAATAATTTAACTTTGCAACTCCTTTTTCAAAAGTTCTTGTTCTGATTATAACTTCAAAGGAGTCGGGCGTTCCTTTTATTTGCTAAAGTTAACATATACGATACCGCCAAAAAGAAAAGGGATACGACATCGTACATTTGGACGGCTTTGCTGTCCAAAATACTTGCACTACCCAAAAAGATAAAGCCGTCCTTGGAGGAAGGTGCACCGGAAGAAAAAAAGGTTTTGATCGACCAAAACACTGAGAAAACCACCGACCAGTCATCGGAAGAAAGAAGGATAACTGCACCTGGCTGGATTAAACAAAAGCATCGAACCAATAGTTGTAGTAAATTGATCCGCCTCGATGCGTTGGTCTAACAACAAAGGGAAAGCTTACAATTGCAAAGATTCTCCGAAATAACAAAAGCGATCCCGAACTAAAAGAACTTTGAGAAAATGTTACCCACATTAAGAAAACGGCGAAAGGAAACCTACTTATCGTGCTTAAGAGCTGCTAACGCACAAGCTACAGAAATTGAGAATAAGGTAAAAATGCCCTAGTTGAACAAGCTGATGTGAAAATCTTAACACGAGATCTTGATGAGATTACCACAAAAGAATATGTATTGAATGGACTCTTAAAGAGCATTACGAATACCGATGTAGCATTAACATTGACAATTAAGTTGCTCAGGAAGGCCTATAGTGGCAGCAAAACAGCAACCATGAGCATACCAACGGAAGCAGCCAGGAAACTCACCGAAATGGGCAAAATACTCGTACGTATAGGACGGGTTGTAGGCTGAATACGTAAGAAGCAAGACCCACTCAAGTGTTTCAAATACGGTATTTTGGCATAAAGCCAAAGCGTGTAAAAGCACAAGTGACTGGTCGAAACATTGTTTACGATGTGGTGAGATTGGTCATATGGCGAATCTATGCAAGAAACAACTAAAATATGTACTCTGCCAAGGTAAGGAAGGCATCGGTAATAACTACTCTACGGCTCGTCATAAATTCCCATCTTACCAACGAGCATGGAATGACGAAAATACTAAATCCCTGCGAGGCCGCCCAAGCTCTCCTATCGCAAACAACTTGTGAGCTAGATATAGACGTAGCAATCTAAAGTGAACTGTATCGACAATATGACAATTAGTAGCGGATGATAGGGGCAAAGCTGCAATATGGACCTGCAGAAAACAACCCTTTCAAGCTGCAGAAGGGAGCACTGAATGCTAATTTGTTCGGGCCAAAATCGACGGCTATTACATCTATAGCTGTTACGCTCCACCAAGCTTTACGATCGAAGAATTCGATAGTTTCCTAGATAGGCAAACTTTAGATACCAGAGGTCGGAATTCGGTTATCATAGCCGAAGATTTAAACACGGAATGAAGCTGTTCAAGACGAAACAGGAGAGGTAACAAACTATTAGAGACATTGACAATCCTAGACTTATTACTTTTAAACAGCGGCAATGAACACACAT